>MU008172.1:0-688980 GCA_010909165.1 Anthoceros angustus
CGATTTTTTTTGTTTTGGGTGTGTTAGAATAGCGAGTGCTTTGAGAATCGTGAGTCGGGTCTTTTATCGGAATGGTCCTTGGCCCTTGGAGATAATAATAATTTTTCGACCCTTAGGTTTGACCCGGAGGGGGGTAGAAATAGAGTCCTTGGGTATTGGGAATTTTTAGAATAAAAGGTGTCTATATATGCTAGGGATGCTCACAATATATGCCAGTTGTGTAGTCAAGTGGGGTGGTGGCTAGTTCCACCACGGTGGCAGCAGGGCCTGGGGGAATTTACAACCCTAGTGGCGGGCGGGACTACCAGTCGGGCCTGGCAGGAGAAGGCACACCCGGCCGAGGTCGCGACTTTCGGGAGGCGGTCGGAGGCGGCTGCAGCAAGAAGGCGCGCAGCCTTGAGCCAAATCAACATCTCGTCTGCGGGGAGGGGCAGAGACCACCGCATCCGCGACTCGTCCACGCATCCGCCACCCGAGACAACATCACCACGGCTCTAGCACGGCTACCACATGCCCACATCCCAAACCGCCCCGACTTCAAACCGATGTACCACCGCCCGGTTCTCCACAGCCATTGCAACCCACTTCCCTAATATACGCCTCAACCTATAGCATCACCTCATGGGCAAAAACCCACAGTCGGACCATCTCCAACAACCTCGTAGCACAATGGACTAAAAGGAAGGAAAAGCCCGGCGGTTGAAGTGCAGACTTGCACAAAGAAGGAACCACATCCCAAGCAACGTGGAAAAAAATCACAACACACGATCGGTCGTCGCCATTGTAGGTCCAGAAGCCTTAAGCTTCAAAGGTGCACCCTCCCTCCCGGGTAACCACTCGCCTTCGAGCAGGCACGAACCAATCCATAAGAACATCCGAGCACGCACACACAAATGGCGATTTGAATGCAATATGGAGGATGCCTAAAGCGCTTCTAAGCAGGCGGACATTTGACATAAGAACCAACATGGCATGAACGGGACCGCTCCCATCGGACGTATCCTACAAAGACCACTTGCACCATGCCCTTCGAACCAAACAAGGTTCTTAGAAGCGCACTAGGAAGAACATGAACCACCACATGTCGGGCCCGTCAAACTAAATTGAAGACCACCGTGCATCACCGAGGTGTCGAGTGGATTATATGCTTGACATATGAGTTGGGACCGATCCGCTTTGTGTCCTTGGTGTTTGAAGAAGGCCGAGATGCCACCTCCCAAAATTGCACTATGGTGGCCTTCACGATTCACGGAGACAACGTCGCACCTTGTTCTCCTTCCACTCCACACAGTGTTTGCTCGAGCGCTCTGCCTCTCCGACCATCCAACGCCCGCTAATCGCTTTGGTGACACCAATGTGCTTTGCAGGTGTTGGAACCAAGTTAAACGGTCAATGGATTCGACAATATGAGGTTCCACAATGTATTCCGTGCTACATAGTGATGCCCACTTGTACATCTCTTAGATTCCGCAAGCCGTCCTCGGGTTACGCATTACAACGACAAACAAGCATGCATCTTTGGCGTCGGAGGAGGGAGTCGAAAATCACGAAGGAGAGGAGCACGATGAAACCACTCCAAAATCTCGCGTCGACATGGACACGAAAACATACATCATCTTCAAAACTCTTACATGTACCTTGGCCACTTGCTGCTTCCTTCCTTAAGCTGCACTCCTCACTTCCCAAGGTAGTTGCTACGACCCGTTGCATTACCGCCACACGTACTCTCGTTGTGGAAGTTGAAGGAGGTGTTGGCACTTCCTCATTCCTCTTCTCCAACACAGGTGGTTCTTGTTGTGCCTCATCCTTCGGACTTGCCTCTCACCTTCGTTTGTTGGCTGCCCAATATCGTGGCTCGCGGTGACGCATCTTGCTCCTTGCTACTTTGAAGTCCTTGTATACACCTTCCTCTAGCATTTCTTTGCTGTCCATGCACACACACCTCAACGGCCACATGATCCGAGGCGGGAAAACTGCGCCCAACACGCAGCCAACAAACCCCATCACCTAAACCTAATTGAAGCGTCAACCTCCGTTGACTTTCATGATAACATGCCAGCACTGGTGGCCGCTTGACAACTTAGCCACTACCACGTTTTTGACCACCGTGCATACACCCGGGTATGTATCACGTTTTTTATAACTGCTATCTCTCCTATTATTTACATTATAATGTCCATTATAGCAGTTACGGTTCGGTCCCCAGCCAGCGGCGATACAATTAAATTAGAAGGCGATTCGTAGTAGCAGTTACGGTTAGCGAGGTTGGGCTCGGGTTGGTGAGCATGGATTAAGCGGGGATTGGTTTGCCCGCTTGACATGAAGGGGGCGCACACATTTATGTGCACAAGCCACATTCATGCGCCCGCACGCCACCCGACTTGCGGGCGATTGGATGCCCCTTTATGGATGCCCCATCACCTTCCATTTTTATGTTGCTTCGACAAATGTCATTTCGCATAGGGTATTACGACTACTTATTTTTATTGTATCGTGAAAACATATTGACGTATTTGAATGTATGGGGATTGTATGTACGATGATGGTGTGTATTGTTATTACATGGCATACCATGTAGAATAAAAGCATTAATTCCGAGCATTTGTAAATCGTTGTATCATGTTTTATGGCCCAGGCACCATAAGCCATATGCATATGGCTATCTAATCGTCGAGGTATTTGGCTTTGTCGCTCGGATGCGTTGCGGCCTTTGGCCTTTTCCCGCGACCTTCTACACACATCGGTGCCTTGCGTTTATCGGCCGTCTTTCTGTGCATGATCCCGGCTTTGCGAAGGATGGTTCTCCGCATCGGACACCAAACAGCGATGATCCCAAAAAGTGACCAATCACGAACACCAATCTTACACAAACCGATGACCCGCTTGCTTTTCCCCGCCCGTCTTTCCTTTCGGGAAGCTGCCACAGCCCTTGTTACTACTTCCATATGTGGGGCCACCCCTTTCGTCGGCGAATTTCCCTTCCCTTGCGGTTTGGGTCTCACGGGTTCTTCACAGGTGTGCACTTTCGTCCGAATCACTCCCATCATCAACCGACCTACCTCCATCTCCTGCGGCGTCTTCCTCATGACCCTCCTCTTCCTCAGTCTCGGCTTCCCCTGCGTTCTCATCCTCCTCGTCCTCTTCCCCATTGTCCTCTTCCTCATCCTCTTCTTCCCTTCTCTTTCCCCTTCTTGCCCATCTTCCCCTCGCATCCCCATTCTCGTCCAGCATTGTTGTCGTCCTCGGAGGCGTCTTCGTCACTTGACATATGGTCCTCAAACACACCATTACCTCCTTCTTGATCCTCCTCCCACTATCACGTCATCGTCCTACATGTTCCCGTCCGATCTCGTATATCCATCGATGTTTGGCGGGTCATATTTCCGCTTCCTTCCCTCCTTCTTAGCTCTGCGTGAGAAATCCTTCCACCGACCTCCTCCTCACCTGCATGTTCGGTTATGTTTTCATAGGGGGAGAGCCCCAAATTCAAGCTCCTCGATCGTTGGATCCCTCCCATGCTTCTGGAACTTGTAGATCCATCCCTTCTTCCCACAAAGCCATCTTGGTTAGGCCCTCGCCATCCGCCTTCATGAGTCTTGCCTTTGCGGCTAGTTGAGCTTTGAGGGCAAAAGTTGCCATGTTGTCGAGTTCAACCCGTGCCCATGTAAGCACCTCTTGCCATACCTTGTCATCCGCCATGGGTGGCTTGAATTTTGAGGACCTGCTTTCCCTTTTTCCTCTAAGGCACAAGCCTTGGTCAAGGCCTACATACCGCTGGTTCCGACTCCTTGTATGTTGGCTAAAAATGGGCCCGCCTTCATCAAGTCCGAACCGTGCACACATTCGTGCATAATGTCTTCCTCCTCGACTTTGACAACTTGCTCCACCTACCTGGTATCTCGTTGGTAGCCTTTGTCCGAATGAGTTCCAAGAATTCCTTGTGTCTTGGAGCTGTCAAGGCCCCGAATAGCAACTCATTCACCTTGCCAATGCCTCCTGCCCCTCCTTCCACTTCCTCATCCCGGGAGGTTCGCGTTGCCACGGGTGCCATGGGCTGGGCCAGTGTGGAACGTAAAAGTTTGGGCAACCAGTCCAAATTAGCCAAAAGACGAACAAGTTTGTTTTTTTTTTGCTAGGAACGATTGAAGAGGAGCATGCCAGGAAAACTTCTGAGAATCTTGAAGCTGGAGTTGTAGGATATTGTTAGGAAGTGAAGAGGATATCCCAGAAGAAGAACGGGTCGAAACGACCCCGACGAGGCAGGAGGCACCAAAGGTTGGTAGGTGACTACCACCGTGCCGCCACACGCCGTAGGTGAAAAGGAGCGTCATGTAAGTCGCGCATCACCGCGGTAGTGACAATCTCGCCAAAAAGGAAATTTAGAATAGAGGGGATATCCACTATATATGCTCACCAATAGGGAATAAATATATAGGTTAATTAGGGATAGCGCAGATAGGAAAATAGGTAGATAGATTAGGATTTTGGAATGATGAACCAATCTAGGGTTGTGCACGTGGCGTATCCAAAGAGGCAAAGTGCGCTTGGGCCAACTTCCTTCGACTGAGAGCTCAGAGAGTCGAGACCGTGCTGGAGCGAAGAGCAAGAGGAAGGAGAAAGCCGCCATCGCCACCGCTCGAGCCGAGGAGGAGAGCCGGGCGCGATCGAGAAAGGAGAAACCCTAGCGAGAGAAAAAGGAGGAGCGTGAAGGAGAGCCTGACGGTGGAAGAGAGAGGGCACATGGAGGAAAGTCAAGCCAAGGCGGAGGCGCGAGTTGGGAGAGCGCACAAGGTAAGAAATTGAGAGTGAAGAGCACGACCACCATGCCACGCGCCTCAAGAGAAGCGAGGAATTGACAAAGACGCGCCACCGAGCCAACGTGGAATTGTGGTGTTTACCCTCAAGGAGAAGGTGTTGGAGCGAGCCAAAGGAGTAATTCCTTCCAAGCACTTGAAGGAAGCCACCGCCATGCCTCGAGCTGGGAAAGGCAAGGGAAGGAGCCACCGCCAAGGGCTTCCTCGCGAGGAGGAAAGGAAGAAGGCTAGAGGGCCCGCTGTGGGGTGAGCTGAGATGCCCCAATTCACTTGTTTTTGTGCTCAACCCCGATTTAGTGATTTTCGCAAGGGGAGGATAACATCCAATTGGGATGGGTGTATGGCCGCCAATGGGCCTACACAATAATTTGGAATTGATTGAGGAGTGTTACATCAACCTCCATCAATCGAGGCAGCCTTGCCGCAGAGGAATGCTCGAACGATCCACCGCTGGACCCAAGGAGCATTCGGCTGTGTATGGAAGACCGGAGGAAGGAGAGCTCGAATTGCTCTCCGAAAGGTCGAATGGAGGAAGAGGACCTCTCCGATATCCCGCAGGAGTTCCTCGACATGATGGATGGAGGAGTGAAGGCCCACGCCAAGAATGGCTGGAAGAGAGAGCATCAAGGAGTCAAGTGGAGGCTCTTCGCAAAGATTGTGCTGGGGTTGGTAAATTACCAACGACTTTATTTCAAAGCACCAACTTCCTCCAATTTTGTGGAAGATTTCCATGGAGCCAAGCCGATTGGGGACATCATGTATGAGGCCTACATCCACCACCGAGAAGCTCCTCAAGCCAAATTCGTGGATGAGGAAGGGCCAAGGCCATGCTACCTTAGCACCTATTTGCATTTATGGGAAACCGAGGGACTTCTCACAAGCAAGGAGCTTGAAGATGCATGGCATCCTTTGAGGTCATCCACCTCCAGCCGTTTGGAAAGGCCTTTGCCTTTTGCATTGCGGAAGATGGGAGGTCGACTCCACAATGCTAGGGCAAGAGGAGAAGAGGAGGCAACTTGCCGAGTGGGAATCTTTTCCCCACAAGAGCAAGCAAGAGAAGAGAAGAAGGCCAAGAGGAAGGCCAATGGTAGTCTATGAGGAGAACTACACCGGGTGGGGGAGTCCCCACCATCTCATTTGTGCCTAGAAGAGGCACTCCTCACTCCCTGAGGCGCCACCCAAGGGGGTGCACTCAGGGCGCCACCATGGTAGGTAGGCACTACCGCTGGGGGAGCAGCACCGCTGTAGGGTGGCACCCACGCCAAGGTGCAGCCCACGGGCGGTGGAAGGGAAGGAGAACATGGCGGCGCCGAGGCCACCATCTCCGCGCTGGAGGAGGAGCGATGGAGCGACTGAGGGACCCACGTGATGGCCCGAGTGGAGAGCTGGAAATTTCCAAAGAAGGGGGTGGAATTAGGACCCCTAGGAGAATTGCTGAGTGCTTGTGAAGCACTCAGCCATGTGGATTTGAAGGGGCTAGGGAGCTAGCAGCCTCCTTGTGGGCATGCCAAGAGGAAGTGAAAGCCCAAGACATGGCCGGGAGGAAGGCAGGGACCAAATGGCAATTGGAAGCCATGGAGTCCGACGAGAAGGCAGCCAAGTTGGAGAAGGCTGTAGAGAAGCTCCAGCGCGACCTTATGGATCAGCGGCGCGCGGAGAAGGTCCTGGAGGGAAGGTTGTCACAATCAAGAAAGAGCCATTCGCAACAACCCAAAGGATTCATGGAGGCAAAAGGCGAGGAGCATTTTGCCCAATTAGAGCAAGAAGAGCAAGGGAGGCACTAGGAAGGAGAAGGTAGCGTCCAAAGAATGGACGCCAAGAAGAAGTGATGGCTACCAAGCCATCAAGATCCGGACATGAAGGAAGAGTTGAGAAGACCCGTTAATTTGAAGAGAAGCGCCGAGCTGAAATCAAGAAGAGTGAGCCGGAGCGGAGTGCTTGGCAAGCGGGGAGAGGGGGCTTGCCCAACAATGGACTGAAGGAAAAAGGTTCCAGAGGAGGAGTACCACAAGAAGGTGGTGCATGAATGCCGGTAGAGGAAGCGGATTTTGGCATTATGCCCTTCGTGCAAAATTGGCCAAACAAGCAAGGGAGGAGAATGTAACCTCCATGTCAAGGTGGGAGAATTGACCACCAAGAGATGCCTACAAGGTAGGTGTGAGGATGGCCCACTGAGATTGATGATCTCCAAATGCAATATAGCTTGGGGCTCACCTCCACAACAGATTTTGAAGGCCAACAATGATCTTGCTTGGCCAAGAGGAGGACATTGGGTCCTCATGATGATGACAGAAGGAGCCAACAGTGCAGCCGAGGCCTCCGATTTTGATGAGGCCATCAAAATGGACTCCGAGGAACTGAGGAGTCGAGGAAGGAGGCCGAGCGCCAAAGGAAGATGGCGGAGAGCAAGGAGGGGGCCGCCCTGGGGTCACTCACCACGGTGACCACGTACTACCGTGGGTAGACACACACGCCGTAGTCCGCTGATCACCGCAGCCCGGGCGAGATCTGGGAGTCGGGCCCGGGCCCGAGGGATGAAGGAGCCGGGGTCCGGAGTATACCCGGAGGAAGAGTGGTGGGGAGACAACCCCACCGAGGAGAGGGACGGGTCCACCCGCTGAGGAAGAAGGAGGTGAGAAGTTCCCTCCCACGAGCAAGGGAAGGGCCAGCCGAGAGGAGACCAACAAAAAAGGCCCGGAGATTAGTAAATCACGATGGGGAAGAACTTTGAAGATGCTCCATGATAGGTATGGACAAATCAAACAAAGAAAGGAGCAATGGATCTCGACCCAAGACATCACCGATGGAGGAAGAAGAAGGAGAGAAGGGCGACTACCATGGTAGTCACACCCGTAGTCCGCCGACTACCGCGTAGGGTGCGATGAACGGGCGCCACCAGCGCGGAGGCTGGAGAAAAGGCGCCAGGTGCGCGGAGGGGCGCGATTGCCGGAGATGAGGAATCAGGGCGCCGCCCGCTGGAGATGGAGGAAGGGAAGATTGTACTTGCCCCACACATTAGGAAGGCGACAAGATCCGGGAAGCAAGGAGGCGAGGGAGCCAATCCACAACGCATGTCACCACCCAAATAGGTGAAGACTAGAATGGTCAATGACCATAAATGAGCTAGGAATGGGAAGGATAGGTGTAGATGACATCCTTTAAGGATGATCTTAGGTGAAGTTACTAGAATAGAATTTACCAAGGATCGCATAATAGATTTAGGTGCCGCATTAAATGTCAAGTGTAGGAAATAATAGAATTGGAAAAGGTGACCGCAGAGGGTCACCTAAGGGAGGTTGTATGTGGAAGGCCTCCTATAAGAGGAGGAGGATTTCACAAAGTAAAGTATCATGTCTTGCGCCCACTCATCGAGTCCTTTGCCATTACAGAGGAATTTCGGCCGTGGAGCCAACGCAGTCTGTAGAGAGGAAGTCGCGGTGGTCTGAGTGCTTGGTGGAGGACTTGCTGCAAGTGCCTAAACGAGTTGCTCCCCTTGTGAATGGTTGCTGTGAAATTGCTTTGCTTTGGGTGTGTGGCAATGCCTGGAACTCCTTGAGAGGTAGACGTGAAAGACTGGAGGTTCTCAGGTGTCAAACTCATAGCAACCGCCCAAGGAAGAACTTGCTGGTGGAGGCCGACCCTGTGCAGCAGCCGTAAGGGCGAGTCAAACCAAGAAGCCCGAATCGAGGTTAGAATAGGAGGAAGAGGATGAGAAGATGAGTAGAGGATTAGAGGTGTAGGTGTTAGTGGAAGGCCACAGAGCCTAAGGGACGAATCCCAACTGCAAGTAAAAGAGCGCCCCGAGTGGAGAAGAGTGGTCTTAGAAGTAGGGACGAAATCGTGGACTGGGGTCCTCGGCGCCCGTGATAGGCTCACGCTAACAATTGTGTGGGTCGCTGTAGGTCGAGGATTGGTGATTTTTCAGCAAAGGCAAGGTGTGCTGAAGAGGGAGAGAGGGCGCCTTGCTTGTTTAGAAGGTCGAAGTTGTGTCACGCAGTAGCGATCGGCATCACTCGAACTTTCACACAAGTCTCATGGGACGAAACCCAACGCACGGGCGACAAAGTGGATAAGTGTGGCCGCTAGTGGGAGGATCTAAGCCCGGGTTTTCCACACCGTCAACCCACAACATTCCATGTTTTCTCACCAACTCAAGCAAGGCATTGTCCATGTGTCAATAAATCAAGGTGGCCCATTTCGCAATGTTAATGAGCCCCCGCCGCTACCGCAAAGCTCCGATGCATTGTGCAAGGCCCACATCAATTGGTCGATCAAGATTTCCTTCAAATGTGAATCCTACTTTGTCGGGTGGATATAGGTGAACGATGGGCGGCATTGTCGCCTCATGACTGCAGACGCCATTTGCAGAGTCCGCCTAAATCGTACCGCCAAAGAGTCGCATCGCCTCATGGGCTTCCTCATGACCGGCCGCAGACAGTGCAGACAGACTGTCACTTGTTCTTGAAGAGTTTGGCTTGCTTCTAGCCCTCCATTGTGACAGAAAGCCATCCCAATGTGAGAGGAGGAGGCAAGTGTCTCATCACATTGAGAGCGAGGCTTGGAGGGTATTTATACCTCCAATAGGCTCCCTAGGAAGCTCCACAAGAAGCTCCTAGGAAGGAGCACAAGAAGCTTCCTAGTGATTAGCTTGCTAAACTAATGATACTTAATCGACACCCAACTTAGACTAAGTGTATTAGTCTAAGTATTGGGCTTTAATACCCTTACAACCTCCCACTTAAAGGCCAATTTACCTTCAGAGAGAATGGACTATCTCATGCCCATCGTGTCCGAGCTTGTGCAAATTGTCGAGAGAGTCCCTTGGTAAGAATATCATAGGTTCGCCGGTGTGAACCTTGACAAGTTGTACCCTTGTCATCCAACACCTCTCGAATGAAGTGATATCACATCCACATGTTTAGTCTTCGCATGAAACATCGGATTCTTTGCCAATTGATAGCACTGCTATCACAATGCAACACCGGCATCAACCTTGATCCCCAAGTCTCCCACTAAACGAGCAAGCCATATGGCTTCCTTGCAAGCCTCGCCGCAACATACCGCGTGGTAGATAGCGAATGCACGATCGCAAACGAGATCGCCATGAGATCGCCTCTCCAAAGGCACGTGAAGACATAACTCGATGTGGACCTCCTTTTGTCCATATCCTCGATAATCAAGATCTGGTACCCAACCACATGCATCTTCACTACCAAAACATATGCACAAAGCTTTTGTACCATTCAGACTCATAACTCCTTTTATCGCCTCCCAATGCTTCTTGCCGTGGTTTGACATAAACTCGCTAACCACTCCCACCGCAAAGGCAATGTCGTGACGTAGCAATCATTGCATACATCAAACTCCCTACGATGAGTATGGGACCTTCTCCATTTCATTTTGTCCTCCTCGTAGCTTGGGCAATCCGCGCTTGAAAGTTTCACATATGGAGGCAATGGAGTACCCAATGGCTTCCCTTCCATGTTGAAACGCTGAAGCACTCGTTAATGTATTCCGTCTGAGATAAATAAAGCACTCGATGCTTTGTAGGATGGTTTCTTTCTGCACTATAGCTCCTCGAACTCGTCATCAATGTTCTTTATTAGGAGATCATAAGATGAATCGCAGACACCGCCGCCCAAAACCCATTAGGCAATCCGTAGTTTGACAACAACCACGATCCTCTCCTCGAATGGTTCGTTTCATCCGCCCACACCATTTTGTGGAGGAGTATACGGCGCATAATTTCTTTGATTCCTTGGAATCACGTAATGACGAAAGCTAAACATACTCGCCACCATTATCCGCCCTTAGACACTTCAATCGGTGGCTGACCGATTCTCTACAAGGGTGACAAATTTCAAACACCGCCGAACTTCATCCTTTTCCTCAAAGGATAAACCCACACCTTGCGTGAGAAATCATCTATGAAAGTGACAAATAGAGGCACCGCCTAATGATGCAGAGGCATAGGTCCACATACATCACCGTGAACCAACTCAAGAGGTTTACTTACTTTTACCTCTTGTTCGATGTGATGATTTTGTCTGCTTCCCATATAAACAAAGGCTCACACATCGAGAGATCGAGAAGTTAAGAACAGGATATAACCGTAACGATAAAACCTTCATTCCCTTCTCGAGACATATGTCCTAACCGCAATGCCACAAGGAAACATTTGCTGCTCGATCACATGATCTTTGACAGTTTACCAAGTGAGTACAAAGTGCCACACTTCGATCCACGAGCTAACACAAGAGAACCTTTGAGATCTTCCAAGAGTGATCCCCAAACCAAGAAGTAAACAGATCATCCAACCGCCCCGCGCTAATCATGCTCTTGTCAACTTCGAACATGCCTAACGCCCCTTCAAAGATGAATGAAGATCCGTTGTCAAACTTGAGTTGCACATCACACGCCCGCGATCCGCATGCATAGTTATTTCCAACGATCCTTTCCTTGTAGCATCATACGTGTTAAACCACTCTATGAGGAGTAACATGGAAAGATGCACCGAGTCAATTATCCAATTGCGTAATAAATGACTATCCACGGCCGTTAATTGTGCAAGATTCAAGTAAGAAGAGATAAGGACATCTCCCCCTCAACAGTTTAACTCTTCCAACTCGATGGTCGCCTTGTCGCCCCGCTTCTTCTCTTTTCCTTGGTCCTTTTGAACTTCTCGCACTTCTGAAGTGACCCTTTTGTGACAATAGTGATCCACATTCTTGTTACGACTACTAGATTTGCTACGAGAAGCTTCGTCCGTTGCTTCCCTTCAGGGACCTCCCTCTCACTATGAGGGCACCGGAACCTTGGAAGGTTCCATGTTTTTCCTGCTCACCTCCTCGCCAGCTACCTTCTACATTTACAATGGTAAGACCACTAGGTAAGGCTTACTCGGCAAGGTATCCCAACTCTCCGTAATGTGACCAGTAAACATAGCTCTCACTAACTGGGAACGTGATACCTTGAGATGAGAGCTGGCTGAAAATGGTATTGAAATCATTCGATGATCGGACATCCTCGTCCCTTCCTTCATCTTCAAGTCCACCAATGCTTCAACCAATACACCCGAGAAGCCGCACTTTGCTTCTCATACAGTGTCACATACCGCCACCAGAACTCGTGGTCTTATCTTTCACATTGAAGTACACGCTTTTGACAATGTTAGCATGATAGTAGATCTAGCAAGCTCATCCAGTCCGCCACTCATCTGTCATACTATCCGTTTGACGCCTAACAACTTTATGGGCTTGATCCGCGACTAGAACATTATACACTTGTTCTTTCCGTAACGGAAGTTAGTACCATCTAACTTCTCGATATTGAACATGACGCTCGATGATGAAGACATCATGACTCAAAAATCGACATGATAAAACACTCACTCGACTTGTCGAAAGTCAAAGAAGAAAGCCACCGACGGTCCGTATTTTATTGCTGATCGCACCAATCCGAATCGCTCACAATTTTTCTGCTCACCGCCCGGCGCTTGGCACCCCATCAGGCCGCCGCCGCCTGCCGACCGCCTCACACGCTAGCGGCGACATCCCCGACGCCACCGCGGCGCTTCAGGCCAGCCAAGCGCCCAGACGTGCCACAGCCCACGCCTCAAGATCGGCCGCTCAGTCCAGACGCCGGGCCGCGCTCAACAAGGCTGCGGCGGCCAAGGCGCTTGCGGCGGCGCGCGCCTGCCCGCTGGAGCCGCGGTGCGCCTCGTCCGCGGGCTTGGCGGCGCCGCGCGGGCTGGCGAGTCCAAGCGCCGTGGAATGCGCCGCGGCCGCTGGGCTTTCCTGGATCGGCCACTCGCTTGGAATGAGACGGGATCGCTGGTCTACCGCTTCTAGTGTGGAACCCATGGTGATCGTATCCCCACCGCGTGTTAGCGCCGCAGATGGAGGTTGAAGTCTGGCCACCACCGCCATGTTCACGAATTTCCCTCGTTGCCGACCACCCGCGACTTGCGCCAACCGCGGCTTACCGCAATGGCATGGAAGGCGATCGGGTTCGACGGCACTCATCCGTGTAGATGGCTTCGCATGCGTTGAAATGACTACCGTGGAAAATTGGTCCATGGTAGAAGCCATCCAAGACTCACGTGTGTTGATCCGCCGATAAGATTTGAGTGAAGTTGTGATGACATGCTTGATGCCTTTCAAATAATCACAGAAACCCATGCACTGCTGCATGAGGGCGAGCTGGTCATAGTACACCAATGGTCACTATGGTCCATACTAGATTTGAAGTGTGAGAAAATCTCGATAAGCAAGTAGCTTCAAGGTGGAGTTGAGGACGTCAAAGGAGTCACGCCGCTTTTGAACTTCATGCCGGGGAAGGTGAACGGAAAGTGTATAGGCGCGGTGCTCCGGGGCGGAGGAGGTTGCCGATCAAACCAAACGAGAGAGAGGATGGCACGACTTAAAGACAATTTGAGCTCCACTTTGATGTTGAGAGAAGGGGCTAGAATCCTGTCGGGATGATTCTTCAAGGTGGATAACACTGTAGGCCGCTTCACCCGTGGTCTCTCTAAAACCCCGACCAAACGCTCACCTAAGTGTCGCCCTCAGACGCCATGGCAAACCCGAGATCGCCCACCTCGATGGTCGGAGTGCTTGGTGGAGGCTTGCTCCCTGCGCCTAAACATTGCTCCGTGAATGGTTGCTGAAATCTGCTGGGTGTGTAATGCCCAGGAACCCTCTGAGGTTGATCTGCGGAAAGACTGAGGTGCTCACTAATGGTTCAACCCATAGCACCAAGGAAGAACTTGGTGGAGGCCGACCCCCTGCAACAGTGAAGGGCGTCGCCAAGAAGCTCGAATCGAGGTTAGAATAGGAAAAGGATGAGAAGGTGAGTAGAGGATTAGACGTAGGTGTTATGGGAGGCCAGGCACAAGGACAATCCCAATGCAAGTAAAACGCCTCCTTGAGTGAGAGGGTCTTAAGTAGGGACTTAATCGCTGTGACCAGGGGGTCCCTGGCGCCCGTGATAGGCTCACGACAATGCACTGTGTCGTGTCGTTGTAGGTTGAGAATGGTGATTTTTCTGCCCAAGTGGTGCACCGTCAAGTGAGAGTAGAGCGCCTTGCTTGTTTAGAAGGATGAGGAGTGCGTTCTGCGGATATCGTTGCAGGGACTCGAACTTTCACACAAGTCTCATGGGGAAACCCAGCGTCTGAAAGGCGACAGTGGGATAAGTGTGGCCTATAGTGGGAGGATCTCGGGAAGCCCGGGTTTTCCCTACCACAGCCAGCTCAGACCCACATTCCATGTTTTCTCACCAAAACATGGCATTGCATTGTCCATGTGTCAACAAGCCAGAGTGGCCCATTTACATGCAGCAGCCCCGATTTGCCCACCGGCCGCAACAGCTCCGACCCCAAGCATTATGCAAGAGCATGACGGTCAATTGGGCGGAGTCGGATCGCGCATTTCCTTGATCACATGAATCACACTTTGTGGTGGATATAGGTGAAATTGCATGGGCGGTGCAAACTTCACGCCTTAGCCTCCTCGGATGACGGATTGCATTGCCATTTTAGAGTCCAAGCGTCGAAATCGGTGCCTAAGATCGGTTCTCATGGGCTTCACGATCGGCCGCTCCGTGTAAATATTAGCCCAATATACTTAGACTGTCATTCAAGTTCGTTTCGATTAAGTATGTGGAGCTTCTGGGAAGCTTCTTGTGCTCACACACTCTTGGGGATTCTAGGGAGCCTATTGGAGAATTATATACCCCATTCTAATGTGATGGACAAGTGTGGCTCATGAGATGAGGCAGGTTTATGCATAAAAGCTCAGGCTCACAAGAATGGGAGGCTCAAAAGCCATGTTAGCAGACTGGGGTGATCTTGAACTTCTTCTACAACCTCCCACTTAAAGGCCAATTTACCTTGAGGGAGAATGGACTATCTCATGCCCATCGATGTCAGGAGCTTGTGCAAATTGCTCAGTAGAGTCCCTTGGTAAGAATATCTGCGGGTTACATTTGGTGTGAACCTTGACAAGTTGTACCCTCTTGGTCCAACACCTCTCGAGATGATACTTCACATCCACATGTTTAGTCTTCGCATGAAACACTGGATTCTTTGCCAATTGATAGCACTGCTATCACAATGCAACACCGGCACCAACCTTGATCCCCAAGTCTCCCACTAAACGAGCAAGCCATATGGCTTCCTTGCAAACCTCGATTCTTTGCATACTCGCCTCTGTGGTAGATAGCGAATGCACGATCGCAAACGAGATCGCCATGAGGCGCCCCTCCGATGCGTGAAGACATAACGATGTGGACCTCCTTTTGTCCATATCCCTGCATAATCGTGAACCCATGCATCTTCACTACCAAAACATATGCACAAAGCTTTTGTACCATTCGGATACCTCATAACTCCTTTTATCGCCTCCAATGCTTCTTGCCGGTTTGACATAAACTCGCTAACCACTCCTTTCAAAGGCAATGTCGGGGCGTGTAGCAATCATTGCATACATCAAACTCCCTACGGTGATGAGTATGGGACCTTCTCCATTTCAGCTTTGTCCTCCTCGTAGCTTGGGCAATCCGCGCAGAAAGTTTCACATATGGAGGCAATGGAGTACCCAATGGCTTCTCCATGTTGAAACGCTGAAGCACCTATTAATATTTCCCAGACAAATAAAGCGCATGTGCTTGTAGGATGGTTTCTTTCTGCACTATAGCTCCTGGAACTGCTCATCAACTTTATTAGGAGATCTGTTAATAAGATGAGCTGCGATGAACATGCGCCCAAAACCCATTAGGCAATCCGTAGTTTGACAACAAACTCGCATCCTCTCCTCGAATGGTTACATTCATCCGCCCACACCATTTTGTGGAGGAGTATCTGGTATCAATTCTCTTTGATTCCCTTGGAATCAGAATGAGAAAGCTTTAAACATACTCGCCACCATTATACGTCCTTAGACACTTCAATCGGTGGCGGTGATTCTCTACAAGGGTGACAAATTTCAAACACCGCCGAACTTCATCCTTTTTCCTCAAAGGATAAACCCACACCTTGCGTGAGAAATCATCTATGAAAGTGACAAAATAAGAGGCACCGCCTAATGATCACGATGAGCATGGGTCCACATACATCATGAACCAACTCAAGAGGTTTACTTCCTTTTTACCTCTTGTTCGATGTGATGATTTATCATTTCCCATATAAACAAAGGCTCACACATCGAGAGATCGGAGAAGTTAAACGAGGATATAACGAGCGAGATAAAACCTTCATTCCCTTCTCGAGACATATGTCCTAACCGCAATGCCACAAGGAAACATTTGGCTGCTCTGTCACACGATCACATGATCTTTGGCATGTTTACACAGAAGTAGTACAAAGTGCCACACTTGATCCACGAGCTAACACAAGAGAACCTTTGAGATCTTCCAAGAGTGATCCCCAAACCGGCGGTGGTAACATCATCAAGCATCTGCGCTAATCATGCTCTTTGTCAACTTCGAACATGCCTAACGCCCTTCAAAGATGAATGAAGATCCGTTGTCAAACTTGAGTTGCACATCACCACGCGATCCGCATGCATAGTTATTTCCAAGCCTAACGATCCTTTCCTTGTAGCATCATCGTGTTCCACTCTCTATGAGGAGTAACATGGAAAGATGCACGAGTCAATTATCCAATTGCGTAATAAATGACTATCCACGGTACATTAATTTATGCGTTCAAGTAAGAAGAGATAAGGACATCTCCGTCCTCAACGAGTTTAACTCTTCCAACGTGAAAGTCGCCTTCTTGTCGTCTGCTTCTTCTCTTTTCCTTGGTCCTTTTGAACTTCTACTCTCTTTGAAGTGACCCTTTGTGACAATAGTGACACTCCACATTCTTGTTACGACTACGAGATTTGCTACGAGAAGCTTACATCCGGTTGCTTCCCTTCAGGTGGACCTCCCTCTCACTATGAGGGCACCGGAACCTTTGGAAGGTTCCATGTTTTCCTGCTCACCTCCTCGGTTAACGGCTACCTTCTACATTTACAATGGTAAGACCACTAGAGGCGAATTACTCGAGGCTGTCTGGTGTCCCAACTCTCCGTAATGTGACCAGAAACATAGCTCTCACTAACTGGGAACGTGATACCTTGAGATGAGAGGCTGAAAATGGTATTGAAATCATTCGATGATCGGACATCCTCGTCCCTTCCTTCATCTTCAAGTCCACCGGTGTTTCAACCAATACACGAAGCACTTTGCTTCTCATACAGTCCACTGACCACGATCGTAACTCGTGGTCTTATCTTTCACATTGAAGTACACTTTTTTTGACAATGTTAGCATGATAGTAGATCTAGCAAGCTCATCCAGTCCCGCCACTCATCACTGTGTCATACTATCCGGTTTGACGCCTAACAACTTTATGGGCTTGATGCTTTTACGCACTAGAACATTATACACTTGTTCTTTCCGAGCGGAAGTTAGTACCATCTAACCGATATTGAACATAGCGTTTTCGATGATGAAGACATCATGACTCAAAAATCGTCTGAGATAAAACACTCGCTAAGCCAAAAAAGTCAAACGTCCGCGTCACGTGTATTTGCTTGACTGTTCTGAGTAATCCGCCGAATCGCTCGACGAATTTTCTCGCTCACCGCCGGCGTTTGGCACCCTCAATTCACTGCCGCGACGCCCGCCGCGGCCCGCTGGCACACGATAGCATCGCGCCCCACGGCCACCCGCGGCGCCTTACACCAGCCAAGCGCCAGTGCGGCCCGCAGCCACGCCCGCCACGGCCACACGCTCGCACAGGCGCATTCCGCACGGCCGGGAGCGTCCTGCGTCGCGGCCGGCGCAGCGGCAGGCGCCACGCGCTTGGCGCCCAGGCGCGGTAGCGCCCGGCTCTCGGGCTTCAGGCCCTGGCGCCCGCGGGCTGCGCCAGCGGCTACCCGAGCAGCGTCCCGAATGCACGATGGCAGCATGATTCTCGCGCTTTACGATCGGCCACTCGCTTGAATGAGGCATCTGCTTCTGCGGCCAGAGTGTGGAACTCCATGGTGATCGCATCCCCCACGCTAGGATTGTTCGGAGATGAGGTTGAGTCCTCGGCCACCACCGCCATGTTCACCATTTCCCTCATGTTGCCGACCACCTTGGGTGACTTGCGCCAACCAATGCGGCTTCCCCCTAGTGGGCTATGGAAGGCGCACGGTTCTGGACAAAACCATCCGGTTGCACTGGTGGTTCTTATACGATGCTTGCGTAATGGTCCTGGTAGAAGCCATCCGATTACTCCTGCTAGATCCCCATGATTTAGTGAAGTTGAGTAAGCGTAGATAAATGATCCGCTTTCAAATAACCCTACACACAAAACCCCATGCACCCTTCCTGCATGGGCCGAGGCTCTGTGGTCATAGTACACCAATGGTCACTGGTCTCATACTAGATTTGAAGTGTGAGGAGAAATCTTTGATTACCTTGTTGGGCTAGTAACCAGCGGAGTTGAGGGCATGTGTCGTAAAGTCGCTCGCTTCTGCGGAACTAGCGAAAGCTGGAAGGTGGGTGAGCAGGAATATCCGACGTGCTCCACCTCCGAGGCAGAGGAGGTTGCTCACGAACAGAGAGAGAGGATGGCCTCCTCTAAAGACAATTTGAGCTCCAGCACGATGTTGAGAGAAGGGCTAGAATCCCGGTGGATGATTCTTCATCACGGCGCAAGGATAACACTCGCACGATCGCTTCACCCGTGGTGGTCTCCTCTAAAACCCCGACCAAACGCTCACCTAAGTGTCGGAGTCCTTCACGCCCGGCTCGGGCAAACCCGATATCGCCCACGATCCGATGGTCGGAGTGCTTGGTGGAGGCTTGCTCCGCCGCCAAGCGATCTCCCCGATGGTTCGTGAAATTGCTCCCTGGGTGTGTGGCATGCAGGGAACTCTCGTGAGAGGTTGATCCACGGAAAGACTCCAGGTGCTCATTTGAATGGTGTCAAACCCATAGCAACCCCCAAGGAAGAACTTCTTGGTGGAGGCCGACTCCTTATCCGTGAAAAGAAGCGCCATTGAGAAAATGAAGCGGGTTAGAATAGGAGGAAAAGGATGAGAAGGTGAGTAGAGGATTAGACGTGTGGTGGTCCCACGAGTGCAGCCTACAATCCCTCAAGTAAAAGGCGCTCCTTGAGTGAAGTGGTCTTAAAGTAGGGGCCAGAAATCTTGGTGTGGACATCTGGGCCTTGCGTGATAGGCCCTGGCGAGTGCAGTTAGCTCGGTTGTAGGTTGAGAATTGGTGATTTTTCTGCCATGCAAGTGGTGCATTTCTGTAAGAAGGAAGTAGAGGCGCCTTGCTTGTTTAGAAGGATGAGTGCGTTTACATATAGCATTCGTGCCACGGGACCTCACTTTCACACAAGTCTCATGGGACCAAACCCAACGTCCCAGTGATAAGTGTAGCCGCTATAGTGGGAGGATCTCAAGCCGGTTTTCCCCACCATCTACCGCTCAACCCACAACATTCCATGTTTTCTCACCAAACATCAGGCAATTCCGTGTTGTCCATGTGGTCAACAGGCAGGTGGCCCACACCTGTGCTCATGCTGGGTCCACCAGTACTCCAGCTGGGCTCAAGCATTATGCAAGGCACATTGTCAATTGGCACGATCACGCATTTCCTTGACCTCTGAAATCCGCACTTTGTCGGGTGGATAGGTGAAGCATTGCAGGCGGCAAACTCCATGGCTCTCTCCGGATGACAGTTACGTGCCATTTGCAGAGTCCAAGCGTCCATGTACGCCGATGCCATGCTTAGCCCCTCATTGAGGAGTGGCCCAAAGCATCTTAGACTTCACATCTAAGTTAATTTGGGCAAAGTATCATTGGCCAAAAGCGACTGGAGTCTTGTGCTCCTTCTAGGAGCTTCTTGTGGAGCTTCCTAGGAGCCCTAATGGAGGGAAAATACCTCACGCCTCATCTCGAGGAGGGGAGGCAAGTGTGGCTCTTCACATTGAGATGGGGCTGTTTATACCTCCATAGCCTGAAGCTCCACAAGAAGCTCCTAGGAAGGAGCACAAGAAGCTTCCTAGTGATTAGCTTCAAACTAATGATACTTAATCGACACCTAACTTAGACTAAGTGTATTAGTCTAAGTACATTGGGCTTTAATACCCTTACAACCTCCCACTTAAAGGCCAATTTACCTTAGTGAGAATGGACTATCTCATGCCCATCGATTAAAGACATGCATTCTCAAGAGAAGTCCCTTGGTAAGAATATCTGCGGGGTTTTTGGTATGAACCTTGACAAGTTGTACCCTCTTGTCGTCCAACACCTCTCGAATGAAGTGATACTTCACATCCACATGTTTAGTCTTCGCATGAAACATCGGATTCTTTGCCAATTGATAGCACTGCTATCACAATGCAACACAGCTCAACCTTGATCCCCAAGTCTCCCACTAAACGAGCAAGCCATATGGCTTCCTTGCAAGCCTCGATTCTGCAACATACTCGGCCTCATGGTAGATAGCGAATGCACGATCGCAAACGAGATCGCCATGAGGCGCCCCTCCAAAGGCACGTGAAGACATAACTCGATGTGGACCTCCTTTGTCCATATCCCCAGCATAATCGCATCATGTACCCAACCACACATGCATCTTCACTACCAAAACATATGCACAAAGCTTTTGTACCATTCAGATACCTCATAACTCCTTTTATCGCCTCCCAATGCTTCTTGCCGGTTTGACATAAACACTTAACCACTCCCACCGCAAAGGCAATGTCGACGGTAGCAATCATTGCATACATCAAACTCCCTACATGATGAGTATGGGACCTTCTCCATTTCGCCTTTGTCCTCCTCGAGCTTGGGCAATCCGCTTGAAAGTTTCACATATGGAGGCAATGGAGTACCCAATGGCTTCCTTCTCCATGTTGAAACGTTGAAGCACCTGTTAATGTATTCCGTCGAGACAAATAAAGCACTCGCAGATGCTTGTAGGATGGTTTCTTTCAGGACCATAGCTCCTCCGAACTCGCCATCAACAAATTTTATTAGGAGATCAATAAGATGAACTGCAGAGACACCGCTCGCCCAAAACCCATTAGGCAATCCAGAGTTTGACAACAAACTACGATCCTCTCCCGAATGGTTCTGCTCATCATGACCTTATTAGGAGATCTGTTAATAAGATGAGCTATGATGAACCATACGCCCAAAACCCATTAGGCAATCGAGTTTGACAACAAACTACGCATCCTCTCACGAATGGTTACATTCATCCGCTCGGCCACACCATTTTGTGGAGGAGTATCTGGTATGATCAATTCTCTTTTGATTCCCTTGGAATCATGTAATGACCGAAAGCTTTCAAACATACTCGCCACCATTATCCGCCCTTAGACACTTCAATCGGTGGCGGTGATTCTCTACAAGGGTGACAAATTTACGAAACATCGAACTTCATCCTTTTTCCTCAAAGGATAAACCCACACCTTGCGTGAAATCATCTATGAAAGTGACAAAATAAGAGGCACCGCCTAATGATGCTGAGGCATAGGTCCACATACATCACTGTGAACCAACTCAAGAGGTTTACTTCTACTTTTACCTGTTCGATGTGATGATTTTACATTTCCCATATAAACAAAGGCTCACACATCGAGAGATCGAGAAGTTAAGAATGTGGATATAACGAGCGAGATAAAACCTTCATTCCCTTCGAGACATATGTCCTAGCAAGCAATGCCACAAGGAAACATTTGGCTGCTCACACGATCACATGATCTTTGATGTTTACAAGTGAGTACAAAGTGCCACACTCGATCCACGAGCTAACACAAGAGAACCTTTGGAGATCTTCCAAGAGTGATCCCCAAAACCCGGTGGTAACCAAAGATCATCCAACCGCCCCGCGCTAATCATGCTCTTTGTCAACTTCGAACATGCCTAACGCCCTTCAAAGATGAATGAAGATCCGTTGTCAAACTTGAGTTGCACATCACCCACGCGATCCGCATGCATAGTTATTTCCAAGCCTAACGATCCTTTCCTTGTAGCATCATCGTGTTAAACCACTCTCTATGAGGAGTAACATGGAAAGATGCACCGAGTCAATTATCCAATTGCGTAATAAATGACTATCCACGGTACATTGCGACATTCAAGTAAGAAGAGATAAGGACATCTCCGTCCTCAACGTAGTTTAACTCTTCCAACGACGAAGTCGCCTTCTTGTCGTCCACCTTCTCTTTCCTTGGTCCTTTTGAACTTCTACTCTCTTTTGAAGTGACCCTTTGTGACAATAGTGACACTCCACATTCTTATTACGACTACGAGATTTGCTACGAGAGAAACACATCCGGTTGCTTCCCTTCGCAGGGACCTCCTCTCACTATGAGGGACCTTTGGAACCTTTGGAAGGTTCCATGTTTTTCCTGCTCACCTCCTCGGTTAACAGGCTACCTTCTACATTTACAATGGTAAGACCACTAGCGAGGCGAGTACTCGGTATGAAAGGTGTCCCAACTCTCCGTAATGTGACCAGCGAAACATAGCTCTCACTAACTGGGAACGTGATACCTTGAGATGAGGCTGGCTGAAAATGGTATTGAAATCATTCGATGATCGGACATCCTCGTCCCTTCCTTCATCTTCAAGTCCACCACCGTTTCAACCAATACACCGAGAAGCCGCACTTTGCTTCTCATACAGTCCTGCAACCACGCGATCGTAACTCGTGGTCTTATCTTTCACATTGAAGTACACTGCTTTTGACAATGTTAGCATGATAGTAGATCTAGCAAGCTCATCCAGTCCCGCCACTCATCACATGTCATACTATCCGGTTTGACGCCTAACAACTTTATGGGCTTGATCCGCTTTTCGCACTAGAACATTATACACTTGTTCTTTCGAACGGAAGTTAGTACCATCTAACTTCACCGATATTGAACATAGCGTTTTCGATGATGAAGACATCATGACTCAAAATCGTCTGATAAAACACTCGACTCGACTTGTCGGGAAAGTCAAAGAAGAAAGCGATCACCCGTCACGGTCCGTGTATTTTCTTTATTATTTATTCCACGGTAATCCGCCTCGACGAATTTTCGCCACCGCCGGCGTTTGCGCCCTCAATTGTCTTTGCCGCGCGTCGACTGCTTACGCGTCGCGGCTGTCGACCATCGCGCCGCCGCCGCCGCCGCCGCCGCCGCCGCCGCCGCCGCCGCCGCCGCCGCCGCCGCCGCCGCCGCCGCCGCCGCCGCCGCCGCCGCCGCCGCCGCCGCCGCCGCCGCCGCCGCCGCCGCCGCCGCCGCCGCCGCCGCCGCCGCCGCCGCCCAGCAGGCTTGCAGGCGCGCGGGCTTGCAGTCAGCGTCGAACGGTGCACCGCCAAGAGTCGCATCGCTCATGGGCTTCGGATCGCCACCGCTTGGAATGAGACGGATCGTGTGGTCTTACCGTGTCTCGTAGTGTGGGAACTCCATGGTGATCGGTGTATCCCCCACTCGCGTGCAGGTTAAATGCTAGCGGAGATGGGAGGTTGAAGTCCTCAAGGCCACCACCGCCATGTTCATGCCATTTCCCTCATGTTGCCGACCACCTTAGTGACTTAGTGCGCCAACCATGTGCGGTCACCTAATTGGGTCGAGTATGGAAGGCGTCGGGTTACTGGACGAGGACCATCCGGTTGCACTGGACTGGTTTCTTCGCCACGTTGTTGAAATGACTTGCACCAAGGAAAATTGGTCCATGGTAGAAGCCATCCAAGACTTCCCGCGTGATCGTGCGTGATCTGCCGATAAGATTTGAGTGAAGTTGTGATGACATGTGATAAATGATCTGCCTTTCAAATAACCCTACACAAAACCCCATGCACCCGCTTCCCCATCTCATGCGAATAGAGCGGTGGTCATAGTACACCAATGGTCACTATGGTCTCATACTAGATTTGAAGTGTGAGAGGAAATCTTTGGTTCTTGGTGGTTGCCAAGTAGCCTGAGCGAGTTGAGGGCGTGTGTCGGAGTGGCACTCACGCGTTTCTTTGGAACTTGACGATCTGGAAGGTGGGTGAACGGGAAAGTGTATATCCGACAAAGGTGCTCCACATAAAGGCGGGAGGAGGTTGCGATCGAACGAAACGAGAGAGAGGATGGCACGTACCTCTAAAGACAATTTGAGCTCCACTTTGATGTTGAGAGAAGGCTAGAATCCCGGTCGGATGATTCTTCATCACGTGCAAGGATAACACTCGTGCCCGCTTCACCCGTGGTGGTCTCCTCTAAAACCCCGACCAAATGCTCACCTAAGTGTCGTCCTTCTCAGACGCTACTGGCAAACCCGATATCGTCCACGATCTGATGGCGCCCGCCACCGGGGCCCTGATCCAGTGTCCTCCGTCACCGGTACTCTGGGCGTCTCCCCTTCCAGTACACGGCAGCCGCCGCTACCACTACAAGCTCAGCGGGAAAAGATGGGACAGAGCACGAGGCTGCTGGCCCGAACTTCGACGCTGCCGAGGCAAAGAAGCCCGCCATCGCCACCTCGGCCAGATCCAGATCCAGCTCCAGGCGACCAAAGTCCGCAAGGGACATGTCGAGCGAGGTCAACCCTAAGCCGCCGCCGCAGTCTTCCAACACCTCCACCGCCCTTCCACACTGGCGCCATCCCACCTCCTCCCACACCTTCATCCTCCCCACCTCCTCCCACACGCCATCCTCCTACCTCCTCCCACATCGCCGCCCTCCCACATCGCTGCCCTCCCACATCGCCGCAAAGCATGCCTCCCACATCACTACCAACCTCCGCCATTCTCCAACACCACCATCAACTTCCCCATTCTCCCACGTGCATTCCCCCATCTACTTTGGACCAAACCCCACACACAAACACAGGCAACCTCACCTTTATCTCGCGCCCACTTCCACAAAAGCAATGGCGTAAGCCACAACTAAACCAGGGGACCACAAGCACCCCAAAACCGAGATATTTTAAGGCAATGGCAAACCAGTTTAAAAACCCCGTTTTTACCACCATCTACTTAGCAAGTTATCACTCCCAATTTTGGATGGAAGTGATGCACCTAAGCGTGCATAGACCCTTTGCTGGAGTCACCAAGCAGCCTGTTGGTGTAAACAACACTTGTAGCTCATGATCTGATATTAATTTGCGTATGGATAACAAGTTCTTCGTCATGCTAGGTACGTTCAAAACATTCTGGAGACATATGTCCCTTCCACCTACAAGGGGTGGCAGCACTTCTCCTAAGCCTGCTATTGCTAAGCCACTATCATCTTCTAGTAGAACAAATTGGCTTGTGGACACTGCAGTGAAGTAGTAAATTTCTCTCTCAATTGGCAGATATGATTAGTACGTAGCTCCTGAGTGTAGGAACCACATGTTATTAGAGGATAGCTAGATAACACACTTATGGGCACTTGCCTGGTGGACATGTAAGCAAAGTGTGGCAAACTGCGCATTGAGTTTTTGAATGCCTGAGCCCAAAGGATGTGGTGACTTGGAATGCCCTGATTGCTGGGTATGGACAGAAAGGGCTTGGTCAAGAGGCGCTATTTTTGTATGGACAAATGCAGGAGGGCCTGATTGTGGTTGATGAGGTTACTTTTGCTTGCCTTTTGAAGGCATGTGCAAGTGTTGGTGCCTTACAGAAGGGCAGGTAGCTGCACTCACAGCTTGTACAAAGAGGACATTTGGATAACATACTTGTGGGCGCTTCCCTAGTGGACCTGTATGCCAAGTGTGGCAAACTGGAAGATGCACGCCTTGTTTTTGACAGCTTGGCCAGGAAAATTCTTACAACGACATTTACAATGCGCTGGCACTATTTATAAATCGATAAATTTGTATAACATTTTACAATGTATTTGCAATGAACATGCCACATCAGCAATTTCACTAATATATAACCTCATAAATGACATAAATCAGGAAAAGGTCTCTTCCACATATTTACAACGGCATTTGCGATAAGCATGCCACATCAACAATCTTACTAATATATAACCTCATAAATTACATAAATAAGGAAAAGGTCTCTTCCACAATTTTACAATGGCATTTGCGACAAACATGCCACATCAGCAAATAATATATTTATTCATGGATATTGGCTGGCTTGTGCATTTTACAACCATAGTTACGACGCATGTGCCACGTCAGTAAATATACAATAAAAATGAATAATCCAATAATATAACATAAATTGGAGAAACCATTTTACAACGATATTTGCAATGAGCTTGCCATGTCAGCAAATAATAAATTTATTTATAGATATTTATATAAAATAGTTTTCATTCGTTTTACAACCATAGTTACAATGCACGTGACACGTCAGTAAATACAAAAAAATAGATAATCCCATAACTAACATAAATCCAAATAAACATATTTACAACATCATTTGCAACGAACTTGCCACATCAGAAAATAATAAATCTATTCATAAATATTCCCATAAATGGTATTATTTCAAAAAATCAAGTTTTGCACAATTTACAACCACATCTACAATAAACATGGTTTATAACGTCTTTTACAAGTACCATTAACAACATCCTTTACAAACAACATGCCATATCATTATATATTCATTAAAATATAGTTTTATTAATAAATATCCCCCCTAGTTTCCTAAATCAAAAAGAGTCTATGCACAATTAACGATGTCATGTACAATGAGCAAGCCATGTCAACAGACCCTTGTTGTAAAATCCGTGCCAACATGTCATGTCAACAAACCCCTGTTGTAAAATCCGTGCCACATCATATTAGTTAGGAACCCTTGTTGTAAATGTTCGAAAAACTTACAACAAGGCTTTGAGTTGTAGTAAGAGTGTCATCGTTTCCTCTAACTAAACTTATACCTATGTGTAAAAGGTAGCCCCTCCTTGCAGTGGAGCCAGTGGAGGTCGCAAGACGTACTTGGGCAGCCCAAGTAGTCTTGTCGAAGTCCTTATGCATGTGCCCAATGTGGGTTTTCACCCCCTTAATACCGCAATAAAGTACAGCATAGACTGGACAGGAAGTGTCCTTGACGGTCATAGAAGGTGTGGACCACCCCATCGCAGAGAGAAGTTTTCACAGAGAGAAGAAATAACAGAGAGAGAACAAACTGCGGATACTAGCCTAGGGTTGATAGGGCCGAGGAAGCACCGGGGCCCAGGGAGAAAGAGTCCCGACCCTTACTAGACATACAAATTTTTAGCTCCGTATGGCAAACCCCAAGAGACCGGCCAAAAGGCCTCGCCTAGAAGGGATGCAGCCCACCACACCATTGGCAGCCTACCAGAGCAATATCCACACCTGCCAACTTCTTGTCCGCTGATTGTACATATACAAGTACAAATCTCCAACGCTCCACCTAGGAATTTTAAATAGCATTCTGCTGCCTACAGGCGCATCGAGCCGAGCCGTTGTACCATCGCCATTGCTCTTTGTTTCAAATGCTCACCACGGTGAAGAATGCTTGCTTGATTGCCACAAGAACAAACACAATGACAGTCA
Source organism: Anthoceros angustus (assembly GCA_010909165.1). NCBI lineage: Eukaryota > Viridiplantae > Streptophyta > Anthocerotopsida > Anthocerotales > Anthocerotaceae > Anthoceros > Anthoceros angustus. The sequence goes on from MU008172.1 coordinate 27,314, forward strand.
GAAACACAAGATGCTCACTCATGGTGAGGGATGTGATACTGAAGAATGTGTGCGCTTCCAAGAAGCACTCAATACTTAAGCTAGCTGGCATCGCTTCTCCCGACATCCCCTGACATCACTGAGCTCTTGTTACTTCCAGCAACACAGCCCTGCCCGGTCACGTTGGCAAGCAGATTCCTGTCCACGATTCCTTCCACATCAAGTCCTCTTCTCACAGCTCTTGAAACAAGCTTGCGGCTTGTGTCCCAAACCCGTGACACTTCGAGATCACGAATTGGGAAATTCAAACCTACTAACAGCCGCAGATCCACCTTCAACGGATTCTCCCATATAACACTACACAACCTCCTCCATCCCCCACCATAGAAGCCACCAAATCCTGCTATATATCATAGCAATGGGAATGGAGAAGCGTGGCAGTCATAGGATATTGGTACCTAGGTATAGGTAAACGATATTTCAAAAGTCACCTCTCAATGTACAACTCTTCTTCATATGAGTGATAGTAGGTGCCAAATAATAAATGATCATTATGAGGTACACATATTGCCTCATATACGTAGGACAAGCTCTCATGATGTACTCCCCGCATGTGTGTTGAGAGAAATTGCCTCCCAACACAACATAAGATCATCCAAAGTTAAGCTGAGAATATAAGATACGACATAGAAGTTGTGTATCTATTCGCGTTGAAGAGTAACAAGTAAACTATCAAACTATCAAACAGGTCATTCCTTCTCTCTCACACAATAAAGAGCAAAGAATTAAAGAAAAATTTAAAGAGACTGGAAAAGCTAGGTCTTCAATAATAGCCAATGCAAGAAGAAGACAATAACGCCAGTATGTACCGAGACAAGTTATGAAAACTTCCCCGGGGAGAACTAACTGAAGCCGTGGTGTTTGGTTCGGTTACATGGATGGACAAAAATTCAAAATGGCAGAGCCCATGTGGGGCATGGGGGTTGCGGGGAGACATGAGATGTGATGATGGCATGGACATGTGAGGTTTAGAGAGAGAGTGCAGGAAAAGAAACGCGCTAGGGCAAAGGCGAGGAGAGAGGTGGAGGAGACGGGCGAAGCAGGTAAGCAGAGCAAGCAATCAAGAGGAGGAAGGCAGCGAGAGGCTTGGCAGGCCTGCGAATCTCGGGGCATTGCGAAGTGCAGAGTCTTTCAGGGGCGGGGCAGGATCTGAAGGGCAGCAAGAGCAGCAGCGGCGGCGGCAAGAGCGGGAGGCGCTGACGGCAATCGGGGAGAGCCTGGCTGGGCCGGGGCCAGGGCCAGGGCCGGGGCCGAGGCCGAGGCCAGGCGCCGGGAGGGACATGGACGAGGCCTGGGAGCGCGCCGTGGAGGCGGCGCGCGGCAGCGAAGACGCCGCCTGCACGAGGTCGCTCACTCTGGACGGGGCCGTGAAGTGCGTGCAGGGTAGGCTGCCGCCGCCGGGGCTTCTTGAGGCCTTCTCGCAGCTGCGCCACCTCTCCATAGCCAACGTGGGGTTGTCTACTCTGGCGGACTTCCCGGTGCTGCCCAACCTGCAGCAGCTTATTCTGAGCGACAACCGCATCAGCGGCGGGCTGGAGCATCTGGTGTCCGCGGGACTCAAGTCGCTGGCCGACCTGGACCTGTCCAACAACAAAATTCAGCTGCTGGAGGACCTGGCGCCGCTGGCCAGCCTCAACCTCAGAAGCCTGGACCTGTACGAGTGTCCCGTGACACGGGTGCCCGACTACCGGGCGCGGGTGTTCGGCATGATGAAGTCGCTGCAGTATCTGGACAAGGCGGACTCGGACAACAACGAGCGGCCGGAGTCCTCCGACGAGGAGGAGGAGGAGCACGAAGAGGAGGAGGAGGAGGGGTCCGAGGAGGAGGACGTGGACGACGTTAACGGGGACGCTGTCGAGGAGGAGGGCACCAACGGGGCCAAGGGCCGGGGGGCTGCGGAGGACGAGGACGACGACGGGGAGGATGAGGAGGAGAGGGACGGGGAGGAGGAGGAGGAGATAGACGAGGAGGAGGAGGAGGAGGAGGGCGGGAGCTACCAAGAAGCGGTGCCCCATGCAGGGGCGGCCAGGGGGGGAGGAGGAGGAGGCGGCGGCGCTGGGCATGGTTCCGACGAGGAGGATGAAGAGGACGTGGAGGACGAGGACGGAGACGGGGACGCGGAGGAGGAGGACGTGGAGGAAAACGTGGAGGTGCAAGAACTGGAGGATAGCGAGGAGGAGGTAGCGGACGAGGAAGAGGAGGAGGATGAGGGCACGGAGCAGGCGAGCGGGGCTGTGGCCAGCGCAGAAGGGGAGATAGAGGTGCAAGATGAGGACGAGGAGGATGAGAACGGTGAGCTAGGAGAGGACGAGGAGGAGGAGGCGGACGACGTGGTGGAGAACGAGGGAGAGGGGGAGGAGGTGGAGGAGGAGGACGAAGAGGAGGAGGAGGAAGAGGACGAGTACAGGACGGAGTACCTGGTGCAGCCGATTGCGCAGGCGGAGGATGAGGATGGAGCCAGTGATTTTGAACCGGGGGAGGACGAGGAGGAGGACGACGATGACTTGGAGGAGGAAGGGGAGGAGGATGAGGAGGAGGATCTGAAGGAGTCTCCTGCCGTGAAGAGGAAAAGAAGCAGGGATGGGAAGGACGACGTGACGGATCAACGGCCGCCAAAGCACTGACTCTGTTGTTGAGAGGGCAGCCCCGGCATCCGACTGCTCCAGAACTGTGTTTCTGTTGGTGCAGAACGTCTTGTCTTATGTGATGAATGCTGCGCTGTGCCATAGATCTCCCGCTAGGAAGAAAGTGGTCCATAACCATGCTTGTCTTGATCGTTTCTCATGTTGTGCCCAGAGTTTATCCTCATGTGGCGCTTGACTGTTTGCCCTGCTCCGGGCCTGTCTACAATAGATTGTCTTGGATTGTACTCTATTCTAATCCGATGTGCAATATGCAGATTGGTTGTTGCTCCCTCTCCTGGATGGCTGTTTCAAAGCCCTTATGTGAGTCAAATGCACTATGTATGTACCTTGTTTTGTAGGCCGTTGTTTGTAGCACTTACCAACCGCAGCATAAGCACACGAGAAGCACAATCCGTCAAAGGGATCCATCGTTTTCCTGTCTTGAGTGTGTCTCAAAGTCTGTCACCACCAAGCGTCCGTCACCTGTAGGTCCGGTGCAGCTTTACTATCTGGCTGAGATACGCATGAGTTGCCTTCCTGTGCCTGCTTTGGTGCACCTTTGTGGACTAGCAGCTCGCACCACCCTGACAAGAGATTGAGGAGCTCACCAGAATGCCTCTGCTTTGCAGGTAACACCAGCTTTTCCACTTACCATGACTGGCTTTGTGCACCTTTACGGCATGACATTTTCGTGAATGCTTCGTGCTGACAATACTGTGGGATGCTGGGGGAGCTCAGGATGTGCAACTGAGCAGAATCTTCACATTTTCCATAAGTCCCAGTTGCTTTGTCACCTGGTACTGCTAACAACACCACACCCACAAGCATTGTTACTTTGAGTGTTTGCTGTTGCTTCTTTGAGCAACGTGGGAGGCTTGCATGTTTGCGTTTGCTCATTGTTGGTTCCATCTGTGATATATCGATGGACTCTTAAACTGTGCGGCTGTTAATGCAGGCTGCCAAGGCCACTGACTGCTTCAAGACAAGCACGCTGGTTCCTTGTTGGCGCTCATGAAGAGCCTGCTTTGGTTGCAGAATGTGGACTTGTGCTTTTGTCGCGAGCTATTATATTTGTTGGTTACTTGTTCTCGACTGTGCCACATACTGCAGGGGCAAGTTACCTGTGTTCCCTGGAACCGTCGGCGCCAAGTTTAACGGTTAAGTGTTTTGTGACCGAGTTGCTAGAGGATGGCAATAGTCATAGTTAACTACTGTTTCAACTTGCTTTCCCTGACTGCACACAAGTACGTTCTTGTCATCTGGGTTTTCTCCTCTTTCGGTAGATCCCATGTCTTTGGACATACTTTATGCCTTGCTTGTGGATGATAGTTGTCTCCTAGATGAGGATTGTATCATGAAAAAACGTGTTTTTGATCTTGTGAGAATTTGGAAGTGGGAAGTGTTCATTTGAATTTGAACCTTCTTTCCTGGTTACTGGCCCCCTTTGAGCTCTGCTGATTGGCCCCCTTCTCTCTTGGTAGACCAGCCTCCTGCGTCCGTCAAATCCTACGGAGCCCTTCGTGCTTCGATGTACACCGGTGAAAGGCAAGCGGGCCAGAAGAGGTTCTGAATTTCGTGGAAGATGGCCTGGTTTTGTGTCACTCAGCAGTTTCCCAATCTGCTTTCTCGCTTGGTTTGCTGTTTCCGTGAAGCAACCTGGTCTGGTCCCCTGGATGATTGACGAGGTACTTACACTCCAAGTGGTGAACATGAGAGGAACGTTCTCATGCTTGTTCGACAGAGACTGTGCATGCGTTTCTTCTCCTAGGTAGGCAAGGTGGCTGGTGGTAGTTGGTGTGAGAGTGATAGCGCTGGTTGTTTTGTGTTCATCAACGGTTTGTACAAACGGAGAATTAGGACGATGATGAAAACTTCCGGGGCTGCTGTGAGGGAGACCGTTGTTGTGCCGATCAAACCCCTGGAGGGGCAGGAGCGGCAAAAACAGCGTCCTTCAAAGTGATTCAACCCCAGGAGAAAATATCCATTCTCGCACTGCGCTGCTCGAGGCTGCTACGCATCCTGAGTTGCCTTCCAGCTTCGCGCACGGTGCGTAGATGTTCGCAAGCTCGTGTTCGACAGGTGATTTCAGAGATGACCACCGGGACTCCGAGTGCCTCCCTTTGCCTGTCACAATTCTAATCAGCTCAGGGGTTCCCTCTCCCCATAGCCAAGCCACATGTATTTCAGTCAGCCAAGTGAATAGCGTCGTCATGGCAGCGCCCAGTGAGTGCTTATGCAAGTCTAAGCACCACCCCGGGTCCGAGTAGCTTGTCCGTATGTACCTGATGCTCCTTGGACAAAGCTAGGATTGTGAATGTCCTTCTCCTCAAGCCAAAAGTCCAGAAGAAGTCCGTCAACGAATAGAATGACAGCTTGGATTTGTGGGAGTGCTCGTGAACTTGGACAGACGACTTGATCGCAGTCTTCAGGAATACGGTGTCATCTGGAGAGCGCAGCAGCAGGCTTACACAGGGAAACCTCGATATCGTTTTGGGAACATCGAAGAGCAGAAAGGAGGACCATGACATGTTCCAAACAAGTAGTGCGCTTGCTGCAGGCAGAAAGGATAGCAGCGTAAGTGATCAGATTTGGCTTATACCCTGCTTGCCTCATGGTCTCGAAAGTCTTGGCTGCCTCCTTGTGCTTGCCAGTTTTCCCGTACGCGTCAATGAGAGCACTGAAAATCAAAACATTTCCCCTGTGTCCAGCTCCTTGCATTGTTTTGAAGACATTTTTTGCCTCCTCAGGCAGCCCGTTCTTCCCATAAGCGTCAATGAGGGAGAGATACGTCACATGGTTTGGCTGAATGCCAGCGTCCTGCATAGTCAGGAAGAGACCCTGCCTTATTGTAGAGTCCCTCCTTCGCATAGGCATCAATCATGGTGCACTGTGAGGCCAGAGACGCCCAGCAGCGCACGCCCAGTGAGTACATTTTTGTGGAAGCCGCAAAGCAGAATGTCACGCTGCTATTGCCGACTTTGCATCTTCGTCCGTCGCAGACAAGCCGGATGGCCAAAGGATGTATTTCCCACCAACTGGATCGTACGAAGCAGGATATTTTAGATTGACTGAGTCCTAAAAGCACGGGAGCAACTTTCGTGTCTTATCCGCTCTCGGTTCTGAGCTGGGTATTTAGCTTCCTTCAGCTTCCTTGTCCTGAAGAAAGAGCTCCTTGGCCGGATCCTCATGAAAGTCGGCCACTCCATCGAACTCTCCGGAAGCTGGCCGCAGAGTTCGATCGCCCTCTTGCCATTACGGCGTGGTGTCTCTTGATGGAGGTGAAAATGTGAGAAATACAAGAAGTCGGAAAGAAATTCCTACTTTGGCTTTTGCTGAACCACAAAGAAGGAGAATGAGCACCGCAGAAGCACATAATGGGTTAGGAGAAATTTACTTTTCACATCGCTCGTCGCTTCCAGGTCATGCCAGACCCTCACTTTACTCAACGCTGCTAAGGTGGATGGATGGAGCCGGTCCCCCATCAATTGTTCCTCGAACAATTGTCGGCCAAACAGCTGCTCTTCTTGGGGCCATGTCTGGTGTGAGCTTGTTGGACCCTCTCCAGTTGTGGAACAGGAAATGAAGACGGACCGCGGCAATTGACATCAGTGAGATAAGCAAAGCGAATTGACCTTTTTCGACCTGAAGCCCTATGAGCTGTTTCATCCTCTTTCCCTGGAAAAATGTCTATCCTGGAGACAACAATGGTCTTGGCGGCCACTTAAATGTTCTAACATGGTTGGGGCACAACTCTCTTTCTCTTCGCAGTACACAAACTGGAATGTTATGGACAGCTGAGACATAAGGTAGAAGACTGCACCTTCACCTCCCAAAAATTCAACTTTCAGCCTAATGTTTTTTGACCCGTGCCGTCCAGCTCCACCCTAACACCTGCTGCTCTCAACCTCAGCTGCCGGCAGCAAAACTACACCTCTCCCTTCAGCTTTCTCCTACGCCTTTCTGTCTTCTGCCATGGCCAGCTGCGATAGTTACGGCTCCAGCAACCACTGCAGGCACTACAGCAGCAGCAGCACCGGGGTGCACACCACTTATCCCAAACGGCATGGTCGGGCAGGCCACCTGCAGGAAGTTGCTCAAGGAAGTTTCAGGCTTGCAGGCCGGCCCGTGAAAAAAGCGCAAAAGCGCAATAGTAAGCTACCTGTGCAGGCGCTGTACATCAACAGCCATTTTGGTATACAACTCGAAGCCAACTTCAGGTTGTACAGCTCACGATTCCTCACCTCCTTACCGCATGTTCCCCTCGACAGAACCGTACTGAGCAACTTACTATCCCCACTAAAAATCAAAACATTCTTTTAATGTTCCTGCTTATTGTTTGAGGCAGAGTATTCCAGAAGCAGTATGATCTAAGTATGGTTTGGCCAGTGGAGCAGCAATGGCAACTTCAGTATGTCTCCTTGTGTGGAGGTGTTCTCCCCAGTTTCCTATCCCATCAGCAAGGTATACTGGGTTCAAATGTATTCATCTCAAAGTTTCTGTTCAAGTATTGGTTGTCATTCCTCCTTTCTCTGTCCCATAGCACAATCTAAGGTTTTTCGCTGAAATAAGTTGGTGTCCTCGCAGATTCTTCATTCAATTCTCGGTGAAGGTCATGTTGCACTCTTTCACAGGGCTGAGCTCAAAACTCACCTCTCTGAACATAAGAGTGAGAGTGACAGATATCAACATACATAGCTCCCTAAGCATTCACCAAAAATCCAGAAATATCGGAAGTGCCTGCAAGAGCGGTCAACGTTAGTCACCATGCAACCTGGAAATCATCTCCTGAAAAATGTGCAACCTTCTACCTCCAATGCTAGAGAATTGCTGATCAGAAGTGTACAAAGCAGCAGCTGTTGATTCTCCCTGGCGGAGAGTGCAGACATGATGGAACCCCATGTCATAACATCTGATTCGCCTACCCTGCTGAACGTCCTCCTTTAGCCCACCTCCACATGCATACCCAGATATGGTTCCCCAGGTATGCATTCGACTCGTACCCAAATTTGACACTTAAATCATGAACTCGTCGCCCCACAACCAAATCCTTCTTCGCAGTACACAGTTTCAGCAGAGTGCAAAACAGGGACAAAGCTATTAATATAATAGCAGCGTCTGTCTGCGCCAGAGATTCCAGGGCTCCTGCGGCCTCAGAAAACTTCCCCTGCTGACAAAACGAGCTCGCAGTTAGAGCCGTTACGACGCCCATATGCGACCTTGCAAGCCTGCCAGTTTCAGGCTTATCCAGGGAGCTGGCTTTGGACATCACCATGGCCCATCTTAATATCCAAGGAAACGAGCTGCCCATCCACCCAAGCAGGCTTAAACATGCTGTTTAACCAAACAACTTAGGCCGAAATCCAGGCGAACGAAAGCTCTCCTTACCTCGCCTGTTATCCCACCAAAAAAATGTCGCGAAAAGCCTCGCCTTCGGCTTTCGAACGGGGGCAAGAGATTGTGCGTCGGGGCAGCCGGCATCGAGCTCCTGAGCTTCCTTCCAGCGCCCTTCTTTCCGGCTCCCACTGCCCTGCCTCCACTGCCCTGCCCTGCCACCACATGGTACGGTCCGGGCAAAATTGTTGCCACAAGTGCTCCTGCTGCTGGCGAGGACCATCGTTAGGAAACCCGTCCTGACCCACAGTTTCTCGAAAGTGGAAGTGCTTCGCTCCTTACACTGCCGCACCTGGAGGCTTCGTTGTTTGCCAATTGACCGCACGTCTACGGAATACCGTTTGCACATCCTTGACAAAAACGATAGTTTTAAGCCTTTATCGAACCAGCGCCTCCAGAAGCAGACAAGCGAAACCCAATGCCAGGTTCCCGATGGCAGGCAACGATCGTAGCTGCCTTTGTGTTGCAGCGTGACAAGACGACACAAGACGGTGAAAGGGGTCTGTACCGACTACCGGGCTGATGCAGCCGCTCTTGCCGCAACGGCACCCTCTTGCCACCACCGCGAGGTGTCTCCTGGTATCATCTAGCGATTACAGCAAGATGTGATGGTGAAATTTGGAGAAATCCAAGAAGTTGGAAAAGAATTCCTGCCTTTGGTATGGCTGAACCAAAAAGAATAAGAATGACCACCGAAGAAATGCGGAATGTGTTAGGAAGACACTAGTATCTGCATCACTGGTGGCTTCAAGATCATGCAAGATGTCCTTCACTTTGCTTAATCCTGCTAAGGGAACTGGGTGGATGGATGAAGCCGGTCGACCATCAAGTGTTGTTGGAACAATTGTCGGCCAAACAGCTGCTCTTCCCGGGGCCATGTCTGGTGTGAGCTTCTTCGACCCTCTCCCCTTTGTGGAATAGGGCATGAAGACGGACCCTATTGTCATCAGTGAGACAAGCAAAGGTGTTGAGTTGAACGTTTCCTGGACTTGCAGCCATTTCTACCTGAAGTTCGCTCAGGCTCGAGGCAGCGAGGCAGAGCAAGCATGGGGCCTTCTCCAGTGAAACGATCAGATTCAACTTTGATGATGACGTGAGTATACTCGTCACACTTAGACGTTAAGCACTATGCAATGAGCGGATTAGTGATTCTCTGAACAGGTCTGCGTCCCCCGAAACAGTATTGCAGCTGGCCCAGACGGTACAGTAGAGCACTGGAAGAATCTTGCCAAGAAGGTTGAATCAGATCTTGCTCTTGAGCAAGAACAACACCGCCGTGACTGCGAGCAAGACTTTGAGGCATTGAACCGAGTCAGCCGAAGGTGCCCTAACATTTTAGTAATGGAACCTTTGTACATTTGCGTCGATATCTGGCGCATGCATTCAGTGGATCGTGCTTGAGCAGGATCTCTATGCTGGAAGCAGCTGCTGATGATAGGGATCTTGGATTGACGACCCAGAAGAACAGAATAAAAGTTCTCCGTGAGCAGTTGGCGTTTGCCAGCAAGGTAATGCTTTTGTAGGAACCTGCTTGTTTGTACTCTTTCGCATTACCTGGTTACCTTTATTGCAGTCCTATACATCACTACAAAAAAATGCGGTAGATTACAGTTCTTTCTTGTCTCTCCAGAGATTTGAGAGAGAGTTGGACTTTGTAAAACTCCAAGCAGAAGAAATAAAGCTCAAGCTGTCCCTGATCGTCGCAGAAAGTGATCAGAAGGTACTTACTGTGAGACTGGAGTCTTGCTAATTGATGTAAGGTTGCTGAACCGGCATTGGCATTTTGCTTCTTCGACCTTAAGTCCTTGTCGCACTCCTGGCAGATAGGCGGGCTCAAGCAAGAGCTACAGGTATCCGAATTCAAACGGGAGCTGCTGCAGGGTCAACTGGATGAGCTTCTGAAACTACTTGATGAGCCACTTGATAGACTTGGAAGACCCAGACCGCTAGAAACGAGGGATGATAGCAGTGTCAATGACACCTCTTTTGGTTTCTTGAAGAGAGTCATTGGCTTAAAGGGAAAGAATAAGCAAGGAAGATCTGCACGAACTCTGGGTTCACCTGTACAGCAAAGTGGTTTTCTTTCTGGACTTTTGCACAAAAAGGAGCCCCAGCTTTCGTCTGATCCTATAAGTAATGATTCTGAAATGTTGCGGACTAGAGTGGAGAAGTCATTCGTTGCTGAGAAAATTATCCAAATTCGTGAAGAGAATGCAAGGCTGGTTAGCTGACCTCACTTTTTGTCAAGTTTGCTGGACATTTTTTTGGGGGTCAGACTGGTCACATCTGTGTGTCTTTAGCACTAACTCACATTTGCCCACCAGACCGGCTATATCTTCACTCACTGGATTTCTTTCTGTCCAATAAAGAGAAAATGGGTAATCGCTGCCCAGCTTCAAGCGAGCAGCAAGATTTGTTGTAGGCTGAGAGTTAGAATTCTGGTGGCTGCACAATGAGCACAGTAGATGAGGTTATGTCCCAACATGAATCGGCTGGGAATGTTTTAGTTCTCAAGCCTTTTCACGCCAAACAAAGATCAACACCTGTCATTGGACGAACTTGAAGACTTGGCGCAGTGATGGAGGGTATCCACTGAGCCATTGCAGTTTGTAGACGTGTGGGTAGTGGTCTTGTCGGTGTGATACTGTATATGCATCACGGGCTTCAATTTTTACGGACATGTATTGGTCGGTGTATCAGAGACCGTGGTCATATTTGGTTATTCAGCTTCATCCTGGAGCAATCATGCGCTTTGGGATTCTGGCCCTTTTGCACACAGCAGTTGTCAATATTTGCATCACTGTTGTGGTTGAATTGGTAGTTGTTGAGAAAATTATCCAGTTATCCAGTTATCCAGTTATCCAGTTATCCAGTTATCCAGTTACCATTACCACAGTTTTGTTTCTGTTCTTCTGTCAGAATTGAAATTTGATAGCCTCATCATGGGATACATGACACTCTGATCAATCTCCGCAGTTGAAAGAGTTGGGTGACAAGTCTGAGAAGCTAACTTCAATGGCGAGAGAAGTGGAAAGATTGAAGAGAGGAGTCAGAGAAGCAGCTACACAGAAGGATACACAGGAAAGGCTGGAAGCAAGGATTAGGGATCTAGTGACAGAGAGAGACGCTGCAAATGTACTTCAACTGTGTGGTCTCTTCTTATAACTATCGCTTAGGTTAGTAGTGATGGCTGGGCTAGGATGTTTATTCTTACTTCCTGAGATAAACATTTGTGCAGCATGAGGCACAGGAAGCAGAGAGAATGCTGGACAGTCTTATGGATCTGGAGAGATCTGTTTCAGCATCCACAGCATCCCACGAATTGGACGAGCTTACCTCCAGTTCACCAGGCCTCCCTGATGGTCAGAACCACTATAACCTGATCAAGATGAAGGATCCAGGACTGGAAAATAGCAGATGGTTTTCGAGTTTAAGGAGGCTTCATCAATCTTGTGGACAGTTGTTGCTTAAGGTCGGAATTGAATTGATTCTTTTCGTTGACGTTCTTACACCAAGCTTAATAAGGATAGCCAGATCTTGTGCAACACGTTTTATTAAAGCTTTTCTTGGAGTGCTCGCTTCAGGTAGATGCAAGTCAAAAAGTTGCATCTCAATTCCGGGCAGAGAAGGAAACTTTGAATCAAATGATCTTGGCCATGAGAACAGAGCTTTTGGCTGAACCTGATAAAAAAGGAAGGCCTGAATCCCCAGGACTACTGAGGTTGTACAACTTTGCAACGGGGAATGTGGACACAGCACTTAGGTTCAAAGAGCAAGATCCTTTGCAGATTTTTGCTATCATCAAGGATCAGAAACTGAAGCTTCTCAAAGCACATGGAGTTGCTGAGGTACGACCATGCCGAAGACATTACGTAAACGTCCTAGGCTGATTTTACTTAATGTCTGTGAGTTCTCTGGTTGTGCCTCCCCAGGACTTGCAAAAAGCAAAAGCTTCAGCAGATTCCATGATCTCAGACTATGAGATGAAATTAGCCAATGTGCAAGAAATGGTGAAGCAATTAGGGAACGAAAAAAGAGATTTTCTGGAGACTCTACATTCTGCGAATGACTTGTTGACAGACTATTCTGACGAAGTAGAAGGAATTGGTGGTGATGAAAAAAATGTAGACATTGTACCAAAAATTCAGCAGTTGTTACAAGAAAAAGATGAACTGCAAGCCTTACGTAAACGGTTCGTACATGGTAACAATACTTTAGAACAAGAGCTCAAAGATTTGAGGTCTGGATTGTCACAGATGCAGACGCTGATGTCTGCGGTTGACGGGATTCTTGATCTTGAACATACACACTCTGCTCTTCATGGTACCTGGGAATTGAAGATAGCAGCAAAATCTCTTGCTGATAGAGCCAGATCATCGTTGACTGGATACTACAAAGGCGAAGGGAAAGTGCTTGACAATTTGGTTAAGCAAAGGGAAGAATTGGAAAACTTGAGGGAGGACAAGGAAAAGAACTTGCATGAGATACAAGAGCTTTCCATGAGGATCCAGGAGATGGAAAGCGCTCTGGATTTTGAGGGTTCAGAAGAAGATGTTGAAGAACCAAGAATGGATAAGAGCAGGAGTGGAAGTGTTACACGAATAAAGCACATGAAGCTACAGAAAGACAAGCTGGAAGCTGCTTCTAAGGAAGCATTGGCAAAATTGTTCTCCTCTGAAACTGAGAAAGAGGAGCTTCGGAGGCGGCATGATCAACATACTTCTGATGTATCAGAAAAACTACAGCGTGCTTTAGCGGAGAAAGAAGAAGCTGAAAGGGTGCGACTTGAACATGAGCGCAGGTTGGGTGGTTCACAAGAGGAGTTAGATCGCTTGAAGCAGCATTTGAAGAATGTCCAGTCTTCAATCAAAGATCATGCAGCTCCAGTAACGAGGGAATATACTATGGAAAAGCAAGAAATGGACAGTGATCATCTGGATTTATTTAGTGCATTAGAGGGAATGAAAGCAGAGCTGTCAATTCTGAGAGCGGGGAAAAGTGTCGATAGCACTAGAGTACAAGACCTGCGAGTGCAGATCTCCGAGACAGAAGAAGCTTTAGTGCAGTTTTACGACTTTGTGGACAGACAATTACGAGCCTACAAGGATGGAGAGAAGAACCTCTTTGACTCGGGGTTGGGCCTTGCAGGAAATGTACGAGCTGTAGAAAGTAGGGTGGTAGAGTTACAGGTGCTGAGGGATGAGGAAAAGCTGAAAATGAAGTCAGAAATCGATGCAGCTCAACTTGCATCCCAGCAGCTAAGTACCCAACTTCGGGAACTTGAAGCAGTAAGAGCCGATTTTGCTGAAAAAGTGTGGAGACTGAAGAATGAGATACTACGATTAGGAGGTATCACTGAACTTGGAATCACTCAGGGCTTCATCAGTATCTTTCCTGTTCCCTATCTCCCCGCCTTTTGCTGTGGTTTGTCTTCTTGGAATGAAGAGTGACTATTTGAATGAAGGTTATGACATCGATGATGAGATGGAGAAACACCGTAGGCTGCAAGCCTCGGGAAAGGTAACAGCTGTCCATCATTTTCTCTGTGGATTGGGCTTAGGGTTTAGGGGCCACTTTCAAAACGCTACCTTTGTTTGATCCTCTTCTGTCATACTGAAGGTCAAGGACATTCTGATTTCAGGAGCTGCTTTGGCTGCCAAACATGCATCAACAGATCATCCTGTAAATCCCCGTTGCGTCTGTATTGATCCTTTACGTCAATACTCCACAGTCCTAATGTGCTCTCAGTGTTTTTCAGACTCTTGCATCTTCACCTGGGAACCCTCTGAATGTCTTGGCAACTTTTGAGGTGGAGCTGCTTGTCAACAGCAAGGTGTGTTCCTGACACGTTCTATTTAGAGAAAATAGCTGGACAGGGTAGCTTACTGGATATTGCTCACAGTTTTGAATGAAACCATTTGCTGCCTCAACCACGTCCCTTACTAGAAATACTTAACTTGATTATCAAGAATGTCTTTCTTATGTATGCCAGGTACATCAGCAGCTCAAAATCGGAGGCACTATGGGAGGTTTATGTCAAGCAGCGGTGCATTATTTTCATGTAGATACTGCTGCCGGTGAGATCAGTTTTCAGGATGCGACTATGCCTGGATCCCAGTCTTCTAACATGCTGTTGGACTTGGTATGAAATGGAGATCGTGTTTGCTTGTTTTCAGATTTTTTTACTTGCAACGGTCTTGGGATTGACCAGCTGTCCATTCCATCCATGTGTAGGTGCTGATGCCTGAAGATGAGGACAATCCTTACGAATCTCAACCAGGGGATATCCTTGGACTGTGCGTGAAGGTTTGCATTGTGACGCACATTCTATGGGAGTTCTTTTTATCTTCCTTGATGCCTCAATGAAGAAATTTGAAGACCCAGCATGTTTCATGGCACAGGTGATGACTTTCCATGACAAGACCTCCAGGGAGGTTCTCTACAATAATAATGTAATCCGCACGGATGAGGTGCGATGGCGCAGCTGACGTATACGTGTCATCTGCAAACTTTCTCTTATCTGCTCTCTCTGCTTTGTTGGCCACCCTTAAGTGTGATGACATTTTTCAACACACGTCTTTTCAGGTTATGGATGCCATTAGAGGTCAAACAATTGAAAACTTCTCACTGTGGCCAGATCTTGTGAGCAGTTGGAGGTGGGAACGTTCCAACCTCGACAGGTATCTGGTCCACATGGACGTGCTTAATCAGCCTAGACGAGGCTTACATCTAACGTGTGAATAGTGCACAGGTGGACCTTGGTATGTGTCAGGTGGCGTTTTCTGCTCAAGAACATATTTCCTGAGCTGAGTGAGCCTTTGCAGTTACTAGCAATCGGTCAGCACAACTTGCGGGCTTCCAATGCACTCATACGAACAGTCTGAAGCTCACCGTTGACCATTTGCAAGCTCAAACGTGGGACACAATGCCAGACATCCAGAGCTGTCTTGATCAGTTGTTGGGCCCTTACATGAGGACGCAGGCAAGGCTTGGAGTATTTTCAAGGTCGAAAACTGAAGGCACTAGGTGGTGTCTCCTTGTTTGAAGTTTGAACTAATCCGCGCCTCCGGTCTCCATGTCGAACTAATACGTGAGACAGTTGGTGTCTCCGAACTTGAAACGCTTTTACGTATCAGTTCAAATTTGGTGTCCTTCCTGTGACCTTTGACTAATACATGATTTTACCCACATGTGCTCACAAGCACAAACTATGATATCCATGCTTGTTATATGATCTGACAGAATCAAGGAGCCCTTTTTTGGGTGAAAACAGACTCGTATGGTCCATCTGATCATCATCACACTCCACTTTGCAGAAGACTCCGTGCAGCTTAGGCCAGCTCCTCCCGATGAACACCTGACTATGACTTCATTTACAATTAGCATGAATTTGGGCACACCTGATTTTGACACTAGGAAGCCTGGCAGCATATCACTTCGCGTAATAGAAACTCCATAAGAAAACGGTCTCATTCTGCGTGGGTATCGGTGACGGAGTGGCTTTGCAGCACATCCAGCAGTTCTTGCACCTCCTTAAGAATTTGGCCAATCTCGAGGTGTAAGAAAAGGACAAAAAGCAACAGATGAGGCTAAGCACACGCAATTTTCAATTATAAAACAAAAGTGGCATACCTCCAGCTTCGCATATTGCTGTTTGAGTAGCTCCCTCCTCGTTCACCGAGCATCTCCATATCCCTCAGCAATGCATCCTTTGCTTTCAGGGGATAAGAGTATCTTTCACCTCCAGCTCAGACGCTCAGACTACTCCATATCTTCTTACACATGCATACCCTCAATCCCACCAGGGTATCAGGGCAAATCCAAATGCGACTTATCACCTCATTTGTTTGCAAGCGATTAATCCAGGCTGGAGTAGGTACAGGCTGGAGGACATACAATCACTCTCAGAATGTGCTGTATCTCCAACCAGAAAGCTATGCACCAGCCCGTCCAGGTCTGTCCACCAGCTCTGGCCCGGCTGCTTCTGTGCCCCAATTTCTTTCCTTCTCGACTGCATCTCCTCTGCCGCTTCCCACATCTGGGCTCCTGTATATATGAGAGACATCAGCACATATGCTGCACCATCTTTTTTGTCTAGCTTCACTGCCTCATCAAAAGCTTGCCGCCCAACCTTCATGTTGCTCCACTTTCGACAAGCACCCAAAAGAGTGTGCCAAATTGTGGTATCAGGGGGCAATGGCATTGTCCTTACCACATTTAGAGCCTCTGTAAGTTGGCCACTGCGACCCAGGAGATCCACCATGCATGAGTAGTGCTCAGCTGCGGGAGTGATTCCAAAGCATCTACTCATGACCTCAAAGTACTCTCGACCCTTGTCCACGAGACCCACATGACTGCAGACTGTTAGTACACAAACGAATGTGATGCCATTCGGCTTTATGCGTTCCTGTCTCATTCTGTGCAACAAGTCGAAGACCATAGCAGAGTCTCCTTGGCGAGTGTAGCCTGCTATCAATGCATTCCAGGAAACAAGATTTCTTTTGGGAGAAGCAACGAACACCTGCTGTGCATCAACCATGCTTCCAGATTTGGCATACATGTTTATCAAGCTGGTGGCTACAAACAAATCAGCTTGAAGCCCTTGTTCTTCAATCTCAACATGAAGTTGCCTCCCCACTTGCAAAGCTGCCACGTTTGCGCATGCCTGCAGGAGGCACACAAATGTAACAGAAGTAGGTGCAGCGATACCTTCATCAAGCATAGAACTGTAAAGTTGAAGGGCTTCCTGACCCATGCCTTGCTGAGAATATCCTGTGATCAGAGAAGTCCATGTCACAACATCTTTCTGAGGAAGTCTGTCAAACACTCTGTGAGCCTCTTCCAGGTTGCCACACTTTGCATACATGTTTACCAAATTGTTGCCTACAAACACATCAGCTTGAACTCGTTGTTCCCCAATTTGTGCATGAAGCTGCTTCCCCTTTTCTAGAGCAAGAGTGCCAACATTGGCAAATGCCTGGAGGAGGCACACAAATGACAGAGAATCGACTGCAACGATGCCTGAGTCTTGCATAGCATTGTACAGACGGAGGGCTTCCTGACCCATATCCTGCTGGGAATATCCTGCAATAAGAGCAGTCCAGCTCACCACAGTTTTCTGAGTAAGTCCATCAAAGACATTCTGAGCATCCTCTAAGCATCCACACTTTGCATACATATTGATCAGACTGTTGGCTACGGCCACATCAGCCTGAAGCCCCTGTTTTTCAATCCGTGCATGAAGCCGCTTCCCTGTCTCCAAAGCCGGGATACCCACACATGCACATGCCTGCAGGAGGCAAACAAATGTCACAGAATCTGGTTCATCGATGCCTTGTTGTGTCATAGCACTGTAAAGGCGAAGGGCTTCCTGACCCAGGCCCTGCTGGGAATATCCTGCAATCATGGCATTCCAGGTAACAACATCTTTTTGCTGAAGCCCTTCAAACACTCTTCGAGCGTCTTCTAAGCTGCCACACTTTGCATACATGTCGACCAAGCAATTGAGAAGAACCAATTGACGCTCAACCCCACTGGCCAACATGTCAGCATGCACCTGCTGCCCAGATTTCAAGTCTGCTCCCCTTGCACAAGCCTGAAGTGCTGCAACGAGCACATGGCTGTCTGGCTTTACATTGGACCTGCGCATCTGATGATACAGTTCTATGGCTTGCTTAGCTTGTCCGTGTCCTACAAGGGCAGAAATCATGGAAGACCACATGAACGCATTTGGTTCGGCCACCACGGTGAAGACATCTATCGCTTCTTGCAACCTGGCATGAGAAGCATACAGTCGCAGGATGTGGTTGCACAAGAACGTGTCCGACTCATACCCTTGTTTCACGGTGAGAGCATGGACACGGCGACCCAGCACGAGATCCTTCTTAGCCCCGCACGTTTTCAGGACAGTATAAAAGAGAAATTGAGAAGCACGACAACCTGTCTGCACCAAAGCTCCCAGAGCCTCGACAGCCTCACTGGTCTGCTTCAGCTGACATAGTTTGTACACGTTCTCAGCGGTAACTTTGGGGGACTCAGGACGCAGAATGTCAGGGGAGCATGAGCTCTCGTTATGTGGCACTAAGACAGCCGACCCAGAAGAAGCTCTTGCCACGAGTGCTCCAGGCTCCCACGCTCCCCAAACCCACATTCTCTAGCACCTCTTTCGGGATGAGGCCCTGGCTTGCTGGTCGACTCGTCTCCTGGCCCGTTTCAGCAGATTGGATTGCAGCTGACGATAAGTTATCTTCCATTGTGGATAGGGGACCCGAAGGAAGCTCTTGCGTTCAAGCTAAAACTTCGACATTCGGTGGATGTGCTCCAAAGCCACTCCATCGCCGGCACTCACGCAGAATTAGACCGTTTCCTTATGGAATTTCTATTGCGTGAGGTGATATGCCGCCAGGCTTGCAGAATTAGACCGTTTCCTTATGGAATTTCTATTGCGTGAGGTGATATGCCGCCAGGCTTCCAGTGTCGAACATGAGGTGTGACCAAATTCCTGCTCGCTGTAAATGAAGTCAGCCTCAGGTGTGTATCGGGAGGAGTTAACAGACACTAATAAGCTACCATGCGAGTCTTCTGCAAAGTTCAGTGTGACGATGAACAGATGGACCTTAAAGTCTGTTGTCACCCTCAAACGGTCTCCTTGATTCTGGCAGATCATACGACAAGCATGGACTTGATACAATGTGCTTACGAGTAGAGCCCAGTCTATCAAGTCCAGTTCTAGTCTCTTTTAACATCAAGGAACTGATCAACAGAGGTCTGCAGCTCCACTGCCGTCTTTAGGTGCCGATCGTGTCGGATCATGGTCCCCAAGCATTCCACAACTAAGATCGTCTGCAGAGGAAAAACAAGAGTTTGAAACAATATCCCACTCTTGAGAATATGCAGGCTCTCGTGGCAAACCAAGGCGCAGATGAAGGGCAAGGATCTCACCTCAAGAGCGGCATATAGCAAAGAAATGGCAAAGTAGAAGTTGGCATTTCCTGTTCCCTGGAATTACAGGAAATAGGGTGAGTGGGTGCCATAAGGAGGAAACAAGCCCAAATAAGACTTGGACTAGGTGGAAGAAAATACCCTCCAAATCCAGAGGTTGTACATCACTGGGCCCAAAAACATCACCAAAACTTCGCCAAACAGCAGAAGAAAAGTATACCGCATTTCTGCGAAGTTGTCAGATATGTGGTCAGCGACACTTCGTCCTTCATGTATGTCAAATTACAAAATTCGAACAGCAATTTTTTGAAGATACCAGATAGCTCTTGGGCAAACAGGGGAAGAAAGCCACAGTAGAGAGCTGCATCGCCAACCTGACAGTAGGTCCGTTCAACAAGAGCACAAGGTATCACTATCCAGGCTTACTGCCAGATCACCAGAAATTGCTGAATCACACTTCATTGCAAAGGGTTTAGAATGCGAACTCTTACAGAGGGGTAAGACTTGAGGAGAGAGCAGATAACCACCATGATAAATGACAAAAATAGCGGCCGGTGTGGCATTCGGATAGTGAGTGGTACAATCAGAAACATGATATTTGCATGGAAGACAACGGTGAAGAAGGACCGAAAGTGATTATACATCTCTGTGAAAAAGTACCTGTTAAGAATGTCGAAATTCATAAACACTTGACTTTAAACGAAGGTCATAAATGCTCCACATAAAAGGGTTTCATTGTGATGAGTTTACCAGAAGAGCCCCAAGTTTGGAGTGAGATCATTCACAGTTAGTGTAAACCCATAGGTCCTGCGGAGACATAGAGGGAACAAGGGCTTCAGCTAATTTGAAGAACTGGTTCAGCACCAAAGAGAGGTTCAACAGCTTCAGTCGTAAGAATTCATACTGCTTAAACATTTCCTTCAGGCTGGTTGTCTTGCCCAAAGCCAGGCTGCACAATCCTAGAATACATAGCCACCAGACTGTTGACCAGATTGCCAGGTCTTTCAAGGCAACCCATCTTGGACCTGCACAGCTTTTCCGGTTAAGAACATCATCCTGCTTTTGCTCTGTTTCAAGCTTTTTGGCCGGGTTCGCCCCTTTAGCAAGAGCAAACAACTTCTGTTGGGGCCTGTCTAGACCAGAAACCAGCATAAACGCGACCTGAAAAGATCAGCAATACTAGTTCAATACAGTAATAACCTTCACGTTTCCTCAATAATCCCAAAGTTAATGCAAACGCTTTGGGTTCAGAAAGGTACTGGAACGATCAGTATCGCAGGATACATAGATAGGTGTGTAGATAAAACCCACCCGAAGGCTGCCAATGGAATATTACCTATATGTAGACAGTGTTCAGTATGTGCAATGTGGACTGAAAGTGAGGACACAACAAATCCTCAACTACAAGGTACTCGAGGCTTCTAATGAGTCACTGAATGCACAGAAAGACTTACAATGTAACTGGACCCTCACCTGTAACTGCACCATAGATTCCAAGAATAGTCACCAAGTTCTCAACTGGAGATGATGAACCCCCAACACAATTGACAATCGTCAAAGGGTTACTAAGATATAGCAGCCCTGCAAAATCTCTGATAGCATTTCGCCCTGAAAGTTGCAAAGTAGACTCCGTCAAACTACTAGAAGACGGAATTCTCAAAGAAGAACAGTAAGAAATCCACACACAAACGTTGCTAGAAAAGCACACTGCTGTGTTACAGGTTTCGTGCCGAGTCAGCTCACATGCGTTTGATGGATTTATTCCTAGCAATGCCATGTTGTGCGAATGGGCGACATATTGATGATGACCAATAGAATGTAGTAGGAGAGCTGCAAGAAGATCTGCAACCAAGAAAATCACGACACTGATGACAATTGATGTCAATGCACTAAGAGAGATATTGCACCGTTTCAGCCAGCTTTCAGAGTTGCAAGGTCCAAAACAATGCAGGAAAACGATCAGGAGCAAAGCAGACCTTCTGTGAAGTAGGGGTCCTAGGACTGACAGAAGTAGAGGCGACCCATGGTATGCAGAACCTGCAAAGGACAGATAATTACCCAAATTAGACAACTTACGGAATCAAGCTGAGAGCATGATATAAAAATTCATACTCAATCTCAACCGACCTGCATACGGTGAAAGCCCAAGCTGCTTCAGCCAGTGCCCCTCAGCCACTACAGCAAACAGAGACAAATAAGAGGTGCCAGCACTGCAGTTCATTGAAAGCCCCTTGCAATTCAGACCAGCACGATATACCAAGTCAGCTGTAAGTTAGATCCAGGAGCCGTACATCGGAACAAACTGTTCAGCGGAGTGGCCACCTCCACACGTCTGCCCAAAACAGTCTGCACTCCGACGACGTGTAGAGCCAGTCGCGCCACAAGCGCGATCAGCACACCCAGCGTCCATACCTTCTTGCCACCATAATCGTGGCATCGCAGGTTGGCGGGGCTCATTGCAACTCCAGGCTGTATCTGCCTTCCGAAGACGCTGACTCGTTGTTGCAATTTGACTACCGCTCTGCAAACGTAGAACCCTAATTCAGTAGGACTGACAAGTACGTGCCATCACCACCAGTAGATCAGTGCGCGCAGGCCTCCAGTTGGAGAAGGGGAGAAGGTATGGCGCAGGATGAACACAGAGCTTCGCCAGGGCTACAGGTGCAGAAGCACGTGGACTACATCAAATCGTTGGACAAGAAGACAGATTTTGATTCGATTGTCATGGAACATTTGAGGATGAGCGGAGCGTATTGGGGGCTCACTGCCATGGATTTGCTGGGGAGCTTGGGTGAGATGGACGAGGCAGCAATAGTCTCCTGGGTTCTCCAGTGTCAGCATGACTGTGGAGGCTTTAGTGGCAATGTTGGTCACGATCCGCACATACTTTACACTCTAAGTGCTGTGCAAATATTAGCTCTTCACAGCAAACTTCACGTTCTGGATGCAGAGAAGACTGCAGGCTACATCTCAGGACTGCAGCAAGATGATGGATCATTTTCTGGAGATGAATGGGGAGAGATCGATACCCGTTTCTCGTACGCTGCCATAAGCTGTCTTTCCCTTCTGAAGCGGTTGGACAAGATCGATTTGAAAAAAGCTACGGATTTCGTAGCGAGCTGTAAGAATTTCGACGGTGGTTTTGGGTGCACTCCAGGAGGAGAATCACATGCCGGGCAGATTTTTTGCTGTGTGGGAGCTCTGGCCATCGCAGGAGCGCTGCATCACGTGGACAGGGATATCCTTGGTTGGTGGTTGTGTGAGAGGCAAGTCAAAGATGGAGGCCTGAATGGACGACCGGAGAAGCTTCCTGATGTTTGCTACTCATGGTGGGTGCTGTCCAGTTTGGTCATCATTGATCGCGCACACTGGCTGGACAAAGAAAAACTGAAGAAGTTCATTCTGGATTGTCAGGATGAGGACCGAGGAGGTATTTCGGACCGGCCAAATGATGCTGTAGATGTCTTTCATACCTTTTTTGGGGTTGCAGGGTTGTCCCTTCTGGAGTATCCTGGCCTTAAACCTATAGATCCAGCTTATGCCCTTCCCGTGGACGTCGTGGACAGAGTGTTTTACGGGAAGCAGCACCAGACTGAAGGTGCTAATCTGGCGGAGTCAATTGGCCTGCTGCAAATCTAGACTAGAGACACTCTGTGCAGTGTTAAAGCATGCTCGCATTGAGGTGTAGAACACTGTGTACAAAAGTTTCAGTGTGCACAAATAAAGTCTGGAGGAGAACATGCTTAGCGTCGTACAGATTTTGTGCAAACAGTTTTGTCTCAATGCTTTGCTCTGACAATTTGCACACTTAGTAGGTTGAGGCTTTCGATGTTCAGCAGAACAGGCTTTGCTAACTGCAAATGTTTTCGTATACCGCGCGCTTAGATTCTTGAAACATGTTCACACGACCCCTGGGAACAAGCAAGCCAGTCGAAACATGGCCAGTCGAGTTGGGGCATGCTAAAGCTATTTGAATACAATGTGAAAATCCTGGAAGCTGGTCCAGATTTAGGAAGATGGGTGAAAGGTGGGGTGGACATCAAAGGATGGTGCAGGTCATAGCATTAGAAAGGGCAACGTGAATCCAGTAAGCTATGCGATCGAAGCTGAGGAAGCGCAGGGAAGTTCCCGCCAAAGGAATCGAGCCCTGAGCACAGTTTTTGGGCTCCCAAACCACCGTTCCCTGGCCCTCTCCTGACATCGTGAGTTACATATCGTGTGTTCGTAACACACTGGCCTAAGCAACTCTAGTAGCTTACGCCTCTGAGGACACTGTACTGCTCTCGGGTGCACAGTGTCTTCTCGACTTTTGCCCAATCCTCTGGCCTTGGCATCAAGATAGCAATGTGGCCTTCTGTAGCTGCCTGCATGCAAGAAATCACACAGGTCAGGAGTGCTTCGCACAGCCCTGGACGCTGACACACACTTTACTTGCTAGTATCAGAGAATCTTCTACCCTAGTCTTCAGCAAGGATGGATTTTGTATGAGCCGCTCATTCACTTCCAAAAGGACGCCTCGCACACAACACCTGCATTCCGCGGTTCACTATCACATATTAATGTAATCATCACTAGCACAATGAACTA
This sequence comes from Anthoceros angustus, assembly GCA_010909165.1. Taxonomy (NCBI): domain Eukaryota; kingdom Viridiplantae; phylum Streptophyta; class Anthocerotopsida; order Anthocerotales; family Anthocerotaceae; genus Anthoceros; species Anthoceros angustus. The sequence goes on from MU008172.1 coordinate 50,896, forward strand.
TACGACCTACAACGACAAGAGCAGCACGGACCTAGGAAGATAGAAGGTATCGCCTACGACCACCTTGCACAGAACGGAATTGGCTTCCAAAGCACGGCCGTTCTGTTGTGAGCACATCAGGATGGATACTCAGTGTCGGTACTCCTCGAAAAAACGTACATGTCAGATGACGCAAGCATACCCTTACCTTTTTGTTCTTTCCCGAAACCTTCATATCCGCCCTGCTCTGCTTGCCTACATTGAAATCCACTTGCTCAATTGAAGTAGTCGGAGATAGGGCAGGGTGGGATGGTGCTAGACCAACCACACACAACCTGTGCAGGCGGCTCATCAGCTAATTCCTTTCTCAAACAATTCTCACTTCAATGGTACTACAACTGGTCTGTGATGGAGCGAGGAACACAGTTGGTGCAGTGAACTGATGGAGGAATCTACCCGTTGGCATGTCGGTATATGTACTGGTCCTGCAACTCCTTGCCAACATCTACACCACAGGGAGCCACAGCAAGTGAGAACCTAAACTCCCACCAGGAGCTCCTCTTCCAAAACTGCTGCCGTGCAATACCCAGAGCGAAGTAGTGCTTGAAATTGCACTCGTTGGCTGGTAAGGGCCGTGGTGGCAGCTCCTCTGCTGGCGGGAACAGCGTCTGATTCACAGCTCGCAAATCCGCGTCAAGAGACTGTGTCTTGCTAGGCTGGACAAGCAGAGCCTTCTCCACCTCCAGCTCCGCCTGGAAAACCTTTTCCGCCGCCGCTTCACAGGATTTCAAAACCGAGTCAGTGATGGCATTCTCAGCCACCGTATCGTCAGCGGCTGCATTGTGACCAGACAAAGAATCCGTGTCCTCCCTAGCAGCAGCACCCTCCAAACCGTCATCACACTGGCCATCAGAGGTCATGATCCTCTCAAGTGCTCCTCGGATCTCCTCAACCTGGTCACAAATTGGAACGACTTGCCGCATCGGACACCCTTGTCCCCAACCCGCAGAGTCTCATCTCGGTGCCCGGAAATCCAACTTAATAACGTCCAAAATGGTGCAAGCACGGATCCTCCTGGCATTTGCTGCAGAGCTGCAGTGCGAGTAGCGGGAACCCTTGGCCTCGAGAGAACACCTAGAGAGTTGGTCTGATCTAACAGCGATTCGCCCTGCTCATAAGGACGACTCCTTAAAATACCATGTCTCTAATAGGTGCCGGGTCCGCGCGGGGGAACAACTCAAAAAGTGGGCGCCAAGGTCGGGTCCAGGCCTGAGCGGCCAATTGCAGGGGCCAGGACGTGGAAGCGGATTCGATGGCAAGCACCACTGGAGAGTCGGGTTCGAATGGGAAGCACCGTGCCTTGGGAATGCCAGCTCCGTAGCTAGACTGCCCCCATTCTTGAGCTTGGCTTGGTAGGGTTGTTGCGGCGGGATGGCTGGCGACACAGACATGAGGAGCTGGGCCGATCTGCTGCACAGCTCGTCGCAGCTTCTACATACCTCCACGCCATCAGCCCATTTTCCTTCTATCCAGGTCGGGTTGGCTGCACCTCTCTCCAGGTCTGTGAGGAATTGGGTGAGTGACTTTAGGTGTTGAGTTCATTTTTTGTGGGACGGATGTGTGGAACAGAGAAACCTCGATCAGCTGGAGACACTGTCCAGGCAGCTGAAAGCCAAGACTTCAAGGTTTGAAACTCCTGGGGAGGCGATTGCTGCCACGCGGTATGTTTCTGCACTCGGTCATGGGAATGCTATTTGGCAAGGATGCTCATTGATTGTGTAATGCTGGGCTGCGCTATTTCAGTTGCGGTAATTGTCTCCAGTGAATCACGTGTGTTGCTGTTGCCTCAATTGGATAGGTTGCTAGCTAGGGAGGGTATCAATGCCGACCAGCTTACGAGGGATCTGAAGTCCTTTGAATTGAAGGTATTCTGCTACTGGCACTAGAATGTCCAGCAGAACTTCTATTGTTGCTTTCTTCTCTGTATATTCAGCTTAGCCTGTTTGTGCAGACAACCTTCGAGGATGTTTTCCCTGTCGAAGCAACCAGTGTGGAAGAATATCTCCAGCAGGTGCATGAGATGTCAGATACTCTCGGTTTTTGTAATTCAATTATGGGACAACTGAGGGGTGGCTGTATACGTGTGCCCGTGTAACAGGTGCATGAGATGGCTGTGCTATCTGCGATTCAAGAAGCTCAGCGGGACAACCAAAGAAAATTTGATGAATACATGATGAAATCAATTGAGGTTTGGCTTGTCGTTGTTCATGAGATTGGGTCCAGGATTTTCCCTGTCCTTTATTCAGAGGAGATACAGTGGGGAGTGCCTTTGATCAGGATGACTGTCATGATTTTCCCCCAGGATGACTGGCAAAAGGATAAGCGTGAGTTTTTGAACAACCTCAGTCGACTCCCTTTTGCCCCCACCCCAAGAATTGCCAATTCGCCCTCTGGTGCCTCACCCCAGGTTGGCTGGCGCCCATCTCCAGCACCTTCAACCAGGTCAGGCCAGGAGGCCAGGGTGCAGGAATTGGTGCCGCAGACAATTTTAGATCGGAAGGCGGGTGCTTATGCTGATATAGTTCTCAGACTGAATGCGGCTCGTGAAAGAGGCCTTCCATTCAAAGTATTGTGATATCACCCTTTTGGGTTTTCTGCCATCCGCATCTTGATCTACTTGGGTCTTGACAGATGAAGAACTATCTGCATTCTCCCATTCAACATAGTGATACCTGTCCTGTAGGTTGCCTCTGCATTTAAGGCAGCTTCTGAAAGTCTTGTGGCCGAGGTTTCATCTTCAAAATCCGTGAGCATTGGCAAAATTTGGAATCTTCTTCAGGTACCAACAGGATTAGGAACAACTAGATTACCTTCTACACTAAATTTAAATCTCTTTTGCACTATCCTATTTGGCACTCCACTTTTTTTTAATATTTACTGACCAGTGTAACTCTTCTGCCAGTCTCTCTTGGGTGAGGACACTGAAAGGCACTCAGGTCTGTCAAGAAAAATGGAAATGGTTGTGGGTGCAAGAAGGCATTTAGAAGCAGGCCATGAGAAGTATGTGTTGGACACGATACAAAGCCATCCTGCACAGGTGATGAGAGCCTGATCCTTACGGGTTCCATCATCTGTATCTGCAGGATTTGTTGTGAAGGATGCAATGTTGTTTGCTTATCTGACTGACAGAAGGCATAAATCTCTTATGGTGTAAAGTCATGGTGTTTCTGTCTGAAATTTGTTTGGATTTGGTGTCAGGCTGCTCTTGGCGGGTCCACAGGTAATCTGCAACGTATTCGGGCATTTCTACGGGTTAGTCTATCACTGCAAAAGATATCATCAAAAGTGTGAACTATATGAGTCCAGTACTGATATTTTCATGTTGTGGGCAGTTCCGTCTGCGTGACCTTGGACCCCTGGACTTCGATGCAACAGATATGAGGAGGCAACCAGCAATGGACACAACTTGGTACCAGGTGTGTTAGTTTTTCCATGAACTAAGGAATGGCAGATATGTACAACATACGGTAGTAGCCTTCTGCCTGTTGGAGCACGTGGGATGGTGGGCAGTGATGTGCTGTTTACCTGTAGATATATTTTTGCCTGCGTACTGGATATTACGAGGAAGCAACTCTTGTGGCGAATTCCTCAAGAGTCAGCCGTACCTTTGCACCCCAGGTACATCTCCTGTTACTTTCTGCTGCAGACTTCTTCATGAACTCATAGATTCAGCACCCTGAACTTCTTGGTGAACTGCCTCCTGATTGTGTGAGTTTCTAAACAGCTGTCGGAGTGGATTAATAGTGGAGGGTTAGTTTCTCCTGCGACCGCAGCTGCAGTTTCAGAGGAATGTGATAGAATGTACAGAACTGGGGATAGGGCAGGTCGACCTGGGTATGATAAGAAAAAGATGCTGCTGCACGCAATTGTCTCTGGTAGTAGACAGCAGGGCGAAAGGCTGCTGCGAGACATTCCTGTGCTCTTCAGCACAATTGAGGATTTTCTGTGGTTCAAGCTGGCCATGATCCGTGATGTTGATGGCAGCTCAGACTTTCAGGCTGGACTAACTGGGTTGACACCGTACACCTTAAAGGATCTGCAGAGCTACCTGGTCAAATTTGAGCCATCATACTACACAAAGAATGGGAAGGATCCATTGGTCTATCCCTATGTGTTGCTCCTCAGCCTTCAGCTTCAAAGTGCTGTATCTTACCTTGTGAAGGAGGTTGGAGCAGAAGGTTATCACGTGGATGCAGTGCACATTGCCATTGCCATTGCGGATCATGGGGTTCTGTCTGAAAGCACAGCAGGAACTCGGAATGCAGGAGTGCTTGATGCCGTTGGAGAGGTGACAAGCATGATCAGGCACTATGGTGCATCATTGGTAAGGCAGGGAAATGTAGCATTGGCTTTGGAATACTATGCTCAAGCTGCTGCAGCCATGGGTGGTGGAGCTCGTGGATGGAGTGGACAAGGCAGTGCAGAGGAGCAGAGACAGATGCAAATGATGCTCAAGCAGCTTCTAACAGAACTCTTGCTTCGTGAGGGTGGAATTCCCCTTCTCCTTGGTCCATCAAGCACTGGTTCTGAAGGAGCTCTTCGAAGGTTTCTGCCCACACAACAAGGCCAACAGAGTCTGCTGCTTGATGCAGCTCGTCAATGTCAAGAGTCTGGCCACTATGACAAGGTATCATGTTGTGTTGGTCTGAGGCAACGTTCCATGAGGGCCTTTCTTTCCCACACAAGCCCCCCCCCCCTCTTTTTTTTCCTTCTTTTTTCTGCGTGTCCTGATTCTGAGGAGGTTCTAGAGTAAAGATTGATGTCTTCTCTGCTGATGTAGGCAATTGAACTGCTGAAACGCATCGGTGCATTTGCAATGGCTCTAGATATTGTAAATCAGCGTCTTTCAGAGGCAATTGCCGGACTGGCCAATGGCCGGGCAGATGGTGAATCAAGAACAGTCTCTTTAATCTTTGCAGGTCGTGATATCCTGGATACTCACAAGAATGTCGGTGCCGGCAGGTTGGTGACTTCCCGTTCATGGGTGCTAGTTCTGGGTGTCTAGATGCAGCGTCGTTTTTTATGCCTGGCCTCGTTTGATCAATGCAGCTCACAGGAAAGAGAGCAAATGTTTGAACAGCAGACAGCTTTCCGTCAATTGGAATCAATTCTTGCTTTCCACAAGTATGCCAAAAGTGGTCAATACAGCGACTCGATTAGGGAGCTCTCAAGGCTTTCGTTTCTGCCACTGGATTCACGGACTCCAGAGAGGAGTGCTGACGCCCTTCGGAACATGTCCTCATCTGTACAAGCAACTGTGCCAGACCTTCTTAAGGTGGCTATCGATTGCCTGGAGCACCTAACAGATACAGACGGAAGCGTGAGATCACTCAAGTCCAAGGTATACCACATCACATGCACTACTATTTCTGTTGTCTTGCAATTTCTCTTCGGTGACCTGAGATCTGCGCCTGTGGTCCACAGATAGCGAGTTTTGTAGCTAATTCACTACCGAGAAACTGGCCTCACGATCTGTACGAACGAGTTGCCCGAATGCTTTGAGCTAGGAATAGTATGCCAAGTCTGCTAGATTACGAGGGAGGGGAAGAAGCGGAGTCCTTTTAGTGGACCTTCTTGTGTTCAACTGTGGCCAGACCTCTCCTTGGCTTCATCCTTTGCGGCGGTCTTGTGCCGACCAGAGATATCTCTTCTGAAGGCCTTGTACAGGTCCATGCCTAGCCCATAATTTAGCATGTTGAGAACGATCATGCCCATGAGTGCCAGTGGCAGTTCAATTCCTTGAGGAAACAAGGCAGCATCCTTCACTAGCTTCCAGGTAATGAGCGCGTGGGGCAGCAACCTAAACAGGAAGAAAGTCGTCCAATTGACGAACCACAGCAAATTTGCCGTTGCAGTCCCACCAGTTCTAAGCCCGGCTAGTTTCGCTACCTTCCGTTGGTGTAGCAAGATTGAATGTACCTGGACAGCATCATCACAGCGATGGGTTGAAAGACAGGATTTCAGATCCCTCTGCACAACAGCTTTCACAATTGAAGCTCACCTCGCAGATGAGAGTGAGAGCAAGATAGTTGAGGGTGACGTCTCGCCGGAGAGCCAGCGTGAAACACAGCAGGAGCACGGCGTGATGGAGCAGAATGCTGGGAAATTTGGGACTGTAGAGCCGGAACTGAAGCATATCCCACTGATCATACGCGAAGTATCCGCTAGTGAAACACAGCAGCTTGAAAATGCCCGGCCAGCATCCAGCAAACAGTTGCTGGTGCTGCATCATACCCGATGTACCACTTCTGCTCCACTCCGTCACCAGCAACACCGACACTGCAATCTTACGGTTCAGCAAAAGGGCATCACTTCCTCTGCCTACTGCATGGCGAAGTTTCAACCAAAATGCAGAGAACAGGTAATCCTCGTACCTGACATCCCGACAATGGACGAGTGCAGCAAGGAGACCCCCGTGTTAACAAAAAGCGGCCCATTCCCTTGAGCTAGCCCCCGCAAGCAGCCGGGTCTACTCTCCACAACCCCAGCCAAAAACCTATTGGCGCCTTGAAAACAGCCGATCCCTGCCAGAATGGGCCATAGCCGGGCACTCCCATTGCACACGTCCCACAACAACCAGGCCAGCCAGAGCAGATGCAGCAGGAGAAAGACACTCCCAGCCAAATCCAAATCCTTCAGCTGCGTCCGTTGCAGGGACAGCCGAACATGCGTAGCCTTGGGATCGGGGTGTCCCCCGCGCTGCCTGATCCTCGCATCCACCATCGGGAATCGAGGCGCCGCCAAGTGGTACGCCTGCTCTGCTCGTCTCCATCCCCTTTTCTCCGTGCAACAGTTCATCACCAACCAGGTCCCGGGAACCGGAGAAAGCCGGTTTTTCAGCGACGCGGGCATCACACTGAACAGCAACACGTACCTTACCGCTTCCCTGTTTCACTTCACAGTGTGAAACCCTGGGTTCATTCCGTGGCTGACCACGAGTGTATGCGTAATTTCTCGAAGAAGGCGGCGGCTATGGCGGCAGAGCACTGCCGGCGCATGCGGCTCTACCTGGTAGACGAAGAAGAGGCATGCGGAGGTGGGGCCGGGCCGCACCGTTGCGAGAGTGAGCGGGACATGCAACGAGCTGCCAGAGGAGGTGCTGGAGTTGGTGCTGGCGAGGCTTCCTGCGAAAGCCATCGGCCGATTGCGTGCGGTTTTGCAAATCCTGGCGCCGGCTTCTGTGCTCCTCCGAGTTCCGGGGGCACAGTACGGCGCTTGCCCTGGCATTGCGAGCTCCCACCTTTCTGCTGGGACTCAATGCGCTCGGGGTGGCGGATAACCCGTCCGGCCGACACGCCTACAAGATACACGACGTGGAGTTGGACTTCCTGCCCGAAGAAGTTGTTTCGGTCTGCTTCTTCCGCTCGCAGAGCCAGTATGATGTGGTGTGCTCGGGGAGCGGTCTCCTGTGCTTGGTGCACAGGCCGGGTTACCTCAGCCTCGGCCCGGGGTCCCTCAGCGTCTGCCTGGTGAACTTGGCGAACAAGACATGGGACAAACGGCCCTTGCTGGAGGCGGTGAGCGACTGTCACAAAGTGATGCTGGAGGTAACCCCGCCGGCGGATGGAGAAATTGGGCGGTACGATTTTCAGGCGGGAGTCTTTTGGATGGCGGGCAGCCACCCCATGTTGGGAGTGTGTTCCGGGAATGGCGGCAGTGGGGCCATCTTGCGTCTCCGGCTTCCCAGGGACCTGGTACACGGTTGCTTCATAGCCTCCCCGGCAATTCTCCAGGGTGTGATGTCGGTCCTCTTCTCAAATCCATGCAGGGGGGGGCTTGAGAATAAGCTTGTGGCTTTCGATGTGGCAACTGGAAGGCATGTTGGGACCTGGAATGCGCCCCAAGCTCTGCCCCTGCTCAGGCCCCGGCGCGGCCAGAGCCATCGCCTGTGTGTGCATCAAGGGAAGATTGTGTGGGTTTTGCAGTCTGCTGCCAGGAATGTGGACGTGTGGATGATGGATTTTTTCACACAAACCTGGATCTGGTTCTCGGCTTTTCCAGAGTCCCGCTTTTTTCAACCTGGTGAGAGCTTTTGTCTCCGCGACGCACAGACCGCTGGCGACATGCTTTATCTTGCCTTCAGGGTCTCGCTCCTGACTGTATGGCCATATGATGATGCGTTGGAGGGGCAGTATCCCAGAGGTGAGTTCGACGGGCTGTTTCCCAGAGGCAAGTTTCGCAGAGCAGTCATTGTGGGGTACCATATTTACTTCAATCCATGGCACACCATTGCAGAAGACTTTTGGGATGTTTCCAGAAACAGAGGCAGGGCGAGCGAACCGTATTGTCGCAGGCCAGTGGAGGCCCGAACTTTACCTGCAAGGACGATATTAGTCTCGTCCGTTTCTGGGCACCACGTAAAGGAAGGCCGTCTTGTCAGTGCCGTGAAGCTGGCGGCATGGGGCATATATCCCCCCTCATGGAACATGTGATGCTTCCTCCTACGCGCGTGGTTTGTCAAAGCCAGATGGGAGGGCAGACTAGCATAACATGATGCTCTGGTTTGACCTTTTGCGTGTCCATCTGACAGGTCAGAATGGCATGAAGCTGGCGTCATAATATTTTAGCAATCCACACTACCAGCTCCTCAACTCCTTCCTGTTCAGAATCTATGCCTGGGCAACTGCTTCTGGTGATCCAGCATCCCATTATCCATGCTTGGAAGTGGCCGGGACTTTTTACTGGGCGTTTGATTGAGGCTGATTATAAGTTCTGCACAGCTCTCAAGGAGAGTACCCCTTCGTTCGTAAGCCCTAAACCCTTGAAAGTGAGGCCCACCGGCTGTCAAGGACAGAATCCGTGTGTTCTTGAAAGTGAGGCCCACCAGATTTGCGGATCAGTGTCTCGGCCAGCCAGCGGGTGGCTTCCCGGTAGCTATGCCGCACCCAGGAGCTCTCCCACTGCACAATCCTATGCTTGCGCTTCACCGGGGCCATTACATGTGTTGGGTGCCCGCAGCCCATCTAGCCCTTTGCACGGCAGCAGGCAGGCGGGCCGCTTCCTAGCGCTCAGGAGTCACATTACGCTGCTCCCATTGCACTGGGCCTGCATCCTGGGGGGGGGTTTTGTACTCGCGCACGAGAAGCGTCACTGTTGTGCTGCTTGGCAATTGTGGATTTACATATCCAAAGTACGGGTGGAAATTGAAAGAATGAAAACATCCGAAGACCTACTTTGTTAATCCCGATGCCGGAATTCGAGCTCGAGACGCTCGGGTGAGAGTTCGGAGTGGTTGACAAAAGGCCCTGGCCGCCATGGATTGAACTCTGTTGAAAGTTATCTTCCTCGTCACTTGGGTTGAAACCTTGCTGCTGGAGCATGCCATGCTTCGGGATTGTTGCTCAGAGGAGGTGCAGACTTATTACCTCAAAGGTGGGAAACCCTGCACTTTTGCTGGCCTCGAGAATTGGAACAGACGAAATGAGCACTACACATTCTCCGACGAGTAGCACTGCTCTCCTGCGGCCAAGAAACGGATCCACCTTCCGTTGATGTAGCAAAATTGAATCTTACAGTACCTGGACAGCGTTTGCATACGGATGAGATCCGTCCGCACTGCAGGTACGCAAAGTGGAGCTGACCTCACAGATGAGGATGAGAGCAAGAAAGTTGAGGGTGACGTCACGCCGGAGAGCCAGTGTGAAACACAGCACAAGCACGCCGTGATGGAGTGGAATGCTGGGGAATTTGAGATTGCAGAGTCGGTACTGAAGCATATCCCACTGATCATAAGCGAAGAATCCGCCAGATAAACACAGCAGCTTCAAATATGGCAGGATCCCTGCAACGCAGTCGATGGCTGGAGCGGGTTATCCATTCTTCAAAACATTGGTCAGAAGTCAGGATTATGTCACAAGGGAAGCAGCATATGAATGCGCCGCTCGCTCTTGCTGCTTCTTTTGGAGTTTGTGCACTCCATTTTGTTCATACCGAACGTCTGCTGCAGCACATCGGACGGGAGGCCAGAGGCGAACAATGCCTTGGCTGCCTGCTGAGTGCCTGGATTTTGGCTGCTCAGGGCAGCAATTCCCCATGCAGGCCCGTCAAGATTTGACTGACCACTTCTCGTCAGACTGCCCATGCTCAGATTTCCGTCACTACAATGAATTCTGGAAACGTCCCGTCCAAACCGAGGTGCTTTACTTGCTGGTCCCGGTCCGAAGTCATGGATGGAATAAAATAATGCTTGCTTGCCTGCCCCATCATCCGTTTTGAGTTTCACTACACGACTTGCGCTACACTACCTCATCATCCGCTTTAAGTTCTCAGTTGTTATGCACTCTTGTATGTAACACTCATCCCCCGACATGGGATATCCAGTACGTTCAGGCTTGAGCGCTCACAAACGGCTTGTGGGCTGCAACCGCAGCCTCACTCGGACTCCGACACGACCGGCCTCCCCGAGCCGCCGCCCAAACTTTTCTTGAGATGGTTGATGCCGTCCTGAGAGAAAGATCCTATAAAGGCAGCGAACTGTTGCTCTGAGACCTCAGCACTCGGCGCCATCTCGTAGGACCACGACACCGCAGTCGACCCCGGCTCAGTGCCTTAAGCTTGCGCCAGCTTCCACACGGCCAGGTTTTCCTCCATCTCCAGCACAGTGTAGGAATAAGAATAGTGCTCCTCGTCCATGGCCACCAGCTCCTCCACAGCGAAGCTCCCCGTCAGAGCCCCGGGGCCGGTGCTCACAACGTGGCGCACCGCTCCAGGCTTCTGGGCTTCCCCCGCCACCAGGCTGGAGCTAACGTTCGGGATCCATCGATCGACTGGGACGAAGTCGGATGTGAGCTCCCAGACCTTGTCGATGGGTGCCTTCACTTGATCCACAACTGCCAACTTCCATTGCTTGCTTTCCTGGACCGGCGGGCCACCCATTGTGCATAAGCAGCTGGAAGTCAGTGTCCGGAACAAAGAAGTGATTCAGGAATTGAAGCAGGCGTTTCAACCAGTACCAACCTTTGAAACCGCTCTGCAAATCCTGACTGTCCTGATGCTGCCCCTGGTATGTCTATGATGGAGTCGGATGGGAAGTCCAATTTTACAGAATATCCTCAAGCGCAACGATCGATGTCCCTTTCGCCAGAGGCAAAGTGGCATCAAGAAGGTAATGTAGGGTAAGGCCGTCTAATACACGTGTGAAGACACGAGAAGAAATGTATTCCGCACTTCCCCCTAACAGCCGGTGCTCCCTCTCAAAACGAGACATTTGGGCAAGATCCCTTCAGGATCCAACCAAGCCAAGCCAAGATCCCTTCTGCGCAAGCTGTGCCGGTCCAGAAGCAAGAGTAGAACCGCCTGGTACCGGTCCTGCCAAACTCGAAGCAGCATCGTTGCTGCCCCACCCGCAGATGTGTTTGCAGATGTAAGGGTTCCATCGCCCTGGTCTGATGAGCAGTAGAGAAAGAGCAGTCGATGCCATCGTGCAATTAAGACGATATCAAAAAGGAATTGGACGGGATACTATAGCATAGGTTTCATCATCAATCGGGGATGCTCTCGTATGAGTGACGGCCGTACACTCTACTGCTGCTGCTTCTGGAGTAGCATCACTTTCTTCTGGTTGTTACCGAACGTCTGCTGCAGCACATGGGACGACAAGCCAGATGCCGTGTATGAAACCAGTCTCCGGGTGGGTGCCGGCAGGGCGCTGGTTTTGGGTTTCTAGATGCATCCTCGCTTTCTTATGCACGACCTTGTTTAATCAGTACATCCGCAGCTCACAGGCCAGGGAGCGTACGTTTGAACATCAGCAAACACCCTTTCGACAGTTCGAATCAGCAACTTCATTGTCGTTTTACTATTCACACTTGTCATTCTCGGATGTCATTTCCACCCGGGGTGCTTGACTTCCTAATCCTAATCCGAAGTATGGACAGAATGAATGAATGCTTGCTAACCCTGCACTATTCTAGAGCACAACCATCTCCTGAGGATTCACTGGAGGTCCCTGCAGGTGCTGGTGATCAGCAGAACTGCCCTATCAAGCGCTCTTCATGCTTCACATTTTCTTCAACAGCAGTGAGAAAATGTTGCAGTGAGGATCGTTCGACCGTTCAGTTTATCTGCCCATGCATCTGAACGATTCTTCCGTGTCCTTGTGAAGGGCCGGTTGGGTTGCCCTGCGCACACAATCTCCTACTTTACACACAAAAACGGCAGCCAACAGTCTGGAAGGGGAGCGCTCACTGCTGGATGCGGCGCTTGGCGTCCTCGGCGGTGTTTTGCGCGTTCTTGGACAGGTCGTCCAGGTTGGACTTGACAGTGGAGCCGGCCTGGGCCGCCTTGTTCTGCGCCTCCTGGCCCGCGCCGGTGATGCTGTCCTTGGCCTGGTCCAGCCCGCCCTTCACCTGGTCCTTGAGGCCCTCGGCCTGATTGCCCAGCCCGGACGCGTTGCCCTGCGCCTGAGACTTCAAGCCCTCGGCGTGGCTCTGGCCCTGAGACAGCGCGTCGTCAGTGCGGGAGCGCAGCTCATGCCCCGCGCCCTGCGCCTGCTCCTTGGCCTCGCCCGAGTTGCCTTGCACGAAATCGCTCGCCTGCTGCGCCGCTCCCTTCACCTTGTTGCTCACGTTTCCGGCCGCTTCCTGCGCCTTGTCGAGAATGCCGCTGGGATCGTCCTCGCAGCGCACCAGCACGGTCGGCGCCCGGCGGGCGGCCGGGGCAGCCGCCCGGTGCCGCAGCCGCAGCCGCAGCCCCGCCAGGCTCGCGCTCGAGCTCTGCAGCCGCGCGCTACCGCTCACGGCGGGCGACCGCACCGACAAGGCGGACGGGGCGGCGACCGCGGACGCCATAACTGCCACGCTTGTAGCGGCCATTGCCGGAAGTGAAGAAGAAATGTGCGAGACGGGATGCCTTGTCGCGAGGATGATTGCAGTGGGTCGTGAAGCGGAAGCTGAAAGAGACAGGAGAGCAGGTTCGGGTCGTGAAGAGTGAAGAAACTTGAGTGCCTGGACTGCCGCGGGAACGGCTTTTCTACTGCGCCGAGAGCAGATAACGGGGCGGGAGTGAAAAGCCAAGTCTGGGGGTGACAAGTGCCATGTTGCCGTGGCGGGCTCTCATTGCCCCTCGTGTCTCCTTCCCTCCCTGCCCTCCATGCATGCACCTGCCGCTCGCCTGCCCTCCTGCCCTCTCGGGCTTGCCTCGGACAGCACTCTGCCTTTCATTTGTGCGGTGTTCAATCCAAGGCGGACACGCAGCACGCCGGCCAGACATCGCGGCCTTCGGCGGCAGGGCGTGTGATCGGGCACTCGTTTTGCTTAATTCATTTGTAGGCTTTCGGTGTTTCGGTTAACCTACACGACGGCCTCTTTGCTTACAACAACGTTGAGCCTGGCTTCAACTCCATCACGATGAGCGGGCCCTCGTCTCGCCAAGCTTTGTGGCAGTTCTTCAGGGTGAGGGTGAACGTCTCATCATCCCAGTCGTGCAGAATCCACCGTGTCGTTGTCGGGATATTATGCAAATTGAATGGCAAGCCTGTGAAAGGCAGTGAGGAGAGTACAAGCAAGGGGCCGGGCTGGCTCCATCTCATTAAATTCCAAACCAAAGAGCTCACCAGCGAGCTGTCTCCAACCCCACTCGCGACTCCTGCTGTCAGGATACTCCAGACTACAGCCTCTTGTCCTTTTGCTATCCACACTAATGAGCGTTTGGTCAGAAGCAATGAGGTCTTTCGACATTCACTAGTACCGCAGAAACACTGAAGCTGCGACGGAGCCATGTCAACTTACAAGCAAACACAACCGCTGCCCAGTCCAGGCGTCGACACCTGTGCCAACAAGATGGGAGCGCATGTTCCTTCACGTACGATTTGCTGGACTAGCAATCGGTTCTTGAACAATTGCTGCAAGGAGGGCTGCTGGATGGTAGCGATTCATCACTGCATGAGCATGGGGATGGTCTGCATGCTGTCCAAATGGCTTAGGCCAAATGGACACACATTCATACGAACGTCGTGATTAAGCATCCTGCGCTCTTAGATCGATACTTAGATGGGGTGCCTAAAGGGAGTGCATGCCTTGGTGCAAGTAGCTTAGCCACACCATGGTACAAGTTTTGAAGTACAAGTCCCATGACGGAAATCCGTCCTTAGTGGACTTAAATAAAATTCTTTTTTTTCTTCTTCTTCTGTTGTATTAGTTGATTGGTATACAAGATCGACACTGACTTGCTGGATGAGCGCAAGCTTGAGAGCAGCAGCTATGCCAGAGGGGATCAGCAAGAGAGCAGCTATGGCAGAGGCTACTAAGTTGTGGATTTGCGTATCCAAGGCCGAGAGCCGAGAATGGCCTGCTGTGCTGCCTGGCATGTTGTGGATTTGCACATCGAAGGCCGAGAATGGCCGCGGTGTCACCGACGATGTAAAAATTTAGTTCAACTCATTTTTGTGGCAGTGTGCACGTATGTGCTAAGTCGTCGCCGGGGTTTCGAACCCAAGCCTCTGCGGTGGGCTATGAACAGCCTGGCTGTCTACACCACAACGGCGTCGGGGTTTGTGACCCACACATGAACATAGATATCAACAGCACTAATTCTGTGGCTATGCGATGATGTCAACATCAAGTCTCAGAATGAATATAGAAATCAATAGCACTAATTCTGTGGCATGATGTTGACTAGGGATTGTTAATTGTTGTCACCTCACGGACAATTTTACACAATTTGCAACCTGGGGATTTACAAGCAGCACAGCAGGAGCCTCTGCCATAGCTGCTCTCTTGCTGATCCCGCTGATACAAACTACTCTCTCATGTCACCACCGCTGATACAACTTACTCTCGTGTGCAACCTGGGGATTCAAAAAGTTGCCAAGCAGCACAGCAGGAGCCTCTGCCACAGCGACAAATGTTAGCAATTGAAACGCAGACCTGACAGAGATAAAGAGACCTGACAAGTGATCATATTACCCCAACTCGTTTTGGCAAATTTGCGCGGCTTTTGTTTATCAAGTGATATCATCGAATGAAGCCACAAGGAATTCTTCACATGATTATACCTGCTGGATAATATCTCCGCTCAGGAGCAAGAACCCGGTTGCACAGGAGCCATGTGTTGTGCACAGTGCAACAGCCGTCAGGGCCCGAACCGCTGCCTTTGCAAACTGATGAGCGGCGTGCCACCTTCACCAGCTTCTCAACTCTTCCTATTCAGAACCTGTGCTTGGGCAACTTGCTTCTAATGCTCTTATTCGTTGTTGGAGGTTGCAGGACTTTCTACTGCATATAGTCGCTAGAGCATTTTTTTGTGTCTCATCACAAGTCTTGCACAGCTGTGAAGGAGAGCATCATCCTTTCTGATCAGAAGTGAGGGCGACAGGAGCGGTTGATCGAGCGTTGGCGGATTACTGTGACTTGACCAGCCATTTGGTGGCTTCCCAGGTACTGTGCCGCACCCAGGAGCTCTCCCATGGATGCTCGCTGCTCCATCAGAGCCCTTCAATTGGTGGGTGCCCAAACCAGCCCTCTGCACGGCAGCAGGCAGCCGGGCAGCTTCTTAGGCCTACATCACTGCACTGCTCCAGTTCCGCCTTCCACTGGCCTGCCTGCTAGGGCTTACATATATTATTCCCTGGGAGCAGTGTGTTTTTCTCGAATCCCATGTCGTTCCCTCCTGTCCGATATCGTCACCGGCGAGCACGAGGTGCATAATGTACGTCGGCGTAGATGATCAATCTCAGAGCCAGGAGCCAAGATTCGCCGTCAGCAGACCTTGGGCTCCGGCAAGTGATATGTTCCCCGTGCGTTTTCCTCATAGGCTCGTACGAGGCTGACGAGGTCAAGGATGGCTAGATGCCTGCGCCTCGTTCTCTTTATCCGGTTGGACGCCGCTGCTCACAGCGGCAGCTTTCGCCACTTCCGCCAGCTTCCGCCAGCTTCCGCCAGCTTCCGTTTGCCTTTGTGCTCATCCAAACTCCAATGCTTGCTCAGCTCCCTCTGGTCGGCATCCACTGGAGCGGACCTGGCTGTCACCACACAGGACTCGCGAGATCGTGAGACATAGCAGCTGCCGTGTTTCAGAGTGTAGGGAAGTTTCACAGCGAGCGCCAGCGGACTGGTAGCTGTATGACTTTGGGCGCCGCAATTTCCGCAGCGCGCGAACAAGGTTTCTGCGCCACCCCCACCCGATCTGGTGTGCTTCTGCTTGGAGGAGTGCAGGGACCCGTGCTGATGTAGCTTCTGCTCCAATCCTGCAGGTGATGGCTCGCAACGTGAGTTGTGGGTGCCTCCTGTGCCAAGGGCTCCTCTGGGTCGCTGCGTATGCCGTAGTAGCACTCATCACAGCCTTCCTCGCTATGTATCTTAGCTAAAGGGGCTGGCTTTGGAGGTGAATCAACTTGAAGTTCCCACCGTCCTGGTGTGCAACAATGGTCTTCAGTTGGGAACAGAATGGCATCCAGCTGGCTGGTCGGGACAGCCTGAGTGCAGCTGGAAAAGAACAGCATCAAAGGCTTTGCTCTACAGAGTCTTTACTTTCAACCAGAATTGCAACATAGGGTGTGTGAGCAATGGGCTTGCCTGCCGCATGGGTCTCTAGGTCAATTGCTGTGCTGGCCCACTGAACTGTGATCAGTCTTGAGTGCGGACGCCCAATTCTGTTGCTCGAGCCCCGAGGGATACTTCACATCGTCAAGGATGGGTCCAATTCTGTCGCCTGACGAGAAACTCATACCTCCTCCGTTTGAATGTGTGAGCTAACATCGTGAAGGATGGGGAAAATTGTGTCGCCGGAAGAGAACCTAATACCTCGTCCGACAACCGTGTGTCGCCGGAAGAAGTCCGACAACCGTGTGTCGCCGGAAGAAGAACAAGAATTTTAATGAAGTCCACTAAGGACGGATAAAACCTAGTCAAAGTCCACTAAGGACGGATAAAACCTAGTCAAAGGTAAACTCAGGACCTCCCGCTTACTAAACGGGTGCTCTAGCCAACTGAGCTATCGAAGTGCTCTAACTGAGAGTTGAACTCAGGACCTCCCGCTTACTAAACGGGTGCTCTAGCCAACTGAGCTATCAGAGCGGATGAGAGCGCAGTTGTGTGTTATGCTATAATTCAAAATTCTTAACCTCAAACGGCCCGATTTTTTTTCCCTAGCGGAACTACAGTGAAGAAGAAAAAAAATAATTTTAATTTAAGTCCAGGACGGATTTCCGTCATGGGACTTGGTACTTAACAACTTGTACCATGGTACTTAACAACTTGTACCATGGTGTGTCTAAGCTACTTGCACCAAGGGCATCCACTCCCTTTAGGCACCCCATCTAAGTACCGATCCAAGCTCAGGATGCTGCTTAATCAGTGGAAGGGGAGGTAGAAAAAGAAGAAGAATTTTATTTAAGTTCACTAAGGACGGGTTTCTGTCATCATGGGACTTGGTACTTTAACAACTTGTACCATGGTGTGCCTAAGCTACTTGCACCAAGGGTATCCACTCCCTGTAGACACCCATGTAAGTACCGATCCAAGCTCAGGATGCTTGATCACGGCGTAACCAGCTGCAGAAGTCTTATGTCACACACGCGAATACAACTAGGAATAGGTATCAAAAAGTTATGAAAATAGGCACACAAAACTGCGTTCAAATAAGGGCAGCAGGACGGAGCAGACTGGTTATGTACGTATACTGTTAGGGAAAGGAGTCCCGAGACTAAGGCGATGGATGCGAGGCCCACCATAAAACGGCTGCCCCAGGCCCTATCCGGTATGTGATTCAGTGAGAGTTATGACATAGGGATGTAGCTCAACTGATAATGCAGCTGTGGCTCGAGGAAACTCGGGTAAGCACGAGCACGGGCCCCCCGTAGGGGGGTGGCCTGCCTAAGAAGGGTCTTGCGGTGGTTGGTAGCGTGGCAAGCAATGAAAAAAAATGCTGGGCTGTACTTACCGATGCCTGAGGACATCAGTCTCAAAGAGTTCCCGACATCACAGAAGGTTAGCACATCAAAGCCAATGCGTCAGTCACATCCCACTGCGTCAGGCATAGTCGATTCCCAGCAAAACTCCCGTGAGCAGGGTCTTACACAAGAGAAGGGACTGCCACCCAACCACCAAGGTCCTGGATTGTCCAGAGACCCTCTGTCTATCCTGCGTATCCCTAGATACTAATTTACATCCGATTCTCCCCAGCACGATTTGGGACTGACCAGCGCCATCAACGCTGACCAGGGAGGCCGCAGATCAAACCCTAATCACCACCCCGCGACTCCAGCCATCCAGGGTATCCATTTAATGCCTTCACCTGCCCACCAGCATGGCAAACAGAAGCACAGCGGAGCCCGGAGAGCTACACCAGCTCGGTACCTGGAGTCGGAAACTGTGTGGGCTCGAAAACCCTAAACTCTCTCCAACTCTCCAGTCATGGAATCCATGTGCGTTTTCACCAGCCCCTGCCACCCCTGGATCAAAACCTGCTGCCTGTCAACAAGCTCCGACTTGGCCTTGAGCTCCGCTTCCAGGGCTGCAATTTCCTGGCAGCCACCACACCACACAATTAGGGTAGGGCAGGGCAGGGTAGCCAAGCCACGCCAAGCTGACCAACTTGGCTGAAACCACCACCACCATGCACACCTTGGTCAAAATCTCCTCCCGCGACGGCTGGTGCTGGTATTGCACGCGGATGAGCAGCAATTGCAGCTTCTTGGCCGTCTCCATAAACTCCCTGGCGTACTTCTCCACATTCGCTGAAACTTGCAGCAGCATCGCAGTCAGGAAAGGCAAGGTAGGTGAGCAGAGCTCAGCGCACAGCACACGCAACCAGGATCAGCGCACACGTACCCGGGTGCGAAAGCGTGTAACTGCGATCGGCCGCCTGGAGCTCCCTGGCCGGAAGACACGGCAGCAGGTTCCTGTCCAGTGCCGCCACCAAATTCAGCATCTCGGCCTCGGACTCCGATTGCGATTGCGGTTGCGATTGCGCCATGCCGCCGGTGCTGCACCCTGGAAGCTGAACCCCATCCCGGGTCACTGTCTTGAGACTCGAGTCAAGGTCGTATCCCCGCTCCTTTCTCTTCCCTGCCATTTCAGCACCAAACCCGGAAAAGGATATCCTTCTATATTCTGTACCACAGCAGGCCAAATGGACACACATTTAGAAGAACACCGTTGTTAAGCACCGATGTTAAGCATATGCGCTTAGATAGGTACTTAAATGGGTGCGCTTAGATCGGTATGTAGATGGGGGGCGCTTAGATCGGTACTTAGATGGAGTGCGCTTATAGATCGGTACTTAAGATAGGGTGCTTGGAGGGAGTAGATGCCTAAGCTGGTGCAAGTAGCTTAGGCACACTATGTTATACGTTGTTAAGTAGTATGCCTAAACTTGTGCCTAGTTTAGGCACTTGGGCACACTGGTTTCCTAACTGTAAGACCTGAAGCGTGTAATACCGTACCCCGAGGGGTGGTTCAACAGGAAAATGCCGAAATATTTATTTTTTGAAAAAAATAAAGTTGAACATAAATATTTATATTTTTTAAAATTTCAACATTTACAAAAAATAATTTTATCAAATTTCAATATTTATTAAAATACATGGGTATATATGTAAAACTAATGGATATGTATAGACCTCCCTTAAACAGGCCCTAATTTTCCATACAAACCTTAATTTCCTTGTTTTCTGTATCATAAACTCATAAATTTTACCTAATCAACATTTTAAGTATAATAATTTCTGGATTTTCAACTTTTACTAATTTTAATTAATTAATGCAGAATCACCCCTTGGGGTACGGTAAACTCTATTTCTTTCTCTTTCAAGTAGCTTTGGTTTACTATGGTACAAAGACTTCTTCTACTCCTTGACACGTACAGACCTACGTATTACACTCCAACTCATCAACCCTGTAGGTGATAACATAATAAACTACCCCCTCAGGTACGGTGGCGCAAATTGGGAGCCCTGCAAGCCTTAGTGGTGGTACAACAATAGCCAGTGGCTTCGAAGAATCTCATTCATGAATTCTACAAGCATTTGTATACCACCAAGGGCAAACCCAAGGACTGGAACACCAGGTGGGAGAGGGCCTATGGGAAATTTCCGGTGAAAGGTGACAAGTCAACAACGGATTGTTCTCGAGGCTGACATCTGCAAAGAGGAAGTTAGACAAGCTCTGAGAGACATAAAATGCAACCGAAGTCCAGGCCTTGACGCCATTCCCAAGGAATTATATGAATGGGGGTGGGAGTTCATGCAAGACCTCATCATGGCAGCCCTTCAAGACATCTGGGAGGTTGGTAGTATGGTATAAACACCTCAACGAGAGCCTCATCACCTTGTTGGCCAAGTAAGATGCTCACCTTTCCATCAGCAACTAGCGGCCCATTAGTCTGCTCAACTCCTTGTACAAGAAGCTTGCTAAGGTGTTACCTGACGAATTGGCTCTACTTATGGATTACATACAATGAACTTGATGCACAGCTATCGACCAATTTCAGAGTTTTCATATCCATACTGCATAGGAATCCCCAAGTAACAATGCCATTTATCTCCCTGCACCTGGCAAATATGCTAGAGGGCTTGTGGCACTGTAGCCACATTCAAGCAGAACATCCTGGTTTTAGTCTAGTTAACTAGGATACCAGAGAGGTACCTGAATTCATGGATGGCATCTAGGACATGATGAGCTGAATCCTCTTCAAGAAGTAGGAATAAGAGTGTGTCCTTGGCGCCCAAAAGCCGTTACTTCAATTCTACACCCTCTGGATCCACCACTCCTTTGACCTGCTGCTTGTCCTTAAGAAATCATGAATTCTGCACAAATGATGAAGAGTGACGGGGACAAAGAGCAACTTTGCCTCACCGATCGAGAGATGGAGAACCACTAGAAAAACTCACTATTGTCAAGAACTTAACCTGCTGCTTCAGTCATTATAGCAATCCATTTGATCAGTTTGGGGCCCATGCCAAAGGTGGAAAGGGCTTTCCATAGGAAGTGCCATTCCACACAGTCATGTGCCTTGGCATAATCAAGAGACAACAAAACGGGGTTGTCTTTTAGATGTAGTCAACCACCACTTGGTTTCCCTTACCAGCAACAGGTTGTCAAGGATACAACGGCATTTGATGAAGCCTCTTTGCTCTAGGGAGATCCAAAGCCTCCATCCTCCAGTATGGGAATTCTAAATTCAAGGCCATGAATAAATCTGGAAACAAGACATCCCAGTAGGCATCCACAGTTCCCTGTTTTTCAAAGCTGCTTCTTTCAACGGCCTCCAAAAACCGAGGGATGCTTGGGACCCTATCTGAAAATCAGTGAATGCTCTCAAGCAAGACTTTGGTATGTCATCTCAAGGAGCCCACCGGTTACTATGGTGGTTAGGCGAAGCACTGGACACTCAGTTTTATGCATCACTTCGCAGTAGACAGTGTCGGTCGCTATAAGGGCCTGATACACGGTATAAGGACCTGATTTTCAAAACGAAGAGGAGGTCCCATCATTAGGCACGACATTGCTCGTTTGAAAAATCTTAGGGGCGCTTTGGCTATGTGTCAGGAATTTGAAAGACATAGCGACTGGGGTTTGGTTATTAAAATGCACCACTTTGTTGTAGTCGCCTTCCAATTCCTCACCCCTATTGAGGTGCTACATGGAAACGGCAGAACTTGGCGAGTGAAAGAGGAAAGATCTCAAGGGGATTCCCAAAGGTGGGCATTCCACCTAGCATGGCATGAAATGTTACCCCTAACATAGATAAATTTGACTCCTGTAGAAGGATGGTGGTGCCCGCAAAGCGAGGCTCCTTATAGCCTCACAAATCTTTATTTAACATCATTTGAGGGGATATTTACCACAAGCTTGTCTATGACATAGGACGAAAAGCAAGTCATGGGTCACGGCTTGCCCCCAGGCTGCACCTTACTCGGCCCCTACAATAGGTGTTGCACATGTTATGACAAACCCCCAGGATATCCCCAAAAGTTTAAGGTGTGGTTTGGGAATTCTTATAGGTGGCGCTTGCCAATGCTGATAATTGGGATGGCGTATTCCTGGCCACAGGAACGGAGAACTACTCATTGTGCCCAGTAGGGAGCGCCCATAAAAGTCAGCATGTGTTCTTCCACTGCCAGGTCCCAAGGTTGGTATGGGCCACGATCTACAAATGGATCACTCTCACAGGTTCTTCCATGCCTTGTTTCACAAACACATGGCTCTCTATGAGTTACATCCCGTCGACAAGAACCCTCTGGAATCAACTTGCCAACCTCTACCAAGCTGAGGATATGGGAACTATGGTGGCTGTAGTTCAAAACCTATTTTCCTTGCAAATGAAAGAAATAGATACCATCTAAAGCCACATTTCACAGTTCAGAAGTGACCGCTCTAAGATGGCAAGTGCAGGTTGGAAGATTACCGAAGTTGAGGTGACAGCAGTATTCCTGACTATGCTTAATTACATCACAGAACCCTAGGATTCGCAACGCACGACGCTAGCTCAAAGCAGGGATACCAACAGCTCAGGCACAAGTGGATGGAGTGCTCACCGAGGTACTCTCAGCTTTTATTCAAGATAGCACAATAAGAGGAGGGGCCAGCACCTCAAGATCTAACTATATCATGTTTGTTGGACGTGGTCGAGGCCGAGGGCGTCCTTACATCCTCAATACCTAATAGGTCACAAAGCCATCCACCCCAATCCCGACCCGATCACAACAACAGGCGAAAAACTTGTAATTACAAGTGGTGTGGTATCCCAGGCCATTGGGAAAAAGATTGTAGGAAAAAGGCATCTAGTATGCCTCAGAGGACTAACTCCTCTACAAATACTGTAACCACTTCTAGACGAACCTCACTTGGAATCCTATCGACCACCATAACTAGTACTTGGATTCATGTGCCTCTGTGCATATATGCCACACTAAATCGTTCTTTACTACCTATAAAGCAATATCATCAGATACTTTTGTGCTATTGGGAGATGACTCCGGCTTGAGAGTGGCTGGAAGATGTTAGAATCATAGCGAGTTAGGGCATTAGTTAGGGCACGTTCCACTTTAGCTACGAATAGACTTTAATGAACAGTTACTCACATAGTGTCGGTTCACTTTCGTCTTTGAGAACTCTTTGCCCTGTACACGATTCACTCTGAAAACAATCCCTAAGGCTACCATGTAAATTTTCATGGTATCAGAGCCGTGCCATCAAACCAATAGAAATTATCATGACCTCCACACCTAAGAGCTATGCTAAGCTCTCAAAGGCGACAACGCTTATTGAGAAGAGGCAGATCCAGGGGAAGAGGCAGGCCCAACTTCACGGGGCAGACATTCAGGGGTAGAGGCTCCTACTCAAGAGGAAGAGATAACTTCAACCCTACCTGGAAAAGGGTATGTGGTTACTGTAAGATTCCAGGCCACACATATGAAGAATGCCACAAAGGAATGGCAGACAACAATCACAGGAGGGACAGACCAGAAGCTTCAGGGCAATTGGCACTAACTATGAAACGACACTCCAAGGCATTTCTATACCTACAAAACACCAAAACAGACTCCCCACCTTCAACTCTTGTTGCTTCGTGCTTGGCTGCCCAAGGCCAGCATTCATGGTACATTCATTCATGGGCGTTGGAACGCATGACTCCACATCGGGAGTACTTCAAAGAATTCACACCTTCCAGGCCTCCTCAGTTCGTCAGCCTAGGTGACGACACAAGACACACCATAGAAGGACAGGGATCAGTAAATTTAAATTTAAAACTGGTAAGCACACTTCAAATTTCAGATGTGCTACATGTTCTAGGGTTAACTAAAAACCTATTTTCAGTCCGCAAAATTAACAAGTCCGGCTATTATGTCTGTTTTGGAGAAGGTCACTATGTCGTGGAGACACCCCAAGGAGAGCTCCTTGCCACCGAAGACCTGTATCATCTCAACATGGACAGATTTCAGAATCTTGCTCTATTACTAACTGCTGCAACCAAGCAGAATAAATCCTATCTATGGTATGCAAGGTTAGGCCACATGGGCATTCAAAGAATGAAGCAAATGTTATCTGTAGGTGCAACCAAAGGTATCTGACTCACCAACATGGAGGAGTTTGGAGTATGCGAGGCATGCTCGCTAGAGAAGAGCCACCGTGTTCCTTTCTCTAAATCCACAACCAGATCCACCAAAAGGCTAGAATTAATACACTCCGACATCTATGGACTATTTAAGAGATCCATCCATAGATACCTTTACTTCATGCTAATCGTAAATGACATGAGCAGGTTTGCCGTGTTCTACCTACTGAAACACAAGTCACAAGCAATTACCTGTTTTCAGGAGTATACGGCTTGGGCTGAGAAGCAAACAGGAGAAATACTCCTCACAATCCGCTCAGATGGAGGAGGAGAATATGGTTGAAGTGACTTCCTGCAATTCTGCAAATCACATAGAATTAGCAAACAGGTCACCACCCCACATACATCTCAACAAAATGGGGTATCTGAGTGATTAGAACCATTCAGAATTATGGAATGACAATGCTAATACACGCCAACTTACCAAAGACCTACAGGTGGATTTCCTTATCTCGAGGATGACAATAATGAGGAGCTTGGAGTGGATACTCCATAACAGGATTCTAGACCCGGCAGGTGATCACAACGTACAAATGCAAGTACTATACGAAGGTATTCTCCAACTAATTGGAGGGACCCTAAAATGAATTTAGCCTATTGTTTATCTGTCGCTATCGATCAATTCGTGCCTGCTAATTACCATGAGGCTATTACATGTCCTAAAAGCGAAAATTGAAAGATTGCTATTAAATTATAATTAGACTCTCTTAGTGGTAATAAAACTTGGACCCTTACCAACTTACCTAAAGGCAAAAAATTAGTAGGTCTAAATGGACATTTAAGATCAACCTAAATGCGGATGGCAGCAAAGAGAGGTATAAAGCTAAGTTAGTGGCGAAGGGGTACTCATAGCTAGGGGAAGTGCAACAGATACTTAGACCTCTTTATTACGACAATTAAGGCGCCATCTAACTCACTTATAATCCTAAGTTCCACGCACAAACTAAGCACATGGAAGTTCAGTTTCATTTTATCCGATAGGTAGTTAAGGACGGCAAGTTCGAAGTCTTTTACTTCCTGATGGAGCAAATGGTCGCCGACATGCTCACCAAGGCTCTTACTTCGGCTAAGCATCAACAACACTCAGCAACAATGGGACTAAGAAGGCTATCCCAAGTTAATAATCAACATTAATGACGATTAGTGTCCACTCACTAAGTGGGAGTGTTAGAATCATAGCGAGTTATACCACTAGTTAGGGCACGTTTCGCTTTAGCTACGAATAGATATATAATGAATGGTTACTCACATGGTGCCGATTCACTTTCGTCTTTGAGAACTCTTTGCCATATACATGATTCACTCTGAAAACAATCCCTAAAGCTACCCTGTAAATTTTCCGAAGAGGCACACTTCCTCTGACACTTGTTGATACCACACAAGTTACCTTACTCAATGTGCTCCATATCCCGGCCATGGTGAAAAATTTGATCTTCATTGCTTTGTTAATGAAGATACACATGTTCACACTTGTCTTTGACCAGACTTGCTGTATTATGACAAGACCTGGCAGAAACAAATTTCCAGCATAGCTTATCCTGTTTAGGACATTTATAAATTGTATGCTCATGCATCTCATATGGAAAATGTTGAAACACCCCTAGCAGTTCAACAAGGTAACCCGGCCAGCAAAATTGAAGCTTATAGATAGCACCTAAGGCTAGGACATCCTAGCAATGGCCTCTTCAAGCAGATTGTTGGCTCAGATCTATATCAAGTGCCACTTGGACCTCTTCCACAACCTCCATTTTGCGAGACTTGTATTCTCTCCACCCAAAGGCAAGCTACTTTTCCTGAACACGAGCCAGATCAAAAGAATTCAGCTATGAAGATGGTACACTCAGACCTTCGTGGTCTTATGAGCACAACTTTCTTGGGAGAGGCTCTCTATTTTCTACCCCTTATTGATGACCACTCAAGAATGTGTTTTACGTATTTCAGAAAAGTCAAACCTTTGATACCTTTAAGACATGGCTGGCTGTGGTCGAGACTTAGACCTTAACAAAACTACGTGCCTGCGCACTGATAACAGTGGGGAGTTTACTTCAAATCAGTTTGCTGAATTTTGTGCAGAAAAGGGCATTGTGCGACAACACATTATTGCCTACACACCCCAACAAAATGGTGTAGCTGAAAGACTTAATCAGATACTACAATGTATGGCAAGAGCCATGCTCAAACACTCGAAGCTTGAACAATGGTATCAGGCCGAGGCCATAGCCCTTGTCACTTACTTGAGGAATCAGCTCCCTTCTCATTCGATTCAGGGTAGACCTCCTTACAAATTATGGACTGGCTCTAAACCCTCTATTACTTATGCATCTTTGGTTGTGCTGCATATGCTTGGATACTAACGGAAAAATGCAAGAAGTTAGATGATAGATTGGAAAAGCTACTTTTTCTTAGCTATGAAGCTGGGATCAAGGGCTACAAGCTTTATAATCTCCTTACAGGGGTAGTCACATATGCTCGGAGTGTCAAGTTCCTTGAAGACCCCTTGCTGTCTCATGCTGGACTAGGGGCTTTTTCCAACTCTGACACATCACTTGATGGCTCTTTGAGTTCTAATCATGAGCCAGACAACATGACAGTTGACATGTTTATTCCTGACCAAGCGACGCTTCCCTCAATTGCTCCACCTGCCGTAGCTGTCCCTGCTCCCCTGGTCGTCAATCCAGCTCCAATTGTGCCAGCTGCCCATGCGCCTCTTTAGGCTGGTGTTGATCAGGTTCAGGAGCATGATCCTGCTCCTGGGGCACTTATCTTCGGGGATTTTGCTCCCCCTAATCCACCTTCCTAGCCTCCGGTTGCTAAAGTATCTACCATTCACACCCTTGCTTCTCTGGGCCGATCCCTTCGTTCTCGTGCCTCCTTGCGTCTTCCTAACAGGTATTTCTCCCCTGATTTCAACCGCATGGATTTTTGCTTGACCCGAGGCAGTGGGAGGCATGGAGGGGATAAAGAGGTGCATGTTGCCCCCACTACACTAGCTCAAGCTAGCGGTCACACTAATAATGAGACTCTTCTTGATCCATCAATACACTTGGGCAATGCTCTGTTTGACATCACTCCTCCTCATGTGGATGACGTTGAACAAGCTCTCTTATCTCGAGCCCGAGCCTTGGAGCACATAGTTTTGATGGATGAGGCTCTATCCGGCTCAGAACGAAAAGAATGTCTTGAGGCAATACATTCCGGGTGGAACTCTCTTATACATAATAATACTTGGCGCTTCGAGGACTTACCACCTAGCAGCTCAATTGTGTCCTACAAGTGGGTTTTGCATAAGAAATTTAATGCGGATGGCAGCCTTGCTAGATATAAAGCTCGGTTAGTCGCTCAAGGATTTAGCTAAAAGCCCTGGGTTGACTATGACCCACGTTTGTATGCACCTGCTGTTAGACCTGAGACAATTGGTTTCATACTAGCAATTGCTGCACAGTAAGACCTTATTCTCCACCAAATGGACTTTAGTACAACCTTTCTATATGGAGAGCTTAATGCGGTTATCGATGTGGCACAACCGGATATGTATGTCGATAAAAAGTATCCTAACAAAGTCTACAAGTTATTGAAGAATATATACGGATTAAAACAAAGCTCCAGGGCTTGGTAAACAAGAATAAACATTTAACTCATCTCCTCGGGTTTTGAGCAAAGTCACACTGAATCAAATGTGTACAAGCTGCAAATGCATGATGGGTATGTACTTGTATTTAAAATACAATTCTCGGTCAGCCAAGTTAGTCAATTTATACATAATCCGGTAAGACTCATTGAGTAGTAGTGAAGCATGAATATATTGATACTTAAAAGAGGGAAAGAAGACTTTATTATAAAAAAGAGATGGGAAAAACCCATCCACCCCAAAAACCCAACGAAGGGTACCATGCGAAGAGGACTAGCCCCCACGATCACGCATTTCAAAACTACCGATTGCCCGAAGACCTTCGTGGTCAGGGATGTGAAAAGGCTTAATTACCACCGGTGTCGAAGAAGCTTCCGCGCTCGCTGTCGTTCTATACACTGCGTTAGCCAATGCCCTCTGCAGAGCGATGGAAACCTTATGCCAGAAGAAAGCAACAATACAAGGATAAGCCTTGGCGCAGGCCTTGACAATCCTAGAGAAATCTTTGCCCATGGCTTTGTGAGTCTCAATGGCAAGGGGACGAAGGCGTGGCCATCCTGCATAGGAGAGTACTTGTGGACCTTGGCCATCGCGCATCCCTCCGCCGCCCAACCTGGAGGGTTAAGAATAACATGTTCGTAGACATTCTCCCGCGTGGGATCGGTTACCATCACAATAGCAACCGAAATCTGATCCCCCGGGTCAAAAAGGAACACTTAGGTTTGGGATACACGAGAAACCCAAAACTACCTATAAAACTAAGTGGGTTTAGCGATGCCGATTGGGGACGTAACCCTCATGATAGAAGGAGCATAGGCTACTATGCTTTTCTTCTTAATGACAGAGCTTTAAGTTGGCCATGCAAAAAGATATCAACTATTTGTACATCCACAGCCGAGAGTGGGTATAGCGCACTCTCCATAGCAGCCAAAGATTTAATTTGGGGAAGGAATTTTCTTGATAGTATATATTACATAGAAAAGGAGCCAACTGTTCTATATACTGATAGCCAAGCTGCGATTGTTATAGTGGCTAATCCTCGGTTCCATGGTAGAACCAAACATATCGAGTTAAAACACCACTTTATTCGTGAAGTAGTTTCGGATAATAAGGCACATCGTACTTATGTACATACCGAAGGTAATGCAACCGATGTGTTGACTAAACCTCTGCCCAAATATCTACATTACAAACATTCAGAGGGATTGGGAGTTCGCGTGTGTTCAAAAGTTGAAGAAATCAATGCAGTCAAGTTTAGTACAAATGTTAAAGACTAAAGGATTCCGTTACAAGTCAGTGGGAGAAGTTACTTTCTTAAAGGAAGTCATATACAAGACTCAGGAGACATATTCAAACTCCAATGCTTTTCGTGTGAGTGGGAGTGTAGACGCACTGAGCATTGAGCATGTTATGGCATGTTAGTGAGGTGCATTATTTTATGCTTTAGTTAGTTCATTAGGGTTTTTGCATGTAACCTCTTCATCTTGAATCATTTCCTTGCACATATTCATGGACAAAGACTCTTAATTGTTCTTCTTTAATCAAGAAGTTACTTTGCAAAAACCTCATGATATGTATCCTAGCTTTTCTCCTTATGTAAGATAGAGTGGTAGAGGAGGGACCCCATATGGATGCTGTGTGAGTAGTCTAGTTCCGAGTGATGGCCAGCGTGTGAGTAGTGTACTTCCGAGTCATGGCCAGTCCTCCTCCTCCTGTGTAGGTCTGTTCCGACCTCAGCTTGTACACAATTTCTGAGAAATGCGAATTTACATTAAAAACAAGAACATAATAAACAACCCTCATACCAACAGATATCCCTGCCCTGGTTATCACCACACTTGTTGATGGAGAGTGGTAGATCGTCTCCACTGTCGAGCTTGTGACCGGGCAGCCGGGCTTCCGAGAAGGTGCACCTTTGTGAAGTACGGCAGCGGCAGCGGCAGCGATGGCTGGCGTTGCCGTCTGAAAAATACTAGGGGAGAGAGCCGGGCCAGCTGCATTTAATACGCCACACAACTCGTGCTCTCTGGTCCCTCCATCCACAGCAGCGCTGCCTGATTGGTGCTCGCCTTCGGCCATTTTCCGCACTGTCGGTAGCCCCCGGGCATCAATCGCATCATCTGGCTCAGCTCGTGCTGAGGCCGCTGGAGCACTGTCGAAGTAGCGGTAAGCAATTGCGGAGAATGGCTGCATTGTGCGAACGCTCGCTGCAATCCCTGGTGCTCCGGAGGTCTTCGGGGGCCTTCTCTTCCTTGGCGAGTGTGCGGCAGAGCCTGGGAGGGCAA
The DNA here is from genome assembly GCA_010909165.1 of Anthoceros angustus. Classification (NCBI taxonomy): domain Eukaryota; kingdom Viridiplantae; phylum Streptophyta; class Anthocerotopsida; order Anthocerotales; family Anthocerotaceae; genus Anthoceros; species Anthoceros angustus. The sequence continues at coordinate 80,902 of MU008172.1, forward strand.
GCCGCGGTGCGCTTGGGGATGGCGAGGCGGGAGGTTTCCGTCTCCACTGCTGCGGGCTCCGGCTCCGCGGAAGCCTTTTTTTTCTCCAAGGAGAAGGAGGCGGGGAGGCCGATCGATCCGGAGAAGGCGCAGGTGCTTCGCGTCTACGAGATAAATGAGGGAGACAGGCACAGCCCTGCCGTTCTCGCCTTGGCCAGGTCCCCGTTCAACTCACAGGCTCCGACCCTGGCCAGTGTAGTGGACGCTAACGGGAAACCAGTGCTCGCCATCGGTGATCTGGTGCCCTTCTCCAACAAGGTTAGTAACTAAAGCAAACTTCCTTCCGTTGTGTCTGCTCTGTTTAGAACGTTCGGAAATAACCGGCTTTGTCTGTTTTGTTTTGTAAGTGCATTCAACGGGGAAGGTGTGTGGTCCGTGGTTGTTGTGCTGGCAGCTATACGATGGATCATTAACCCTCAGGCTGGGGATCACGGCTGGTATAACTACCGTCATCAAGACTGTGCCCGAGAAGAACGGGCAAAGGTTCGAGGCCAATTACAGCTTCTACTTCGGTGATTACGGCCATATTAGCATCCAAGTAACCCTGCCCGCGTCCTCTTCACCATCATCACTGTCATTTTGTGTTAATACAATGGATGTAGCGTTGTAAGCAGCTGTAATGTACTGTATGCAACGCAGGGCCCTTACCTGACATACGAAGACACGGAGCTGGCTGTGGTTGGGGGCGCGGGAATCTTCAGAGGAGTATATGGATTCGTGAAACTGCAGCAAATAATTTTCCCTACCAAGCTCTTCTACACTTTCTACTTGTTCGGGATTCCTCGCCTTCCAGACGTTCTCCTGAAGAAGCATGTAGAACCCAGCCTGAAAGTGGTTCCTACCGCTGCCGCCGTGAAAGGAGCCCCTGAGGCGTCTCTCCCAAATTACTCCGACTGATCAATGCGCAGATGAGCAACACTGAGTGCACCATTGCGGTTCAATAATGTCTCCAGTCAATAATGGATGCCAGTTTGGTGTAGGGCCCTCTTTTGGGTCTTGTCGTGCTTGCGCTGGGTTGTTTTGCCGCGTCGCGTAGTGCGAGGCTGTCTTTCGGTGGATAACTAGTTTTCCTACCTTTTGCCGCCTGCTCTCCCCCGCTCAGGCTTTCTGTACGCGCACGCTCTTTCCATATAAAGCCTGTATTGCTCGAAAAAAGAAATATCATCTCCAGTCACCTTCCTCGCCATCGAACATTGCTCATTAGGTTTCGTTGTTGATCGTGATAGCAGGCTTGGCACGAAAGGTTGGATGATTGGCACCCTCAGGCAACCAGCATTACTGGCCCTCTAGCAACTAGCATTATTGGAGTCAGGACACATTGAATTGGCATTTTAGTGAGCGATACGGCCTTTTCATTGAGATGAGAGGGGATGAGATGGGAACCTACCAGCAAGTGCAACCTACGACACAGGAAACCGGCCATGAAGATAAGAAATCCTTTGAGATTCATCCTTGGAGCTACATACATTCCAAAATCTGCGAGCCAGCATGTCAGGTACACTGGGTCTGCCCGGTGTGAACCGACCTGAATGTATGATGGGTTTTATCACAGGCCATGTAAATAATTGTCATGTTTTAGTCCTATGACGATCATCCGTGTTAACGAGTTGTAAAAATTAGAAAACAATTCTTCTTCTTTCGTAGTCTTTCTTCTTACATAATGTCATACACCAAAGATGACTTCACTGTGTAAAAGAGATCGGTCATCGATGTGAAGCACCTCCTGTTGCCGGAACGAAGAAACCAGAGCTACGAAATTCCCAAGGGCCAAAACCTATCCTCTCACTGACAGCATCACATGAGCTGCAAGTTCACATGGGCAGACCCAGTTGAGCGCAAGTTGCCCAGAGAACGTGGCGGCGGAAACGGAAGGAGGGAGGGCTGACTATGGAGGGCTGACTATGTATAGATATCTTGCCGAGTCGTAGTGCTATTGGAAGCCAAGCCACGGCAACCTCTGGCGATCCCACAGGTCACAGCGGTATTTAAATGCCTTGCAAATCCAAGCCTTCGGCAGTGTCTCCATCGCCAGCAGCAGGCAGTCGCATTGGCGAGCAATGAGAGCAGCGAGCAGCAGAATGGCCATGTCGCGGTTGTCGGTGTGCGCGCTTTTGCTGGCGATGGCGGTGGTGGCGACGGCGAGCGACCCCGACCCGCTGCAGGACTTCTGCGTGGCGGACTTCTCAGGCACGGTGGTGGTGAACGGGGCGGCCTGCAAGCCCGCGTCCTCGGTCACCGCGGCCGACTTCCTCTTCTCGGGCTTCCGAGGCCCGGCCAACACCAACAACAAGCTCAAGTTCGGCGTGATCCCGGCCGCGCCCATCACGCTCCCGGGGCTCAACACACAGGGCATCTCGATGGCGCGGATCGATCTGGGCGTGGGCGGGCTGAACCCGCCGCACACCCACCCACGGGCCACGGAGCTGCTGTACGTGCAGAAGGGGACGGTAGTGGTGGGATTCGTGGCCGCCAGCACCGGGGTGCTGTTCCAGGAGACGCTGCAGGCGGGCGACGTGTTCGCCTTCCCCCGCGGCCTGCTCCACTTCCAGCGCAACGTGGGCAAGGAGCCCGCCCTGCTCATCGCTGCGCTCAACAGCCAGTTCCCCGGCGCGCAGGGATCGGCCGCCGCCCTCTTCGGATCCACCCCGTCCCTGCCCACCGAGGTGCTGCAGCAGGCATTCGGGATCTCCGCTGCGGACGTCAACTACCTCATCTCGTACCAGAAGTCCCCTACCAGCCCCGTGGGAGCAGGATCCAAGACCGTGCTCTGCAAACATCATTCTAGTTAGACTGGGCTAGCATGTTTCTTCCTTCTCCTCCCCACCCACCAGTCAAGATCTCGACGCCCAAGATTTATTTCTTTGTTGCTGGATTGTGCCCCCACATGGTAATTGGAAACCCACGAATTTTTTTGCCTGCAAGGACACCTCCAAATCGCTGTTCGCACTCTGGCGAAGGAGACCCGCTCACGCTCCCTGCAATGTGCACACATTTGTATCAAGTGCGCCTCGCGAGACCCCACAGCTCTACCTGCCTTGCGTCTCACATGCCGCGCGCTACCCAGCCAGCAAGGGAGCCAGACTTTGGGATGTTGCGCTGTCGACCCGCAAGTGAAGTCACGATTCACAAGCTGCCATAGCCGCGCCAAGCCCCCAGCTCGGCAATACCGATTCACTGGGTCTTTTCATGTCACCAAAAATCACCAGATACATATGAAATGAATTTCCACGTGAATTTCAGTGTTGATATTAGAAATATGCAGGTAGGATCTCCGTCAGCATAAGATGGTCATTTGTAGTTATGAACATGAGCCCCAGAATGACCAGAATTCTACAAAGGAAAAGGAATGCGAATCGTGTAGGGCACAGGAAGACGCTGCCAGATTCGGTCTTCAAGTCCTTACAAGTGTAAACCAAAGGGGTGTTACCGATTGGGAAGTTGGAAAGCTGGCATTCACGTAGGTCCGACTCCAGTGGAAGAAGGATCCATTTTCGCCGGCCAGAACAGTAAAGCTTATGGAGGAAGGGAATTCCGGTCCGCAGCGCCTTCCTCAATAAGCTTTACTGTTCTGGCCTCTTTGCATGGTATGCTGGTGGACCTAACGCGCTTTTAGGCCACAGATCCGGGAACGGAAGACTATGCGATTGTTCTCGCTCCGCATGAATTTCAGGGCAGCGCGGCATGGACGCGATGCAAGGGGCGCTCGCTGCAGCTGGTGGGGCAGCTGGAATGTTGGAGTTCTCGGCCTTTGCTGTGCTGCTTGAAGGATTGCCTGTGCGGGAGCAGCAGGAAGTAGGATGGAGTCGTTGTTTGCGGGCTGAGGTGGTGCTTCTCTTCCCTGAAGAAGCTGTGGCGTTGAGCCAGGTCTTCCCAGCTATGGAGGAGGCTGGATGGAGCTCGAATTGGACCAAGGACAGCATGGGGTGGCTCAGGGATAGGGCTCTGGTTTCTGGAGTCAGCTGTCGAGCTCAAGGCTCGAGCATGCTTCTGGCTTCAATGTTTGTTGACGTTGTGCGTTCGTCTGTTCCTGCCTGTAGGGATAGCTTGCTGCTTGTCCTGGAGCCTCTGCTGTCTCACCTTGGCCGGGGGGCTCTCCTGCCCTTGTTGGAGAGGCTGAGGGGTCCAGGTTCTGCGGCAGGGATTGCGGGGATGGGTGATGGTGAGAGCTCCAGGGTGTTACGGCTGCGTCGTGCTCTCTCTCGCCTGGCAGCGTTGGCTGGGGCTTTGGTCAAGCGCACGCGCTTCATGGTGCCTCTCAATTGGCCTGCCGTACGGTGGTTTAGGCAGGATGTGGTGCCCCGGCGGACGCTTACTTGTCTGACAGAATGTTGTGTAGTGAAGAGGAAGCCTGTGACAGAATGGCCTGTAGTGGAGACTAAGTCCGAGGTGGCTAACTGGCAATCGACGACCCTTGCTGGAGCAGGCTGGGAAGCTGCGTCTGCCAGGAAGCCTGTAGTGCAGGAGCGTCGCAAAGGATGGTTTCTGATGGTGGCAGAGGGGGTTTACACATACAAGTATGCATCTCCGGAGGACACGGCAGAAGAAATAGAAGAAATGCAAAGGAGAAGTATGAGGGACCGTAAGTCCGACAAGGGTGGTGTTCAACGGCGGCAGAGGGTCCAAAGACTGTCGAGCAACACAATCGATAGAAGAAGTCCGAAGAAGTTTGGTAGTGTCAAGCGAGAGGATGAGACGGCTACAGGTTTTGACTCTGAGAGTGAGCAGGAGATGTGCCAGCATGTCATCTCCAATATTATGAGAAAGGCTACCGCCAAGGCTCTGGCTGCTTATGTCTGGGAATCAGACCCGGAATCAAGTGAAGAAGAGGATGCCAGTGATGAAGAAGAGAATGCTAGTGATGAAGAGGAGGATGCTAGTGGTGAAGAAGAGGATGCTAGTGGTGAAGAAGAGGATGTTAATATTGAATGCCGAGCTGAAAAAAAGCTAAGGTTCTGTCTGAGGCATAATGTGTTCTGGGCACCACCGAGTACTCCTTTGCCTCCTCTGTCTCTGCGAACTCCTGCAGCATGCAGACCCAGAGGTAGCGCCCTGAAGCCGTCCGCCTTCCCGGATGCAGAAGCGTCAGAAGCTCCTGATGAGTCGACTCCACCAAACAGGCCGAGGAAGACAGAAGCTTCTGATGGATCTACTACACCAAACAGGCCGAGGAAGACAGAAGCTTCTGATAGATCAACTACACCAAACAGGAAGAGGAAGAGGAAGACCAAGTCAGAAGCTCCTGATGTTCCAGCCCCACCAAATAGGAAGAGGAAGACGAAGCCACAAGCTTCTGAAGAATCGACTCCACCAAAGAAGAAGAGGAAGACGAAGTCAGAAGCTTATGCTGTCTCAACTCTACCAAACAGGAAGAGGTCATCGAAAGCTTCCAATGTTTCTACTCTACCAATTAGGAAGAGGTCATCAGAAGCTTCTCATGATTTAACTCCACCAAAGAGGATGAAGACGAAGTCACAAGGAAGACTCTGATGAATCTCTTCAGGTTTGGACTCTGAGAGTGAGCAGGAGAGGTACCAGCAAGTCATCTCCAATATTATGAAAAAGGCTACCACCAAGGCTCTGGCTACTAATGTCTGTAAATCAGATTCTGAATCAAGTAGAAGAGGATGCTAGTGATGAAGAAGAGGATGTTAATAGTGTATGCCGAGCTGAAAAAAGGCTAAGGTTCTGTGTGAGGCATAATGTGTTCTGGGCGCCACCGAGTACTCCTTTGCCTCCTCTGTCTCTGCAAACGCCTCCAGCATGCAGACCCAGAGGTAGCGCCCTGAAGCCGTCCGCCTTCCCGGATGCAGAAGCGGGAGAAGCTCCTGATGAGTCGACTCCACCAAACAGGCCGAGGAAGACAGAAGCTTGTGATGGATCAACTACACCAAACAGGAAGAGGAAGACCAAGTCAGAAGCTCCTGATGTTCCGACTCCACCAAATGGGAAGGAAGCCACAAGCTTCTGATGAATCTACACCACCAAACAAGAGGAGGAAGACGAAGTCAGATGCTTATGATGTGTCAACTCCACCAAACAGGAAGAGGTCATCAAAAGATGGGAATGTCTCAACTCTACCAAATAGGAAGATGAAGACGAAGTCGGAAGACTCTGATACTTTAATTCCTCCAAAGAGGACAAGGAAGGCAGAAGCTTCTGATGCATCAACTCCACCCAGAAAGGCAAGGAAGCTGGATACAGACAAAAGTGATCGTAGATCAACTAACACACGCATTTGTGCTACACAGGACACCATCTTAGTCACCGATCTTCCTGCGCCACATTGGCAAGCAGAGATCTTTCGACTAGAATTGTGTGACACTATTAAGAACTCTCAGATTTCATTAACACAGATTATTAGTCGAGTCCTGTCGTTTGACAAGTGTCAGTGGACAGGGAAGTGTCGATCCTCGCGTAAAACTGCAGTTGCCCGTTCCTTCAAGAACTGATACATGGCCTCCTAACTGAGGCATCATAACTTCAAATTCGCTGAAGAAAAAGCATCGTAACTCCACCTCTACGCACATGCAGCGCTGGGAGTGAAGTCCATCTGTGTGAAGCTTTCATGTGCTGGGCTTGATGGACTGTCTACTGCCGCACTCGCCTGGTTCTCTACTGCATAAGCAGCTCGCAGACTGGAGATCGAGACAGATGCTCTCGCTGGCTGCAAAACGTTCGTTCTGGCGCCCCGACGTTCGGCTTCGTCAGCGCATGGAAACGAGGATGGCACAGGCGACCCCGGCAGCGGCAAGGACACAGGCACTGTCTGTGCGGCAAGAGCGACCCCCATCGCTCAAAACCAGACTGAAGGCAGGGGAGAAGCTATACGGAGCATTCATGGTGAGCTTCTCAACTGTGATTGCCGAGATTTTGGGCTATGGAGGTTATGACTATGTCATTGTGGACATGGAGCACGGGCCTGGAGATGTCATCTCCGCGCTCCCAGTGCTTCAAGCGCTGGCAGGGTCTGGGACTGCTGCCATCCTGCGGCTCCCGTACAACGACCCCGTGCTGGTGAAAAAGGCTTTGGATGTGGGGCCGGCGGGGCTCATGTTTCCTATGGTCGAAGACGCAGAAGCAGCAAGGACTGCTGTTGCTGCCAGTCGCTATCCTCCGCGGGGCATCAGAGGAGCTGCTGCCTCCATTGTCAGGGCTTCTAGGTATGGACTGGACGAATCCTACCTGGAGGCCTGTGAGGACGAATTGTTCATCATGTGTCAAGTGGAGAGCAAGGAGGCCGTTGAAAAGATACCGGAAATCGCTGGAGTCGAAGGTGTCGACTGCCTTATGATGGGGCCTACCGACTTACGAGCAAGCCTAGGCCTTTTGAGAAGCCCTGAAGATGAGCGACCAGAGAGGCTGCTGAGAAAGGCAGAGCAGGCTGTCTTGGCTTCCGAAAGAAAGGTTTTCCTTGCAGGATTTGCAACCCCGCGAGACCCACCTCCCTTTTTGTTTGAGCATGGGTATGACATGGTTTCCGGTGCAGTAGACGTAGCCTTGTTCAAAAACGCCGTTGTAGAGGACTTGAAGAAGAATAAGAATACCTAAGCAAACTCCTCGACGGACGTGGCCTTAGGACTTCTCCTCACACTTATGTTATTACATGACGTCATGTAGTGTTACATTAACCAATCCACTAAAACCTTACTCGTACTAAGCAGCTTCCGGCGCCCAGCAACTTGCCCCAGAAAGACTGATACGCATGGACTGCGTGCAAAGCAAAACGAGTTGAGACCATCTGCAACTAAGATCAGACTCCTCCCCACAGGCAAGTCAGTGCAGGAACTGAAGCCAGTAGTTGAAAAGAGAGTGCTTGCCTGAGAAGGAAACTGGGGAACCACTGTCTCTGCAGTTGGACTGGAAATCGTGTTGATGACATCGAAAAACTTCCAACCGTGTGCAAGTTGTCATCTCAGTCAAACTGCTGTCGAAGCTGCATCTCAGTCTCACTCTTCCAAGAGGCGTGAGACGACTGTCCTTTCATTCGTTTGCTCTTTTCCTTATCTTTCACTACAGACCTTTTCTTCCTTTCAGCATCTGATCCTGCTTCCGGCCGGTCGTTACACATGGGGCACACCATTCCGGCGGTGTTGGAGAAAGTCTTTGGCACGCCACACTTTAAACACATTCTGCAGGAACAAGAACCAAGTGGAAACCTATCAGCCCTTCTTTTTACCAGAAAGGCAACACATCTCCACTGCTCTTCAACAGACCTTAAAAGACTCGCAGCCTCCTCAGGAGGCGGCAGGTTGGCTCCAGACACTTTACGCCCCACCTCCTGGGACGCACTGGTCACTTTGTCGGCTTCATCCAGGGACCGAGGTTTTGCTTCAACAACAGCTCCTGCAGAACACATCGTCAGTGAGCACAAAGCGCTAGCTGTAGGTGCCAAGTAGAGACTCCTTTCCCACACTGAACGGTAGTGGAATACCAGAAGACGGAGCTTTACGCTCCTGCCCGTTCAATGTAGGGGCCGCAACGATTTGCGCATCTTGCGGAGACCTCGGGGCAACAGGACGCGAAAGCGGACCTGTTGCAGCAAACCTGAGGTACTCCGGGGGCCCTGTGACCTACAGTCCACCACTAGGGTAAGCAGAGGCCTCGACACAAGACGTTCACACCAGTGCGATGGAACCTCTTACCTCTGCAAACACATGTGCTGGCGACGGCAGCAACGATGCTGTTTCGGGCTTGGGAGGAACAGGCGGTTCTACCCTCACTTCTGGACGTGGCGCAGCCTCTTCATCACTTTCTCCGCTGTCGGAACGCCAGCGTTGCCCCTCCTCCTCCTCCTCATCCGAGGAGTAGTCTTGCACAAGTGCCAAGCTCATGTCCTGGGATCAGCATCGCGCATGAAAACCCACCAATTCACACAAATTCGCTGCAACTCTGAGTACACACCAATCACCTGAAAAACTCGAAACGCTCGATCCGCGACTTGGTGAAGACGGCGTGGCAGCGGTACAAGTCCGAACGTAGGGTTTTACTTCACCATTCGAAGTGTGTCTTCGGACCACCCACGCCGTTCCCTTCATCTGCCATTGCAGAAACCGTTCCGACAGCCAATAGATTGCCGCCAGGCTTTGCAGATAGATGGCTTGACGTTGTACAACTTGCATAACCCACCAGGCGTTGGATGTTTCAAGTCGACATACCAGCCCCCAAATCGCATGTGTAGATATGTACCAGATGTTGCAACACAACATTGTGCTGTGGGTAGCAAGACATATTCTCAAAACAGAAACCAGCCCAACACCGGTTTTTCTTAATCGAAGTCTCTCCATTTTGTACTCATCCACCCTAATCAAAAGCACTCCCAACGTCAATCAGATGACGTGTTGGGATTCCAACACAGCTGCCCATGTATATCCAGCTTCTTGACATCCAGGACCATCGCATCCACAGCTCTCTGAAAGCTCCAGAGCACTTGGAAAGCGGGCCTGCATGGAAAGTAGTGCTGTTGTGCCTCGCCACACATTTGAAAGCCTCGGATTGCCATGTTTTTATGATACCTTTATAACGTCACTTACCCCCACCAAAAGGCGGGGGACATCGATCGTTGCGCTGGAGGATATCCTGTAAACTCGGACTTCGCATCCGACACCACCGTTTACATAGCAAGGACAGCGACAGGACAGGCAGGATTTGCAGGGCAGTTTCAGAGGCTGATGCTGATTCAACCGCCTGGTTCAATTCCGGAATCGGTTCCAAGCTGGGCTCGGCTTCGCACTTGTTCTCCCTGCACCTCCCTTCCCATGTTCCGGACACTGACTTCCAGTTGCTTAAAAACCATGGGTAGCCCGCTGGCCCAGGAGGGCAAGAAATGGAAGCTGGCAGTTGTGGATCAAGTGAAGGCACCCATCGAAAAGGTGTGGGAGCTGACATCCGATTTCGTCCGGCTCGATCGGTGGCTCCCGCACTTGAGCTCCACCCTGGTGGGAGGGGAGGCCCAGAAGCCTGGAGCGGTGCGGCACGTTGTGGGCACCGGCCCGGGGCCTCTACGGGGGAGCTTCGTGGTGGAGGAGCTGGTGGCCATGGACGCGGAGAACCATACCTATTCCTACACTGTGCTGGACGGCAAAATGAAGCTGGAGGACTACCTGGCCGTGTGGAAGCTGGCGGAAGGCACTGAGCCGGGCTGGACTACGGTGTCCTTGTCCTACGAGATGGCACCTTGTGCTGAGGTCTCGGAGCAGCAGTTTGCCGCTTTTATAGGAAATGTCTTTCAGAATAGCATCGACCACCTCAAGACAATTGTGGGCGGTAGCTCGGAGGGCCTGGTCGTGTGTGAGCGCTGAAGCCTAAAAGGAATGTATACTGAATAACCCATATTGCGGAAGAGTCCGAATGTCACGAATAGGAGTTCATAAAGGAGCCCTTGGTCCTTGACCCACCATCTTTGCGCTTGGGGCAATGACGCAGTTTGTGAGGTCATACCGAGACGCGTCAATTGCTGGTTGAAAACTTTTTCCAAACCCCCTTAGATGGCCTGAAAGGGCCTCTGAGAATTTCTGGAAGGTTCGCTTCCGAGCTGAACCTAACAAATTAATCCCAAAACGGAGTTACAAAGTTTGAGAGGAACGCTGTAACTCCTGCCAAAGTGTTCCTGCTGCAGTAACGCTGGCAAGAGCCTTCATAGTAGCTTGCAGTTTCGGAGCTTGCAGCGGTGTGGTATTGGGAGTTTTGAAACCTGCAGCGGCGTGCTATTGGGAGGAAGCTTGGCGTGGGTGACCAGTCTCTCGCTTGAATGAAGCTCTGTAGGTGTAGAAAGTTAGCTGCTGCCCAATTCGAGACGTTTGATAATGAGATTGAGCTCCCATTTGCCAAGACGCTTGATACCGAGATTGAGGTCGCTCCTCCGGTTCGGGCTCGAATCGAATGCACGGTCAAGAAGAGGTCTATTATATCCAGGATGAATTTAAATAAAGCAAGCTGTTGGGTCAGGTTGGGTCGGGTTTAAGGTTTTGGGTTAGGGTCTAGACGTGAGATACTCGGCTCTCACGCAAGCTGGGTTCGAACTCCGATGAATGCATTATTCTCGTAATGTCTGGTTTCGATAACGGAATACTTTTCACCCTGTGGAACAAAGTCGGTGACTCCACGGCCAAGACGAGCACAAAACCTGGCAACCCCATGAGGCCTGGTCGGAAGGCCTTTTGGCAACCCCTGAAGGCTTTGCCTCATTCAACCCGTCACAATCCTAAAAGAGAGAAAGAGACAAGCCTGATCCAACCCGTCACAATCCTAAAAGAGAGAAAGAGACGAGCCTGATTCAACCCGACACAATCCCAAAAGAGAGAGAGAGCCAAGTTTGATATCGTGACAAGTCATCATATTAGGGTGCTCATAGATGTTGCGCTGAACCCTAACAAATAGGGACGGAACTTAGGCACGGAACTTTGTCTTCGACTGAGGCCGACATTTCTTAACCCTATAAGGCCTAAGCTATTTTCTCTTTTGAAGAGATTTAAAGTTTATTATAATTTAATAAATAAAAATAGTATGCCGTTGTTCTCGATTTCAGTAATTCCGCAGTTATGTCATACGCCTACACATCACTTGAGGAAAACTTTTCACTTTTCGATTTGGTAAGCATTCTCCACAATTTTTTGAAAGCAACGGAGGCCATAAAATAAGGTCATGGCCACCATGGCGGAGAGGCCGGGCTGAGGTATTTTTGAACGAATAGGGAGGAACACAAGTTTCATTCTTGAGCAAACTTAAGTGGTAGCATCATGCACAGCAACAATGGGCGTCAACACAGCCCTATAGCTGTGTAAATTCCTTGTAAAGCCCCAAGTCGAGATAAAATGGAAGGGTTAAATGGATCCTCCTCCGGCGTCGAGAGAGAATAGTCTACATCGTGCCGTGCAGTCGGTGTCTGACACTGGCCATTTGGTTGTAAAAAGAAAGGATAGAATTCTGGAGCATGCTTTCATGATTGGGCACGCTGAGGCTTCGAGTCTACTGCTGGTGGTTCCGGAGTATCTTCACCTGGTTCTGGTTGATGCCGAATGTCTGCTGCAGCACATGGGACGAGAGGCCAGAGGCGAACAAGGCCTTGGCTGCCTGCTGCGTGCCTGCATTCTGGCTACGGAGGAAAGCAATTCCCCAGGCAGGCCCGTTGCCCACATTCTTCTGGAAAATGCAAGAGGCCCCTGGGGAACACGAACAGGTAGCCTTGTTCACGGTCTGATGAAAGAGGGTGTTGCCGTTGGAGGACACGAAGCCATCCGTGAGAGTGCTTTCCACCAGGAAGAAGATCTCGGAGGCCCGCGGGTGAGCGTGAGGAGGATTGAGCCCGTCTTTGGCGTGTTGATTCCCGGGAACTGCGCCACGAAAGCGGGAGTGACCACCGAACCCAGCTTGGCAGTCTGTGCGTTGGCGGCCGTGTTGAGGCCAGAGAACTTCAAGTCCTGAGCCGGCTTCCGGTTCTCGCCATATATGTACATGTTGATGAACACCCCTGACCGTATATCTTCCTGGGACGCTGGCACGCTGGCACGCAGCAGCGGTTTCAATCGACAGGAGGCTGCAGCTCTGATGAGAGCCTGAGGCCGGTGGCTGGCGCAGCGCTCCTCGTCGTCAGTGGCAGCGTGAGATGTCATCGTCCCGACTCCAGGAGAAGGATGCTGACACTCTCCGCTGATGATGTATTGTTGAAATCGCCGATTTGGGTATTATGAATGCTGAGCAGAAGACGCGTACCGTAGGTCTGTTACACAGTCCATGGCCGCTGGCCACGGCCCAGATTTCGACTCAAGGCCGGCAGACTACCAGACTTGCGCTTTGATCGCATTAGACTAGAGCTCACGGGACATGACGAATTAGGTTGAACTTTCTTACAGCTGAGCAAGAGCAATTTTGGGTTCCACTTGGAATGTGCGAGTCCCAGTGGTCCTTGTGTACCCACCACATACATAGAGTGGGTGTAAAGCTCGTGAGGCACATTGACCTGAACATGAGCTTCGGCAAAGGCAGCCATGACTTGGTGTAGCAGGACAAGCAGGGGGCCGGGCTGGCTCCATCTTATTTATTCCAACCAAAAGCGCTCACGAGCGAGCAAGCAAGTGCGCCCACCGTCTCAACCCCACACTCCCCACCCGTGCTGCCAGAGAAAGGGATACCGCACACTCCACACTCCCACAACTTCATTGTCTTGTTACTATCCAGCGTCCGCACTTGTCATTTCCGTATGCACATAAGGGTTGTTTGTTGGCATGGCAGGCAGGTACGCACCTACATAGCTGTAACCGATCACACCTTCTCTTCATTGCGCTGCTGCTCGCCAATGCCAAGCTTGCGTACCTCGGCCTTGCAACTTCTTTTTTTCCTTAGTTATTTCTATTACCTACCCATTATTATTTTTTGGGAAAATAGACAAATACTACAACACGTCTACATTACATACTACGAGAAGAGAAGTCAGCGATATATTATAAGAATTATTAGATTTCCGTATGTGCGTACCTGTCACCAAGAAAAAACGCTGAAGCTTAAATAATTGGATTGGAAAGAAAAGTGGCATCATGACAAGGAAGCTTGTGAAGTGGTGTCGCATAGCAAAGAAAGTCGATCATGGGAGCTTGTGCCATATCTTTGAATATACAAATGAGTGTACGAAAAGGAGGTCATGTGAGGTCGAAATGGACAGAATTGAGGTCGTTGTCGACTCCATATGTTTTGAAATTGACAAAACATTATAAATTCAGAAGATATTACAAGGTATACAAAAATTGGACAAGCACTGTCCTCAACGCTTTTACTGTATGGCATATTGCAGTATCCCTAAAAATAAAGCAGGAAGGTACAACATATGGAAGTAGAAGTCGAGGAATTTGAGGCGAGACGTGTAAAAGAAGGAAGGAAAAGGTCGAGCGACAGCTGTATGATGAGTAAATTGAAGATGGCGCATGCGAGCAGAAGTCGGGGAAGTTTTCGAGGCTAGCATCGGTCTTGTCCATTCGCCACCCAAGGCAAAGGCAAAGACCTTTAAAGCAAAGGCAGAGGCAAAGACCTTAAAAGGCAAAGGCAAAGGCAAAGGCAAAGCTGGTCCCACAAATTTTGCATCTTATCCAGATACATACATATCTCAGTGGGCCTGCCTGGGCCCTGGTGCCTGCTGCCTGCTGCCTGCTGCCTGCTGCCTGCTGCCTGGGGCCTGCTGCCTGGTCTGGACAACAATCTGAAAGCAAGCAACATGGGGACGCGAGCCTTCCACCTCATCACATGGCATGGCATGGCCTGGCATGGCATGGCATGGCATGCGACCGGCCAGCGGCCAGGCCCACGCCATGAATGCCCTGCAATCATCCTCCCCACCGGTCTCCGTACTACGGAACGGGGAAGGGGCCGCGTTGCGCTTGTTCGTCGTCCTCGTCCTCGTCCCCGTCCCCGTCCCCGTCCCCGTTGCCGTTGCCGTTGAGGTTTGGTTTCAGCCGTCCCCGGTCCCGTCCCGGCGTCCCGGCGTCCCGGCGTCCCGGCCCGACGGAACGGGGCCCACTCTCCGTTAATCATCACCCCGGGTGCCGTAACTAATCGTGTGACGAGAGAGGGTGAGAGGGCGAGAGGGCGCGTCGCGCGCCGGGTTCGCCCAGCAGTCATCACCGGGTAATGATGCCCTCCACGGTAATGACGAGCTATAGTCACATGACTGGGTATCGATTCTCACGATCCCATCATACATACATATGCATATATTAGGGCGAATGCGAGAGGTGAGGCGAGTTGAGTCGTGACTTCACGGCTGGGGTCGGGGCCCGGCCCGGCCCGACCCGGCTGCCTTCAAGACATCAAGTTGTGGGCTGTGATGAGAGAGAGAGAGAGAGGGTGGCGAAGTGCGTGTGTGTTTGTCCTGACGTTGTCAGCTGGTTGGCGTGAGTTTTAATACCAATTTTGTGCAGATCCCGCAAATCCCCTCGCCGGGGCCCGGGGACATGACGTTAGCCGGGCCTGAGGCTGGGGCCTCCAGCGCGCTTTATGGCGGGGCTCCGCCTCCCAGGCCTCGCACAAGCGAAGCGAGTAATGGCGGCAGGGGAGGGGCGTGGGGCCCGTGGGGCGGGCCCACGGAACCCCGGCCGGCCTCCCGTCCTGGTCACATGCCCACCCGACCCGGCCCGGCCCGCGTCCCGCGTCCGCGTCCTCCGTCCCGCGCCCGCCCTTCTCCAGGCCCAGGCTCGGTCACGGGGCCTGTGGTCCCGCGCTAAGCCCCAGCCTTTATGTCGCATTCACTCGCAGGCTTTGGGGTTTACGGCAAAGCCTGCGTGTGCGTACGTTTGCTTAGGCTGGCCTGGCGCCAGGCCCAGTCCCCGCCACAATTGAGAGCCTGCCCGGCTGCGAGCCTGCCTCTGCCTCTTGCCTCTGCCTCTGCCTCTGCCGCTGCCGCTGCCGCTGCCGCTGCCTGCCCACCACCGCACACCTTCCACTCCTCCGCACGACAATGCAAGAACAAGAAGCAGCGCACGCAGAGCCGGGAGAAGGAGCAGCAGCTGGCGCTGCCAGCTCCGTCGTCCTCCTCCTCTTCGTTGCTCCTCCTTCTCCTCTTCCGCGCAAGCAGCAGCAGCAGCAGCAATGCGGAAGCGGGGCTTGGAGGTAATGCTGCTGCCGGCGCTGCCCCTGCTCCTGCTCCTGCTGCTGCTGCAATCGGGGGCCGGAGCGCGGGGGGAGGACGATGGGGACGCGCTGCTGGAGCTCCGCAGCGGCTTCTCCACGTCCGCGGAGGGGGGCGTGCTGCCGGACTGGGACCGCGGGAGGAATCCCGATTTCTGCACCTGGACCGGGGTGAACTGCTCGGGGGGCGTCGTCACGGGGCTCTTCCTCAACGGCACTAATTTGAGCGGGGAGCTCTCGCCCGCGGTGGGGAAATTGAAGTGGCTCGTCTGGCTGCATCTGGACTACAACAACCTCACGGGCCAGATACCCGGGGAGATTGGGGGATGCCAGAGGCTGCAGGAGCTGGATCTGTCCGGGAACATGCTGTCAGGGGACATCCCCTACACCATACCGCAGCTCAGGGACCTGGAGCTGCTGTCGCTCAACGGGAATCGGCTCACCGGGGTCATCCCGACCACGCTCTCGCAGCTCCCGAGCTTGAAGGTGCTGGACCTGGCGCAGAACCGCCTCACGGGGGAGATACCCTCGCTGCTCTACTGGAGCAGCGTGCTGCAGTTCCTCGGCTTGCGGGAGAACAACCTCACGGGGCACCTGTCCCCGGACATCTGCCGCCTCTCCAGCCTCTGGTACTTCGACATCCAGAACAACAACATCTCGGGGCCTATTCCGGACACCATCGGGAACTGCACCTCGTTCCAGGTGCTGGTCCTGGGGAACAACCAGCTCACGGGGCCTATTCCCGACAGCATTGGCTATTTGCAAGTCAGCACGCTGTCGCTGCAGAATAATCGCCTCACGGGCGTTATTCCGGATGTCATCGGCCTCATGCAGGCGCTCATCGTGCTGGATTTGAGCGGGAACCTGCTGGAGGGGAGTATCCCGCCGGCGCTGGGGAATTTGACGTATGCTGACAAGCTCTACTTGAATGGCAATTTCTTGACAGGTTCTATTCCGCCGGAGCTGGGGAACATGTCCAAGCTCAGCTACCTCCAGCTCAACAACAACATGCTCACGGGGGAGATCCCGTCCGAGCTCGGCAGTCTGGATGAGCTCTTCCAGTTGATACTCTCCAACAACCAGCTCACGGGGCCCCTGCCGGAGAATCTCAGCGCCTGCACGGCGCTCAACTACCTCGACGTGCACCACAATTTCCTCAACGGCACCGTGCCCCCTCAGCTGGAGAGGCTCGACAATCTCACCTTCCTCAATCTCTCCTCCAACTTCTTCTCGGGCGATATTCCTGACGAGGTCTGCAACATCATCAACTTGGATACTTGGGACTTCTCCAACAATCTCTTCACCGGCCCTATTCCAACTCGCGTCGGCAACCTGGAGCACCTCATCACTTTCGTTCTCCGGGGGAACCAGCTCACAGGTGGGATACCCAGGAGCATTGGGAGGCTTGGCCAGAGTTTGACCTTCCTGGATCTCTCCAGTAACATGCTTTCAGGCGGATTGCCGATCGAGCTCGGGGAGTTGCAGCAGCTGGAGACGCTTATTCTCAACAACAACAATTTCTCTGGGCCCATTCCGCCGCAGATTCTGAATGGCTACAGTTTGAAGTACCTCAATCTGTCCTTCAACAATTTCTCGGGCGATGTGCCTGCGGGGATCACTGTTTTCCCTCCCGATGCCTTCTTGGGGAATCAATTTTTGTGCCACACCTCGTCTGCCACATGCGGCTCTCTACCTCGAGCTTACAATGGCCGTTTGGGAACGTCAGGGATATGGGGGATTGCAGTGGCCGCTGCCTGTTTGCTGGCATTGTTCATCTTCTGCCTCCTCAGGTGGAGTCAGCCCGAGTTCTTCCTCAAGGGACCGCACAAGTCCTTCCCTGCTCGGTCCTATTCTGGGCCTCCGGCTCTTGTAATCTTTCACATGGGCATGGCCGTCCACTCCTACGATGAACTCATGAGGATCACTGAGAACCTGAGTGACAAGTTCTTGATAGGCAGGGGAGCTTCCAGTGCAGTCTACAAGTGCGTGCTCAAGAATGGCCAAGCTCTGGCTATCAAGAAGTTATATGCTCACCACCCTGAGAACGTTCTGGAGTTCAAGACCGAGCTGGAAACTGTTGGCAACGTCAAGCACCGCAACCTTCTCAGCCTGCGAGGTTATATGCTCTCCCCGACAGGCAATCTGCTCTTCTATGACTACATGGAGAACGGAAGCTTGTGGGATGTTCTCCATGGGGAGTACAAATCAGCCCTGGACTGGAGCACACGGCTGAAGATTGCAGTTGGAGCGGCTCAGGGCCTGGCCTATTTGCATCACAACTGCAGCCCTCGTATTGTGCACCGCGACGTGAAGTCGTCCAACATTCTGCTGGACTCCAACTACGATGCCCGGCTAGCGGACTTCGGCATTGCCAAAAGTGTGGCCATGTCCAAGTCTTTCACGTCCACCTATGTCATCGGGACCATAGGCTACATCGATCCGGAGTATGCTCAGACTTCTAGGCTGAATGAGAAGTCGGATGTCTACAGTTTCGGCATCGTACTTCTGGAGCTGCTTACTGGCAGGAAAGCGGTGGATGATGCCGACAACCTGCTTCAATTTGTCATGTCCAAGGTCAGGGATAACACGATCTTGGAGTTCCTGGATGAGCAAGTCCGATCCACCTGTATCGACGTGGCTCTGCCCGAAAGAGCCCTGAAGCTTGCCTTGCTGTGCACCAAGGAGAGCCCTAGTCTGCGGCCCAATATGTATGATGTGGCACAGGTTCTGCTGTCCCTGCTCGAGGTCTCCCTGCCCAAGCCCGTTGCTCCTGCCCAGCCCCCTTGCAGCCCTGGGCAACGGCGGTATCTGGATGACTACGTCGACAGCAAGCACCGAAAGGACAGTTCAGAGAGCAACTCCTCAGATGGAGCGCATCTCCTCTTCAAATTTGGAGAAGTCATCTCTCAAAACACGTCTTAAGGCGCCAGGTTCTGACCATGTAACTTGTTCCTTGGTCCAAACAGCAGGCCTGCGGACTTTTTGTCACCACGTTTGTATACTGCTCTGTAAAATCGTTCGAATTCTGCCTGGTTTAGTATTGCAGGCCTCATAGTTCATCTAGGTAGGAAGCGAAACAGTAGGATAGCTCTTATCAGTCAGTTGCATAGGCACCAAGAGGGGCACCAGGAGATGATCTCTGTGGTTTGTACATCATCTCCCGAAGCTTTGCCAACCCGAGTACTGGCACCCATCTTGGCGTCTTGTTCGAAGCACGAGATGTGTGAGATGGTTGCCCGTCCGTCTTCTAAGTATGGCTTCACACATCCAAGGCGGTCACAGCAACGGTGTCACATTTGCACGTTTCCTCCATAGAAAATGGAGCTTCCCTACTACTCACGCGGAACAGTCCCTTCTAAGTCCCACCCCGTCCCGTTTCCGTTTCCATCGTTCGCGCACTTCGTGTGTGTAAACTGTGAGACACATAGACATACTGTTCTCACTACCTCCTATTCAAGCCAAGTCGAACACCGACTTTTGAGCGGGCGTATGTCAGGCTCCATGCTCCATCCACGAGAAGCGCCCAGTCCCACACCCTCTCTGGCCGATCAGAATCTCAGAATTTTGTTCCAGCCTGAAAGATGAGTCCTGGGCGTGGCGTCTCAAGACCTAGCTTTATGAGTCCTGGAGTCCGGATGGCTGATGCTATTCCTGGAGCTTGATTATTGTAGGCATTCCTGGCGTCTGAATACCTAGTGTAAGTCCTGGCGTCTGGATAGCTATTCCTGGGGTCTGAATCCAGTAGCTATTCCTGGCGTCTGTTGATATTCCTGCCTCCGGAGTAGCTGGGGATCACTCTTTCCGGTCATGCTTTTCAGTCCTGGCGTCTGAGAAGTTGAGAATCACTCGTTCCGCGGTATTTCTTCTGTTCCACACGCTCGTCGCTCGGATGGACGAGGATCGGATTGGATTTCGGGGATAGAATATTGAGGGCGGCGAGTTGTGTTCCACTCCATCACACTTCCATTCGCAACAGCTTCGAGGTAATACGGGCGCCGGTGTTCCCCAACATCACACGTTCTATTGAGATGGTAAAAACGTAAGGTCGCCAGTACAACGGAGGCACTTGTCGCAGGCTTCCTCAGTCCCACAAGCTTGAGATAGAGGAAGTGCGTTAGGTCTTTAACGTCTGCAAACCTAGCAAAAGCCCAAGCTTGGCCCTAGCCTGTCTACTCCCTTCGTCTAGAAAACTTCCGCTTGAACGACTTGGCTGGCCACCGACGGTAAGAGCTCCAATGGAACTCCA
This sequence comes from Anthoceros angustus, assembly GCA_010909165.1. NCBI lineage: Eukaryota > Viridiplantae > Streptophyta > Anthocerotopsida > Anthocerotales > Anthocerotaceae > Anthoceros > Anthoceros angustus. The sequence goes on from MU008172.1 coordinate 100,796, forward strand.
AAAAGCCAGAGAGTAGAAATGGCTGTTCACCAAAGGCTGGAAACAAGGCGACAAGGACCTTGCAAAAAAAGCCTGGTGAACACACAAACAGCCACAAAAAGAAGCACAATGCTAATTTTCCCTTGCTGCATGTACTGGCATGGGCCAAACTTAGACTCACAGCTAAAAACTCAGCGGAGCAACCCCCATCAGCTACTGCAAAAGAGGAAACCAGAAACCTGGCAAACACTCTTGAAAAAGAGGGAACACCGACCCGCTGGATAACAGCCTGACGCTCAAGACCGACAAGAAACCGTTGTATACTGGGTGACAACACTAGGTGCACAGGAGAAAAAACCTAGAAACACACCAGCCCCCATACTCTGCAGTCTCCAAACCTCCACGGTAGCGAAGGTGAAAAACTAAGAATGCTCGAGATGCGTACACTACACTAAACAGCGCTGACTCCATCACACAAGACAGACTAGTCGACTGTACATAGTGCTGAGATAAGACATGAAACAGCGGAATCAGACTGCATTATTTCAGCACAGTGGAGGGAAACACCTGGCAAACCTGGACGACTCAAACCCTATCAGTGGAGTACCTCCATCCGCAAACAAGACATCCTTGGTGTGACATGAATGACCTGCTCCACAGCAAATCACACCCCGGTACTCACACAGAAAGACCCTTTCCCATACCCCAAGAAGAACGACATGAACCTTTCATGCACCAAGATTCATCGCTTGACAAATCAGGTGCATTTGCAGAGTGCACCTGATTCAAAACATGTCCCCAGATCCCTCGCAGTGGCAGGCCCCTCTTCTTCGAAAAGGCATCATGCCAAACCTCTTACACAGGGTCCACGGGTATGCTCGACTGCCACTTCCAGTCTTCACATCAGACCGCAGTCTTCAATATAGATTGTAGAGATGTCACAATGTCATCTGCTGACATTTCACAGCCATCCTCCATCTGCAGAGCACCAAAAGTCATCCCCCAAGATTCCATTCTCTAGAGTCTCTCGAGTCACCAACAGTGCAAACACATGACAGGAGCTTACACCTAGGGTGCAGTGGCAACAGTGATGCCAAACACCAGCAGTTTACCTGGGCACTGAACGTCAGCTCATGCGATGTCTCCGTGAAAGACAGTATGTTGGCATTCATCACCACCAACTGCAAATTTTCGAGCTCCGCCATGGCCTTGGGCAGAAGGCCCTTCTTCTTCTCACAGTGGATGCGGATCAGCACGTTCTTGTCGATCATGCGAGCCTCGATCTCAGGAGGCTGCTCGGTTTCATCTGAAATCTCTTCAGATTCACCTGCCACATCCTCTGCGGTAGAGCTCTTGGCTTCCTTACAAGAAGCTGCAATGAGCCTGACTGACGAGACAGAGCGCACTCGCTTCGGGGCCTGTTCCTCCATAGTCTTGAGCCGCTCCTGTAACTGCTTGACATACTTGATCGCATCTCCCAGAACGGAGGCCTTGTCCATCTGGTTCATCAACGGTCACAGAGGCGATATGACAATCCACAAGAATAGTGAGCAGCCGAAGGCCAAAACGAGAGGTCCCACAAACTTTGACAAGGCTCAAAAATATACCTTCTTCAGGCCTGGAACTATGGCCGACAAAGCAATGAAGCGCTGGCTGAGCTTTTCCCGTCGTTTACGCTCCGCCATGATGTGATCCTGTGTGTGTCCAGACCCCTTAGTCGGTGCCGCCGGCGCTTTCACCTCAGAGTTCACCCTGAGGACGTTCATGTCCGGATTGTAGACTTCCGGCTTGTGCCTTCCCCTAATGGATTCGGTGGGCGACAAGGGAATTTCCCCACGAGGCCCACCCGAACTGAGAGTTTCATGAGAAACCCCTTCCGTGACGCTGTCCAGAACGGTTGATCCCGGCGAGCCGCCGAGCTCCGGCTGGGTGGATGGAGTCCTGGGAACTAAAGTCTCCTGGATCTCATCTCGCAGCTTCGCACCGTAGGCCTGCATCTGCAACTGCTGGGACAAAAACTGGTGCTGATGCATCTGCTGCTGCAACTGCTGCAGCTGGTGCGGTTGTTGGTAAAATTGCTGCTGTCTGGGCCGCTGGACGGGCACTGGCTGCGGCAAACTGTTCGTCCCCCCATGACAGCTCAAGTCCTCCCAGGGGCTGGACTTGAGCATCTTCGCTGGTCGCTCCAAGTTGGAGTAGCCGTCCATGGACGGGAACGTCGGCTGGTTAAACATCTGGTGGGTAGCAAAAGGCTTCACATCCCGCGTCTTGAGCGCTCCCGCAAGGTCGAAGCTGTTGCAGGCGGTCGCCATAGGCGCAACCTGGTCCGCCGGCTTGTACAGGCTGTCTAAGTGGCGGACGAGTGCCGGATCGTCCATGCCCTGCCAGCAAACATCACGTGGTTAGATCAACAAAGCGTCATCCAACACCGCCATCCCTCTACCACTCCAACACTCACGAGTTCTGAGAGCCAATGCATCGCTGCATTGGAGGAGGGAGCCACTTCCATTCTTCAACACCGGAGTGCAATTCAGCCTGCGCGAAACCCACCTCCACAAGTGAGCTCCACCCGCAGCTAACGAACAAGAAGCGTCCGTCGGTGCTTACCACCCCCTCACCTGATGGACGGCAAGAAACAGCTTGGCCAGTCCTAAAGCTCGTCAGCGGCAGCAGCCCATCCTCAACCGGTGCCGCCTCCTCCGGAGATGCACTCGCCCACTAAACTCGGCAGAACAGCACGGCACCGCACCCACTACACCCGACACCCCAAAGCCATGCCAAACCGCAGAACTAGGCCCCAAACCGTCCTCCCCCCTCCACGCACTCTCAATCTGGTCCGCAGCTTCCTCCCTTCCCCCCGGACCACCCTCCTCCAAATCCCAACGCTCCGGACGCTCCGGACGCTCCGGACGCTCCGGACGCTCCGGGACTCGGAAACAGAGCACACCGCGGGGCCGCAAGCCGCAACACGGCACGACTCGGCAGCGACAGAGAAGAGGAGCAGAAACAGGGCCAGGAGGAAGAGGAAGCCGGACCAAAACATGAAGAGCGAGGCGGCTGCAGCAAGCGAGCCCCGCCGCTTGCAGAAGAGGAGAAGACGGAAGCAAGACGAAGCACGCTCTCACAGAAGGGAATACGCTGTGCGAGGTGCGACGATGGACAGCAGAAGCAGCCGGCACAGAAGAGAATACGCTGTGACGGAGCGAGCGAGCCCAGCGCTGAGCGGAGCAGGAGAAGAAGACTCCGAGAGCCAGGAAAGGGAAAGGGAAGAGGAAAGAGTGGCGGAAACAGCGCACATGGGCGGAGAGGAGATCGAGGATCGAGGACCGAGGGGAGCGGCGATCGGTGGCGAAAGGGGGCGCGGCGCAACCTCGCCCTCGATTTCGCATTACCGCATTAGCCGGGCAATATGCTCCGTAATATGAGCATGTATGTACCCGCATCTGGCATGAGGGGCTTGGTAAGTGGCACGCAGTCACGTGCCAGTCCTGTAAAGGGATTTGGGCGAATCGGCGCTGGTGGGCACCGCTGACGCCAGGTGACGACGGCGAGCGGTATTAGCACTAACGTTTATGTGTTAACTTTTGGTACAAGCGTTAGGGTATATGCTAACTTTCGGTGATGAGTGTCGAGTAAACAGGCAGTCGGGCGAAGGCCCAGGGCGAAATTCCGCCAACCACAGGACACAAGAAGGAGACGCGTCCATGCCCGCCCCCGCCAGGCCTGTCAAGCCAGAGCATGTCACTCCAGCTCCCGCGGGCGCGCCCCCAGCCCCCACGGTGTGAACGCGGCCACCGCCGCGGGCGTGTAATGGCGACCTGCTCCCACCGGTCACCAGGTAGCACGTGAAGCGCAGAACCTGGACGAGTCCCAGCCTCCCAGCCCCAAGACCCGAGTCGTCAGCCGCCGTCGTCCACAATTTGAAAACACCTCACATGACATTGTATGTGTCATAGGATGTGATGTGTTACGATGCGAAACCCCAACCCCAACTGCCTGTCCGACGGATCCCATCATTCATGTCCCTCACCTGCAGTAGAGAAGCACAAATCTATGACTGCACCTGCGAAATTCGCGATTGCCTTCTTGTCGTTGCTGGAATGACGGGGTCCGATTGCCGGAGCGGGCACCGGAGTGACTGGGATGGACAGCTCATGGCCGCGTTCGGTTTATGTATTGGTGGCCCGGGGGCGAGCAAAATAGTACTAGCATTGGCTGTGGGCCTGGGGCTAGGCCTGGGCTTGTGGCCGTGCCGTGGAGGTGGAGTCTGCACATTGGCTTTGGCGAACATGGGGAAGGGAGAGGAAGCGTGTCTGCTGCTGTTTTGTGTTTTTCCGGGATTTGACGCCCCGGACACTGGACAGTTGGGGGGGCGGGGGAGAGGGGGGGGACCCAGGGCTCGGAGGCAGGGGATTGGCATCCGTTACGACTGGGTGTCCATGTGCGGACGGCTCGTTCCCCAAGGTTTTAGCCTTTTGGATTTTGGCTTTTCGGACTAGAGTACGTAGCCTATGTGGTTTGTTACTGCAGCTCTCCCTGGGGAGTTCCTTTTCGTGCGGCCTTGGTGGGAGTCTACGGCACATTGGAGGGGCAGAGAGGACGGTACAAAATAATCGGTGTGACGAATTGTCATTTGTTGAGGGGGAAAGCAAGGCAGCTATTGTTTGTGACAGAGAGGAACTGCATCGAATTCGAATCCGAGGGTTAAATCGAATCCGATGAATCGTATCCGATGGCAGGGAGCTTTGAACTTTTCGGTGGCCAGGGCCGGGGCCAGGACCAGGACCAGGGCCAGGCCGTGGACTGATCTCCAGAATCCGGGGTCGCTTGCTTTATCTCCTCGGGTGTGGTTGGTAGAAAGGAGCATGGGGATGGGGATGGGGGTGGGAAGTGGGAGTACGAGGTGTTGGGCAGCAGCCACCAACTCCCCTGCACCGGTACAAGGAGGTGGGTGATGGGCCATGGCCGGGGAGCTGGGAGCTGGGCCCTGGGGCAGTGATTGGAGCCCAGAGGAAAAGGAAAAAGATCATCTCCTCACGTTGCTGCATCTCGGGCCCGGCAGGCAGCCTGGCTTACTAGCTCCGGGGGTACCAGACTACAAGTCATGGATTTTGGGTGAGGGAAGGCGAGAGAGGGGAAGGTTCCAACTTCCAGGAAGCTTCAAGCAGCGGGCTCCTCGGGGAAGGCGGGGAACAGCTGCCGCTGCAGCTGCACAAGTCGGAGGAGATGCAGCAGTGATGATGATATCATGAGCACGGTGGTGGGAGTGATTGGCACTGGCAAGCCGCAGGCCTGGGCTAGCTCCCTCGCTTCACCAAACCGGGCAGACAGTCCGGTAGGCAGACGCGCAGCCACTGGCAGAGGCACAGCAACAGGGAAGGGAAGGGACCGGGTCACTCTGGTGTGTAGGCTGGATCTTACAGATGAGGCAGAGCTCCGCTGGCCATGTGACGTGTGGCAGGCAGTCTGGTAAGAGCTGGAAGGATCGGATGCCGAGAAACGGGGCTTATCACACAGGGCCTGGAGCCCTGGACCTGTGAGCCTCATGCTCTGCCTCTGGGTAAGAGCTGGCTGGCCTCTGGGGCCGCCCACCTCCCACTCCCCACTGCTTGTCACGTACCTGCAGGGAATCTGCAAACCACACCCCCTCGCTGCCTTGGTTCAAGAGCTCGGCCACAACGGCCACCCGCTCCCAACAGTTCCACACTTCCACTGTACATATGTATGTGTGTACGTCCCGGGACGTCTGCTCAAAAGGCTGACTGCCGTCTGCTGCATAAGGCTGACCCGGGCCCCCCGCCCGCAGACGCTCCAAGCACGTACTACATATGCTAGCTCGTGTCAGCTACCAACATGATAGGATGTGTTTTGAACCCGCCCGAGGACGGGCCAGCTGGGCCACTCTGCGACACTCACAGACCTACAGTCACACACACTGTGTAGTCTACATAAACGCACATTCTCTTGCTGCTCTCCTCCACCCAAATCTGAGCTCGTGAAACAAAATGTCTACATACTGTACTGCACTGCACCCGTCGCACTCTGGGTTGCTGCATTCGGAATCATGTGCATCTGCGAACACACCTGACGACAACGTGAACCTGTGACACTCCACGGGGAATAGTCTGTCTGTGAGGTGATCTGTCCCTATCTCCATTGCTGCTGCACACTGCACATCCACTTTCCCAAGCTCCTCTCCACCTTGCTTGTCTGCCATTCTCACTACTCCCGCTAGGAATTCTTACCTCCACGCATGTGTTCCACTCATGAAATCACATTCCGAACACTACTTCAATGGACTGCTGCCCTAGATGTATACGTTAAGCATGCTTATGGTACTCGCTTTCAAGCTACCATGACCCACAAGGAACTCCTCAACACCTTGATTGTCATGAGTGGATCGGCTTTCATGTACTTGCTCGGGGAATACCGATGTGCCCCAATATGTAGCTCGATTCAAGAGCAGCGCTAGCTTCACCCGAGTGAGGACGACAATGTTGGTTGGCCATGCCTAGCTTTCTACATTGTTGGTTGGTCATGCCTAGCTTTCCCCATCTTGGCATCCCTCTCCAATGTTGCCCTATGCTGGAAAGCATTTCGAAGTATGATAACCAACACATGTGTCGGATGTTCGAGTTGGGCACGATTCATTCATGCTCCCTATCGTATGCTAGACTACATGATTCTAGAAAGGCTCCAGCGTTTGGAACTGGCATAACCTACACATGTGCCGGATGGTCGAGTTGGGCAAGATTCATTCATGCTCCCCATCGTATGTTACACTGTAGTAGATGCTCTCGAACTCCGCAGCAGGCCAATGTCCCCTCTCCATATTCGAGGCTTTGATGTACAAGTGGCCATGATTCACTCCCTCCAACACAAGCCATGATGGACATATCATGGTGTTGTTGCATCGCGATCCAGCCACAACTTGATAGGTAATAGTGTTTACCTCATTTATTATGGTGTGGTGACGACCTCGTATGTGTTGGCGGTCTTCTGGCTTACACATTTCTTGGAATCTGGTGAAGAAGTCAATTGGCTCGTCGCCCCTAGCAGCTTGCACTTTCTTATTATGAAGAGATTCACTCTTGCAGCGACCTTTCCCCTTTCATTCGACCACTACATTCAACGAACCGAGTAACAATCGACGACATTCTTCCCCGTAGCCCATTTGATGACTTCGAGGAGGATATCTCCTTCACAGGCCAGCCTACACCGGGAATCCTGTCTAGCGTCTACACCTCCTTCAAGATGCCTTCTAGAAGGACACATATGCCATGAAGGTAACTCTGTTTGTCAATTATTGTGCACTCTATACGTATGCAGCAGGCTGTCGAACGAATGATCCTGGAGTCCTCATCTTTTTTATTTTGATATCGTACATTGAGCAAGCAGGAATTCTGGTGAAGTAGACTAACATATTCTGGATCAGAATGCTGCCAGCAAAAGGTTAAATTGTCCCTTAAATGATGTCATATAGTGCTCATCCGGAAGTCAGAGGGAAAGTGACAAATCTTTTCTTTCCTTCATGATTCCTGAAACAACACTGTGTACAAAACTGTCGAAAATCGGCAGCCTGCGTCAGGCAACCCTTCAAGTTCTTTTGTTATTATTGATACGAACCACATCTACCAGAAGTTTTCAAGTGACCACCGTTTTACCAGATCATTCAACTCGATGAGGGATGTCATGACAGAAAGCCTTCACTAGCCTTTTGGAGAGCGGCAGCCACTGTCCATCTATCCATATCATACCACGCCATGGCCTACTTGCTAGTTGTGCCTCCATCCTTGGGTTCCAACATTTGTTTGCACGTCGAGGTTCCTTTTACGACTGAGCGGTAAAGTAGGGGTCTGCTCTTGGAGGTCAGCTGCTTCACCACAAATAGATAAGTAGCAGAGACCTACCTACGATGTTACTGCTGACGTGCTACCATGGACTCATGCCATGCTCTTGAAAATACTGTCCTTCACTTCATACGGGCTCTGGACACAGGCTAGCCCTCGCACAGATCACAAGACCCTGAGTGTTTCGTGCTGGTATGCAGGTGCAGGGAAGACACGACCTGGCTGTGAGGCTTGACCTCCAGCAGAATGTTCAGAACACTATTGATACTACAAAATCAATTATCCAGGCCTGATGTAGGCACAAGGGGCAAATCCTCAGCATAGCAAATGCAAAGACAAATCACAGCATAAAACACTTTCTAGACACACCAGACATGGAGCAGGTCCAAGATGACGGCCTGGTTACGTGAAAGCAGTCTGCACATGAAGCAGGTGCTCAAGGAAACGTCAATCAACTTGCAGATGGTTTGATCACCATCGCATTTGTGCACATCCGTGCCTAGCCGTTCTGGTTCTGGCTATGCTAGGACGTGCCTCCTTCACTCATTCCCACATATCGCTAAGGTTCATTATCACGGAAATCTCGGACATAGGCAATTCTGGCCATCTGTTTCAAACTAAGTAAGTGGGGGCATCCTGACGGGAATCCTTGGCTGCCTCCTCACAGTTTCACTTACAGAATTGCTGGACATGATCACAGAATTGCTGAACATAGACTAAGTTGAGAGCCCACATGGCTTTAAATTGGGAAAAGACATTTGTTGAACAATCCTCCATAATTTGGAAGGCCTTACATGACACAACCACAGTCTTGCCAATCGCCAAATATGTTCAAGACTTCCAGTGAGCACAATTGTAACAGTTCAAGCCTCTGCTTACTCACGCTTGGGACGCAGGAGAGATGCAGGATAAAGCTTTACCGACCCTGCAGCTAGAGCTGTGCACGCATTGAGGAGGCCCCAATCCTCTTCACAATTCCGCAGTTCCACAGGGGACGAGGACACCATGTGCTTGTGAAATAGGGAGTGAAGGACTAATTGATTTGGAGCGTGAAGGTTGTTGCGTCTCTGGCAGACAATACGGCACTCCCTCCGGAGCTGCCATTGCCTCTATCGCATTGAAGGTCAGGAAAGCAGCCCGCCTTCACAATTCCCCAAGGAGCTGGTGTGATCTAGACTGAGGCATCAGCCAAGGGGCAGTGCTCCGTCTCTGTTGGAGACGCAAGGGGTCTCGCCCAAGGACCGTCCGGAGCTCGTGTGGCTGGAACTCTTCGCAAACCCCAGCCAATGGTGACACAACAGGTAGGATACGAGGGGTCCTAATTTGGGAACATCCATCCCTCTTCAAGTGCTTTGCCTCCGAAAATTCCAAATAGGACCCTTGTTTTTACGATGTACCTCAGAACCCTGCATGCGTCCTCCATTATCTTGGCTCCAGCCCGGCATGGAGAGCCCACTCGGGCTGTCGTCCTCTGGACAGGTTCGAAAAGCCCGTGTAAATCCATACTACCACCTCTTCACGGCGGCCTTCAAGGGTTGTCCCTGCACAGGACCTGGTTTTTAGGGTAGGGGGGCTAATGGGGTCCTTGTTCCGCTCTCTGCTGGTTTCTGCTCTGCTGCGCTTTAAGCGGGTGAGGGTGCAGCGTCAGAGCGAAGCATGCGAGCTGGTTTGGGTCCACCAAACCTGCTCGCATCGTTCGCCTACACACAGCTTGCACACTTCATCCAGGCCCTCATCCAACCTACAAATCGTTGAATGTAGAGTGGCAGGATTCGGGGTGGAAAGGACTGGGTCGTGAAGTCTCCGAAGCAGCGTTAGAGCGAAGCATGCGAGCCGGTTTGGGTCCATCAAACGAGCCCGCATTGTTTGCTTCAACGCAGCTCGCACGCTTCATTCATGCCTTCTTCCAACCTACAATCGTTGCGTGTCCGACAGAATGTAGAGTGGCAGGATTCGGAGTGGATAAGATGGGTCTGTGTAAGCGTTGGAGCTGCCTGAGCAGCTTGTCTGCCACACAGAGGGGCGCCGCAGCCTCTTGTGGTGACAGATTCTGTGCACCTAACAATGGGAAAGTGGTGGGATGACAGGTGGAAGAGCGCGAGCCTGAGGCCGAGGCCCAACAAGCAGCCTGATGTACAGTAAGTGCGCAAGCTTGAATGATGCCCCCATGATGACATCGCGATCCTAGGATATACTCGGGGAACTTGGGCTAAAGCCTTGGCTCTGTGTATTGTGCAAGTTTGCAACGTGAGCGCGTAGCTTCTGCTGATAAGTTACCTTTGTGTGCCTTCCTCAGGCATGTGCCAGTGTGGGAGCCCTGCTGAAGGGAATACAGCTTCATCCAAGGCCTAATGAAAGGGACCTCGAAGCTAATTTGACAGTCGGAACTGCTAGCGCTTGTGTGCAAAAAGTGGAAGGTTGAAGCAGAACCGCCGAGGTGTGAGGAGTTGCCAACGAGAGATATGGCCACATGTAGTACCTTGCTCAACAGGTATGCGACACATGGCCAAGTCAACTGCCAACGCAGTGCTTTCAAGATGCTTGAACCAGGTATTCTGCCCTAGGAACTGTTGCACTTGTAAATCATCCTTGTGATCTGAATTGCTTGCCAAACCTGTTGGGGATGTGAAGCAGGGAAGACGATGTTTGGGAATGTGGCCAAACTGGCTCCACTACAGAGCCGGTTTGGTTATGGGCGAAGACAACGTTGTTTGAAGTGGATCAGTAGCTAGTCTTCTACCGGTGGTCCAGGGATCTGGTCCTCTGCATCTTGGTTTACATAACGCGGGCCGCTAGATGAGATCAGGGACTCTTTGCTTCCCGGAGCCAGTGAGTGTGAGAGCGCTGTTGAGGCAAGTGCCTCTGTGCAGGGTTGATGGCAGGCAGTTGCATTTCGATATCTTTGATCCTGCTGGACGTGGTCACGATCGAAGGCACTGGCTTCAGGTAGCAATGAGTCTCCGATACCATCTGCGACGTTGGTGATGCAAGTTAGCCTAAGTGACCATGTAACTCCTGCCTTGTACATACATCTTGCGAACGACGGTGGCAGTATTATTGTTTTGTGATAATCGCCGGCAATTTGGCGCCTTGATACTCCGTTAGGATCAAGGACATGACTTTGTTGACGTTATCCTGTGACGTTCTCCTAAAGTCTCTTCCCTCCTCACTTGTTGACATACGCTGCTCGCTAAGCTGGGGGCACCGTCTCTTGATTGTATCATATAATTGTGTGGCTCGCCGTCAGGTAGGGAAGCTTCCCCGATTATCAACAACCATGCGGCTGCTAGTTCAAACCACGACTACGTTCTTTTACTCAAAGGAAATTTGAGAAGCCAAACCGGGCTACGCACGAGGGCTGCTGAGGATGCCCTCACGAAGAAGAGCGTCATATTCGAAAAAAACGTTCTTCGTCATTTTTTTCAGAAACATCCTCATCTGTCTTCGTCATTTTTTCTAGGAACATCCTCATCATCATCCCATAGCAGACGGCTTCTCTTCAAAGGCCACTTCCCCCTGTTTGGTTGCACACTGCACACAATCCTCAACTCTGCACACCACCCTCAGAGAGGAAGGCGCTAACATGATGTGTTGTGTACTTCCACTTCAATTCAGAGAAACGTGCTGAAGTGATGTGCTGTGTATTTCCACTTCGATCTTCAATTCAGACTGCCGGTGCTCAAATACAGACATTTTGCTAAAATATATGGTACGCAAAGAATGTACGACCCAAATGCAGGCCCAAGGTCACCACGGAGTTTGGTTGCCTATCAACTTTTGCTCTACAGCCCGAGAGAGGCTTCTTGTCGCAAATCTACAAAGTACAACCAAGGCCCCTTCAGCAATGTGTCAAAGAAGGCCTGATGAGATCAAGGTTTGTCGAGTTAGAGTCTTATCAACCAGCGTAAAAGTCCTCTTCACAACCAAGCGGTCCAAAGCTGTAGTCCCGTAGATCTCGAACACCCTATTGATGTTCTTCTCATGATCTGTGTTCTTGATATACAGGTCTCTGAACTTACTCTTGACATACTCAAAAGCATGATCCACCTCAGCTTTTTGCTCCACTTCAGTGTTGCCAATTGCCAGTGGTTGGTAATCTTGGAACCAGTCACACGTGGTGAGAGGTACTTGTAGCACCTTCTTCTCAAATATGTCCAGCTTGTTTAGGAACACCAGGAAGGATGTCTTCGCAAACCACGGCTGCTTCAGCACCCACTCGAATAATTCCTTCGTCTCCATCATCCTGTTGACAGCCTCGTCCTCGAACAAGGTTTGATCATATTCACTCAGAGCGGCACAGAAAATCACTGCTGTCACCCCATCAAACAGATGAATCCACTTCCTTCGCTCATTCCGTTGCCCACCCACATCTAGCATTTTGTAAACCTCTCCTGAGGCAGCCTTCCTTTTGGGAGCGTCTGCAGGGGTGAACTCTGTTTCCACAATCCCCGTGGTCCGGACACGAGCATACAGAACATCGTCTGCTGTTGGGATGTATCCTGTCTCCGCCAAACGTTGAATGTTCCCCAGAAAGTAAGAAGCGCAATCAGGGAGCTGAAGTTCACTGGCCCTTTCAAAGGCTGCCTGAACAGCCGGGTCTATCCACAGCTTCTGAATGTCAGCAGCAATCTCTGGAGTAAGCAACGGTGCTGTATCGGATGCCAGAACACTGGACAGCCGGTCACTCAAAGCCTTGTTGTCCGGTTGCAAAACATACCGGATGCCGCCTTCACCTTCAAGTGCAAACTCTTGGCAGCCATCTAGAAGAATGCTGATGGACTGATACACATTGGCAAACACGACGGAGGTGTAATTCTGGCGCTCCACATCGTCAAAGCCGGACTGGAACAAAACCTTAATCTGTTTGAAGATGGTAGATTTTCCTGATTCCCCAGCACCCAGCAGCAGAAGCTTGCGCACTCGCCTATCCCCTCTGCTCTCCTGAGCTATTCGCTGCTCTATTTGCTGAACTGCCGCTTCTTCCGCCGAATCCTCTAAAGACTGCTGCCCGCCTTTAGTACAGGCACTGCCCATTCCTCCACCCGCAATCCAGAGCACCGGGTAAGAGGTCACAATACCAGGACTGATCCAGACTCCAGAAAAGAGTTCAATTCTTTGCTTCCACCCTGTCGGCGGCTAGCATGAACAAGGAGGAGATCTTTGCGCTCGCATGTCCCCAGCAGAAACCAGACGCCGATGAGAAAATTGGGACAAAAAACCCCGGCGGCAACCAGCTATCTGCTCACCAACCTGCACGCAAAACTTCACGATGCGCCACTCGGGGGACCGAGTTATAGCGCTTCCCCAGTGCCCATATCCAGGAACACGCTTCCATCACTGTACAACCTGGTCCACGCTGGTCACATCCCTTCTCTCAGGTTTGCCGATATTTGCTTCGCCTCTACGACTCATGGGTTACTGCCCGGAATGAGACTGCCGTCAACCGTGACGAGCACTGGTCAAAAATTGTGTGGGCAAATTCGCACGAAATAAAAAACTGTTGGGCACAGACAGTACACTCCCCACACGAAGGCCCGACGTATGTCTGGAAGGTAGACACCTGTCGTGTCTCCTGGGAAAGATCCAGGACCTGCAGCCGGCGAGGTCCACGTAAAGTCGAGTCCTCCTGCTGAGCACCTCTGGATGCTACAACAGCGAATAAGGCCCAGGGATGCCCCCTGTGATTCTTTGACCCTCCTGTTACAAGGTATTGCCGACTGACCACAAGCCCGTTGTTACATCATGCTCACGGAACTAAGGGGTGACGGAAAGACTGCACTATTGTTGACATGATGCAGTTGAGTGAATAATCCTAGTCTATACAGGCACGCTTTGCTGAGCAGAAGAAGCTCCCTTGGCTGCTCAGCTTTGGTAGTACTCCACCAAGACCTTCCAGCCCCCCGGGAAATGAATCCATCGGGGAGACTCTCCCCAGACAGAGAAAAATTTCGCATCTGATTATGAAGACAGAAGAGGGATTAGCAACTCCGACATTCACTACAAACTCCACTACTGGCTGCAGAACGAAGGAGCGAGAAGTAGAGGCTTTACCCTGGTTCCAGATATGAAAAGAAAGTCTTGAGCTCTGGAGGGGTCAAAAAATGCCATCTGGCTTTTAGTCTTGTCGTAAGCAGCCACCTGCGAAGGAACAAAGGGTGGTGGGGAGTTTAGGGGACAAGGAGGGAGGCAGGGACTGTAGTCCATGGTGAAGGGCGGTCAACATACCCTGAACGGAAGAATATTGAGCCTTTCCAGACCAGGAGCCATGCTGAGAACCATCTTGCCATGGTCGGGATCATCCAGATCCCTCCTCTCAGTAGGATAGCCCATTGCAGCTGGGTCCCGACCCACAATGTAAAAGTCGGCTCCGGGCGTTGATGAGGGCTTTCGCATGCCAATGGACTTCAGTCGGTCCTGCATCGTGTATGGGGGAGGGGAATATTGCCACAACAGTGATCTCGGGTCTAGAATCCCCTCTGCCAGGACCAGAAAGAACAACATGTAAGCCCAGGCATCCAGTTGCTGAAACTCAGAAGACAGCAGAAGAAGTCGGGTGAGAAGCCAGAACCTGGTCAAGCTGCTTCATGCGCCAGTCCAAGGGCACATCGTCTTCTTTGGTGTAGCCACCCAGAAGGCGCAGCAGCAGAACAGGGTTCTTGAACCCCTTGTCCAGCAGCCTCTTCCGGGTATCGGTCATGAGCAGGGCATGGCCCCCGGTTCCTGAGCTAGAAGGCAAACACCGCATCCGCCTTCCGCCTCTCAAACTCGGCATGCAGCTCCGCAGGAGAGAGCCTGAAGTGGTCCAGCCCATCATTATACCTGACCCGCTCCAGCACCTCCAGATCCCCTCCCACAAGCCAGCTCCCGGCATTCGTGATAGCCTCCTCCACGTACGGCAGCCCGGAAGCCGTGCACCCCTTGGTGCGGACCTCGGTGCTGCAACAACACACAACAACAAACCCGTGATGTCTCAGAGCAGCCGAGCCAGGCACAACCCACCAACATAGCCAGGTGAGTACTCGCGCAACGCGCAATACAACACAGAGAAGGGCTTACTTGCGCAGAGCATTGTGGCTAGCTGACTGTCGAAGGACCGAATTGCGGAGAATGGCAACTCGGTTCTGGAAGGCTGGTTCAGAAGCCCCCAGTTTGTCATTCGGCCTTTCCACCTCGAGTCTGTCAGTCTTCCCTTTCAGATCCTCGATTCGAGTTGGCATGCTTCCTAGGCTCGTCCAAATTAGCTTGTAAGCTGGTTGAATGACCCAGTCTCGTCCTGAATCGCCCTGCACAAGATAATCTGTCCTCAAGCTCCGATTCAACCCTAAAATCATAACCCACCTTGCAATTATCTCATCAGCCCTGTAGTCATCGACAGCCTCAAACATTTCCTGTGCTTTTGCTAGCCGAACGATGGCACCATCAGTTGCCTTTTCCACAGCCATATTCGTAGCAGTCATCCGAGAGCTTGCCACCTCCCATGCAGTTCTTGTGGAACCGGACACTGCACAGTGTAAGTCCTCAGGTCCTCCCCCAGAAGTGTCTGAGCACCAGATCAGCTTCTGCTTAGGCAACGGGGGAGTAGACCTGGCAGACGAGAGAGAGACACACTCTGCGGAGGCACAAGGCTGACAGCTGCAGCAGAAGCTGAAAGAAGCCATGCTGTTTGGCGGGCAAGCCTTAGTGAGGATGCCCGCTGCAAAGAGGCCTCCTGACCTCAAACACCAAACCTCAAAACGCTTCAAGCTACAAGCTGCAACCCTACACCTTCCTATCCTCTCCCTGCATCTGCCGGGTTCGGCCGCTACCGAGCTCCAGGAGATTTCGACTACACCGGCAAGCCAGAAACCCCGCACCCCGTACCAAACCCCGCCGTGTGTCGCTGGGCTTCCCTTCCTTGCTTGCTGCTCGGACACCTCACGGTAAGTAACGCTGGAGAGAATTTCACTTCCCTGCGGCTGGACTTCGAAGGGGCATCCGAGAAAGATTCAAAACCAGGTGCGCATGCTGGTGGAGAGGTCGCTGATGAAGAGCAGGACTATCCTTCCTTCTTCATCTCCTTCACACTTTCCCAGCTCTGCCTTCCTCGGTCATCTGCTCCGCACGTTTCCAGCTCTCCCTTGCTCCTTCATCTTTAACTGTGAGAGCTTTCCTCCTTCCCAATCACAGGCTGCCATCCTTCCCAGTCACAGGCTGGGAGGCACATCGAGCAACATGCGAGTCACAGCAAGAGGGAGCCGAAGTCGCCCCAGCAGTACCAACGGAGCGGGTCTTCACCTCGTGCAAGGGAGGAGCCCTCGGCATCGCAGGCGGTGGCCCTATTACGGGCTTTGGAGGAAGCATAGCGGCATCTTGAATAACGGAGGCACTTCCTTGGCATCGCAGGACGGAGCAGCTAGCGGGGCGGGATGGCTCCGGCGATCACGGCGTCGCAGGCCGTTTCTGGCGCTAACGCTGGCTTCGGAAGCTGGGAGTTCGTCGCAGAGGCTTGAGGCTATGACAGGCACGTGGACCTGCTCTCCACGCAAGAGCAAACTTGTGGATACCAGAGGCTTTCCATGAGGCTTTCCATGAGGCTGGACGGCTTGCGTCGGCTTGAAACAGCATAGGCTAGTGGGCGTTGGCATCTCCACAGTCAGTGGTACAGTTGATCTCCACACTTGATCTCCACACTTGATCTCCACACTTGATCTCCGAAGTTGATGTCCAAAGTTGATGTCCACATTTGATCTTGTCATAACTCAAAAAGAAATAAAACTTTCATGAGGGAAAAAAATTGATGGGAGATGCCCATCCAGGGCATCTCCCATCAAGGGGCGGACCTCGAGGTCGAGGTGAAAAAGAAGCAACAAAGCTCTCAACCGAAAGTGTCTAGGTGAAAAGAAGCAACAAAGCTCTCAACCGAAAGTGTCGAGGTGAAAAGAAGCAACAAAGCTCTCGACGAAGTGTCGAGGTGAAAAGAAGCAACAAAGCTCATGAAAAGAAGCAACAAACCTCTCAACCAAAAGTGTGTCGAGGTGAAAAGAAGCAACAAAGCTCATGAAAAGAAGCAACAAACCTCTCAACCAAAAGTGTGTCGAGGTGAAAAGAAGCAACAAAGCTCATGAAAAGAAGCAACAAACCTCTCAACCAAAAGTTAACGACTGACTGTGCGATGTCATACGCACGAAAAGAAAACGGCCTACAAACTACAGAGGTAGAGAAGGATGTGTCACCTGCTATTGCGATGTCATACGCAGGAAGAGAAAACGGCCTATAAATTACAGAGGTAGAGAAGGATGCGTCACCTACTATCGCTACTTTGTGGATGGTCGGCTGCCAGCTTAGAGAAGGCCTGTTAAAGAGCAATTGACACTCGCTATCTAAAGAATGGCATAAAATAAGAGTTAGAGAAGGCCCGTTGAAGAGCAATTGACACTCGCTATCTAAAGAATGCCATAAAATAAGAGAAGGACAGCCCCACACCATACTTTACAGTAAATCAAAGAAGTCATTCTTTTGCAATGTCTCAATAATTAGATAAAGTTGATGGCTTAAATGGTGTCTATTACATACTAATTTAATAATTTTAAGGAATAATTTGGGGTGTAACCATGGTTTGATGACCACTTATGCTTGAAACAACCGGCTCCAAGAATGTATATGGGTATCTTTTGATTTTTTATTTTACCTATATATATGTAGTAGAAAGACATGAATTTTTGAGTGAACACCATTTTTAAAAGAGCTTAATTTATTGATGTAATTTATTTTCCAAAATTAATATTACTATATATAGATCAAAATATAAGAAAATAAAGGACAAAAGAATGGAAATTCATTTTAGTGGCATCGGATCATGCAGAAACTTGGACGTGGAGCCACTTTACGAGATGTGGGCACTTTGCAGAATGAGTTCAGTCCACTTTACGAGACATGTGCACTTTGCAGAATGAGTTACTGAAAAGAACAGCATGTGAAGAGAGAACAACAAGTTATTATAATTGACTTGAAATATGAAACATACAAAAACTTTGTGATTATTCAAGTTTTTGAAGACCATAATGTTGACTTAGATTCACATTGAGCTTAATTGTTAACTATGTTATTGAGAAGTAGTAACAAGGAATTATAGAATTGAATATTTTTTTGAAACTTATTGTGTGATTATTGTGTTTAGAACCAATTAGCATGCACAATTTTCATGTTTTGTAATCCATATGCAAAATAATAGGATTGGGCTTATCAATTGAATTATGTCTTCTTAGCTGTGATGTTTTGAATTTTTTATTTGTTAATTTATATCAAAATTGAATTCATTAGAAAACAACTTAGAATGTAGTTGGATTAGTTTAAGATTTCTTACTTTGTTGGATTAGCAGAACGCTTCTAACTTTCAAAAGAATGCTTGTTTTGTTTGTCCTAGACATAATTTCATGAATGAAGATAATAAAGGTGCACGTACACATGAAGCAGAATTCTTCATTGCATTGGGTCTTATGTTTAGCCGAATCTATGTTCAGTGGAAAAATAAGATATATTTCAAGAAACATGCAATTAGAAAGAGATTATGATAGATTAGCAATTCTAGTCAAATCCAACAAAGATAGTTGATACTCAATTAGTGCAGTTGTTTAGGGTTTTTCGTTTATGGAATGAAAATAATTAGATTGTATAGCTATAGCTGAATTGAAAATAGGTAAAGAACAATTTGACAAATTCAAAACTATTAGCATAGATGAAGCTCAATTGCTCATTTCTTTCCTGATTTGTTAAAATTTTGTGAAGAAACAGGCAACAGAGGAAATAAAATTGTAGTAGTAGGGCTAGATAGAGATGACTATAGAATAGCATTTGACAAATGTTAGAATTGATTTAATTACTTTGGAAGATCGGCTTGTAGACCTAGAAAATCCAGTGCTACTCGTCCAACTTAAGCTACATCACATTTAGAATTAGCTATATTCAAAGATGACTTGTGGCTGAGCTTATCAAGCTCTTATTCGCTTAGTGTTCCATTCCATAACCTAAAACCTAGTACTCACAGGGGACTCGTGGCTGAGCTTATCAAGCCCTAATTTGCTTAGGGTTGCATTCCATAATCTATGACCTAGTACTCACAGGTAAATGACCATATGTGAAATGTTGTAGCATACAAAGAACAGACATTTTGCAACTGCCTTAACAGTTGTATTGAACCGTGTTATGGTATGGTTGTTGATGTCCTATGTTTATTGAACTCGGTTTTGGTGTCGTGTAGCTACATGAATTTAGTTGTGTCATGTGCTCTCAGGCCTAGTTTTGGCGGTTTTACATCTTGAAAGAGAGCTAGATTCCACAATGCATTTATACACTTGAAAATATGGGTTTGAAAAGGTACTTACTTTCTTCATTCAGCATATATAACACAACGCATTCACGTGTCAGTGAACTCTAGTCTTAGAGTACGTCCTTGATCACAACATTTCTCATACCACACAACTCGTGTTATGGCATGTACATTTGATGCCTTATACATATGCCTTGCAATTATACTTCATAAAATTTTTGTTTATGATTTTTGCTTGTGGAGTATCTACCCATTTATTTTTCCAGGAGATCTCACTCCATAAGTATGCACACTTTGAATCTCATATCTTAGTACTTAGTAGAAGGGGGAAAGAGCAAGCAAAGCTTACACCAGCGCACGTAAATTTCAAAGGCATGTGGAGCAATGAGGTAGCCCGCGAACACTCACCTCAAAAGTACCCACCACATGAAAAATTTCGTGGTCGGGATAAGAAAAGGCCTACCTACCACCAAGACCGTTTTTTGTTCCGTGCTATTTGAGGTTCTACTTTCAGTTTCTTAGCCTTTCGAGTCAATCTCATATTGAGGACTCTTTTGTACAATTTTGCACTTGAATTCTGTAAAAAAAATAAGAAACCCATGGTGGCACGGTGGGAAGTTTAAATCTCACGAGCTCATCTACAGTCCACCCCCCTAATTGGGACTGGTTCGGAGTGCCTTTATAGAGGTCCCATTAAGGGAGGTGTCCCGATTATATTTTCCCTATTTTAAAAATTAAAAAAAAAATCAAAAAATACCCAAAAAAAGAAAATTTAAATTTTGATTGATAGGTTTCACTAAAAATAACTTTTACCACTTCTCTATATAGTTGTCTGAAAGCTAGCACTCTCTCTAAGCAGCATTAAAAAACCTCTACCCATCATAAAGGAAAAAGCTTAGCTTAAGAGTCTTCAATCACACCTAAAAGTCTATTGAACTTTGAAATAATCGATTTTTTTTAATTTTTATTACAAAATTTAAAATTCCCATTTAGGGAGGTGAAACTAACATGAATGTATGTTTCAAAAGGTCCCAATTACCATTTAGGGAAAAGTCACATTTTTTATATTGTAAACTAAAGGGAGTAGGATGGGAGGTCCCATTTTGAGAGGAATCCCATTTATAGAGTTCCCAATTAGGGGGGGGCGACTGTATGTATGTAACTTGCAAGTAATCACCACATTTTAGCTTCCTCCTAGAAAAGTACGAGTCAAACCCTCTAATTGAGAACCATGGGAGTAGGCCTAAGCCTCCCATTTACATGGGTTCCCAATTAGGCATTTTCATATATATCTAGGTTTCATGACGGCAGCCGTAATATGTACTAAGATGTGTGATGCTGTCTGGCCGCACGCCATCCTCTTTCATTCACTCGAGTAGTGTTTACACGGACTGTTTATTGATTAAAAAATACTTTTCACTTCATCACAACGACATAGCGCGTCGGCGAACACCGACCCGTCTTCGAACTTTCGAAGTCCTCGCGAACACCGGCCCGTGATGCCGGGTTCCCATGACCAAGTATCTCGGGCAGCCCGGATCGGGCCCGCTGTGGATCGAGGGACGGAGGCCCAAGTTAAAAACCCTGACACCCTGACACCCTGACACCCTGACACCCTCCGTCCGTCGCCCGCTATACACGGGCTTGCCGACGGACGGACAGTACACTAAACAGTACAGTCCACCCCCCCTAATTGGGACTGGTTCGGAGTGCCTTTAGAGGTCCCATTAAGGGAGTTGTCCCGATTATATTTTCCCTATTTAAAAATAATAAAAATATTATAAACTCTAAAAAATCAAAAAATATCCAAAAACAAAGAAAATTTTAAATTTTGATTGATAGGTTTCACTAAAATTAACTTTTACCACTTCTCTATATAGTTGTTTGAAAGCTAGCGCTTTCTCTAAGCAACATCAAAAAACCTATACCTATCATAAAGGAAAAAGCTTAGCTTAAGAGTCTTCAATTACACCTAAAAGTCTATTGTGCTTTGAAATAATCGATTCTTTTTTCTTTCTTTTTTAATTATTTTTAGTAAAAAAATAGAAATTCCATTTAGGGAGGTGAAACTAACATGAATGTATGTTTCAAAAGGTCCCAATTATTATTTAGGGAAAAATCCCATTTATTACATTGTAAACTAAAGGGAGTAGGATGGGAGGTCCCATTTAGAGAGGAATCCCATTTATAGAGTTCCCAATTAGGGGGGGCCGACTGTACTTCAACAAGGCGACAGACCTTGACAGGTGTATCCCGCAAATAAGTGCATTCCAGACAACAACGTCCTGTCCAGCCGATGAATCAAACACCTGCTTGCATCAACCATGCTCCCGGACCCTCCATACATGTGAATCAAACTCCCAGTTACAAACAAATCAGCTTGAAGCCCTTGCTCTACAATACACGAGGCTGCCACACAAATGTCATGGAACCAGGTGCACCCACGCTTCGTTCTTTCATAGCGCTGTAGAGACGGAGCCCTTCTTGTCCCATATCCTGCTGGGAATACCCTCATGGCACTCCACATCACCACATCTTTTCCACCAACTCCGTCACCAACTCTCTCCGCATCCTCCAGGTCGCCACAATTTGCATGTATGTTCACCAAACTACTTGCTACACACACGTCAGCTTCAAGTCCTTGCTCTCTGATCAGTGTCTGCAGATGCTTCCCCTTCACTGAAACAGGAGCCGAAGCGGAAGTCTCGCGTGCGAGCGCTCGTCTGCGTGAACTTGAAGCGGCCGGTAAGGTAGGATACAACCCGGCGGTACTGCTATCAAATACTGCTCTTGATCTGCTACCTTGCCACTCTCGGCATACATGTTGCTGACCTGTGATGGATTCGACGTCTTGTCCATCTTGAACATATTTTGAGGCCTTGATGGCTTCCCAGTTCGCATTCGATCTCATAAAAAAGCTCTGTTTTTTAATGCGATGATTTTCTGCCATGTGTCTGCTCCGTTCTTGGGCTTTCACTGGACTCAGCTTTGAGGAGAACCTGGTTCACTCATGTTCGCCCAAGTGCTATCCAAGGGAAACACGTTGGGTGCTTGTGGCTCCTTCAGAGCCTTTTCTGGCTGAAAAATCTCGATTTTTTTCTGGTGGTCGTTTCTTCACATTCCTGCTGGGTTGAGCACATGGTCTGCCGACAAACATCTTGGCCTCAAGCCCAATTTCCGTAACATGGCCATGAATGAGTCTGCCTTCTCTAAGTGCTACTGAGGAACAGGCTTTGAGGACTGCATTAAAGACATAGTTGTTTGGTTTCTTGCCGGCCTCTTGCATCTGAAAATACAGCTGGACAGTCCTTCTACCTTGTCCATGCTTAGCATTTGCTGAGGTGATTGGAACGTATTGCACTAATGCATCTGGTGCAAGAAGTTTGCTGAACACTCCGTTTGCTTCCACCAGACAGCCGTATGTGGAACGTTCCTCCTGACAGAGCTTCGTGAGTCTTCCAAAAGACCCCAGAGAGCTTATTTTCCCGGCCTTCCCTTCGTTTCTCTCACACCTGGTTCTCACTTGTCGACCTGTAGTGTGTACCCCGACGGCACTGCGTGCACGGGCGTCGATGCAGCAGGGTCTGAATGATGTGCAGTCCATGCCACAATACTCATCAACCCAAGGGGAGTTGTGCTCACTGTCAATTTATACAGGCTCCTCCGTTATCTTGTGCACAACATCTGGTCTCTTGGTGAGCCTGTTGTCAGACCTCTGTTTAGTACCGGTACCGGTCTTCAAAGAACCTCCGCCACAGTTTAGCCAACTTGGATACATTCGTCTCATCTGCTCTTTTCCCGGTCCTGGTGCCATTCTCTCGAGTCCGTAGGCCACGAGATGCCATCTTCCCACACGCTAAGGTTTTACAGCTGTCCAGAGAAAACGTCCAAGGACGTAACAATTTCCGCACACCCCCTCGTTCTCCGGGAACTATCGAGGCTCCCCTGCACTTGGCGGCTGACGCCTGCTCCGACTCAACAATTGTCCTTACCGAAGCTGCAGCTCATTGCATTGTTGCTGCCCATCCGCCTGCCTCTGGTTCTGGCGGTGGCGCAATCTTGCCGCTGCTCCATGATGCCCTCCAACGGACATTGAGCGGGCTTCTCTGTTTTCGAGGACGGCCTCGCCGTCTCGGCGCCGGTTCGGTGGCGTGATCTACTCCAGCAGTCGGATCGGCGCCCTCGCCGTCGTCGCCCACCAGGTACGCCGCTTCCACATCTGCTTGGGCATGCAATTTCTGCTGAATTTGCAATCTTTGCTGTACAGTGTTTTCTCCCGTTGCACAAATACATGGTGCACAAAGAATGTACGACCCAAATGCAGGCTCAAGGTCACCACGGAGTTTGGTTGCCAATCAACTTGTGCTCTACAGCCCGAGAGAGGCTTCTTGTCGCAAATCTACAAAGTAGAACCAAGGCCCCTTTAAGAGGTCACAACACCAGGATTGGTCCAGACTCCGGAAAAAAGTTCAATCCTTTGCTTCCACCCTATCGGCGGCTAGCATCAACAAGGAGGACATCTTTGAGCTCGAATGTCCCCAGCAGAAACCAGCTGCAACATGCTAATTGGCCAGACGCGGACAAAAAAGTGAGCCTGTAAATTGGGACACTCACAACTTGCTATCTGCTCACCAACGTGCACGCAAAACTTCACGATGCGCCACCCGGGGAACCGAATTACAGCGCTTCCCCAGTGCCCATATCCTGGATCATGCTTTCATCACTGTACAACCTGGTCCACGCTGATCATATCCGTCTTATCTCAGGTTTGCAGGTTTGCCGATACTGCTTCGTCTCTTCGAGTCATGGGTTACTGCACGGAATGAGACTGCCGTCAACCGTGACGGTCACTGGTCAAAAATTGTTGGACATCACGGTTGGGCACAGACAGTACACTCCTCTGACGAGGCCTGACGTCTGTCTAGGAGGTTGACACCTGCGGTGTGTCCTTGGAAAGATGCAGGAACTGCAGCCGGCGAGGTCCACGTACAGTCGACTCCTCCCGCTGGGGTGCGGCACATCTGGGTGCTACGACAGCGAATAAGGCCCAGGGATGCCCCCTGTGATTCTTTGACCCTCCTTTTACAAGGTGTTGCCGACTAACCACAAGTCCGTTGTTGCGTCATGCTCAGGCAACTAAGAGTTGAAAGAAAGACGGCACTATTGTTGACATGATGCAGTTGAGTGAAAAATCCTACTCTACACAGGCACGCTTTGCTGAGCAGACGAAGCTTCCTTGGCTGCTAAGCTTTGGTAGTACTCCACCAAGACCTTCCAGCCCCCCGGGCACATGAATCCATCGGGGAGGCTCTCCCCAGAGCGAGCGAAATTTCGCATCTGATTATGACGACAGAGGGATTAGCAACTCCCACATTCACCACAAACTCCACTGCTAGAGGCAGAACGAAGGAGTAAGAAGTAGAGGCTTTACCTTGGTTCCGGATATGAAAAGAAAGTCTTGAGCTCTGGAGGGGTCAAAAAATGCCATCTGGCTTTTGGTCTTGTCGTAAGCAGCCACCTGCAAAGGAACAGAGGGTGGTGGGGAGTTTAGGGGACGAGGAGGGAAGCAGGGACTGTAGTCCATGGAGAAGGGTGGTCAACATACCCTGAACGGAAGAATGTTGAGCCTTTCCAGACCAGGAGCCATGCTGAGAACCATCTTGCCATGGTCGGGATCATACAGATCCCTCTTCTCAGTTGGATGGCCCATCCCAGCAGGGTCCCGACCCACAATGTAAAAGTCGGCTCCAGCGTTGATGCGGGCTTTCGCATGCCATTGGACTTCAGTCGGTCCTGCGTAGTGCATGGGGGAGGGGAATATTGCCACAACAGTGGTCTCGGGGTCTAGAATCCCCTCTGCCAGGACCTGAAAGAACAACATGTCAGCACAGGCATCCCGTTGCTGACAGCAGAAGAAGTCGGGTGAGAAGCCAGAACCTGGTCATGTTGCTTCATGCGCCAGTCCAAGGGCACATCGTCTTCTTTGGTGTAGCCACCCAGAGGATGCAGTAGCAGAATAGGATTTTTGAACCCCATGTCCAGCAGCCTCTTCCGGGTATCGGTCATGAGCAGGGCATGGCCATTGTGCACCGGGTTCCTGAGCTGGAAAGCAAACACCGCATCTGCCTTCCGCCTCTCAAACTCGGCACGCAGTTCCGCAGGAGAGAGCCTGAAGTGGTCCAGCCCATCGTTATACCTGACCCGCTCCAGCACCTCCAGATCCCCTCCCACAAGCCAGTTCCCAGCATTGGTGATAGCCTCCTCCACGTACGGCAGCCCGGGAGCCGTGCACCCCCAGGTGCGGGCGATCCGCTCCTCCTTGCTGTGCCTGTAAATCTCGATGCTGCAGCAACAAACAAACAACAAACCCGTGGTGTCTTAGAGCAGCCGAGCCAGGCACAACCAACCAGCATAGCCAGGTGGGTGCTCGCGCATCGCGCAACACAACGCAGAGAAGAGCTTACTTGCGCAGAACATTTTGGCAAGCTGATTGTCGAAGGACCTACTTGCGGAGAATGGCAACTCGGTTCTGAAAGGGCCCCACGAGCGTGACGGCAGTCCCGCCCGCGATGGCCTCCTTCTGCGCGTCGTCGATGGCCAGCACGATGGGCACCGACATGTTCACCAGGCTGCCGTCGGCCGCCCGCAGCGTGTTGAAATGCAGCGCCTGGAGAAACTGGTCCTGGCGCATGAAGCCCCGGAGCGGGCTCGCCCACCCCTCCGACAGCACATGCACCCACTCCAGGTCCACCCTGCTGATGCTGATGTGCGGCAGCCCCGCCGCCTCCTCCTTCCTCCCCGCCCGTTCCTCCTCCGGCACCACCAGATCCACCAGCACTCCCCCGTCCGGCGCGATCAGCCCCGCCCTGGCCTGCTGTTGCACCCCCCTCCTCGCCGCCATCCTCCCCTCCCTCTCCCTCCCCCAGCTCCCCTGCCCGCCGCTCATGCTGCTGCTGCTGCTGCACCCCAAGGCCGCCGCAAACCCGGCCCCCGGCCCCGCCATCGCCGCCAGCGAATGCAGCAACACCCCGGGCGGCGCCCCGCAATTCCTCTGCCTCCCCAAGCTCACGCCCAGAGCCGGAACCCTGCTGGCCACGGCCGCTGCCGCTCCCATTGTCATGCTCTCAGATCACTGCTCCGCCCACCACCCTCTTCACGATTCGTTCCACCTCCCCAAAAGACATAGCCTCCCGATCATCTCATCCAGACTGCTGCCACTCTCCACCGAGAACGCTCTAGTCTGACACCGTCTCCCACCGAGCTCACTCGTCCACTACTCTCTCACACATATGACAAAATGCCCTTCCCACCTGGACGCAAATTTTCGCACCATGAATGTTCCCAATTACGGGATAACACTGCCTAATCGTGTTTAGTTTGCATTTGTACTTAAGCCGAAGCATATACTTGTGTCCCTTAGCGATGAATCGCTGTGCGTGATCAACTCCAGCAATCCCGCTGCTGCCAGCCTCCTGACAGCTGCAGCCCTCTGGCTCCTGTGAAGGCGTCATATCCAGCCGGCAGAGGGCTGCAAGATACGAGTTCATCGCATATTGAGCAATGGTGACTGAGATTAGGGTTAGGGTTTTGGGCCAGGATGCAGCCGGGACAGCTCCCAGGCTCACTTGATGAAGGTGTGCATTTGCAACCTTGGCGGCTTCTATGATCTCGGCTTCTGTGCAGGTTGGCCTGCTGGAAGGGATGTTGGCGCGGATGGAGACTGCAAAGAGGAT
Source organism: Anthoceros angustus (assembly GCA_010909165.1). Classification (NCBI taxonomy): domain Eukaryota; kingdom Viridiplantae; phylum Streptophyta; class Anthocerotopsida; order Anthocerotales; family Anthocerotaceae; genus Anthoceros; species Anthoceros angustus. Next base: position 127,663 of record MU008172.1, read on the forward strand.
GGGCTCCTGTCCTACGAAGTCCTATGTGCGCACGGAGGAGTCGGAGGTTGTAGAGCGTGATGTTTTTGCCTGATCAGGACTGTGCCAGCCTAGGGGTCGTGGTACCTCTGGTGGATTTCCCTGAGCCGCTCTGCCCCACCATGGCCTCTGTGCGTCCTGCTTCGATCTGCAGGTTGAAGCTCTTGAAGACCAGGATGTGGGGCCTTTCCGGGTAAGCGAAGTTGACGTTGTGGAACTCACATCGCCCTGGATCTTGCCGGGCTTGTGGCCGTGTGGGTCAAGGATTCCACAGTCCTTTCCTCCGCAGCGAAGGAGTACACAGTCCTGATGGAAGATACCGACTCATCTGCTATCACGTTCGCCTTGTCATACTCCTTCTGGATCTCGGCGGTGATGTCTGTCAAGGCCGCCTTGTACACGAATCCTGCTACCAACACTACGGGCGTCAAGGCGAGCGCTACCAGAGCCAGCTCCCAGCAGACGTAGAAACCCACCGCTTAGGCAACCAGAAGCTGCACCGAATTGGCTAGCACGTTCCCCACCTGCAACCCACGAACACCACGCCGTGTTTCAGCCTCATTCTTGAGCCCACGATACAGGATTGTGCACTATTTTCGAGATGACATTGTGTGACAACATGGAGGCAAAGCATCCCTTCTCGCTCATGGCGTCCTGGATGGCTTCACTGTCCTCTGCCGCACTTGTAACCACTTCCGCAGTGGTGGTTCCCTTGCCATCGAAGAAGCCAACCTCCTGCCTCAAGATGGCTCTCAGGTACTTGGCCCTGATGAGTCACGACTGCCTCTCCCCCACACTTATCCAGCAGCTCACTTCTGCAACAGCCCATCACAACAAAGCAAGCGTTCAAATCATTGATCCTATCACCAACATGCCGGCAGCAGGCAGGCAGGCCACAAATTTTGTCATTGACCCATCACCGACATGCCAAACCTAGGATAATCGACCCACCGCGTACAAACAGTACTGCACACACATGCACGTCACAGGACTTTGGGTTAGGTCCGACGCTGCAGACTGCAATATAAGCTTGCAAGCAAAACACCCCTTCCAAAACTGAAGCATCCATTTCAGTTTTCGATGAGGCATACATTTCAGTTTTCAAGTGAATATCATGTTAACAACTCGGTGCATACATATTGTGAAGCACCTGATGATGCACACACGTCCATGGCTGAAAGGGGTACTTGGCATGTCCCACTTCAGTGTGCTGGCCTGCTATGCGAGGCTATGAAAGTGAAATCCAGGAACCGTTTGCAGGTTGCAACTGCTGCTCAGTTTCTGGGAGGATGCAAGCAAAGCTGAGCCTTCCACCTGGTGTGGAAACCTTCCATCCTAGAAGGGGACAGCTGGGTGCAAAGTTGTCAAGCCCACGTGTGTTGGTTCCGAATGTGGGCACCGGAGACCCATGCTTCACATGTGCCATGGGCAGGTGGTGGGCGTTACATCTGTGTTGTAGTAAGCGTGGGAAGGAGGGCGATGACGAGATGAATCCTGGGGGTAGGGGAAGCGGAGAAACGATGCCGGGGAGGAGGCGCAAGGGCGGGGAGGCCCCGGTAGAGGACGCGGATGAGAGGAAGCAGGAGGATGGAGATGAGAGGAGGCCGGCTTCGTGGGTGGAGGAGGATTTGGAAGGGGAGGAGGACTCGGAGGAGGTGGAGGTGGGGGAGTGGAAGTACCTGCCCACCATCCGGTCCGGGAGCGCCAGCAAGATCGGGGACCGTGACCACAGCGAGGACGCGCGCATCGCGGTGGACGATCTGCGGGCGGACGAGCTGGTGGGCGAGCTCTTCGGCAGGAGCGGGTACCGGGAGGGGGCGTTCTATGCGGTGATCGACGGGCACGGCGGCTCGGCGGCGTCCGCCTTCGCGCGGCAGCATCTGCTGCTGTACGTGCTGGAAGAGGAGAGGTTGAGGGAGGATCCCAAGGGCGCCATCCGGGCCGCGTTCCTGCGGCTGGACGAGGATCTGCGGCAGCGATGCGAGGGGCGGCCGGAAGTGCTCTGGTGCGGTGGCGGTGGCGGCGGCCATCCTGGACGGGGATCTGGTGGTGGGCAACGTCGGGGACTGCCGGGCGGTGATCTCGGAGAAGGGCAAGGCGGTGGCGCTGAGCAGGGAGCACCGGCCGGGGACCGCGCGGGACGAGCGGGAGCGCGTGCTCTGCTCCGGGACAGAGATCAACAAGCGCGGCTACGTTGGGGGTGCAGTGGCCATGACCCGGGCCATCGGGGACTGGGATCGCCCAGGGCTCAAGCAGCTGGACCCCGAGAGCGGGGAGAACACGGGCCCCGTGCTCGCCGACCCCGAGTTGGCCGCCATCGCCCTTCGCCCCGAGCACGAGTTCCTGCTGCTCGGCAGCGACGGGGTCTGGGACGCGCTCTCCAGCCAGGAGGCGGTGAACGCCGCCAGGCGCCGGCTGTGGCAGCACGGGGACCCTAAGCGCTGCGCAGGCGAGCTCGCCTCCAAGGCCATCCGGGCCGCCAGGAGGTCTTCGCGAGCTGATAACGTCACCGTCGTGGCTGTGTGCCTCCCCAAGTGGCACCCCGCGCCCTCCGGCAGCACCGACTCTGATGCCTGATGAGACTCTGCTCTTGACTGTGTGGATCCAACCTTGGATGATGATCCACGTTGCAAGTTCGAAGCGGGTTTAAGATCGGTGCAGCTGCTTGGACACTCAACGTTGTACGTTTTGGCCTTGGTTGCTTTGGGATCCCCTTCGTGCTGGTGTCCGAGGCTGGTTTCAAGGATTGGATGTTGGTCGTAGTTTGCAAACTTCCTGCAAATCCATGGCATCTTTAACACAATAAAATAGGACGAGGGCCACTGTTAAATGGTGCCTCAGATGTAAACGTCCTGCCCAGAGGCACTTACTGGCCTGTAGGACATCTGAAATGTTAACAATCTTCAAAGGATGTGCGTGCTGGAAGCTGTCTCGACAAGAGGCGCTGGTCCTTGATTTCAGCATAATCCAGTCATGCTAGTGCTGGGGGCCTGGAGTCTCATGGTACAGCTCCCGTACTCCCCAAGGGAATACCTTGAGGGAAGGACGGGAATTTGTGGGAGTCTGTGCCTCAATCCGGATCTACACTATTCAGTATGGTGTATATAAATCTCCCACCCAAGCAATCAATGCAGTGCTCAATCTTGTGTCTGGAAATTGCTCTGGCACTGTGGGAGGTGCCCAACTAGTTCGCACAGCCAGGATGGCATCTTTTAAGGTGCTGACACTGGTTATGGCGCTTTTGCTGCAGCTGTGGCTACAGGACTATGCGAGCGAGGCCTTCCCAGTCACCGATCCCTTCAGGCCGCCGCTCACCGATCCTGACGATGACAGGAGGCCTTTCCCCTTCAGACCGCCGCTCATCTGGCATGCCCCGCACGTGAGTTCTCCCCCGCCTCCCCCGCCTCCTGCGCCACTGTCTCCGCCCCCGCCCGTCTGGCCCAACTCCCGCTGCTGCTACAAGTACATGAATCTTGTGGTTTGTGTCAACCCGCCTTGGCGCGTGGGGCAGTGCTGGAAACTGTGCGGTGCTACGGTGTGCGTCCGGCCCGTTCTCGGCACCCCGCAAGAGCGAATTCCCGGGACGGATCCGGAATCCAGTAGCTTGGCTCCTGTCGAGGGTCCGGAGGATCCCGAGTATCCTGACCCAGAGAGCCAGGGCAGGAGTTTCGCATTGTGCTGCTTCTGCTACAACAAAGTTCGGATCTGCTTGTATCCTTGGGTCACAACGAGTGGGAGTACTATTTGCAAACCATGCAGGGAATCCACGCTGTGCTTCGGTACCTGCCCGACTCGGATTCCTATCGATCGTAGTCCTTTCGGCATACCTTGATCGGCAATCCGTCTAGGCCATGATCAAGCTGCAGAATAATTGTGTCCAGAGGTAGGTTGAAAGGAACACTGCCCAAAGTGCAACTACTCGTCACCGCGATCCTGAAGGCATCTGACAAGTACTCAATAAGTGCGTTAGAAGTGTTTCTTCCATCTGGATGATCAACTGGCCGATATAGTCCAATGCTTATGAATAAAGTGACAAATTTGGTGTGCCGTCGGAATGATCCATGTCGGAAACTTTAAGGCATGCCTCCATGCTGATATCTGAGTAGAGGTGAACATCCTGCTCTTGAAAGTCGTTTCATGGTGCAAACTTCACTTGAGGCATTAGGATCTAAGTTTGTGCAGGCTTCGTAGGGCTCCAAACTTCAAATGTCTCACGAGGACACAAAAATGGTTACATCAACTTCCACACGTCTTTAGATCTCCACTCAGATTTCGTCAGTATTGAAATACTGGAGACTATGCCTGTCTACTTGCCAAGCGTGTGCCTGCCTCGAAGACCTTTGAATGTTCGGCCAGGACAATCTGCTGGAATACAATTCAGAAGACTTAATCGGTCAGCCGAAATTTCTTTCGTCCGTGCACCCCAAAATGATGGGCTGAAAGAGCCTGCAGCAGTGCAGGCCTAGGAATCTCTGGGGTGTAAAGTTGGTCAGAAGACCTTGTCTACGGGTCTGGCTACCGACGTCCATGCCAGGGGGGGCGTTCCCCTAGAAATTCCTGGCACCTCAAGTTGCAAGAGGGGTGTGGGAGACAGTGGGACGTGGGGGAAGCAAGTCTCACAGCAGGAGCTTCATGGCTCGAAATCACATGTGGCCGTGCCAACAAAAAACTTACTGTTCAAATGGCACCTATTTTGAAGTTTGTGCTACATGGGGAGCTCGCGGAGTGATCCATTTGTGAGACGTCGGAATTTCGATCATCCTAAAACAAACCACAGGTGAGGCTTATGATAATTCCATCTTGGGAAACTTGTGCTGTCACTCAGAAAGGTCGAGCAACAGAGGCTGGCATGGCCTCTACGTACCAAGTTGCTGGCTGCACTTGAATGCCCGAGGTCACGCCAGAGAAACCTTGCGCGTGCTCTCTCGTAACGTGCACTAAGACAATCACAATCACAACCACACTCCGATTCCGACTTCCGTCCTCTTCAACAATCTTGCAACCCACAATGTCTTGGATCTTACTTGCAGCACCACAACTTCATATTTTATGCATATATATTCGTACCGCGCAGAGAACAGTCTCGTACTACGATTCAGAACTTGAGATGCTTGCTTGCAATCTCTATGTGACACTGTGAACTTGTCAGGCAAATCCAGAGCAAGGCATGTGGTGCAGGCAATGGCGTTGCCTGCTGCTTCCTCTCTCTTCTTTGCCTCGAAACTCATGGTCTCATACGAACGGCATCTCCGGTGTCTACATTCCTACTGGCTACGCATACAGGTGAGAGTGGGAGCGAAGGGCCGGCACGGCTCGCAGCGGCGTGGCCCGGGCCAGCGTCAGTTTCAGGTTCTCCGACATGTCCAAATCTTGGGGCCGCTTGATGTCGGCCGGCAGCGACCAGGCGACGGCGTGCAAGAGCGTGGCGATGGCGAGCGGGATGGTGATGAGCGCCATGGCCGCCCCGGGGCACCCCCGCCTCCCCGCGCCGAATGCACACACCTCCAGCCCTTTCCCCAGCCCCCGCACGTCCACCTGCGCGCCCGGGCCCTGCAGAAAGCGCTCCGGCTGGAACTCGTGCGGGTCCGCCCACACCGCCGGGTCGCGCCCCACCGCCCACGCGTTCACGATGGCGATGGTGTTGGCGGGCACGTCGAAGCCCGCCACCTTGGTGTCCTCCATGGCGCAGTGCGAGATGAGCAGCGGCGCGATCGGGTACATCCGCAGCGCCTCCTTCACCACCGCCTCGATGTAAGGCAGCTGCGCCAGGTCCGACTCCCGTACCGCGCGCTCCTGCCCCACCACTCTGTCCACCTCCTCCTGCGCCTTGCTCAGGACGTCGGGCCTCCGGAGCATCTCTGAGAAGGCCCAGATCAAGATCGTCGACGACGGCTCTGTGCCGGCCACCAATGTGTTCTGCAAGCATACAGTCTGAGGACGCTTGTCGAGCGCGCATTCAATCGAGGAAGTGAGTGGGTAGGTTGGTTACCAGCATCTGGGCTTTCACTCGGGTGTTTGTAGATTGGGGCTGGTCGTCCTCGAATTCGCCGTGGACGCTGATCAGGGCGTCGATGTACGATCTGGGGCTCCCCGGAGCTAGTTGGCGGTGGCGGGGGTCGTGGAGGATGGTTTCTTCCATGTACCTGTCGAATTTGTCGCGAATGTTTTGCAGGGCTGCGGTGGTGCCGGATAGACGATCCACCAGGGAGAGCCACGGGATGTAGTCTGTCAGCATTTGGATGCCGATGTATTCCAGGTGGACTTCGAGGAGGTGGTGGAATTTTCCTGCGGTGCTGTTGGGCTCGGAATGAGTACCGTGTTTTGGATCAGCTGCGACAATGTTGTCGTACGGGAGTAAGGGTCGGTTGAGAGAAATGCGAGTGATGTTGTTCAGCATGAGTGTCCTGAACAGCGAGCACAAGTCCAGAGCCTGTGGAGTTTTGCCAAGCTCTGTCTGTGCAATGTGCCTCTTGACCGCGTTCACCATGCTGCGAATTTCCAGGAGCCTGTCGTTCTCGAATAGCGGCAGCTTTGCGTTGCCTAGAAGCTCACTGGTCAGCGTCTTCCTGCAGGATGTGGAGGAAAATGACAGGGTCATGGAGGATTGGTGAGATTGCAACAGTTGTGATCAAATGCAACCCCGTCGGCTCAAGAACGCATATATGTATCACACCGGTACGGATTGTGCGCGAACACAATTCGCTCCACGCGTGTACCTGGCTTGACGGTGGTGAACCCCGTAAGGAGCGAAAGCGATGTCTTTGAAGCCGTATCGGAGCATAAAGCTTGCATAGGTTGGCGATCGGTTGGCGAAGATTGCATCCTGGTGCTTGAGGATGACGTTGGCAAGCTCGCCAGATGACACCACGATGGCTCTACGAGGACCCAAATTGATGGACATGATGTGACCGAACTTGCTGGACATCCGAAGGAGGTCCTTGGGCAGATGCTTGGACACCAGGAACGGGACGAGGTGGCCCAGAATCGGCAGACCCCTGGGGCCTGGCGGCAGCTTCAACCCCTCGGACGATCGGATCCGTGTGGCGCAGACCCACAGGCCACCACATAGTCCGACTAAGGCCAACACCAAAGCGAGAGCCGTGCTGAGTTCCATGGCTGATCTGCAGACCCGTACGACTTCTGCCGTCGTCGTGTCGAGTCTGCAGATCAATACAAACGGCAGAGGGCTGCGGCGTGGGGATGCAGATGGTTGTCCAAGCTCTGGAAGGTCGGTACTTATACTTACATCCGTGGAAGAGCAACCACAAACGGCGGATGTTATTGAAACGCAATATCTACCTTCCCAACTGCTATACTGCTCACGCCTGATGTTCCCCACCACGGAAACCAAGAAAGAGAAAGATGCTTCTTCCAGAGAAAGATGCAGGAGAAACAGGGAGGTGACCTTTTAAAAGATGCCAGCCTCTCGATGTGGCCATCATGAATTACAGCCTGTCGAAACCATCAATGTATGCTGTCCGGAGCTTAAACCAATATGGTACGAGAGCACCCCTTGCGGGGTGTGAGAATAGAAAATAGTCCGGGACTTCGGGAGTGCAAGTTGCAAATGGTGTGGCCTACGCTGTAGCCGACAGAAAAGTTATCGGGATCCAGCTTCTCACAGGAGAAGTTTCCTGCGTCTAAGACCTCTTCGGTCTTGTAGAAACTTGTGGATGTTGTGGTGCTAATGCATCGTCCTCAAGACCCAGGTCCTGGTTATCACTTGCTTAAAAGATCTTACATGTCGTTTAGAATGAAGGTTCGCGGCGGGGTTGGATAGGTTTCATACACAGAGGCATGCTTTTGAATCAAGCCAACAGCATAAAAGGGATCATGAAGATTTTGGGGATGGAGTTCTAGAGTTGTAAGCTAGAGCGACAATCGACGAAGATTTGTAGCCTGTCAATGACGTTCGGCAGTTGGGACCTTCGGTGACTGGATCCCACCAGCGTGGAATTGTGAATTCCTGGATTTCTGTATGCAGAATCTGTATACATGTGCTGAGCCGCAATTTTTTAAGGATTCCGGGAAGTGCGGCGGATCCGCAGTCTTTCCAGAAGGAGGGAACACGTCAGCGCAGACCTGTTCTGCAGCGATATCTAGCTTTTTGATGGAACTAATTCAGTACTCGCCTAGCAGGCTTGTGGCTGCAGCCTGCAGCCTGCAGCCTGCACGTAAGCTTCGACGAAACCCTGTGAAATGTGAATGTAAAGCTCAGCAAACCTCGAGGATGGCAGAAGCAGACAGATCACTGGGGCCAGATCTTGTGTCGTCCAGATTCTGGAGACACGGACACCGTTGTCGCCATGTCGTCTAACTACGAGCTTACAACTAATTTGGAGAACCTTCCATATAAATGTATATACAATATGTATACTGTCTAAATAAAAAGGATCTATGTACACTAAATGGTTTGCCGAATGTCAGGCTCTCGAATCTTCTCTTCCGAAAGAGTGACGTTGTAACGTGTGGACGGGCTCGTCAAGGATCACTGGGACCAGCATCCACCTAGACTTTGCATCCGTACAGTTGACCCAGGACATATGCAAGATCATGCCCACCCGTGTGGCCAGCGTGTGTCGTTAACTAACGACGGGTGCAGTGTTGCCAGCACATGCATCCTTCACGCGAAGTGAGCGTGAAGGCAGTGGGACAAGATGCTGTGAGAGGGAATCTCCAGGCCACGCGTTTCTTCCATGCCTTGAGCTACCACGGAATTGCGCTTCCCATATATCTGTCAGCTGGGAACAAATTACACCGCCTGCGCTTGATGGTTTTGTCGCCTTTCGTTGTTCTGTACACCCTTTGGACAGTTCCAAGCTTTGCGGCCCCTGGGCAACGATCGAGACTTGCTTGCCCTGCTGCAATCTAATGGTCAGCTCTCCTGAATGGCCCTAAAACGAACACCAGCGCTCAACAGGTTGGGTGGGACATGGAGTTACATCCAGATGGTTGGTTGGCTGCAGTTGTTCAGTGATCAGACGATCGGTTTGGTTGTCGGTACAGGTGGCATGCTCGACGGACAGAAACGTGAAGACCTTGGAAGTAATTCCAAATGTTGCGATGTGCAAGATTTGGACAAGATGCTGTGAGAGGAAGCCTCCAGGCCACGCGTTTTTAATTCCATTTCTTGAGCTGCCACAGAATTGCGCTTCCCAGAGATACGTCAGCCACCGCCTGCAGGCACTAAAAGGTTCGGTGACCTTGGGGCCCATGGGCAACGATCCAGGCCCGCCTGGTACAACATATTTGTCAGCTGGACTAAATGGCTCTTTGTGGCTCTAAAAGGGACCCCAAAGCTCAACTGGTGGTGGGGTAGGACATAGAGTTATATCCAGATGGTTGGTTGGTGCAGTTGATGTTGAGTGATGAGACGAGGACTTGGTTGTTGCTGCCATGGTTGGTGGACAAAAACGTGAAGACCTTGGAGGTTTCTCCAAATGTTGAGATGGGTAGGAGAGCATTGAATCATTGTACAAGAGACTCAATCTGAGGCATGAATGAATGAATGCGTGTTATCTTGAGGCCTGCAAGCGTGCAGACTTGGAAGCTGGTTGCAGTTGTGGGCAGAGACTGGTGCCGTCCCCAGGCGGCTGCTTCCGGATGCGTTCAGTTGTGGGCGGTAACGGTGGCTGCCATTCAACCACTTCCCGGCCCTCATGATCAGCTGCTGCTTTTTGGTCTTGGAAGTCGAAGGTCCGGAGATCGAGGATGAGCTGGTCGAGCAGGTCGGTGGTGACGTGATCCATGGCGACGATGTGGCTCACTGCGTGGCCGTGGTTGTAGTCGTTGGAGAGCGAGAACTTGGTAATGGTCTGCTTCACGGGCCGCTTGACGGTGAGCGCCAGCGGCGTGTGATGCACCCACCAACAGGTCCTGCCCGAGCTCCGCTCCAGCTCCCGCAGCCTGCGCTCCGCGTAATCCACCACGGCTACCGCGGTGAGCGCCTTGCGGGTGAGGTCCACGATGGAGTGGCGGGCGTAGTACACCCACAGCGCCAGTGCCGCGGACAGCCCTTTGCGGGAGCCGCACGGGTTGTTGTGCCCGCTCACCAGCACGGAGCTGATGAATAGCAGGCGGAAGTCGAAGTCGGGACCCCGGCGATGGATCAGCCCGGCGCTGTGCGCGGCTTTGATGAGAGGCATGTAGGCCGCGCCCAGCGCGCCGTCGACGTCGAACCAGAATTCGCGGCGCGTGCCGCTCCCCACCCTGCGCTCGTGCATGCCGTGCTGCTCGCACGTCGTCGAAGGCGCCCTTGAAGCCGTAGTTGAAGCAGACTACGATCGGGATGGAAACACTGGCGTCCACGTTGATGCAGCCGTTGCGGTCGGAGGGCACCTCCAGGGGCCCGCCCCGGGAGCGGGCACTCGGCCCGGAACCGCGCCATGCCCGGCTGGTGGAACGTCTGGATCTGCACGATGGACATCACCTTGGCCAGGGAGTAGTGCGTGTCTGCGGAGTAGAAAGCCACCGGGGGGAGGCCGTGGCTGCTGCTGCTGCTGCTGCTGCACTGCTGCACTGCTGGCGCTGCCATCATCGCTCGAGGTGGGCTCGTGCAGCAGCGTCTTCCCCCCAAGGTAGTCCCTCGCGTTCCACATGGCGTACAGGTTCCGCTCTGTGGCGCCCATGGTGAGGGAGCCCCAGTAGGAGTCGCCGTCCTCGCGCGTGTTCGGCCACCGCGCATTCCACAGGGACGCGAAGTAGTCCAACACCGCCCGCTCCATGAATTTGCTGTTCACCGTGTACAGGCTCAGCGCGAAGGGGTCTCCCACGTTGTTCACCTGCGGCCAGGAGTCCACATTTACCATCAGCACATGTTGCCCATGCTGCGTTGCAGGGGGCCGGGGGAATTCCAGATGTAGCAGCAGCGGCAGGAAAGAAATCTCGCAGCTATTGCTTGGCCTGGCCTGGCTGGCCATGGGTGAGAAATGTGGAATATTACATGCATGTCGAGAAGAGCAGCGTCTGGCTGGTCTGGAAGCCCAGTAAACGGCTCCGTTGGCTGGTGATGTAGGTGTGGGCCTTGCGCATAGCCTCCGAGGACTGCTCGCCCGTCAGGCCGTCGGGCCGCATCGCCAGCTGGAATGTTTCGTAGCCGGCGTTGAGGCCCGGGACCTCGGGTAGATGCTTCCTGGGTCGCACATCGGGGCTCACTTTGGAGCTCAACACCGACGACCCTTTGAGCGCCTGCTGGATCTCCTCCAGGCTGAGCACCCGTGTCCCCTGGGCCTTGCTACTGCTGCCGCTCATCATACCCACTGTATGCTTGGCTGCTGTCTGTTGCTTCTGCCTATAGATCTGTTGTTGCTGATGCTGCTTCTTCCTAGTCTGCTGCTGCTGCTCCTGCAGCCTGCGCTCCGCGTAATCCACCACGGCTACCGCGGTGAGCGCCTTGCGGGTGAGGTCCACGATGGAGTGGCGGGCGTAGTACACCCACAGCGCCAGTGCCGCGGACAGCCCTTTGCGGGAGCCGCACGGGTTGTTGTGCCCGCTCACCAGCACGGAGCTGATGAATAGCAGGCGGAAGTCGAAGTCGGGACCCCGGCGATGGATCAGCCCGGCGCTGTGCGCGGCTTTGATGAGAGGCATGTAGGCCGCGCCCAGCGCGCCGTCGACGTCGAACCAGAATTCGCGGCGCGTGCCGCTCCCCACCCTGCGCTCGTGCATGCCGTGCTGCTCGCACGTCGTCGAAGGCGCCCTTGAAGGTGGTGCCGTAGTTGAAGCAGACTACGATCGGGATGGAAACACTGGCGTCCACGTTGATGCAGCCGTTGCGGTCGGAGGGCACCTCCAGGGGCCCGCCCACCCCGGGAGCGGGCACTCGGCCCGGAACCGCGCCATGCCCGGCTGGTGGAACGTCTGGATCTGCACGATGGACATCACCTTGGCCAGGGAGTAGTGCGTGTCTGCGGAGTAGAAAGCCACCGGGGGGAGGCCGTGGCTGCTGCTGCTGCTGCTGCTGCACTGCTGCACTGCTGGCGCTGCCATCATCGCTCGAGGTGCTCGTGCAGCAGCGTCTTCCCCAAGGTAGTCCCTCGCGTTCCACATGGCGTACAGGTTCCGCTCTGTGGCGCCCATGGTGAGGAGCCCCAGTAGGAGTCGCCGTCCTCGCGCGTGTTCGGCCACCGCGCATTCCACAGGGACGCGAAGTAGTCCAACACCGCCCGCTCCATGAATTTGCTGTTCACCGTGTACAGGCTCAGCGCGAAGGGGTCTCCCACGTTGTTCACCTGCGGCCAGGAGTCCACATTTACCATCAGCACATGTTGCCCATGCTGCGTTGCAGGGGCCGGGGAATTCAGATGTAGCAGCAGCGGCAGGAAAGAAATCTCGCAGCTATTGCTTGGCCTGGCCTGGCTGGCCATGGGTGAGAAATGTGGAATATTACATGCATGTCGAGAAGAGCAGCGTCTGGCTGGTCTGGAAGCCCAGTAAACGGCTCCGTTGGCTGGTGATGTAGGTGTGGGCCTTGCGCATAGCCTCCGAGGACTGCTCGCCCGTCAGGCCGTCGGGCCGCATCGCCAGCTGGAATGTTTCGTAGCCGGCGTTGAGGCCCGGGACCTCGGGGTAGATGCTTCCTGGGTCGCACATCGGGGGGCTCACTTTGGAGCTCAACACCGACGACCCTTTGAGCGCCTGCTGGATCTCCTCCAGGCTGAGCACCCCGTGTCCCCCTGGGCCTTGCTACTGCTGCCGCTCATCATACCCACTGTATGCTTGGCTGCTGTCTGTTGCTTCTGCCTATAGATCTGTTGTTGCTGATGCTGCTTCTTCCTAGTCTGCTGCTGCTGCTCCCTGACGATACATGATGTTGCGCCGGAGCGCTCCACTTTAACCTTGTCCCCACAGGCGGCGGAAGTATCCAAGTGTGTCTGGCGGCCCAACGACATTCACGCGTAAAGCCGGTCGACAGTGCAGAGATGTTCTCATATTGCAGACGCCATGGCGCTCTGGGCGCGTGCGATCCACTTGCTACCAACCACAGGCTTGGAAGCTTCACAACTTTACCCGAATCGGGGAAAAAAAATACCTTTACCCGAATTGGGAAAAAAACACCTTCACCCGAATTGGGGAAAAAAACCTTTACCTGTATTAACCGCTTACACGGACGTGTCGCTCCAGTGTGACAAAGAGAGCACAGTAGAAAAAGAAAATTTTATTTAAGTCCACTAAGGACGAATTTCCGTAGTGGGACTTGGCACTTAACAACTTGTACCATGGTATGCTTAAGCTACTTGCACCAAGGCATCCACTCCCTTCAGGCACCCCATCTAAGTATCAATTTAAGTTCAAGATGCTTAATCATGACATGTGCAAGGCATCCACTCCCTTGAGGCTCCGTATCTAAGTACCGATCTAAGTTCAGGATGCTTAATCACGACGTTCCTATAAATGGACACGACATTTGGACACATTTATAAGAACGTTGTAGAGCATTGCAGGGTGTCATTGTGACCGGCCGTTTCCAGCACCCAAGGTTTTTGTCCGGACAGGGACCGGTGGTTTTCTGTTAATAACCTGTTTACGATGTCCATTTAAAGTTATTTTTAAGCATTCATTAATCTAAACTATGGACCGTAACACGGCACGGCCTGGACCGGCCATCCCGTGAACCACCGATCGGCTATGTTCAACACAGTCTCGTCCGACAATCGTCCCCGCGGACTTGAGGGAGGAGAATGGCAAGAGGCAGATGCTCATGTGTGCTGCATAGGGCTGGCTCTAAGCTCAGAGGGGCTGACGTACAGCGCTCACCCTCTGCTTCTTGTTGCAAAGCTGCACAGGTTGGGATCCGGAATAGCTATAACTGAAGCACAGCTGCCTATAGCTAACCGTGAGGAGACATTTTGTAATGGTCTGGGCTGTAAGCCGGTTCAGCAAGGAAGGATTTTCGGTCATGGGTGCTCAACATGGCCAGAAGCGGAAGCAGTTCGATGAATTTGAGCCCCGGTGTTGGCTGCTCTGCTCGTGTTTGCAGCTCTCATGGTGAGTCCGGCGGCCGACGAGTACCCGCTTCAGGATTTCTGTAGGAGCTCAACCCAGCCCTGCAGACCTGAATCCTGTGGTGAACGGATTTGCTTGCAAGCCCGTGGCGGTGTCACACCAGGTTTTCTGGCCCAGTTCCCGGCCTCAACACACTGGGCCTGGCCAGGATCGACTACGCCAAGGGCGCGGGCTCAACCCTTGTCACGCAACACCCTCTTCAGCAGACCATTAACAAGGGCGACTTGTTCGTGTTCCCGAGGGGCCTCTTGCTTTTCCAGAAGAATGTGGGCAACGCTAACGCGCCGGCGTCCCATGTGCTGGCAGACGTTCGGTTTCAACCAGAACCAAGTGATGCTACTCCACAAGAAGCAGAAGAAGCAGTGCGCTTGTCCAATTGATGATGAAATTTATGCTCGTCCAATTTTTCGTCCAATTCACATGTTTAATATCCACAACCCGCTGGCCAGCGCCAGCCATCGACTGCATTGCACGATGAGATCCTCTGTCGACACCAAAGTAGCAGCAGTCGACCTGTTGATTTGGTTAATGAGCAGTGTTAGATACATGTTACATGTTTGAAGAGATGTGGGGGCATGTGTGCTAGAGCTCAGCTTGCAAGCCGCTGCATCATACCCACTGTATGCTTGGCTGCTGTCTGTTGCTTCTGCCTATAGATCTGTTGTTGCTGATGCTGCTTCTTCCTAGTCTGCTGCTGCTGCCCTGACGATACATGATGTTGCGCCGGAGCGCTCCACTTTAACCTTGTCCCCACAGGCGGCGGAAGTATCCAAGTGTGTCTGGCGGCCCAACGACATTCACGCGTAAAGCCGGTCGACAGCAGAGAGATGTTCTCATATTGCAGACGCCATGGCGCTCTGGGCGCGTGCGATCCACTTGCTACCAACCACAGGCTTGGAAGCTTCACAACTTTACCTGAATCGGGGAAAAAATACCTTTACCCGAATTGGGAAAAAACACCTTCACCCGAATTGGGAAAAAACCTTTACCTGTATTAACCGCTTACACGGACGTGTCGCTCCAGTGTGACAAAGAGCACAGTAGAAAAGAAAATTTTATTTAAGTCCACTAAGGACGAATTTCCGTAGTGGACTTGGCACTTAACAACTTGTACCATGGTATGCTTAAGCTACTTGCACCAAGGCATCCACTCCCTTCAGGCACCCCATCTAAGTATCAATTTAAGTTCAAGATGCTTAATCATGACATGTGCAAGGCATCCACTCCCTTGAGGCTCCGTATCTAAGTACCGATCTAAGTTCAGGATGCTTAATCACGACGTTCCTATAAATGGACACGACATTTGGACACATTTATAAGAACGTTGTAGAGCATTGCAGGGTGTCATTGTGACCGGCCGTTTCCAGCACCCAAGGTTTTTGTCCGGACAGGGACCGGTGGTTTTCTGTTAATAACCTGTTTACGATGTCCATTTAAAGTTATTTTTAAGCATTCATTAATCTAAACTATGGACCGTAACACGGCACGGCCTGGACCGGCCATCCCGTGAACCACCGATCGGCTATGTTCAACACAGTCTCGTCCGACAATCGTCCCCGCGGACTTGAGGGAGGAGAATGGCAAGAGGCAGATGCTCATGTGTGCTGCATAGGGCTGGCTCTAAGCTCAGAGGGGCTGACGTACAGCGCTCACCCTCTGCTTCTTGTTGCAAAGCTGCACAGGTTGGGATCCGGAATAGCTATAACTGAAGCACAGCTGCCTATAGCTAACCGTGAGGAGACATTTTGTAATGGTCTGGGCTGTAAGAAGCCGGTTCAGCAAGGAAGGATTTTCGGTCATGGGTGCTCAACATGGCCAGAAGCGGAAGCAGTTCGATGAATTTGAGCCCCCGGTGTTGGCTGCTCTGCTCGTGTTTGCAGCTCTCATGGTGAGTCCGGCGGCCGACGAGTACCCGCTTCAGGATTTCTGTAGGGAGCTCAACCCAGCCCTGCAGACTCCGAATCCTGTGGTGAACGGATTTGCTTGCAAGCCCGTGGCGGTGTCACACCAGGTTTTCTGGCCCAGTTCCCGGGCCTCAACACACTGGGCCTGGCCAGGATCGACTACGCCAAGGGCGCGGGCTCAACCCTTGTCACGCAACACCCTCTTTCAGCAGACCATTAACAAGGGCGACTTGTTCGTGTTCCCGAGGGGCCTCTTGCTTTTCCAGAAGAATGTGGGCAACGCTAACGCGCCGGCGTCCCATGTGCTGGCAGACGTTCGGTTTCAACCAGAACCAAGTGATGCTACTCCACAAGAAGCAGAAGAAGCAGTGCGCTTGTCCAATTGATGATGAAATTTATGCTCGTCCAATTTTTTCGTCCAATTCACATGTTTAATATCCACAACCCGCTGGCCAGCGCCAGCCATCGACTGCATTGCACGATGAGATCCTCTGTCGACACCAAAGTAGCAGCAGTCGACCTGTTGATTTGGTTAATGAGCAGTGTTAGATACATGTTACATGTTTGAAGAGATGTGGGGGCATGTGTGCTAGAGCTCAGCTTGCAAGCCGCTGCAACTCTTTATAGCCTTGCGGAGCGAGTGATTGCTCATCAATATCAAGGCCTTCAAGAAAGCTTATTTCATCCATATCCCATGTTGCAAAAGAGGTTTGATTGTCACACATAGGAGCATATAAAGGAGCCGTTGACAAATAACGCTTGTCTTCGCGCTTGGGGCCAAGGTGGGGAGGGGGTTCTCATCTCTGGAGTGAGTCTTTGAGCCCATTGTCCCGGGGGGGTTACTTATCTCAGGAGTGAGTCTTTGAGCCCATTGTCCCGCAGCCAAAAGTTCGGAAAAAGAGCCATACGGCTTTGGAGGCCTATCCACAAAAAGAGCCATATATATGGCTTTGGGGCAAGCTCCCGAGTCTTTGAGCCCATTGTCCCGCAGCCAAAAGTTCGGAAAAAGAGCCATACGGCTTTGGAGGCCTATCCACAAAAAAGGACAACGTATGGAGACCCATTTGACTTTTGGACAACGCAATGGGATTTGGTTATAATCCAATGGGATGTGGTTAGAATCCAATGTCCTGGTAATCCCACTTTGATATATTATTGAAGAAAAGTGGGATATCGACAACATATCGACAGCAAAGAGCGAATAAATGAAGAAGAAGGCTCTTTGACTAGCAATTGGCCACCAGTTCATGTGCAGCTGAGCGTGCAATTCGTGGATGTGGCAAACGTTGTTATTCAGTTCAAGGATGAACTAAATTCAAGGATGAACTTAATTGTATGTCTTATTGAGGAAAAAAAACCATAGGGAAAAACCCATCCAACATGGGATAACAAAGGTGGATCCCGACGGTCAAGGTGAAAAGGAGCGACTAAGTTTCTCATCTAAAGTTATTTATTGCTCCTAGAATAGCATATGCCGGAAGAACAAATAGCATATAGCCAGTCACTTGTCGTCGCCACCTTATGAAGGATTGCCGTCGAGAGGGCCCTTTGAAGGGCAAATGGAGACTCGATATCTCAAGTAACCTTTGAAATAATAAAGGGACAACTTTGCGCCATGCCTGCGGGCGTGGTAGGATTTGGCATATAAATTTATCGAAGTCCGCAACCACCCCGCTTGCATCCCGATATACTTTCTGACCTTGAGAGCCGCAGCACCGGCAGCAGCCTTCGATGTCGATGGTGTTTTTTCCATCTCTTTTCTTTCTACATAAAGTCCACCTCAATCTGAACTTAAGGTTTACTTGAAGTTCATACCGATATTTTTAACCTATTATTTTAACTTTCATACTCAAGTTACCTCGGTTGGTACTTTTAACCTAATATTTTAACTTTCTTGTTGAAGTTACCTCAACTTAAAGGTTGGTTCTTTTAATGTAATTTTTTTTTCTTGCTCAAATTACTTCAATTTAATGTTGCTACTTTTAACCTATTGTTTTAATTTTCTTGCTCAAATTACCTGGACTTAAGGTCCATGTAGCAACCTGTAGTGTTGGTGCTCACCTCATGATGGCTTTTCTACACTACACTATAACCTCTTAAATCTTAGATGCAACATGACGCACCCGAGCCATCGGCATTGTCTAGACACTACCTAGAATTCTTTAGGTAAGCCAATTCCACAACCCTAAACTTAAGAAGATAGAAGCAGCATGAAGGAATTGGTTTCTAACAAAAAAAAACGGCATAAACAAAATAAGCAGCACGAAGTTCTAATGTAAGGATTATGAACTACACATTATCGGAATGGGGGCAGCTATGATTTGTGAGGCAATCAACTGGTCTATGTATGCTTCCTCCTCGGGTTTAATGGAAAGTAGGTTCACCCTAATACGATATGTAGTTACCTTATTAGTAGTTACCAAACTCTAACCGACTTTATGCTTGAACATATAATTCGATTTCTTTATTGACAGTTCTTCAATTGTTATTATAGCTTGCTTCCTTGCCCATGCACACCTGCTCTCGTTCCCCGTCTCGCAATGCTCAATCTGATACCGGACAAATTCCATAAAGCGATAAGGTTGATGAGGTTGACAAATCCGGTAATGCTCGATATGACATCGGACTAGTCTGATAAAGCGATAGGGTTGGTGAGGCTGACAAATCCGATTACATAGAAATAAATATGCTATTAGGGTAAAAAATATTTGGCACATTTTAGTTTGTTAGTCCGATGCTGATCATAGCTCAACAGATCAACCAAACCAATCCCAAATCCGACGATGTCCCAAGAACATAAACTGACCAAATATCTATTAAAAAACTAGTATAAAGTAACCTAGGATGTAAAATAACTAACTATTAACTTAAAATAGTTTCTCCTCGGGCGAGGCGACAGATTTGGGCCTAACGGATGGGGTTTCCGTTTCTCCTCAGGCGACAGAATTGGCCCATCCTTCACGATGTTAGGTCTCCCTGGAGGCTCGAGCAACAGAAATGAGCGCCCGCACTCGAGGCTGATAACAGTTCGGTGAGCCAGCACAGCAATTGACCTAGAGATCCATGAGGCAGGCAAGCACATTGCCCATGCACCCTATCTAGCAATTCTGGTTGGAGTCAAGGCTCGCTAGAGCAAAGCCTTGGGTCTGTTCTTTTCCCAGCTGTGCTCGGACTGTCCCGAAGCACGGCCAATCCCGAGCAGCGTCCCGGGGCCCGCCCTGGATGCCATAATTCTGTTCCCAACTGGACACCATTGTTGCACACCAGGACGGGAGGAACTTGAAGTTGGTTCACCTCCAAAGCCAGCCCCTTCAGCTAAGATGCATAGCGAGGAAGGCTGTGATGAGTGCTACTACGGCATACGCAGCGATCCAGAGCAGCCCTTGGCACAGGAGGCACCCACAACTCACGTTGCGAGCCATCACCTGCAGGATTGGAGCAGAAGCTACATCAGCACCGGTCCCTGCACTTCTCCAAGCAGAGGCACACCAGATCGGGAGGGGGTGGCGCAGAAACCCTATTTGCGCGCTGCGGAAATTGCGGCGCCCAATGTCATCCAGCTACCAGTGCGATCGCTGTGAAACTTCCCCACACTTTGAAGCAGCGCAGCTGCCATGCGGGCCAGAGGGGGCGGAGCAAGCATTGTAGTCCGAATGAGCACAGAGGCAGGCGAAAGCTGCTGTACATGGCGAAAGCTGTTGCTATATGCAGCGGCACCCAACTGGATAACGAGAACGAGGCGCAGGAATCGAGCCTCGATGACCTCATCAGCCTCGTACGAGCCTATGAGAAAAACGCACGCGGAACCTACCACTTGCCGGAGCCCAAGGCCTGCTGACGCCAAATCCTGGCTCCTGCCTAGCTCTCAGATTGGGCTGGACGCTGCTCCAATTGCAGCTGCCAGTGCATATGTGAGGTGACATGAGAGTAATTTTTATCAGCGGGGCTGACATGCGCGAGTAATTTTTATCGGCGAGATCAGCAAGAGGGTAGCTATGGGAGAAGTTGAAGAAAATCTATTCTAGTCCACTATTTTCCGTCATGGGCAGGGGCTCCTGCTGTGCTGCTTGGCAACTATGTAAATAAAGCCGCCTGCTGTGCTGCTTGGCAACTATGTAAATCCCCAGTTTGTATGTGTGAGGTGGCTGTTTGGCAACTGTGTAAATCCCCAGATGCATGTGTGAGGTGACATGAGAGAGTAATTTGTATCAGCGGGATCCCAGGTTGCATGACTGTGGAGCTCATCCTCTTCTCTGAAGTGAGCTCCACTTTGCGAAAGCTGCAGTACGGACGGATCTGAATTCATGTCCTGTCATCCCATCACTGTGCTAACGCTGTCCACGTACATTCAATCTTGATACATCAGCGGAAGGTAGCGAAACTAGCTAGTGTTACTGCAACGCCAAAATTTGCTGTGGTTCGCCAACTGGACAAACTCTCCTAGTCCTGGTTGCTGCCGCATGCGCTCATAACTTGGAAGCTAGTAAAGGATTTGAACTGCCTTTAGCACTCAGGGGAGTTTCCACCCTGGCTTATGGTCGAGGCATGGACATGTACAAGGCGTACAGAAAGGTATCTCTGGTCGACAGAAAACCGCCACATAGGAAGAAGTCAAGGAGGAGTCCGGTCTGAATTAACAGTTGCAACAGAAGGTTCACTGAAAGGGCTACATCTCTTTCCCTCCGGATCCCTCGTAACCTAGCGGACTTGGCACACTACTACTCTTCCTACCCGTAATTCGTACAGTTCGTGACGCTTGTTTCTCGGTATGCACTGAACTAGCTACATAACTCGGACCATCTTTGGACCACAGGTCGGACGCCTCTCCCGAGCAAAATTGCAACCTAGAGAAATAGTGTAGCATCTGAAGTGTACTAGCATCCGTTGTAGTCTAGACGATTCATAGATGGTTCTCACCTGAGCGACACGGGATCAAATCCTCGACAACGGAGTGTCAGCACCACATCTTTGATCGCGACTTAAAAACGTCGGTGACACCGCGGCCATTCTCGGCCTTAGATGTGTAAATCCACAACTTGCCAGGCAGCACAGCAGGCCATTCTCGCAGGCAGAACAGCAGGCCATTCTCGGCCTTAGATGTGTAAATCTACAACTTGCCAGGCAGCACAGCAGGCCATTCTCGCAGGCAGAACAGCAGGCCATTCTCGGCCTTAGATGTGTAAATCCACAACTTGCCAGGCAGCACAGCAGGCCATTCTCGCAGGCAGAACAGCAGGCCATTCTCGGCCTTAGATATGTAAATCCACAACTTGCTGATCGAGCAGATGGAGAGTACTCTCACGTCACCTCATACATGCACAAAATCCCGTCACAAAACCAGACCTGAAAGAGATGATGAGACCCGTTGTGATCATATTCCGCAATCCTTTGCCTAATGCTGCATTTGGCAAATTTGTTGCCCGTTGCGTGGCTTTTGTTTATCATCTGATATCGTCGAATAAAACCACAACCATTTCTTCATATCCGAAATCTGCTTGGATAAGACCTCCGCCCAAGAGCAAGAATCCAGCTGCACAGTTGCACAGGAGCCATGTGTTGTGCACCAGCAGTCTGCGCCCGGACCGCTCCGTTTGCAAACTCATGTCCAGGTCAATCTACGTCACGAGAATTACACCCACTGTATTTGTGTGGGCTGCAAACAAGGCCCGCGAATTGCACATTCGAAAATGGAACTAAAATGGTCCGGCTGTAAGGGGGAAGCTGGACCTACTGGCCTGGACAGGAAAGTCGGCATCCTCACCCTGAAGAACTGCCACAAAGCTTGGCGAGACGAGGGCCCGCTCATCGTGATGGAGTTGAAGCCAGGCTCAACGTTGTTGTAAGCAAAGAGGCCGTCGTGTAGGTTAACCGAAACACCGAAAGCCTACAAATGGATTAAGCAAAACAAGTGTGCCCGATCGCAAGCCCTGCCGCTGAAGGCCACGATGTCTGGCCGGCGAGCTGCGTGTCCGCCTTAAATTCAACACCGCACAAATGAAAGGCAGAGTGTTGTCCGAGGCAACCCCGAGAGGGCAGGAGGGCAGGCGAGCGGCAGGTGCATGCATGGAGGGCAGGAAGGGAAGGAGACACGAGGGCAATGAGAGACCGCCACGGCAACATGGCACCTGTCACCCCCAGACTTGGCTTTTCACTCCCGCCCCGTTATCTGCTGTCGGCGCAGTAGAAAAGCCGTTACCGCGGCAGTCCAGGCATCAAGTTTCTTTACTCTTCACGACCCGAACCTGCTCGCCTGTCTCTTTTAGCTTCCGCTTCACGACCCACTGCGATCAGCCTCGAGACGAGGCATCCCGTCTCACACATTTCTTCTTCACTTCCGGCAATGGCAGCTGCAAGCGTGGCAGCTATGGCGTCCGCGGTCGCCACCCCGTCCGCCTTGTCGGTGCGGTCGCCCGCCGTGAGCGGGAGCGCGCGTCTGCAGAGCTCGAGCGCGAGCCTGGCGGGGCTGCGGATGCGGTTGCTGCACCGGGCAGCTGCCCCGGCCGTCCGCTTGGCGCCGACTGTGCTGGTGCGCTGCGAGGACGATCCCAGCGGCATTCTCGACAAGGCGCAGGAAGCGGCCGGAAACGTGAGCAACAAGGTGAAGGGAGCGGCGCAGCAGGCGAGCGATTTCGTGCAAGGCAAGTCGGGCGAGGCCAAGGAGCAGGCGCAGGGCGCGGGGCATGAGCTGCGCTCCCGCACCGACGACGCGCTGTCTCAGGGCCAGAGCCACGCCGAGGGCTTGAAGTCCCAGGCGCAGGGCAACGCGTCCGGGCTGGGCAAGCAGGCCGAGGGCCTCAAGGAGCAGGTGAAGGGCGGGCTGGACCAGGCCAAAGACAGCATCACCGGCGCGGGCCAGGAGGCGCAGGCCGGCTCCACTGTCAAGTCCAACCTGGACGACCTGTCCAAGAACGCGCAAAACACCGCCGACGACGCCAATCGCCGCATCCAGCAATGAGCGCTCCCCTTCCAGCATGTTGGCTGCCGTTTTTGTTTGTACAGTAGGAGATTGTGTGCGCAGGGCAACCCAACCGGCCCTTCACAAGGACACGGGAGAATCGTTCAGATTCGGGCAGATAGACTGAATGGTCAAACGATCCTCACTGCAACATTTTCTCACTGCTGTTGAAGAAAATGTGAAGCATGAAGAGCGCTTGATAGGGCAGTTCTGCTGATCACCAGCACCTGCGGGGACCTCCAGTGAATCCTCAGGAGATGGTTGTGCTCTAGAACAGTGCAGGGTTAGCAAGCATTCATTCATTCTGTCCATACTTTGGATTAGGAGTAGGAAGTCAAGCACCCCGGGTGGAAATGACATCCGAGAATGACAAGTGTGAATAGTAAAACGACAATGAGGTTGCTGATTCGAACTGTCGAAAGGGTGTCTGCCTGTTGTTCAAACGTACGCTCCCTGGCCTGTGAGCTGCGGATGTATTGATCAAACAAGGTCACGCATAAGAAAGCGAGGATGCATCTAGAAACCCAAATCTCTGCCGGCACCCACCCGGGGACTGGTTTCATACACGGCCCTTGGATAAGATGCAAAGATTGTGATTTGTCCACCTCATCATCTTCCTTCCACATATGTATAAGCCCGTCACAAAATGAGACCTGAAACAGGTAAGAGACATAAAAGAATGAAGTCATTTACACGTCGTTGTAACCACCCTTGTCCTTCGATTTTCGGGAGAGTACCAACGGCAAGGAAAAGTTTACTTTATCCACGAGGAGGAGAAGAAGAAAATTTTATTTAAGTCGCGTAATGATAGAGAATTTTGTAATTAAAACCATGTCAATTATTGTCAGCATATCCATTGTAGTCTAGACGGTTAGGGATCCCCCGTTGGCCGGACAGCGCAGGTAATTCTTTCTTCAGCAGCGATAGTTCCTCTTCTAGCAGGTTGGATTATGTTATTGGTGACATCGGCCTTCTCTCGCGTATTTCAAGGCTCTGGACTCTGGACTCCACATGTTTGGAGTCTGACCATGCTGCTGATTGTTTTGATCTTTGTTCCTCCGCCCCCCCTCAGGATCACCCTCCCCCCTCCCACTGTCTCTCCACCAGATTCACGTTTCCACAAGACCTTGTACCCCAATTTTCCAGCTTGCTCCGCTCCTCCTTGCTTCCATTCCCCACCCTCCCTTTTCTTGTTGCCACTTAGCCTCTGCTGTTCTAACCTCTGCCACTCCACTTTCCTTTCAAATTTTGCCATCCTCCCCCTGCAAACCAACCCCCGCCATCCTCGGTTTGATGCGGATTGTAAGCGCATGCGCTCTCAATTGCATCTCACTTTGCGCCAACTTAATCTCCTCCCCGGATCCCATCATTCCGCTCTTTACAAAGCCACTGTCAAGCCTTACAAAGCCTTCATCTCCATGAAAAGTCCCAATTCATCCAAGCTGAACACACCCGTCTTATCTCTCTGCTTCGAACGTCCCCCGGTGGCTCTGCCTTTTGGAAGGAATTCCACACCCGCTCACCCATTCTTCTCAAAGCCACTCCTGAACTCCTCTCCTATGTTCATAGTCTTTACCACATCCCTCCGCCTCCACCTTTGATTCCTCGATCACGGTCTCGGGTTTTCACGCCAATCTCGTTGCCCGTGCTATCAGGGCTCGGAGTGGTCGACTCGACCCTAATGGTATCCCCGGGATTTATTCCGGTTCTTGACTCTACCTCCTTCTCCTCGCATCTTGCCTCTCTGCTTAATGATGCTTTGTCTTTCTTCACGATCCTTGGTGTGAGAATGATATCCACTCCATTCTCAAAATGGCGACCCTTATCTCCCTTCTAATTACCGATTTATCACCGTGGAGTCTATCTATGCTAAGATCTTTAGCTCTAGTTTGGAGATCTTGACTACTTCACAGGTGAGGAGGCTAAGGTGCGTGCTCGGGGCCAAGCCGGTTTCCGGTCGAATACTTTGGATCATCTTTTACCCTCGGCTATTGTTGAAGGGGCTCGACATCGAAGAAGCTCTATTGTTTTGTTGACTTTAAGCGTGCTTTCAACTCATGCCTTGGGATAAGTTGTTTGAGACTTCAATCTCTTAAGATGCCTCCTCATTTGTGGCATCTGCTACCCTTCTCTACAAAGGGTCTTTGCTCGAATCAAGACTCCCGTGGTTTGTCTTCCCACGGATCCCTATCCAACTTGGCGTTCGCGAGGCGACCTTTGTCCCCAAATCTCTTTGGGTTGTATATTGATGAGCTTGAGGAATGGCTTCTTGATCTGGCGACCACGGTGCTCGGCTATTTCGAAAGTATTCCTATCCTCCTATATGGATGATATTGTTCTTTTATCTCATTCCGAGGGCCTGCAAAGCAATCGGATGTTTTATCCCTTTTTGTAAAACCAAGGGTCTCTTTGTCAATCACAGCAAGACCAAGATTATGCGGTTCAACACTCGGGATTACAAGGGTGATTGCAAATTTTATTATGATGGTCGGAGGTGGAGATGGTTCGATCCTATACTTATCTGGTATCACTATTTTCGGTCCTAAATTTAATTGGACCTCCTCTCGCCTCCTCCGCTACCAAGGGATGGGCTCATGCTTTGCGCCGTTCTTTTATCTGAGGATGAATCTTGAGGATATCAATCTTGGAAGCACTGCTCAACACTATGGTAATTCCCTCCGCCTTGTATGGCGCTGAAATTTGGGGCCGGATCTTTCCTTCTTCTTGGGCGAAGGTGGAAAGGGTTCAATCTTCCTTTCTCCGCTCACATTGCTTGGCGTTCAACTCCATTACCCATCCTCCTTTACGAATTTGCAGCCTTTCCCCTCGAACTTGATGGCCTTTTTCGCCTCTCATCCTTTCTTTACCGCCTCCACCTCCTTGATATTGCTAATCCCATTTTGGATCCCCCTTACCTCCTCCTTGCCTTTAGGTCCTCCCGCTCGCTCTGGCTCAATACTGACCCACAAGCTTCTTTTTGCTGGCTTTCTCAAGCTGCCAACTGGCTTAGAAGATTCGAGTTTGAACCTTTTCGACTCGCTTGGCCCTCTCCTCCTCCCAACTCCCCTTTCTCACATCCCCCAACCACTCCATTCATAGGCCCTTAAATTAAGATACCTTCGCCTCACTGGTCCCCTCTTTCCTTTTCCCCTCTCACTTCTAGACTCCGCTTTTACAAAGACGAGCTCCGAGTTAATCCTCCTCCGTAAATTTCCTACCCCCCGCTACCTCGGTTCCCCTTTCCTTCAAACTCCGCACACTCATAGGTCAATTCGTGTTAGCTCCCACCACCTCCGGATTGAGACCACCGCTGGCTCAAGCCTACCCTCCCAAGACGATAGGATCTGCAAGCTTTGCTCCTTGGATCCCGAATCAATCACACTTCCTCTTTTATTGTCCCGCCTATGCCGATATTCGGTCTCGTTACTCTCTTCTTTTGAATGTGCGGCTTCCGCAGATTTTTCTCTTTCCACATTCCTAGGCTCTGGACTATGTCTCTCGAGCTTCTTGATCTTGGCGGTCCTTGTTGGACTCCTTGTAGTCTTTGCCTTCTTTTACCTTCCCTCATCAGTCTTGCTTCTCTAGTTCAGACGTGCGTAAGTGTACTCGGTTTTTAAACCTCTTTTATGCTGTACTATCTCTGTCCCATGATGGTTCTTCCATCCTTTGTGGACATAAATAAAGTTGTTGTTGTTGTTGTTGTTGGGAAAAAGGTTTAGTAATGAATAGGTTTAGGTTACCGGGGTTTATACAACCCTAACTCAAGAGACACAATTTTGTTCTTATATACTCTTGTTTAACATTAATTGCATTGTATCATTTTACAAAATATCAGCTTCCCCTAGTTTAACATGGTATCAGAGCATACTATTTAATGACTTGTGATCAGGTTCATACGAATTATTCTAGCACACAATGTGCAATTGTCATGATAGACTTTTGCAGAATTCTGTGCCGGAGCAAATCGTATAAACCTGCATTCTAAGTCAGTGTTTGCGAAGTTTACAAATAGAGAAATATGTCTATACTACTTTGCAAATGATCCTGATAATTGGTTGCAATGGCTCGAGGACTTGGAGGACATAGGCATCGCGAAGTTCTCCACCCTCAGCCTGAAATTGCTCTAGAAGGAGTCCTCCAGGAGGCCTCCACCACCACCGAGGAGGAGGCGCCTCCACCGTCGGCATGGTGGACTTGAGAGGGCGCATCGCGAATTGCAAACTAACAACATTCGTGAGGAGTTCTAGTCCTCAGGCCTACTACGTTAGACAATCTGAAAAATCAGAAAGGAATTCTGGAATTCAAAGGAATTCATATCCAGCTGCTGCTCAGCAGCCCCCAAGTCTAAATTTTGCTAATCTCTCCCTAACGTATATTACCTTGGTGGGTAGGATCAATTCGTTTGAGGCTATCTTCCTGGACAAATTTGCAAGACTTGAAGAGCACTATTTGACATCTTTGCGCCGTTTGTTACTTTCGAGCCCTTGCACTGAGGCCATGTGAGAGCAAGGCCGCTTGATCTAACAAATCCGCTTGGGCGGATCGCCGATGGTCGGCTCCTGCAAATCCACATTGTGGCGGCCCCGCGCGGCGCCATCCCATGTCGAGCACTTTCCTCCCCAGCAGGTGCGCACCCTCACCAATTCGGCGGCATCCACCTCTGTTGCCAGTGGAGTCCCCTTGAAAATCTCTTCCCATGCTGAGGAGGGGTCCGCTTCTGAGGTCAGCCCTAATCCCTCCGGGGTTGGTTCATCATCTGCATCCAGGTCAGCAAAATTGTCTTCCTCGGATCGCGCCTCCTCTTCCGCCACCTCAATCTGCCGTTTGGCCTTCATTTTCTGCCTTGGCGCCCGATCGACACGGTGGCCAGCGCGTCCACTTCACCTTTTTTATTTGAGGGCCTTCCACCCCGGTCTTCCTCTTTTTGCTGGTAGAAATTTCCTTCTCTTCCTCAGAACTGCCTGTCGCCACGGACTCCCAGCTATCCGATTTCTCCTCGATTTCCTCCTTGGGCTCCTCCGCCTTCCATTTCACCTCCTAGCTTCCCACATGTGAAGGAGGCCACAATTCCACCTCTGGGCGGGCGGTTAGCATGCGCATAAGATGGACGAAATGGTGAAATTAGAGAGGTCGGGGTAGGAGAAATCGAGTTCAACCTCTCTTCACACAACATCGAGAGAATTAGGTCCCAATCGATTTTCGCCCCTTGACCTTCATGGAGGAGCAATGACAGAGTGGTCGGACAAATAATCCACTTCTTGTCTGCGAGAAACATAGGAACCATCTGGCGGACCCATCAAGCTGCGCATTGCCAAATCCGCGTCGGCCGGCCGTTGGGTTCCGGTCGCCCGCCTTAACCGGGCGGCTGCTTCTTCTTTGCTCCTTTTAGGACGGTTCCATCGCAAACCACACTGCCTCCTCCTTCTGCGCCCATACACTCTCTAACCAATTCAGTCCCAATCCTGCGGCTTCGCTCTAATTCCCTCGCTTGGTCCTTCCGGTGGCGCACACTCTACACCGACCCAAGTTCATGTAATTCCACCATTCCTCCATGAAGCCAAGCCCCAGCTCCTTCACCAATTCCCCAGCTCGGACTTTCCAATGATCCATGTTTGGCCATTGAGCAAGCACAATCTCAGCTGTGACCTTGGGCGCCATCCCTCCACAGCAGTCCCCCGGTCTCGCGCCTCAAATCAGTGACACCGCGCGAATTACAGGGGTCGGTCTCAGTTCCTACCTCTCCTCGGCCCGCGCCGCCGCCCGTAGCGCCTTCCTCCTCTAGCGTCGCGACTCGCGATGTCGCTGATGGGGGTTCGGAGCTCCTTCCCTTCGTGGGTGCGCCTCGCGCCCTCCTGCAGATCGCAATGTCCCCAGACGCAGCTCCTCGACTTCGTCGCGCTCCAGCCGTCGTTGCGCTCCGCTGCTCGCTCCCGCCCCAGCCGCCGTTGCGCTCCGTTGTGAACGGACTTCTGTTACTTCCTAGGGTTAAGTTCCCCAGGTTCCCCTACCTGATGACCTCTCACGCTCGCTCCACACCCCAATCCACAACCCCACACTCGTTCGACTAGATCGGTTGACTCAAGCCTATAGACCTATCACTCCCTAATTATACCAACCCCTACCTCACATATATAGACCTTTTAGTGGACATCCCAAGTCCATGGGCCAAGGAACATCGAGTTCCGGACCCTTATTATCTAACCTAAAATAAAACAAGGAAAAAAAAACCATAGGCCAAGGGCGTTTCTTTTATAAATACCTTTGCCTCATCATCTTGACTTATTTTCACACCACACTTGACCAAAAAACAAAAAAAACACTTCAAGGCATCCCAACAAGGGGTTTCCGAGTCGGATCGTTTACATGTACGAGTCGAAGGTATACAAAAGCCATCCAAAACCATGTTTTCTGATTTCATTAAAAAAAAACCCCTAAACCTAGGAGCAAATCATAGAGGATCTGTTTTCCGTGTATTTGTATGTCCTCATCTCATATTAGTTTGGCTAACCAGCGGGTACATTGCCTATAAGCGGTTTTGAAAATCGAGGCAACTTTGTATGGACAACAAAAATAGCAATGGAAAATCCACATGTGTTGAGTCGGTGTCCACCGTCATCATGGTCACCCTCTACATTAGTGGGGAGGTCGTGTGGTATTGGGGCGTTATAAACCTTGCATCTCACCGCCCAATGTCGGTAGCGGGGTGGAGGAAGATTGGACTATCTACCGCTCATGTACGTACACCGAGCGACCCCGTCTGGAATCGTTTGGAAGTGGCTTGCCCTGCCAGAATATTGCATGCGATGGAGACCTCACCTCCGTGACCCGACTCTTGAAGCGAGAATTCCACATGGGCGATGGAAATTGGAAGTTGACCGCGGTGGTGGCAATCACAACATGGGCGGGTTCCTTTCAAGCACGCTGGAGTGATCCGGCTGCTTCATTGCTTGGTCCTTAAGGAATTTACGGTTGAGGCGGGGGCGCGGTCTGACTTGCGTGTTGATCAACACTGGATTCCACTCACGGGGTTGGAGGCGGTGTAGAATGGAGGGAGGCAAAGGGCACGACATGTCCAGTGTACTTCTGGTGGTCAAGGATAAAATTGGAGAAAGTCATCTTTACATGTGTACCGAGGTGTTAGTGCGGCTATCTGTGAAAGCGATTGATTGAACATCGTGTTTGAGTTGGATTGTCACATGACATCCATTGTCATCTTATACACGGTTTACAACATACGATCTTCCCTAGCGAGGAGATTAGGAGCAGATTTGGTGATTGTATTGATGCACTGCTGCACATGCGAATGGGCGCCGCCGCGCTTCTTTGAAATCGGTCCGTTGTTTATGAAATCCATACCTTGCACGGCGTGAACGAGCGCCCTGATCTCGCTCATCAAATACCCGGCGTCAATCTGCTTGAACACATTCTCCGGAATCGTCACCACTCCCATGCTTCGGCTTGTGCTCCACCAGTGTTCGTTGTCTAGAGTGCCTCCGGGGACCTTGCCGCTGATGTGTTTGTTGTGTTCATAGCACTTGCATGCACGTTCTACCAAAGTGCGGATACCACCGGTATCCGGTGCTTAAGACCACGGTTCCTCCTACCGAATCCTCGAAACAAACACGTAGCCTATCCACGCATACGACACACCTCGATCACATGGAGCAAAGTTTTCCAATCCTACATCCCCCACCATCGGGTCATCAAACCCGGAGGGGCTCTTGCCTCCTTCACTTCGCTCCGCATCCCAAGGACCATTGAGTTGTCGCTGCTTTGCTTCACCACATGCCATATGACCCTTGGTCTCGGGCTTCCTCGTTGGTCTACCTTCAGACACATATGAACCCGGGCACCCGACCATGTTGTTCACCATGGGCTCCTTATTGAGCGTCTTTCCGCCTCCATAGCGGGGCTCCTCGCCCACCTCCTCCTCTTGAGTCGGTCCATGGAATTGATTCGAAGATCCATGAATTGGCGCACTGGGATCCACATCAAGAAATGACATTACGGCATAAGCGAACAGTGCTATCATGCAGGCCGATCCTGCGCGTCCGCACCCAATCTCCCTCTCGTCTGGTGAATCAACCTCTTCAAGTCTTAGGGGCTTGATGAGGAAACAACCCGATCATCTGCGGTGTTGTAACACAATTTTAGTTCCCTCGGCAAACAAAGTTGTCACTCCACCGCCAAGTTGCGTCGGTTCTCTGAGTACAAACGATTGAGGCACACAATCCTTATCCAAGCTCCTTGCGGCGCAAGTGAAAAAGTCCCCATCGTCTGACTGTCCTCGACAATCTTTGTCACATTGGTTTATACGGTAACATGTCATCATAGCACCCCTAAGGAGCACATATTTAAGGCCGGATCTTGGAAGGCGGATGGAGGGAGTAGCGTGCCTTGATATCGACCACATCGAGGATGTTGATGACCATCGTGAGCGACTCCAAGCGGAAAAACCCGGCAAGGTGGGATCTTTGGCAACATGGTGAACATGGCCGGTTTGTAGAAACCTCGATCGTATGCTTTGTTGATACCTCAGGCTTGGATCTAGATCTAATCAGGAAGTATGACCAAGATTTACCAAAGCGCGAGTTTGAAGGGGTCATCATGGTTCAAAGGCATCACCACATCCTAGGTATTTCGTATTGTGGTCTTCCATTCTTGGATGACACATCTATGGTGAGAAGTCTTGATGGGCGTGTAGGTGCTATGTGACATGTTCGGCATAAAACCAATGTGACGGCATTACCGGAGGGCGGTCATGCGATGCAGACTTTTCACTTGCTTGAAGAGCTTGGATAAATTGTGTGCCTCAATCGTTTGTACTTAAGAACCGGCAAGCGCAACTTGGCGGTGGGGTGACTTTGTTTGCCAGCGGTGGAACTAAAATTGTGTTACAACACTGCAGGATGATCGGGTTGTTCTATCGAAGCCCCTAAGACTCTTGAAGTTGATTGACGATGAGGAGATTAGGTCTTTGGGCCAGGTCGCGGATGGATCGATATGATATTGTTGTGATTATCTATCATTTCTGTTGATGTGGATCCCAAATCAATTCATGGATCTTGATCAATTCCATGGTAGGGCACCCCACTCAAGGCAAGTGTTGGCGCTGAGACATGAAAGACACAACCACTCAAATGCAACCGGACGTTCTCTTTGTTCGAATGTACGTGTTAAGGCCTCCACTTTCCATGACTTATAAGGACAAGAAGCGGCAAGAACTACGATTTGGGTATAGCTAAGTGTTCATCGAGGGTGACCCAGTTTTGAAGGCGGTGGAAGTTACTAATTTGATTCACCATGCGATGTCGGGATATCGTTCGAACCTCTTCAAATGTCTCACGCAAATGCTTGGCGATGTAACATGGATGAGGTTGAGTTTTTTGGCCTTGTCCACCCACACGAACATTTGTTTCAATGTCAATTCTCCAACCAGGACTTTCATGCATGTTGTCTTCAAGTTGTTGTTCCAGTGATTCGATGCCACAAACTTCCATACCCTCACCTTTATACTAAGCTCCTTTGTGTCAATGACCAAGTTTGCTCTAACCATGTTGTTGTCTTCCTTGAATTCCTGCGGGCCTTATTTGTTTGGTGTGAGCCCGAGCCTCCACCTCGAACTGCTTGTCTCCCACTTCTCAAAGATTTCATCCACGTACTTCCACACCTCATCATCAACCTCGCAACACAATAATCCGATGTCCGGTTGTCCACGAGGCGGTGATAAGCGACCTTAGGTCCATGCTTGGTCGCATCCCACTTAGGAACCACCGCCGGGCATATATCTCCAACTTCGGTCTAAGTCACACTTCACCCATATTCTTTGGCCTTCATCTCGATTCGATGTACCTCACAGTCGATGAAAGTAAAAAATCTTCGGCATCCAATGGTGTTGTGATCGATGGCAACTAACCTCATCTCCTCATTTGTGAGGCCGGCAAGAACATATGCATCCATCCACTGTACTCTTGAACCAATGGATACAAGTCGGCTAGTCTAGATCTGGTCTGGAAGGAATGATTCCCTCGCAATACATAAAATTTGTACACCCCAATCCACCTTATCCATGTCAAAGAAGTTCTTGTTGGGACCTTTGGGGCCGGGTCTACAATGACAATCATGGGCAACACACCACGTGGAATGCTTCATCTTTTGCATCAAAGCCTCCACCCAAGCCAGTCTAGCTTACGTACCTTTGCCAACAAAGTTCTTAAAGGTCTACAACTGATGGATGCCTTTAACGTGGACTCCAATACTCTCTTTCCCGCAATTGCCTCTCTCGCAACATCTCTTGACCTCTCGGCCCTCTAACGTAATTTAGGAATCTGAGGATCAATTAAACATATATAATAATTACATTGTGTCAAGAACATACATAAAACTTATGTGTTGTATGAAAAGACAACTAAAGAGACTTATGAATCAACGTGTCTTATCCAAAGCAGTAACCCTAATGAAAAGACATATATAATGCTAAGAGCTTAACTTGACTAAATAACCCAAACCCTAATCAATAACTAGCACATGTATTCCTTTACTCCCACTTGCTAGTAATGATCTCGTATATCTTGGGCTCTACTACAAGCTGAAGTGGTGAGTTATGGTCTTAGCTCTCAAACTCCATAGCCATCATCTGCGGTGGTGTTACGTCCTCTCCTTCTGCGGTCAGTAAAGATGCTTTCGGTGTGAAGCCAAGCGATGATGAGGTCGCGTGCTATATAACCTTGGCACAATTCATTTTGCCGGTTACTTCTCGACTTCTTTGGGCGTAGATTTTCATCTTGAGCTCCTCTGCCATGGCCTCCGGATTAGCTATGAGCGACTCCTAAGCGCCTTGACTCGAGACGCCCTTGGAAGATTTGCGTTGGCTAGGACAACTCCGGCAGCGTGGCTCCCAAGACATCACGATACGAGTATCAAGAAAGGCGTCGGTGGGCGAAGGGAACAACAAAGGAGTTTCTTGAGCCGTCTGCTGCCCTCAAGTGCGAAATGGGTGGCCCTTCTGCTCCTCCTCAGCCAAGACCCAAAGCTCTTGTGAAACAATCACGACTCGTTGCCTTGAGTGAGGCGAGACCCATGGTCTGACCCACCTACAGATTATCCAAAGCCTCAGCGGACGCCGAGACTAGGATCATCGATGTGCTGTAAGTATCCGTGCTCACCTGTTTGGTACAAGGTCTGGGTAGGTTGCAAGAGATAACCATGAAGCGTGTGAGCGTGCGCATCTACTGCCACTGGTCATGTCGTGAGCATATCTGAGCATCCACGAACCTTTCACATTGGTTCTTCCTTCTTTTTATGTTTGTGGTACTAAACTCTCTCTCTCCCACTTCCTCCTTGCAGGGTCAAACTTCAGACTGGAGGAAGAGGCTAATCTTGAGCCTGAAGAGCGAATTTCTTACGAAGAACATCGTCGTCGCAATTCTCCAAGATCAGATGAGAGTTTTTCTTCTGTTCATAGCTTTGGCCATGACTCCTACGAGGAGGAGTTCGAATCCGAGTCTCTTCGTTCTGGGGAGTGTGTTGACTTTGGTTACTCCTCTGACTATGGCAGCTTTGACTCGGGTTTCTAGGCCTTAGAGCATTACTTTGAATTGTTGCTGCTGCTGGATAAGAGAGCTGCTGACTCTCCCATCCCTAAACGTTGGACATGTTTCTGATGAGCATCTCTGCTCAGTGCCTTTGTGAGAATGTCTGCCGGGTTGCTTTGTGTTGGTACATACTCGAGTGCTATGGTTCCAGCTCCCACCAGTTCCCTGATGTAGTGATACTCAACTTCTACATGTTTCGTCCGAGAATGAAACACGGGATTCTTGGCTAAAGCCATCGAGCCATGATTATCGGTGTAGATAGTCGTGCATGTGGGCAGTGGAATCCCAAGTTCAGAAAAGAGTAATCTGCACCACATAACTTCCTTAGCAGCTGCAGTTAACACCCTATATTCTGCTTCTGTGCTTGAGAGTGCCATTGTCGGCTGTTTCTTGCTCGACCAACATATAGGTCCTCCTGCAAAACAAAGCACATAGCCAGAGACTGATTTCCTTGTGTCCACATCTCCAGCATAGTCAGAGTCGGTGTAAGCTTCTATGTCAGTGCATTCAATCTGGCATGCAGGAAATACCTAAAGTTGGTGTTCCTTCAAGTACCTAAGCATGCGTTTCAAGCTAGCCAGTGTTCGGACCGGATTTTCTAAGAGCGTGATAGGGCACTCGTTGTATAGGCCACCTCCGCCTCATTGTGTTCGATGCATATATTAGCTTACCTACTCCATGCAGCCAGGGGATCTTTGACATTTGATCCTTCTTGTGTAGAAGGAGACATACTCCGACTAAGCTTAAGTCACTGTGGGAAGAGGGGTAGAAGCGAGTTTGCATCCTTGAGGCCCAACTGACAAAGCCTTGTCCATAAGGTAGCGTGGTTGAGTCAATGTCATCACAGTGCACTGTTCCTTTGAATATGAATCCAGGCAGCTACGTAAAGGGCCGAGGCTAGACATCTTGAATTTAGTGGCCGCATATCTGTGATGCTTGTTATAAAAGCTTGGTGTTCTTGGATCGGTCAGTCATCCGTACCTTTGCAAGGTAACATTACATCTCCTTTATGTAGATATAAAAGGCTGCATCGCTTGCTCTTTGTGAAACCTAATTCCGGCAATTCAGGTGTCTAAGGCGTTCCATTTCATGGTGATTGCTTGAAGCCATACAAGCACTTGATCGACTGGAGCATGATTTTCTTTTCCTTTCACCTCATATCACGGAGGTCTTTGCATGTATATCTACTATCCAATTTTCCATGTAGGCTTTTAACATCATACATCGCAACTCATAATCATAGTGTGTGGACATGGCAAGGATTGTTCTAAAGGTGGCAAGCTTGACGGAGCGAAAGTTTCAAGATAGTCCAATCCGAGGACTTGTGAGAAACCCCTTGCTACCAGCGAGCCTTGTACCTATCGAAGGTACCATCGCCTTTACTTTGAGTTTGAAAACCCACTTACAAGAAACCAATTTTACACTTTGGTGGTAATTGATGCAAGCTCCATGTGCCGTTCTCAATTAAGGAGTCATACTCGATTGTATTGCTTTCTCCCACTCTTTGTGGTCGGTCTACTCAACGCCTCTTGGTA
This sequence comes from Anthoceros angustus, assembly GCA_010909165.1. Lineage (NCBI taxonomy): Eukaryota > Viridiplantae > Streptophyta > Anthocerotopsida > Anthocerotales > Anthocerotaceae > Anthoceros > Anthoceros angustus. The sequence continues at coordinate 163,673 of MU008172.1, forward strand.
GGATTGTGGTTCTCACGAGGATCCAGGGCGTTGCGGCATTGACCTCCACTTGTGAGGAAGTAACTCTAAAATCGGTGCCGCAGTGTGTCGGAGGTTGCCTTTGGCCGAGATGGATATCGTCTAGGTGGTTCTTGATGGGATCTTATGCAGGTTGGTTGGCAATAGGATTATCATCCAACTCGATTCTGCCCGACGTGCCATTTCCATCTTAGGAGGATGTTGTTCTGTAAAACTTGCTGATTTTGATCTTCCGGCGCAGTGCGTGTTCTTGTTCAACTACACCTCATCTATGTCCACGAACTCAAAATGCATATGTCATCCCCACTGCGAGCAACGTCCTCAGTTGAGCAGTGAGTTAGTGATACATTGGATCAAATTGTGAATCAACAAATCTTGTTGTGTCTTCATCTTCATTGAGGACATGATCCTCAGCGGCTCCCACGATGCCCAAGTGCGACTTTCATCAAAGGTAACACTTACGGCATACACAATCAACAAAGTTGGGCAACCTTTGTCTTCTACGGTGCATCCGATGACCTCTATTTCGTGCAATGTTTCCAATTTTCTGGTCTCTAATTTGCCACCTATTGTAAGCGTATGTTGCATAGGAGCGGCACGAGTTTAATGTTGAATGTGTGGATTCTACTTGTTTTCTTAGCGTGCTTACAAGCTACCCCTATGCGAGTTAGCAAGCAGGTGGGCTTCAACAAGGTTAGTAATTTGAAATCCACATGTTCTATCTTTTCTCGGATCATGCAGATCAACGATCAACTGCAATTAGCCTCGAGATACTATTGAAACGTCTGTCGGCGTGTTGTCTATGTCCTCAATCACATTTATTAGCTTATCAACACTAGGTGTATGGGAAGCATGTGTTGTTAGAAAACCTCTCGATTGTAGTTTCTTTGTGGTAGGGCACCTTGTGCGGGAAGAGGATCCAACTCAAGTTGGTGAAGGAATCTCTTATTTCCTTTCACCGTCAGCGTTTTGTACTTCGTTTGTCGATGCATAGCGTGTCCGATGAGTTGCTCGGCCACGAAGTTCCAAGGTGCCTCCACAGCTTGACCCCCTACGGCGATTATGGCGGTCCAAGCTCGGCAGGCCGCCAATCCACTCGATTGGCCATTCATGGGGCCAAATTTTTGTGTTGCTAGAAAGTCTGTTTCAACATTTTGATTTTATAGATATGCCTCTAATAATCTACTGCGGTCAGATGGTAGTTGTCCTAGTGCACTTCATCTGATTTGCTAGGGTAGCAAATCGGAGATGCGCTAGGATTACTCCCCTAATCGCTAGAAATTATAAGAGCATCTATAGAAATAAAGCAACACAAAGCACTTTCTTTATGTTTCTATTTTCTTGATCAAGAAAGCATTTTCTAAATCAAAAACAACGAAACTATATGCAAATGCATCTTTTCAATGCATTTTACAATGTGCATTCACTAGAATGCGATCGCATCTAATGCCTACGATACCATAACGTAATTTAGGCGGATCACGGATCAATTAAACATATATAATAATTACATTGTGTCAAGAACATACATAAAACTTATGTGTTGTATGAAAAGACAACTAAAAGAGACTTATGAATCAACGTGTCTTATCCAAATGGCGTAACCCTAATGAAAAGACATATATAATGCTAAGAGCTTAACTTGACTAAATAACCCAAACCCTAATCAATAACCAGTAGCACATGTATTCCTTTACCCTCATCATCGCTAGCCCTGTCATCATTAGCCGCATAGCCTTCTCTATGAACTTTGGGAGCTCTTCTTGCCCCTCTCGGACATCATGTGGCGGTAGCCAGCACTTGTTGACCTTCCCACCCCGGAGTCCTCCAGGAGGCCTCCACCACCACCGAGGAGGAGGCGAAGGGCCCAAGGAGAGGAGGCGAAGGAGCCCAAGTCAAGGCCAAGGAGAGGCGAAGGCAAGGCAGAGCCCAAGGAGAGGAATGAGGCCTCCACCACCACCGAGGAGGAGGCGCGAAGTCCGTGGACAAAAGCGGGAAGCATCAAAGAAGGCGATGGACAGCTACGTGGCACGCCTGCAAAATGGAGAAGTTGGTGCGAAGGCGAAGATCAAGGAGAGCGGCGGTTCATCATCGGAGGCGAAGAAGATGAGCACAAGCTTGGATACATGGCGTGACCCGGATCAAGGGCAGGGAAGAAACCTCGCGGCTACGAGAAGATAGCTCGAGAGGAAGAGGATGTCTTGACACTGCGGTCACGGAAGACACGGAAGGAAGCTTGGGATCCTCTTCCGAACCTATGCCAAGATGCCAAAGTCGTTTGAGCCATTGCCAGCGAGAACAGCTGGGAGCAACATCAAAGTCAGTGGGCGATGTGGAGAAACCCTGCATGCGGAGCGATGGCACAAAAGCTTCGGAGATGCCATGTTTGACCTACAAGACATGGGGTTGGCGTGAAGGAAGTCGGGGTTTGACTCGGCGGATGTTGACAACCCTTGAAGGCGAAGCAAGTGTCCAAGATTTGCCACAAGTGGCAATGATGTCATTCCGACCTCCGAACAAGCATCTCGTGGAGAAGCGGAATCTTTGCAGTGGGGGTGGCTTTGGTCAACAATCGGGAGGCACATTGAAATCAATGGATTCGCACCAAGGAGGGTGTTGATTGACACGGAGAACCGTGATCGTTGGAAGAAGAGTGAAGGAAGCGTTGGGTCTCCACCAAGAAAGGTTGAAGGAAACCAAGTGGAAGATCCGAATTTGGGACCACGGAGCATGTGTTGGGGTGACAAGGTACAAGTGAAGGTTTCATTCAAACCAAGAGACTTCACCTTTGTCGGTACCTGCCTTGGTCACGAACACATTTGATGTCTTCTTTGGGAGCTTTGTACAAACACAGTCATGGTGGATTTGTGGTGAGCAGTCTACTATCGACCCGGTGGAGAAGGCTGAGCAAAAGCATGAGCGGATTGCCCGCATCCCTCTGCGGTATGGCAAGGATCATGAGAACCTCATTGCCAGCGTCTACCCGTGTTTGGCGTAGTGAAGGACACGCCATACGTGCTTGAACCTCTTGGCGTGTGTCTAACAACCACGATGGAGGATTTTGAGGAGGAGGAAGACAAGCTAGGGTTGCAACCACCCTCGGAGGAGGTTCTTCAAGTCGGACCCTGGTATGCAATGAGCCGTGCAAAAGGCGGAGGATGGTGCAAGAGGACCCGGTGTCCTATGAGCCGAGAACTGCAGTTCTTGCCTAGGGTTGAGCCTGTTTGTGACCTAAACACCGGTCATCACATGGCGACCTCGGGAAGCGGCATAGTGCTCGTGGAACTCTTTGGAGGCATCGATCTGCGGCTTGGGCGGTGCTAAAGTGTGGCATCAAAGTGCGAAGATACGTGCATTGTGACCCGGATCCAAAAGCAAGGATTGTGTCAGCGAGCGCGTAAAGACTTGATGGGGAGTACCTAACCTCGCGTGGGAGTGGGTGAAGGGTTATACTACTACATTTTGTCCCTCAAACAACGCTCAAAACAAGCGGTTGGAAAAGGCGTTGTTTCTTGGGTTCGAACCATACCTCGTTTGGTGTGGATTTAGTACGACTAGGTCCGGGTAATTCTTAATGAGTAATTTTAGTTCTTAACAAATAATTTTAATTCTCAATTATTAATTTTAAATTTAATCAATATAGTATATAATTAATCGGATATTTAGTAAACAATGGAATACACTTAGCAGCGGCTTCATCCATCCAGGTCTGTCCGTTCCAACTTGTCGAACTTAGCGGCCGGCCGAATCCAGGCCCCGCTTCATGAGCACATCCGTCTGTTCGGGGAAGCCATCCGTCCCGTTCGACCCTAAGGCCTTTTGTCCCAGGCTCTCCGATCCTAACGGTTCCGTTCAGCCCTAACGATATGACTCCGTCAAGTTCATCCTGGATCTGTCTGTCTCAGCTCGTCCGATCTATGATTCCGTTCGGACCTAACGGATCGGCTCCTGAGCCTTTCGTCCCAAGGGCTGTCCGATCCTAACGGTTCGTTCAGCCCTAGCAAGACTCCGTCAAGTTACATCCTAAGGATCTGTCTTGTCTCAAGCTCCGTCCGATCTAACGATTCGTCGGACCTACAGGATCGGCTCAAAATCCGTCGCATGACGGACTGTGGGTCTCGCATATCCGAGTGTGGTGAGGATAGTTAAAATGGGTTGTAGAAAGAAAGGTCCGACCCAAGACCTCCGACACTACACATGGACAAGCCCTAGACCAATAGATGTCACGGAATAGGAGGTGTTTTTTACATATACATCACTTTCAAAACAACGGCGTCCATCACGGCAACTACCGGCAAGCATCCAGATGTTGAGGATCCTTTCTTCTCAAGCTTGTCTACACCGGAGTTCGTGCTTGCGGCAAGCTCGACCTAAGCTCGGATCGCCCGGTTTGGAGCGGATTCGGAGGCGGGATTCCAGAATGTGCTAGAGGATGTGCTTGCGGAAATCAACGTAGGCGGGAGAAGGAGCGGCGGAGATTAGGTACCCTTGTGCTCTCGAATTGCCTTGGTGGCTCATGGATGGAAGGCTGAATTGCTTCTTCTTGGTGTCATGCATTGATACTGCGTTGTTGTGAGTGTGCAGGGTAGCGGCCCGAATTGGCCACCAAGGAGGCGGGGGCAAAGGTGCCGGTGAGAGTGCCTTGTTGTGATCCGTCCATAGTAGGAAGCAGGAATTCGGAGAGCAAGGATGATGAGGTTGCAGATTATGTATCAATCTGAGTTTGAGTTAGTTAGGTGGAATTCTCACTGAAGGCGGAGAAAAATGAGAGATACACAAAATGGAGCTTGGTAGAGCATTTGGACCTCGAAGGTGGATGTGCGATGGTATCAAGCCATTGGAACACCCACAAGATGTAATCACTTGACATGGTGCGAAGCTTGATGGAGGCATTTTCCCTTTGGGCTTTACATCGGTGACTTCCATCAATGCCGCTCAAATGTCCTAAGCTGCCAAGCGGCTTAGAAGATTCGAGTTTGAACCTTTCGACTCCTGCTTGGCCCTCTCCCTCCTCCCAACTCCCCTTTCTCACATCCCCCCTAACCACTCCATTCGCAGGGCCCTTAAATTAAGATACCTTCGCCTCACCTGGTCCCCTCTTTCCTTTTCCCCCCCTCTCACTTCTAGACTCCGCTTTTACAAAGACGAGCTCCGAGTTAATCCTCCCTCTGGTAAATTTCCTACCCTGCCCCGCTACCTCAGTTCCCCCCTTTCCTTCAAACTCCGCACACTCATAGGTCAATTTCGTGTTAGCTCCCACCACCTCCGGATTGAGACCGACCGTTGGCTCAAGCCTACCCCTCCCCAAGACGATAGGATCTGCAAGCTTTGCTCCTTGGATCCTGAATCTGAATCACACTTCCTCTTTTATTGTCCTGCCTATGCCGATATTCGGTCTCGTTACTCTCTTCTTTTGAATGTGCGGCTTCTCATTGCGATTTTTCTCTTTCCACATTCCTAGGCTCTGGACTATGTCTCTCGAGCTTCTTGATCTTGGCGGTCCTTGTTGGACTCCTTGTAGTCTTTGCCTTCTTTTACGCTTCCCTCATACAGTCTGCTTCTCTAGTTCAGACGTACGTAAGTGTACTCGGTTTTTAAACCTCTTTTATGCTGTACTATCTCTGTCCCATGATGGTTCTTCCATCCTTTGTGGACATAAATAAAGTTGTTGTTGTTGTTAGGATACTCACTGGCTGTTGAGGGTTATGTTTAACCCTACCTGGTTTAGGTTACCAGGGTTTATACAACCCTAACTCAAGAGACACAATTTTGTTCTTATATACTCTTGTTTAACATTAATTGCATTGTATCATTTTACAAAATATCAGCTTCCCCTAGTTTAACATGGTATCAGAGCATACTATTTAATGACTTGTGATCGAGGTTCATAATGAATTATTCTAGCACACTGTGCAATTGTCATGATAGACTTTTGCGAGTGCGGAGCAAATGTATAAACGCATTCTAAGTCGATGTTTCGAAGTTTACAAATAGAGAAATATGTCTATACTACTTTGCAAATGATCCACGATAATTGGTTGCAATGGCTCGAGGACTTGGAGGACATAGGCATCGTGAAGTTCTCCACCCTCAGCCTGGAAATTGCTCTAGAAGGAGTCCTCCAAGGAGGCCCACCACCACGAGGAGGAGGCGCCCACCGTCGGCATGGTGACGAGGCGCAGATCGGGCCGCAATCGCAACCGCACCAACATTCGTGAGGAGTTCTAGTCCTCGAGGCCTACGTTAGACAATCGAAAAATCGAAAGGAATTGGAATTCAAAGGAATTCATATCCAGCTGCTGCTCAGCAGCCCCCAAGTCTAAATTTTGCTAATCTCTCCCTAACGTATATTACCTTGGTGGGTAGGATCAATTCGTTTGAGGCTATCTTCCTGGACAAATTTGCAAGACTTGAAGAGCACTATTTGACATCTTTGGCTGCTCAGAAGCGTTACTTTCGAGCCCTTGCAAAACAGATCCGGGATCTTCAAGGAGCGGTGGCCCCCTATCCACAGGTGATTCTTCCGCATAACAGGAGAGATTCGTAGGATTGATTGCGTTCATTCGCTCCAATTCTGGTCGATTCGTGATCGATTCTTCTAAAAATTTGGAGCCGGATCACTGTGCGGTCTGTGGGGAGTACCTTTCGAGCGATTTCTGTGAGGATCTAAAGCGGGCACGCTGACCGCCTCGCTACATCGCCATCTCGACACTGCCCAGAAACCCGGCTTGGTTCGGTTAGTTGCACCTTTTAAAATTTCGTTTTAGGTCAAATTGAAGCTCAACCGTCATTTAGGAGCCTTTTTGTTTGGCTACTAACTTTGTTCATTTAAGGGCGGCATTGCCTTAAAGCCCAAGTGGTTGCATTGAGTGCGGAAGGTTGAAGACTACGGGGCGACCTTTTGGATGAGGTCGGCAAACCCTAGATCTTGTGTGGCGGTCCACCGTCGGCATGGTGGACTTGAGAGGGCGCATCGCGAATTGCAAACTAACAACATTCGTGAGGAGTTCTAGTCCTCGGCCTACTACGTTAGACAATCCGAAAAATCGTGGGAATTGGAATTCAAAGGAATTCATATCCAGTCAGTCAGAGCCCAAGTCTAAATTTTGCTAATCTCTCCCTAACGTATATTACCTTGGTGGGTAGGATCAATTCGTTTGAGGCTATCTTCCTGGACAAATTTGCAAGACTTGAAGAGCACTATTTGACATCTTTGGCCCGTGGCGTTACTGAGCCTTGCAAAACAGATCCAGGATCTTCAGCGGTGTCGGCCCTATCACAGGTGATTCTTCCGCATACAGGAGAGATTCGGCGAGGATTGATTGCGTTAATTCGCCCAATTCTGGTCGATTCCGGATCGATTCTTCTCGAAAATTTGGAGCGGATCGAGCAAAGTCTGTGGGGAGTACCTTTCCAGGCGATTTCACTGTGAGGATCTAAAGCGCTGGGCACGTCAGACCTGCCTCCTCGCTACATCGCCATCTCAGCACACCTGCTCCAGAAACCCGTCGGTTCAGTGTTAGTTGCACCTTTTAAAATTTCGTTTTTAGGGTCAGCTGAAGCTCAACCGTCATTTAGGGCCTTTTTTGTTTGGCTACTAACCTGTTGGGTGGCAGATGTTCCTCTCGTTAGAGTATGTCTGCAGAACAGGTTAGTGACTCCGAGTCGTCCTCCCATGATAGTGAGGATTCTCCACTTCCTAATTCCCCTGCACGTTCAGCGAATAGTCTTTTGTCTGTTAGTAGCTTTGAACCTGTATAGGAAGCAGGCATAGCAGACTATATTAGGGACTATTTGAATAGCCTAATCTTAGGGCTTTTTGGCTATAATCCTAATTGTCAAGACCAGCAACTTAATCAGCAGATACCCATTATCAATATGACTTCCTCTCCTGCACAAGTGTCAACCTCTGTTGGAGTTACATATTCTGGTGACTTCAAGGAGAAGGACCGGTTTGGTGGTCAAGCTAGCAGATTCGAGAGCTGGCGGGCCAGGATGAAAGCTTTTCTTGACGCCAGAGACCTGTGGGAATATGTGGATGGTACCCTCACAAAACCTGATCTCACTCAAGCAGGTATCACTCAGACGGATGTAGATAAGTGGGTGAAAGGTTCTTGTCTTCGCTCTCAAACTCCATAGACATCATCTGCGATAATTGGTTGCAATGGCTCGAGGACTTGGAGGACATAGGCATCGTGAAGTTCTCCACCCTCAGCCTGGAAATTGCTCTAGAAGGAGTCCTCCAAGGAGGCCTCCACCACCACTGAGGAGGAGACTGCCTCCACCGTCAGCATGGTGGACGGAGGGCGCAGATCAGTTCTGCAATTGCAACCGCACCAACATTCAGAGGAGTTCTAGTCCTCAGGCCTACTACGTTAGACAATCTGAAAAATCAGAAAGGAATTCTGGAATTCAAAGGAATTCATATCCACCGTCAAGAGCCCCCAAGTCTAAATTTTGCTAATCTCTCCTAACGTATATTACCTTACGTGAGAGTGCCATTGTCGGTTTCTTGCTCGACCAACATATAGGTCCTCCACCAAAACAAAGCACATAGCAGGAGATTTCCTTGTGTCCACATCTCCGGCATAGTCAGTCGGTGTAAGCTTCTATGTCAGTGCATTCAATCTGGCATGCAGGAAATACCTAAAGTTGGTGTTCCTTCAAGTACCTAAGCATGCGTTTCAAGCTAGCCAGTGTTCGGACCGGATTTTCTAAGAGCGTGATAGGGCACTCGTTGTATAGGCCACCTCCGCCTCATTGTGTTCGATGCATATATTAGCTTACCTACTCCATGCAGCCAGGGGATCTTTGACATTTGATCCTTCTTGTGTAGAAGGAGACATACTCCGACTAAGCTTAAGTCACTGTGGGAAGAGGGGTAGAAGCGAGTTTGCATCCTTGAGGCCCAACTGACAAAGCCTTGTCCATAAGGTAGCGTGGTTGAGTCAATGTCATCACAGTGCACTGTTCCTTTGAATATGAATCCAGGCAGCTACGTAAAGGGCCGAGGCTAGACATCTTGAATTTAGTGGCCGCATATCTGTGATGCTTGTTATAAAAGCTTGGTGTTCTTGGATCGGTCAGTCATCCGTACCTTTGCAAGGTAACATTACATCTCCTTTATGTAGATATAAAAGGCTGCATCGCTTGCTCTTTGTGAAACCTAATTCCGGCAATTCAGGTGTCTAAGGCGTTCCATTTCATGGTGATTGCTTGAAGCCATACAAGCACTTGATCGACTGGAGCATGATTTTCTTTTCCTTTCACCTCATATCACGGAGGTCTTTGCATGTATATCTACTATCCAATTTTCCATGTAGGCTTTTAACATCATACATCGCAACTCATAATCATAGTGTGTGGACATGGCAAGGATTGTTCTAAAGGTGGCAAGCTTGACGGAGCGAAAGTTTCAAGATAGTCCAATCCGAGGACTTGTGAGAAACCCCTTGCTACCAGCGAGCCTTGTACCTATCGAAGGTACCATCGCCTTTACTTTGAGTTTGAAAACCCACTTACAAGAAACCAATTTTACACTTTGGTGGTAATTGATGCAAGCTCCATGTGCCGTTCTCAATTAAGGAGTCATACTCGATTGTATTGCTTTCTCCCACTCTTTGTGGTCGGTCTACTCAACGCCTCTTGGTAGGATTGTGGTTCTCACGAGGATCCAGGGCGTTGCGGCATTGACCTCCACTTGTGAGGAAGTAACTCTAAAATCGGTGCCGCAGTGTGTCGGAGGTTGCCTTTGGCCGAGATGGATATCGTCTAGGTGGTTCTTGATGGGATCTTATGCAGGTTGGTTGGCAATAGGATTATCATCCAACTCGATTCTGCCCGACGTGCCATTTCCATCTTAGGAGGATGTTGTTCTGTAAAACTTGCTGATTTTGATCTTCCGGCGCAGTGCGTGTTCTTGTTCAACTACACCTCATCTATGTCCACGAACTCAAAATGCATATGTCATCCCCACTGCGAGCAACGTCCTCAGTTGAGCAGTGAGTTAGTGATACATTGGATCAAATTGTGAATCAACAAATCTTGTTGTGTCTTCATCTTCATTGAGGACATGATCCTCAGCGGCTCCCACGATGCCCAAGTGCGACTTTCATCAAAGGTAACACTTACGGCATACACAATCAACAAAGTTGGGCAACCTTTGTCTTCTACGGTGCATCCGATGACCTCTATTTCGTGCAATGTTTCCAATTTTCTGGTCTCTAATTTGCCACCTATTGTAAGCGTATGTTGCATAGGAGCGGCACGAGTTTAATGTTGAATGTGTGGATTCTACTTGTTTTCTTAGCGTGCTTACAAGCTACCCCTATGCGAGTTAGCAAGCAGGTGGGCTTCAACAAGGTTAGTAATTTGAAATCCACATGTTCTATCTTTTCTCGGATCATGCAGATCAACGATCAACTGCAATTAGCCTCGAGATACTATTGAAACGTCTGTCGGCGTGTTGTCTATGTCCTCAATCACATTTATTAGCTTATCAACACTAGGTGTATGGGAAGCATGTGTTGTTAGAAAACCTCTCGATTGTAGTTTCTTTGTGGTAGGGCACCTTGTGCGGGAAGAGGATCCAACTCAAGTTGGTGAAGGAATCTCTTATTTCCTTTCACCGTCAGCGTTTTGTACTTCGTTTGTCGATGCATAGCGTGTCCGATGAGTTGCTCGGCCACGAAGTTCCAAGGTGCCTCCACAGCTTGACCCCCTACGGCGATTATGGCGGTCCAAGCTCGGCAGGCCGCCAATCCACTCGATTGGCCATTCATGGGGCCAAATTTTTGTGTTGCTAGAAAGTCTGTTTCAACATTTTTGATTTTATAGATATGCCTCTAATAATCTACTGCGGTCAGATGGTAGTTGTCCTAGTGCACTTCATCTGATTTGCTAGGGTAGCAAATCGGAGATGCGCTAGGATTACTCCCCTAATCGCTAGAAATTATAAGAGCATCTATAGAAATAAAGCAACACAAAGCACTTTCTTTATGTTTCTATTTTCTTGATCAAGAAAGCATTTTCTAAATCAAAAACAACGAAACTATATGCAAATGCATCTTTTCAATGCATTTTACAATGTGCATTCACTAGAATGCGATCGCATCTAATGCCTACGATACCATAACGTAATTTAGGCGGATCACGGATCAATTAAACATATATAATAATTACATTGTGTCAAGAACATACATAAAACTTATGTGTTGTATGAAAAGACAACTAAAGAGACTTATGAATCAACGTGTCTTATCCAAATGGCGTAACCCTAATGAAAAGACATATATAATGCTAAGAGCTTAACTTGACTAAATAACCCAAACCCTAATCAATAACCAGTAGCACATGTATTCCTTTACCCTCATCATCGCTAGCCCTGTCATCATTAGCCGCATAGCCTTCTCTATGAACTTTGGGAGCTCTTCTTGCCCCTCTCGGACATCATGTGGCGGTAGCCAGCACTTGTTGACCTTCCCACCCCGGAGTCCTCCACAGCCGATTGCCGGCACTCTCAATCCCTTCCCTCTTTTCCTCGATGGTCTACCCATGGCCCCGGGATGACAGCTTGAACCCTTGAGTGCCATGGAGCCGGACCAGATCCTTGGGTTGCATCCACCTCGCCCCATCGTCCTCTTCCACGTCTTCGTTGCCGGGCTGGATATGTTCCACCGGCCTCACGGGCCATCGGCCACGCCAAACCCATAAGCACTTGAATTCATATAAGCACTTCCTCGACCAACAACCAAGCAAACAAATCTAATACGCGGTATATAGGTGCAAACCAATCCCCCGATAATGTGAGACTCAAGTGAACATTATCATTAGTAGGACTACATGCGTACGCACCTCATGTAGTGCATTGTGCACAAAACCAATCTTCCTGGAATGTCGTCAAGAGGTGGTTGAACACAAAACATGTGGTATCCCCTATTGCACCGATCACAAAGAAGCATTACATCATCATCATCGATCGTCCACGACACTCCAAGTCTTTGGGTGGGCGCCACATTGTAGGCCGTAGTTGAGGGTCCAAATTGGGTAAGTGGCATGGTGCGCGTTCTTGAGGTGATCCTTCCATCTTGACCATCGGATCCTTGAGCTCAAGCACTCCATCTTTGCCTACTACGCACGACCCGCAAGATGACTCCTGTGGATACCTCCAAGGTGTTGCACAGCTTCCGATGCAGTGGGCATAATCTCCAACCGAACTTGCGCACCTTGGGTTTCCATGTCCCTCCTCGTGTGTAAGCATAGCGATTGATCCCTGTTACAAGCTATGATCTCGTGTGTACACTAGATAGGCGTGCTAGGCTTAGTGTGATGCTAGCGATGCTAGGCAATGCTAGGTGGCGCTAGGCGTGCTAGGTGATGCTAAGCTACTGGGCGTGCTAGGCAATGCTAGCGCTGGGTGCTAGGCGATGCTAGGTGATGCTAAGCTACCCTGGGCGCTAGGCGGCTAAGCTAGAAGAGGCTGGGCTCTAGGCCTAGGTGATGCTAAGCTCCCTGGCGAGGGGCCGCGGCGAGGCTAGGCGAAGGCTCAAGCAAGCCCAAGTCAAGGCCAAGGAGAGGAGGCGAAGAAGCCCAAGTCAAGGCCAAGGAGGAGGCGAAGGGCCCAAGGAGAGGAGGCGAAGGAGCCAAGTCAAGGCCAAGGAGAGGCGAAGGCAAGGCAGAGCCCAAGGAGAGGAATGAGGCCTCCACAGGGGAGGTGGCCTTTTAAGGCCAACCAACCAAGGGAGAAACAAGAGTATTTTACTCTTGGGCCCATTCAAGGGATAAGGGAGAAGCGGATAGACATGGGTATGTCATCAGTCCATATTTCACTTTCTGTCCAAAAGTCTCTAGTTGGCACCCCATCCAGTCTTGATCCACCCGGGTGCTTTCTGGAGTTCTTATGCCTTTGCTATCCAACTCACCCAGCTCACATTTTGACAAATAGCCTGCAGTATTTGTATGCAATTTAACATGCATAGATACTTAGAGGTTTCACTAATCACGATCTAAGATAGCGGGGTGTTAACCTTGATTAAGGGTTTGATCTAGCCACTAACACTGGTGCATGCTGGACACACTCGATCGGGAGCTACCAACCACAAGTCCATCGAGGCGAATTCAAGTCCCGACCAAGAGGAGAAGTGCGAACACCTCGATTTTGGTACCACCGAAGGACGGAGGAACCCAGCGACACAATCAACAATCTTTGAAGGATCGTGGTGGCAACACACAAGACACGTTAGTCTTTCAACTCGTGAGCGACGGCGAGGAGGACTTGTCTCTTGGAGTCGTCGATGGGAGGAGACAAGGATCGAATGGAGTTGTTCACGGGACGGCGGGCACCTTGCTGGAGGACTTCATCGAGAAATGCAGGCGGTGTGTGCGGAGATGGAATTGAAGACCGGATACAGCGATCGGCTTCATCCAAATGCCAAGTACTTGGGGGATGAAGCATTGGCGTGCTATCGCGAGCACAAGGCGAGGTTGTTGAGCGGCACATCTGGAGGACCAGTGAGTAGCAGTTCAAGCTGAAGGAACTCGAGCAGGCGGTGGCACCAAGTGGGCACGATCCCATCGAAGAGATGTTTGACATCTTCGGGAGTTTCGCAAGCACGGATGAGAAGATCTCCGGTGACACTTCAAGATGAAGTCGAGGCGAGGCGAAGATGGCTTATCGAAGAATCGACCGGTTAGTGCGTGACACCAAGATCATGAGTGGCCCGGCTGCGAGAAGTACTTGCATTGCCACGCCTTGCGTGAAGGTGCAACAAGCGGTGCCGCGAGAGCAACAACACTCTCAAGGAAGTGTATGAGATGGGCGACAAGATAGGGCCCGTGACACTTTCTCTCGTCTTTGTGCAAGTGATTACTCCGGCTGGTAGGGTGGGCGCAGCGGAGCGGAGGTCAGTGGAGGCTCGGCGAGACAAGCCAGCCCACCGGCCCAAGTGGCGAGCCCTGCGTGAGGTGCCGAGGACGGACCATTCCCCTCATGAGTGCGAGCATGCATTCGGAGGAGTCAAGGGTGAGGAGCCATGCCTGGGAGAATGCAGGCACAATGAAGCGGCATGTTGGGGCTTGTCAATTGCGGCCTACGGGTTGTCGGCGGCAACCCGGCCAATGCATCTGCGTCAACCTCATCCACAAAATCAGCGAAGAGCAAAGGCGTGGAGGAGGCAGCGAAGTCCGTGGACAAAAAAGCGGGAAGCATCAAAGAAGGCGATGGGCGGCTGTGGCACGCCTGCAAAGCTGGAGAAGTTGGTGCGGGCGAAGATCAAGGAGAAGCGGCGGTTCATCATCGGAGGGCGAAGATGATGAGCACAAGCTTGGATACATGGCGGTGACCCGGATCAAGGGCAAGGGAAGAAACCTCGGCTACGAGAAGATAGCTCGGAGGAAGAGGGCGTCTTGACACGGTCACGGAAGACACGGAAGGAAGCTTGGGATCCTCTTCCGAACCTATGCCAAGATGCCAAAGTCGTTTGAGCCATTGCCAGCGAGCAAGCTGGGAGCAACATCAAAGTCAGTGGGCGATGTGGAGAAACCCATGCAGTTCTTGGCGGAGCGATGGCACAAAAGCTTCGGAGATGCCATGTTTGACCTACAAGACATGGGGTTGGCGTGAAGGAAGTCGGGGTTTGACTCGGCGGATGTTGACAACCCTTGAAGGCGAAGCAAGTGTCCAATGTGCCAGCAATGATGTCATTGACCTCGAACCAAGCATCTGTGGAAGCGGAATCTTTGCAGTGGGAGTGGCTTTGGTCAACAATCGGGAGAGGCACATTGAAATCAATGGATTCGCACCAAGGAGGTGTTGATTGACACCGGTGATCGTTGGAAGAAGAGTGAAGGAAGCGTTGGGTCTCCACCAAGAAAGGTTGAAGGAAACCAAGTGGAAGATCCGAATAGCGGTGGGACCACGGAGCATGTGTTGGGGTGACAAGGTACAAGCTGAAGGTTTCATTCAAACCAAACAGACTTCACCTTTGTCGGTACCTGCTTGCGGTCACGACACTTTTGATGTCTTCTTTGAGGCGGGCCTTTGTACAAAACAGAGTCATGGTGGATTTGTGGACGGAGGCAGTCTACTATCGACCAGTGGAGAAAGGCTGGAGCAAACCGATGAGCGGATTGCCGCATCCCTCTGCGGTGCATGGCATGGGATCATGAGAACCTCATTGCCAGCAGCGTCTACCCAGTGTTTGGTGGTGAAGGACACGCCATACGTGCTTGAACCTCTTGGCGTGTGTCTAACAGCACAACGGCTGATGGAGGATTTTGATGAGGAGGAAGACAAGCTAGGGTTGCAACCACCCTCGGAGGAGGTTCTTCAAGTCGGACGGAGCTGGTGACTGCAATGAGCCGTGCAAAAGGCATGGAGGATGGTGCAAGAGGACCCGGTGTCCTATGAGGAGGCTAGCATGAGTTCTTGCCTAGGGTTGAGCCTGTTTGTGACCTAAACAAACACCCATCACATGGCGACCTCGGGAAGGCGGCATAGTGCTCGTGGAACTCTTTGGAGGCATCGTCTGCGGCTTGGGCAGTGCTAAAGTGTGGCATCAAAGTCAAGAAGATCGTGCATTGTGGCCGGATCCAAAAGCAAGGATTGTGTCGCGAGCGCGTAAAGACTTGATGGGGAGTACCTAACCTCGGCGTGGGAGTCGGTGAAGGGTTATACTACTACATTTTGTCCCTCAAACAACGCTCCAAAACAACGGTTGGAAAAGGCGTTGTTTTCTTAGGTTCGAGCCATACCTCGTTTGGTGTGGATTTAGGAATGCGACTAGGTCCGGGTAATTCTTAATGAGTAATTTTAGTTCTTAACAAATAATTTTAATTCTCAATTATTAATTTTAAATTTAATCAATATAGTATATAATTAATCGGATATTTAGTAAACAATGGAATACACTTAAGCGGCTTCATCCATCCGGTCGTCCGTTCAACTTGTCGAACTTAGCGGTAGGCCGAATCAGCGCCCCTTCATGAGCATCCGTCATGAGCGAAGCCCATCCGTCCCGTTCGACCCTAAGGCCTTTCGTCCCAAGGGCTCTGTGTCCTAACGTTCGTTCAGCCCGCTGTTGACTCGTCGTTTCCTGATCACGGTCCTGTCTCGGCTCGTCCAAGTCCTTCAGATTCGGACCTAACGGATCGGCTCCCTAAGGAGCCTTTCCGTCCCAAGGGCTCACTCGATCCTAACAGTTCGTTCAGCCCTAGCAGTAGCAGCTCTCAAGTTCTGTCCCTAAGGATCTGTCTTGTCTCAACGCTCCGTCCCGATCCTGATTCCGTTGAGACCTAACGGGATCGGCTCAAATCAATCGCATCCCGTCTGGACACGACGGGTCTCGCATATCCGTGTGGTGAGGATAGTTAAAATGGGTTGTAGAGAAAGAAGGTCGACCCCAAGACCTCCGACACTACACAGGACAAGCCACTAGACCAATAGATGTGGAATAGGAGGTGTTTTACATATACATCACTTTGAAAACACGGCGTCCATCACACCTACCGGCAAGCATCCAAGATTTCGAGGATCCTTCTTCTCAAGCTTGTCTGGGAGTTCGCTTGCGGCAAGCTCGACCTAAGCTCGGATGCCGGTTTGGAGCGGATTCGAGGCGGCCGATTCCGAGAATGTGCTAGAGGATGTTCTGCGAGTCAACAAGACCGGGAGAAGGAGAAGCGGCGGAGATTAGGTACCCTTGTGCTCTCGAATTGCCTTCGCCGTGGCTCATGGATGGAAGGCACTGCTGCTCGGTGTCGGTGCATTGATGCTGCGTTGTTGCGCGGTGTGCACGGCACGGAATTGGCCACCAAGGAGCGGGGCCAAAGGTGCAGTGAGAGTGCCTTGTTGACATCCGTCCATAGTAAGGAAGCCGATGAATTCGGGAGAGCAGGATGATGAGGTTGCGCGATGTCGTTTAGTCGCCAAGTCTGAGTTTGAGTTAGTTAGGTGACGAATTCTCACTGAGGCGAGAAAAATGAGAGATACAAATGGAACGCTGGTAGAGCATTTGGACCTCGAAGGTGGATGTGCCGATGGTATCAAGCCATTGGAACACCCACAAGATGCTTAATCACAGCATGGTGCGAAAGCTTGATGGAGGCATTTTCCTTTGGGCTTTACATCGAGGTGACTTCCATCAATGCCAAAGCCGGCTCAAATGTCCTAAGCTGCGAAGGAAGGTTACTATCTATCGCTCCTGCTATGGTCCCTATGGATCACTGTCCATCCTCGTGTCTCATGATTTCTCATGGACTCTTTGTTTCAAATCTAACAGCTTGTAAAGTTCCCAGATGTGGTCAAAAATTGGCCAAGGTTAAATTGTCTTTGCTTGCATGGTATGTGTCTCCTCATTTATCAACCGCAGGATCATCGATCGCCACCTCCGGCGGGGTTGGAGGAGGCTCATCGTCTGGAATAGCGGATACCCGGCATCCGACGAACTAAAGCAAAACAGTGGGCGGATTGTTGATGTTGACTACTATACGGCAGTGTGCATCATTTTGTGAACTTCAGTATGTGAGGTGTCTCGGATCTAGATCAAGGCTAAGCGTACTTGCTCTTTGCCGATTCATCCTCGTCATGGGAATGTACCAGATTAACAAGTTGCAATGTCTATGTCGATCATTGCCTCCTAGTCTCGGAACTTCACCTTCAATATTGCGTTCGGTGTGGTCGAGGTTGAAGGCATCTCGCTGTCGCTTCGTTCATTGATGGCACCTCTTGACCACCATTTGATGGTTTTGCATTCGGCAATGGAGTTGTCATGCTTTGGCGGTGTGATGGGATTACACTATCCTTTGGTGAGTGGGCTTAGTGTCATCGTTATATGTTTGTTCATATCTCACATGGTCATGGTGGATTGTGCTCCTTTCATTTTGGTAACGTCTGGAAGCCTTATGAGCTCCTTGCATTCGGATAGATAAGTTTGGGAGATTTAAGCTATGGCATGCGGGGGTTCCCCTTGTGGCAATCTCCTTCTCCTTTTGTTCGGAGGGTGCTGGACATGTACCTCCTTGGGGCAACCTCTACCACAGACATGTGTAAAGTTCCAGTGATGTGGTCAAAATTGGCCAAGGTTAAATTGTCTTTGCTTGCATGGTATGTGTCTCCTCATTTATCAAGCGCACGATCATCGATCGCCACCTCCGGCGAGGTTGAGGAGGCTCATCGTCTGGAATAGCGGATACGGCCAGCATCCCCGAACTAAAGCAAAAGCGATGGCTGGATTGTTGATGTTGACTACTATGCGGCAGTGTGCATCATTTTGTGAACTTCCAGTATGTGAGGTGTCTCGGATCTAAGTCAAGGCTAAGCGTACCGCTCTTTGCCGATTCATCCATCGTCATGGGAATGTACAGATTAACAAGTTGCAATGTCTATGTCATTGCCTCCTAGTCAGCGAACTTCACATTCGCTTCAATATTGCGTTCGGTGTGAGGTCGAGGTTGAAGACCGTCTCGAACTGTCTTCGGTTCATTGATGGCACCTTCGTCTTCTGACCACCATTTGATGGTTTTGCATCAGGCAATTTGGAGTTGTCATGCTTCTGGGAGTGGCGGATGGGATTGGCACACTATCTCTTGGGCAATTGGTGAGTGGGCTTAGTGCTGTCATCGTTATATGTTTGTTCATATCTCACATGGTCATGGTGGATTGTGCTCCTTTCATTTTTGGTAACGTCTGGAAGCCTTATGAGCTCCTTGCATTCAGATAGATAAGTTTGGGAGATTTAAGCTATGGCATGCGGGGGGTTCCCTGCTTGTGGCAATCTCCTTCTCCTTTTTGTTCGGAGGGTGCTGGACATGTACCCTCCTTGGGGCAACCTCTACCACAGCACATGTGTACGGTTCTAGTTTGTATGCAGCCATTTTCAACGTGGGGTGGGCTGGAACCCAAGTCTCGCACATGTACAGCTCTTCCATCTTCGGATTATTCACATCCTCATTTGGCCAGCACATTACACCAACCATCTTCGTACACATGAGATGTGAAGCGCTTTGGGGTTGATCCTGCAGGTCGTTGGTCAACTGCATTACATCAAATGCGACGAGCCGAGTGGCTCTCAACAGCTGTCGCAATTCATTCACTATGGTCAGAAGAGTATTATCCTTCTCGCTGAACAAGCAGCAATTTTGGGCTGCGATGTAGGCGAGACCTAATGCTCTCTGCAATGTGATGTGCGACTTTCAAACCTCTTCTTATACGCAATTGCTTTTCTTGTCTTTCAAACCATGCCTTGACAGTAACTCGGTGCAATGGCGAGGCATGTGTGGTTTTCATCTTTGTTCTAACAACTTGCTTTGGTTGGATTGAAGTGCGACATGCCTTGTTACCGTTGAGCTTGGGTATCGGTACCGATGGATTGCGGTGGCTATTGCTACAGTTGCGTGTTTGTGCTCATTTTTCAGCTTGGTGTTGCGAGCCTAGGTGAGATCCTTTTGTATCATGTTTGTTACGCACACTTAGCAAGGCCATACACCGGGCGACAAAGAGTCCATCCTCTTATCGGTCATGTATGCGAGCCTCTGTCTTGTCCGCAGTTGACACACCATTCGATGTTTCAACCGCCAAGTTGAAAGTCTCTCCCTTATTTTGGTTGCGCAATCCTCTCTACTACCAAGTAGCTATAGTCTATATGCTTGCACGCCTTGCAACAAATGTTTCACGGTGAGAATCGGAAGCCATGAATTGAGGTAACTAAACAAATTCAGGGTCACCGCAACACCTTTTCGGAGCAGACATTTGAATCAACTCTTTCAACGTCTTGAGTGAAGGTCAAATCTGCAGGCCCTTCTTCCTTTCTTTGGCATCGACGACTTAAAAATGGGGCACAAAGCGGTGGTAAGGAACAAAGTGCGGTTGTACCTCTTTAGCCGTGAAAAACTTCTTCTACGGTGGAATTGAACACAGCATCCACTGTTATCATCCCATTTTTAATAAAGTATTTTCATTGAGTAATTATTATTTTATAAGCCAAATGGGAAAAATTGAAGCAGGGGAATGGGAGCAGGCGGGCGAGGAGGCGAGGCAGCGGGCGAGGCAGCGGGCGAGGCAGTGGGCCGGCACGGGCATGGTGGGCGACAATGATGGAGCGGGGCGGTGGGCGGGGCGACCAGCAGTAGCAACGGAAAGAAATAATAGGAGCAGGGTTAGGGTATGGGTTAAAGATGAGTTAGGAAAAACAACGGTTCCTAAATAGCAAAGCGAAAACAATGGTATTTCGTTGTTTTTCGGTTCATTGGTGGCGTTGTTTTTCCAACTTTTCCGTTGTTTTTACAAACATGCGTTGTTTTACGTTGTTTTGGATCCTCAAATGTAGTAGTGTTACGGAAAGGCGGCTGCCGATGGATGTTCGCATGATAGGGTTGTCCCATTTGAGTTGTCTTGGGCAACCGGTGGACCTTGTCATCGCAGTTGGGAGTGTCAAGGACTATCCTCTGCAGCAAGGGTCAAGGTCAAGGATCCACGGCATTGTTCTATGACCGATGAGGATCTTGCGCTTGATCCAAAGGGCAAGAAAGGCCTTGTGGATACATGTTGGAGAATGTGCATGGGCGTGAAGAAGCAAGTTCGGGAGGACTTTGCCACGATCCGTGTTGGGTCGAGCTTCTATTGGATGCACTCAATTTGGTTCGAGGGCTCATAGGTTGAGGTCCATGTGGACTAACCTTGCTCCTTGGAACATTTGAAGTGTGCGAGGTCGTTCACCAAGCGACCTAATCATGTTGTCAAGGATGTGCTAGCATCGGAAGGCATGCCCAACAAGTCATCAAGGGACAAGCCGCGCACTTGACACGCCTGGACACCCCATGGCGGCTTGGCCAACCTTTGTGTCTAAGTCCAAGTCTTACGCCTTGAGAACCATGGCCCCGGTTGTGGTGGACGGACATGGCGAGGCCTTGGGAGACCACGAGAGGGAGTTGGCCATGGGATTTGATCGAGCCACGAAGACAGGAGTGACCGAGAAGGCAGTGTCGATTGCTTGGGCAAGCATTTGACGTGAACATGATGACCTGGTTGTTTAGCTGGGTACCAACCGAAACCAAGAAGGCGGGGTTGAAGCGGCGGGTTCGGTGGGTGAAGGACATTCGCACTCGCATCTCAGCAGGAGAAGGCGAGTTTGGAGGGCAAGGAGAGCGAGCACGTAGAGGCGTGCAAGCCATCGAGCCACACCACATGAGTGGTTATTAACGTCGAGTTGAAGAGCAATCAACGCGTCTAAAGGAGTTGTTGGAGGCATCGCGACATGTGTTTGCTTTCACGCTTGCGGAGATGGGGAAGTACACCAAAGGGAAGTTCCACATAGAATCGACCACGGATGAACCGGTGTTCGCAGGCACGGGCTCGCAAGGGTGAGTGGGATTTGGTTGAGAATCGATGCCAAGAGCTTCTCAAGCTAGGGCTGATTCGACGATCTAACTCGCGATGCGCGAGCTTCCAAAGAAGGATGAGAATGGATTGTGGACGGAGAGGAGAATGTGTGGTGACTATCGGCCGTTGAACGAGCGAATCCCACATGACCACTATCCCACGATGTCTAAGAACTTGCTGTCGATTAGAGCTGTAGCTCAGAATCAGCATTTAGCTTTTCGCTTTGAGGATAGAAAGTGCTATCTGTATTACCCTTCTGATCCTGACACATATGTGGCGAAAGCAGTCCTTGTTAACGACTTGTACCAGTTAGTCACAACAGCAAAAGTTCATGCTAGGGCACTTACGTCTACGCACCATGCTCAGGCTAACCTTTGGCATGCTAGACTGGGACACGTCAACAAGGCAAAGCTGGATTTTATGTCTACCTCTGATTGCTATAGAGAAAGGCTCCCGTCTTGTTTTAAACATCTTGCTCCCTGCAGTTCTTGCATTCTGTCAAAACAGAAGGAGCTCCCGTTTAAGAACAAGAATCCAACACATGCTAGATCAGTACTGGAGCTAATCCATGCAGATATTGCTGGCAAATTACCTGTGAAGTCACTTGGCGGTGCTGAGTATTATCTTACCCTCACCGATGACTACTCGAGGTATACGTGGACGTTCCCTCTGAAATTGAAGAGTGAAGTCTTCGACACAATTGCTGCCTAGATCCCTATGGTGCAACGTCAAATAGGCTGCCTAGTCAAGTGTTTCAGAACTGACAATGGAGGGGAGTTCACAGGCCACAAGTATGATAATCTGTTTGAACAGTTTGGTATTGTAAGACAACTCTCTGTTCCCTATACTCAACAGCAGAATGGTGTGGCTGAGAGGAAAAACCAGACACTTATGGGCATGACCAGGAGCATGTTGTCGTGGGCTGGTATATCAAAACAGTTCTGGGCAGAGGCAATAGTGACTGCTACCTACATTCTCAACAGAGTGGTTACCTCTGCTTTGCCTGGATGGACTCCCTATGAGGCCTTTTGGGGCAGAAAA
Source organism: Anthoceros angustus (assembly GCA_010909165.1). Taxonomy (NCBI): domain Eukaryota; kingdom Viridiplantae; phylum Streptophyta; class Anthocerotopsida; order Anthocerotales; family Anthocerotaceae; genus Anthoceros; species Anthoceros angustus. The sequence goes on from MU008172.1 coordinate 186,102, forward strand.
CCCAGTCTGTTACACTTGCGAGTCTTTGGATCACCTGCTTTCGCGTATGTTCCAGAAGCAAAACGCAACAAGTTAGATAACAGGTCTGTCCCTCTTATTTTCCTAGGCTACTCTGAGGAATCAAAGGCCTATAAACTTTATGATAAAGTCACTTCAAAGATTGTTCTTGCTAGGAGCGTGATTGTTAGTGAACTTACCCAATCTCGAGAACTCCCTGAGCATGACCTTCTAGATAGGCAGACCTCAGATCCCACTTCAGCTACTCCTTCTGAAGCTGAAACATCAGGAACCCCAGTTTTTGAAATTGCACCTCATCAATATCCTCAGTCAGATGGGGAAGGACCTACTGCAGAAGATCTGGATGCAGCTGACGAGCAGCATCTGGATGGAGTTGCCCAGCAACCTGAGGACGATCCTCCACCAGCAGCTGATGATGAGATACCTCCTGCACATGCTGTGGGGGAATTTGCAGAGGATCAGGCTTCCTTACATGAATTCGAAGATGTGATCTCTCTGTCTAGTGTTGAAGATGATGCACGATCTGCTCTTTCTGAGGAGCCTGAGCCTGGACCACAACCAGCACCACCTGTGGATCAACAACCTCGTTATAATTTCAGGGAACGGAGATCTCGAGATCAGTGGTTTGAACCCCCCTACCAATCTTTGGATTTTCGTAGGCCCTCTGTTCAGGTTTCTGATCTTCATGTACCCGATGTCAGACCTGACCCACAGTCATATGATGAGGCTGTTAACGGACCTGATGGTGACAAATGGAGAATCTCCATCGAGGATGAGTATCAATCTCTTATCAGAAACGGCACATGGGAGCTAGTTGATCTTCCACCTGGCAGAAAACCAATCAGTTGTAAATGGGTCTTTAAAACAAAACTTAAGGCTGATGGTACAGTAGCCAGGTATAAGTCCAGACTAGTTGCTCGAGGCTTCAGTCAGATTCCAGGCATAGACTACGGGGACACCTTCTCACCTGTTGTCAAACCACCCTCTGTTCGCATTCTCCTTGCTTTGGCAGCCGAGTTTGACTTGGAAGTCCAGCAAATGGATGTTTGTACTGCATTTCTCCATGGTGAGCTTGAAGAGATGCTGTACATGGAACAACCTGAGGGGTATATCGATAAAAAATGGGTTAAAAAGGTCTGCAAGTTACTTAAGACTATCTATGGCCTTAAACAGTCCCCTAGAGCCTGGTACAAGAGAATAATGAAGTACCTTAAGAAGCTAGGGTTTCTTCAGTCTCCTACTGACAGCAATGTCTTTCTTCTCGTTGTTGGAGCACTCTTTGTTATCTTGGCACTCTATGTGGACGACTGTGTCCTGCTTAGTAATAGCACAGAACAGTTAGCCAAGGTTAAAGACATGCTTCGACAAGAATTTGAAATGACTGATCAAGGGGATTTGCAGTTTTGCTTGGGTATACAAATCCTTCGCAACAGGTCAACTGGCACTATTACCTTACATCAGACGAAATACCTTAAGGAGATTTTGAAGCGGTTTCATCTTCAGGATGCTCGCCCTATAGCCACTCCCTCGGCAGTAGGGGAAAAGCTGATCTCTGCACAGTCTCCACAAACACAGCGTGAGATTGAAGACATGAGCACTGTACCTTATGCCGAGGCAGTGGGCTGTCTGATCTTCCTTGCAAACTGGACTCGCCCCGATATTAGTTATTCAGTGAGCATGGCGTCCCAGTTTCTCCGACAACCTGGCAGGGCACACTGGGCTGCCGTTAAAAGGATTTATCGGTACCTCAAAGGCACCATCAACTATGGGCTGCAATATTCCGCCAGTGGGAATAGCTGTATGGTACTTACCTCCTTCGCAGACGCCGACTGGGCTTCTGACGCCGACACCAGAAAGAGTCTCTCGGCTTACTGTTTTCTGCTATCTTCTGGAGCTGTGAGTTGGGGCTGCAAGAAGCAGGCTTCTCTAGCTCTTTCCTCCACAGAGGCTGAATACAAGGCCTTGACTGATGCTTGTAAGGAGGCGGAATGGCAGAGGCAGTTCCTGGAGTCTGTACAGCAGCAACAGAAGGAGCCCACTATGTTATACTGCGATAATATGAGCGCAATAGCTCTTGTGGCAAACCCTAGGTTTCACGCCCGAACTAAGCATATTGAGCTATATCACCACTACATAAGGGATGTGGCTGAGCGAGGGGTCGTGAAGGTAGAGTATGTTAGCACACATGATAACACTGCAGATATCTTTACCAAGGGTCTGTCCAAAGTCAAGCATTTCCAGCATCTCGCAGCCCTAGGTCTGCGTGAGTTTGTGCTTTAACTAGTAGTCTGAAGGCAATTGTCTGAGCAGGAATTGAAATGGGACTAGCTCTAGCCTGTCTACTGATACCTATCCTGTGCACACTTCACAGCTAAACCTGGTGTGCAGGGTTCTTCAGTCTTCAGCCTTTGTCTTCCCACCATGGCCGGGGCTCAAAGCCTTCCTGTTCAGATTTCCACTCAGGCCTTCTGTTAGTGTAGTTGTCACTTAGCTCAGTGGATGAAGCTCTATTTCTGATCAAACCGTGAGTAGGTGACAATAATGCTAAGCCAGAACGTACATACCTCATACAGTTTCTTCCTGCAGTCCCGTGTTTCCTTCTCAGCTCCACTCTTCTCCTGAGCTATAGGCTTACTCTGGGCAGCAGCTTTTGCAATTAACTCAGCCTGCTGCCTAGCCACTTCTTCGCGCTTCAGGTCAACCAGCTTCTCAACCTCCGCCAGCGTGGCCATAGCTGTCTTCATATACTCCGACAATTCCTGAGTTTTGGAAGACACAGGGTGTGGCTCACTCAGGCGTAAGGGTTGGCTGTCCACCTCGTCCTCCTCGTCAGTGCTGTTGGGGACAGGGTCGATAGTTGTGACACTGGCGACTGAAGGGCTCAGTGACTCTGAAGATTCAAGCTCCACCACAGGGATCTGGTTGATGAATCCAGGGCGCAGGGCAGGCGGGGGTACGTCCTCGGAGGGATTCACGTCAGGAGCTTGGACAGCTTCCCTGACCGTGATCTCCCTCGCGAGGGACGATTCCTCCGCTGGCTGGTCCTCTTCATCTTCCTGGGCTTTGTGTTGTGGCTGTATCCTCCGTCTTCACCGAGCTGAACCCCAGACCGAGTCTTCATCTTATGCAGTGCTGTGGCTCTCCCACACAGGAAGCAAGCGCAGCATATGAAGGCAAGGATCCGGAGTTCCATGAGAGCGGGGGTAATGGGTAGATTAGCTGAGGCGTAATGTCTGGGCTGTGGGTGGTACTCAATGGGAATCGTTGTTTTTAAACCAGTTAGGTCTAAGAGGGGGTGTTGAGGGTTATGTTTAACCCTACCTGGTTTAGGTTACCAGGGTTTATACAACCCTAACTCAAGAGACACAATTTTGTTCTTATATACTCTTGTTTAACATTAATTGCATTGTATCATTTTACAAAATATCAGCTTCCGCTAGTTTAACACTGGCTCTCACCCGAGCGACCCGGGTTCGAGTCCCGGCAACGGAACTCTAGCATTTAACAACCTTATACTATCTTCTAGGGAAAACTCGTGCGGCGCTTTTTTCTCTGCATGTTTGATCACATGTTGTCCTTGCTCGGCCCGTGTAACTTTTATCTCAAACCTTTGCCTTTTATTTTCCCTGTTTTTGTTTCTCTAGTCCAGTTTGATCACATGCTGTCCTTGCTCGGCCCGTGTAACTTTTATCTCAAACCTTCGCCTTTTATTTTCCTTGTTTTTGTTTCTCTAGTCCAGTTCTCTTTCACGTATGTTTGTGTACACCCTCCTTCATCCAAGTTACGGCTGCACTTGGAGCTGGACCCATGCCAAACGTCTCAAGATTCAAAAGATGCAAAAGGTTCTCACTACTAGTTCAAAGTTTTAACCACTAGAAAAAAGATGAGGGCTAAGTAAAGATAAGAATATATCCACATTAGGGAGGCGCACAAAAAGGATTGAAAACATGGAAAGGAACCCTTTAAAACAATAAAAATATCAAAAAATACTAAAAATTTCAAAAAATATCAAAATTTCAGTGCAAGTGCACGCACTTGCCTCAAAAAATTGGAATTTTCTGGGACTTTTTTCAGATTTTTTAGATTTTTTGCTCTTTTTTTGTTAGGATGAACTGCATGGGAATGCACTAGGCCCCTGGTGCGCAAGTGGGCGCACACTTGCCCCCTCGGTGCGCAAGATTTCAGGAAGCTTGCGCGTGCCCCCGCCCCTAGTGCACGCACTTGTTCACCCAGCTAGGCCTCCCTGGCATGTTTGATGACAACCCGGTACTAGGTCACCACCGACACAGATGGAAACACCGTAAAGGATAAAAAGGGGATAGGGTGTTCTTCGTCGCATTAGGGCATATGATAGATATATGAGAGCGGTCTAGGTGAACCTCCGCCGATGTCTGCTTCTTGTTATTTCGTCGGGAGTTCTGGCACATCCTCAGACCTCCAAAAGGACATGTTTCCCCATTAGAAGATCATTTTTCGCGTTCGTTTTGCACAGTGCGCGCACAAGTTTGCGCATAGCATTGTACCAAGTGCGCATTTGTGCGCACCTAGGCCCTTTGGAATACACAAACATATAGAACCACACAAAATGCAGAAACTACGGACATGACGAAATTATGGAACAATGAGGTCACTGACCCTTCATCACGCTAACTAAATCACCATGAATCTGATTAGAAGGCGCCAGCTCGGTGTAAATGACTTGACAAGAAGTGGCACCGAAGCTGAGAATGCCAGAAACCGATGGATGAACACCTACAAAAAAACAACAAAAACCAAATCAACTTGAGTTTTTTCGGCGAAATAGGATTGGGATTTTTACCAAAACCCCTTTTGATAGGAAAAACCCCTTTTGACAGGAGAAACCCCTTTCTACACAGACGTTGTTGGGGGATCTAGAGTGGAATTTCTTCCAGAAGGTAGAGCTACCAGGAGACGTCTGTAAGAGGGAGGTGAGACGGTTGTATTCGATTTGGAAGAACTGAGCCTTTTTCATGGAGAGGAAGGTCTTGTAAGGCTTTATAGTGGCTTTATAGAGAGGAGAGTGGTGAGACCCGGGTGGAAGTTGGAGTTGGCGGAGAGTTTGGTGCAATTGGAAGCGCATGCGCTTACAATCAGCATCAAATCAGGGGTGGCGGGGAGCAGTATTTTGTGGGGTGGAGGGAGGTTAAATTTGAATGGAAAGGTAGACCTGGCGAAGGAAAGAACAGCCGAGGAAGAGGTGAAGGCCATCGAGAGGAAGGGAAGGTCCTGTGGAATTGACATCAACTCCGGGTTGAGACTGACTGCTGGCTAGACCAGTCCCTCCTCAGGGAGACCACGTTTGCAGGCTTTGCTCTTCTACTACAAAATGCGAAATGCACTTTTTATTTTATTTCTCTGCTTTTAATGACATCCAGGCCAAATACTCTATCCTTCTTTAGTGTGCAAGTTTTTTCTACGACGCTTTTTTCCTTTCATATTCCCAAGCTCTCTGCTCTGTCTTTTTGAGATGCTGGATCACAGGCTGTCCTTGCTTAGCCCCCAACAGCGTCTGTTTAGAAAGGGGTTTCTCCTGAAACCCCTTTTTGCACACGGATGTGGCCGGACCCCTTTTTGCACTTGAAAAAATCCGCACTATAATCAGCCTTTTTGGTATTTCTCTGCAGACATGTCACCCGCAACCTTTTGAATAATTGTTTTGATACACGTTATTTGAGATTGTAGATTGCAAGTACGTGGCAAAAACCTAAAGTCCCATTCTCGTTCGGCTTTTTCTTTCAAACTGGACACAGAATTCGCGCAAACTTATGCGCGCACTTACATCTAAAGTTTCCAACATCCGGCAATCATTGCCAGGTGTTGGACGTATACAAACGTTTAGAGTTTTTAGGGCTTGCTTATTCCGGTGCGCAAACTTGTTTGCGCACCAACCTTTCATTCATACCACTCAATCCTAAGACTATACTCGCCTCGAGAATTTTACAGACTTTGTTTCTTAGACATTGGGACAATAATATCTTCGTTGACCGATATTCTTGATCCACATGCAAGGCGAGAATGAGAGTGGCATGGTCCAGACGCATGGGCCCACGCCAAACGCCTCAAGATTCAAAAGATGCAAAAGGTTCTCACTACTAGTTCAAAGTTTTAACCACTAGAAAAAGATGAGGGTTAAGTAAAGATAAGAACATATCCACATTAGGGAGGTGCACAAAAAGGTTGAAAAGCGTCGAAAGGAACCCTTTAAAACAACAAAATATCAAAACAAATACAAAATAATTCAAAATTTTAGGCAAGTGCGACTTGCCTCAAAAACTGGACTTTTTGTGATTTTTAGGGTTTTAAGGGTTTTTAGACTTTTGCTCTTTTTCTTTGGATGAACAGAGGAATGCACTAGGAGGCATGAACCATATGGGTTCATGCTCCTAGGCCCTTCTTGACCTTGGTGCGTGCACTTGTGTGCACACAGGCCTCCTGCCCCACAGTGCGCGCACAAGCACCTGCCCCTGCCCAGGCCTGCCCCACAGTGCGCGCACTTATGCGCGCCTAGGCCCCCCGGTACATGCACTTGTTCACCCACCGGGCCCCTAGCATGTTTGATGATAACCCGGTACTAGGTCACCGCCGAAAGAGACGGAAACACCGTAAAGGATAAAAAGGGGATAGGGTGTTCTTCGTCGCATTAGGGCATAGGATAGATATATGAGAGCGGTCTAGGTGAACCTCCGCCGATGTCTACTACTTGTTATTTTGTTGGGAGTTCCGGCACATCCTCAGACCTCCAAAAGGACATGTTTCCCCATTAGAAGATTATTTTTCGCGTTCTTTTTGCACAGTGCGTGCACAAGTTTGCGCATAGCGTTGTTTAGACGCGCACTTATGCGCGCCTAGGCCCCCCTGGTATACAAAAACATACAAAACCACACAAAATGCAGAAACTACGGACATGACGAAATTATGGAACAATGAGGTCACTAGCCCTTCATCACACCGACTAAATCGCCATGAACCTGAGTACAAGGCGCCAATGCGGTGTAAATGACTCGACAGGAAGTGGTGCCGGAGCCGAGAATGCCCGAAACCGATGGATGAACACCTACAAAACCAACAAAACCAAACCAACGGGCTCGAAATAGGGTTGGGATTTTTTCCAAAACCCCTTTTGACAGGAGAAACCCCTTTCTAAACAGACGCTGTTCCCCTGTAACTTTCATGTCTTTCCTCTGCCTTTTATTCTCCCTGTTTTTGTTTCTCTAGTTCAGACGTACGTATATGTACACCTTCCTTCATCCAATTTACGGCTGTACAAGTTGTGTCCCATAGTGGTTCTTCCACCCTAGTGGACATAAATCAAGTTGTTGTTGTTGTTCGTCCTTATTGGACTTAAAATAAATGTTGTGGTAGGCGGTTAGGATACCCGGCTCTCACTTGAGTGACCCCGATTTGGAGTCCCTGCAATGTTGTTTACCATTTTCCGATACTCCTCATCATTCTATTCACCCTCCTTCCAAGCGGAACCAGGTCTGTGACACCTCCCCATCATCGATTTGGAAATGTAAATCCACAATTGCTAGGATATCCAAAGCCACAATGGCAATTTACGTGGAACCACAACTACCAGCATATCCAAAGCCACAATGGCAATTTACGTGGAACCACAACTACCAGCATATCCAAAGCCACAATGACAATTTACGTGGAACCACAACTACCAGCATATCCAAAGCCACAATGGCAATTTTTATGGAACCACAACTACCAGCATATCCAAAGCCACAATTGTCAGGTAGCACAGCAGTAGCAGCGTATGCCATAGCTGCTCTCTAGCTAGTCCTACTAGTGAAGAGTAGGTTATACTCAGTGAGTATAACCTACTCTTCACCAAGGAGTGACACTTCTATCACCTCACACATGCACAATGTCAACATCCGTTGCGTAGGCCATAACTGCTTTCTAGCTGGTCCTACCGGTGAAGAGTAGGTTATACTCACTCCTATCACCTCACAACATGCACATTGTCAACACCCGTTACAAAACCAGAGCTAGTGCTGGAAACGTAAAAGAGAGCTCACTCATGTCACAACACAAAACCAAGCGTGAAAGAGATAAAGAGACAAGCAATCACGTTACCTCAACCCTTCGCCCCAATGCTTCTTTGGCAAATTTGTTGACCCTTGCGTGGCTTTGGTTTATCATGAATTCATGGAAAGACAGGTGCGGCTTTGGTTTATCATGAATTCATGGAAAGACAGGTGCAACGCTCAGTTGCACAGAAGCCATGTGTTGTGCAACAGCAGTGAGGGCCCGGAGGGCCCGGACCGCTGCCTTTGCAAACTCTTGTCCAGGTCAGGTCAATCACCCGCTGTATGTGTGTGGTAGGCAAGGCATTGATTTTCGGAAAGCCTAAGCTTCAGTTGACTGCCGTGAAGTGGTGGTCTAATCCAATGACGGGCAAGGCTGGTACTGGTACATAATCTCCGCCGGTCTTGAGTCAAATTTATCGTCAGTGTCCAGCGGCCATGGTCTACAGTCAGACCCCTCTAATTGGGAACAATTGGGAGTAGCAAAAATCGTCCCATTTAGAGGGGTTCCCGTTTAGGCATTTTCATCTTTTTTGAAAATAAAAATATTTAAAAAAATCAAAAATTCTTTAAATCAAAAATTCGAAAGAGCTTAAAAGCTTCCAAAAAATCCAAAAAATCCAAAAAATCCAAAATGCTCCCTCATACTACATAGCTGCCAACTTAATTCTAGTTTGCCAGGTTAAAATAATCATCAATTCTTGATTGATGCTGAGTTGTTTTCATCCAATGACTAGCAATATGTTTTTCCAACTGAGAATGCAACTTCAAAGCATCAAGAGTGTTATGTGGCATCTCTTCCAAAAACATCTTCGCTATCCTCACAGCATTATCTACATCATCCTTTGTCGTACGCGGTCTTGGCGCTATGGTCTCCACCGACGCTGTATCATTCTCCTCACCCTCCTCATTGATAGGCGGAGGAATTAATGCTTGCCATATTTCATCCTCTGTACGAATATACGTAATCTCGATAAGACGATTTCCTCAATTTTTCTATTTTTAAAAAAAAATATGTATTTTCCCTTTTACAGAGGTGTACTTGCATTGAATGTTTGGAAGACATGTTCCCATTTACAAATTAGAGGGGTTTCCCATTTAGCATGTAGCACATTCAAGGGAGTAAGCCCGGGCGTCCCATTTAAAGGGGGTTCCCATTTATAAGGGTCCCAATTAGAGGGGTTTGACTGTAGTCTGCTTAACCGACCTGATCACCCGTACGCGCTTTGAGCTAAGTATTTATACCGACTCGTGGATTATGATCGAGCAAGAGTCAGCATCATCTCCAGGAGTTGCACCGCCATGCCACTTACGTCGACGAGTGCTGCGCCACGCTCTCCCCTCATCACAGGCAATCATCTTGATTGAGGCGTCCCAGAAAGATATAGGCCGGTCCGGCGTGCTCATCAGAGATGGCGAGAAGCGGGAGCAATTTGATTACATTGAGCGTGGCGTTGGCTGCTCTGCTCGTGTTTGCAGCTCCCATGCTAAGTCTGGCGGCCGACGAGGACCCTCTTCAGGATTTCTGTGTGGCGCTCAACCCGCGGACCCCGAATCCTGTGGTGAACGGAAATGCTTGTAAGCCCGTGGCGGCCACCACGGCTCAGGACTTCAAGTTTTCTGGCCTCAACACGGCCGCCGAGGCACAGGCTGCCAAGCTGCTTGCCGTGGTCACTCCCGCTTTCGTGGCCCAGTTTCCGGGCCTCAACACGCTGGGCCTGGGCGCGGCCAGGATCGACTTCGCCAAGGCCGGGCTCAACCCTCCTCACGCTCACCCGCGGGCCTCCGAGATCTTCTTCCTGGTGGAAGGCACTCTCACGGTTGGCTTCGTCTCCTCCAACGCCAACACCCTCTTTCGGCAGACCATGAACAAGGGCGACCTGTTCGTGTTTCCCAGGGGCCTCTTGCATTTTCAGAAGAATGTGGGTAACGGGCCTGCCTGGGGAATTGCTTTCCTCAACAGCCAGAATGCAGGGACGCAGCAGGCAGCCAAGGCCTTGTTCGCCTCTGGCTTGTCGTCCCATGTGCTGCAGCAGACGTTTGGTATCAACCAGAAGAAAGTGATGCTACTCCAGAAGCAGCAGCAGTAGAGTGGACGGCCCTCATTCCTAGGAGAGCATGCCCGATTTTTGATGAAAGCTATGCTGTTGAATCCTCCCCATCATTTTCTTCTAAGAGTGGACGGCTCTCACTCCTAGGAGAGCATGCCCAAGTGAGGATGAATCCTCCCTATCATTTCCTTCTAAGTAGTTATGATCGAGACCAGCCATCGACTGCATTGTGATTGCATGATGATCCTCTGTCAATACCGGAGGAGCAGCAACTGGTCGGTGCAGGCTGCTGGAAGCATGGACTCCTTTCTGTTGACTGATGTATCAATCAGCAGTCCGATGCTGGTTCGGATGTTATTACATCCAGTATTATAGTATTCTGGTTCCTCGCCTCAATGCTATCGTAGCTGAAAGCTGATCGTTGAAAGTGGACATCCCCCCCTCACCCCACCCCCCTGCATTTAGTCTCTCCATCGGTACCGCTGGAAGCTGCTTGCTCTACATCTAGCTTGTGGCCTTCATGTTTTCTGAATGTCTGATTTGCTTGCGACTTTTAGGGATCCTGTGCTCACGTGGAGACGGACGCCTTTTGACCATCTATGCATCGTACTACAAGCTGAAAAACGACCATGACTGCAGCAGCTGCGGTTTACCGGAGCTGGAACAAGACTCTGACTGTCCATGCTCCCCTGCTCGCGCATCTTTCGCTCCACGTTCTCACATGATCAAACACTGGTACACCAGCGTCCATTGGACGCCAACGTGACATGGATGCAGTGAAGCTGTGAGCCATATCTTGAGTGAAGCTGATGATGCATAGGACTTCACACGACATGCTTCACGAGGCCTGCACCTGAGTTCAAGATGCCTAGATGTACATGGTTATCAGAATTTGCAGCAATGGAGAGTCTTAATTGCCACAGGGAATAACAGGCTACTTTCAATGAAATGCTTTCTGGACAGACAGAGAGGAAACGCAAGGAAAATTTTTGGATACGTCAGTAGGATGTTATGATGATCAGCCATCACCAACTACACAAAGGCAGTACTGAGAGCAGCAGTTGCAAGCTACATTCTAGCACAAACCTGAACTCTTGCACAAAAGGGGGCCAGAGGGGCTGGGCAAGAGCCTGAAGGTGTGCGCGAAGGACACCAAGCGGCCTCCAAGACTTGGACGGTTGCAGAACTCGAAACTGTAGGGCACTGTCATCTTTGTCAGCCAGATCACCTACATACGTCCTACATACGTATGTAGACGCAATGGGCACCGAAGCCACGGGCCTTCTAAGTATGTTCATATGTGAAACGCGTTTGGATCCGTTAAAGTTAAAACACAAAACATATAAAGCAGCAGCTAAACGAATTTGGTGAAGGAGCTCTCTAGGTTTTGAGTTGCTTTGGCAGTAATCTTTGGTGTGCCTTGACGATGGCGGGAGGGATTGCTCGAGGGCGCCTGGCGGAGGAGCGGAAGGCATGGCGCAAGGACCATCCGCATGTGAGGCAGACTTCTGGTCCTTTAAGCTCTCTCTCTGCGCTCTTCTCAGGCCGACGCCTTGCTGGATTCTGTGAGCCACTGTTTGAAGAATCGTGGCAAGATAGTTTCCCAGGCTGGCAACCGGAGTGCTACAGCCTACGGAGAGGACTTCGGTTGCAATGTGCAGGGTTTCGTCGCCAGACCAGAGACATTGGCAGAAGGAACACCGAACATGATGGTGTGGCAGTGCTACATTCCAGGCAAAGCTGGGGTAAGCCCCGTGTTGGAACCAGGCGCAACGCAAAGCGCAGGCTGATGGCGGATTGACGCAAGCTGCTTTGTATGCTGTGGATTGATTTTGTGGGTGACGCTCCGCAGACTGACTGGGAAGGTGGGTTTTATCCCCTAAAGATTCACTTCAGCGAGGACTACCCAAGTAAGCCACCCAAGTGCAAGTTCCCCGAGGCCTTCTTCCACCCGAACGTGTACCCTTCAGGCACCGTGTGCCTGTCAATATTGAACGAGGATTCGGTGAGCCCCATGATCGCTGCATTCCCCAGATTGTGACGCCTCCATTTGTTATCTGAGCAATTCAGCTTTTTTCTGTAGGGATGGAGACCGGCAATCACTGTGAAGCAGATTCTGCTGGGAATCCAAGAGCTTCTGGATTCCCCTAATTCCTTGGACCCTGCTCAGTCTGCGGCCTATCAGATTTTTACTCAGGTACGCAGATCTTGGAAAGCTAGGTCTAGTAACCTTGACCACTCACCTGCAGGTGGATGTGGAGATGATTGGCGGTGCAATGCTCTGACTGTGTGTGTTGTCCCTGCTATTGTGTAATGGCAGGAACCAGCAGAGTATAAGAGACGGGTGAAGCAGCAAGCCAGGAACTACCCCAATCTCTTGTGACCATGTCTCTCCATTGCAGTACTACCTCTCCTGGAAAACAGAAGAACCACCGAGAGAGAGATAGCATCAGGCTGCTCTGCGAAAGCAAAGCGGACTTCAGGAACCGTCTCCACCTTAGACTTCGCAGTTTGAGCTTTCTTAAGGGGAAGAGGAATCTGTTTTTTTCTTTTTGGTTGTTGGCTAACAGAATTTGTTCTCTTGCAAATTGCATGGGCTAGTAGGAGGCCGATTACTCCTCTGTGTACAATAGCAAGTCAGCTGCAGAAAGTGGCAATTAATTTTAACCCGCATTCTAATGTTACTCCTGTGTCAAACATCCGGCAATCCTGCCCCCGTGGTAATGTGTGGCAGAGTGCAATGCGCTTTCTGTAGATAAGGACAAACAATGTCTCAATGTGGGTTGGTAGGTAGACTAGGTATTTTGGGTTGCGTGTCGATTTTAGAGTTGGATCCAGGCGCGCGGGGCAGGAATGCACAGCAGCAGATCCGGAAATGGCAAATGGCACTCCCGGGTACGCAACGGTAACGTATGCAGGCGGGATTTGAAATGAGGAAAGTTGCGTATAAGAAGGGCAGATTTAGGCAAGGGACTAGTTCACAGCTGGCTAACTACACCACTGGCGGGAGTTAGCGGTTCTTCTCCAGGCTGCTGCTCGCCAGACTTCTCGGTGTGGCGCGAGCGCCTGCTGGCACGGCCTGTCTTGCTGGAGCCCATTTGTTATGACGCCGGCTTGATCTTTGCTGGAGGAGGCAGGGTTGGCGGGCGCGGGAGTCCGCTGATGCATCTGCCAGGCAGCCGCGGGAGTCCGATCAGGCGACGCAGCAGCAGCAGCGGCCGCACCGCGGCAAGATTGGTGCGTTGCAGCCGCTGCCCTGGGCTGTGCACGTGAATTGGGCGCAATGGCTCAGACCCTGCCTGTGAACAACCCGCTGGAGCAGCTGTCGGCCATGTCCCAGGCGGTGTGGCAGAAGACGCAGCTGTCGGCCGTGTCGCAGGCGGTGTGGCAGAAGACGATGGAGGTGATGCAGGTGCTGGACAAGGGCAGGGCGGTGGCGCTGGCTGCATCCGCCTCCGGCTCCGCTTTGGGCTCCATGTCCGTGGCGGCCCAGAAGGCGCAGGTGTGCGCGCCGCCGCACGACGCCAAGATCGATGACCTGTCCGTGGCGGGGGACGCGGCCGGAGCCGGGGCTGGCAATGCGGTGCCCATGGCGGGCAGAGCGGGGAAGAGCAGCAAGCCCAGGCCCACTTGGGTCAAAGAGCCGTCGCAGAATGCCCTAGCCATAGCGCAGGAGGTTGCGGGGAACGCTCAGGTTTGCTGGTCCGGCTTCATCCGTCCGGTGGACAAGGTGTGGGAGATCAGCTCGGGATTCGGGCCTCGATGGGGCAGGCACCACAACGGTGTCGACCTGGCCGCCCCCACCGGCGAGCCGGTTCTTGCTGCGGATGCGGGGGAAGTCACGTTTGCCGGCTGGGAACCTAGCGGCTATGGCTACCTTGTGGAGGTGAGATGCCATGTAGAATGCATGTTTAGGTTTCCCTACTTAATGGCAGGATCTTGTCTCTGACCCTGGGATTTGCTCTCAGATCACACACAGCGATGGCTGGAAAACTCTGTATGCCCACAACAGCGAGATCTTTACATGGGAAGGGCAGCAAGTGAAGCGAGGAGACTGCATCTCCTGTGTGGGAGAGACTGGCAGAGCTACAGGTCCCCATTTGCATTGGGAGATCAGGAATCAGCACGGTTGTCCAGTAGACCCTTCTTGCTACGTTGCCTTGTAGTAGATCTAGCACATCTCTTACAGAATTCTTCTTGCCCTAACGCTTTTCACTCTTAGCAGCAACACCAGTATGTCAACGAGCCATGGTTGAGGTGGGGATGCTTTGCTGCATTCAGTAGGCTGCTTGAGGAAGGAAATTCTTCGCAGACCTTCTCCTGCTCCGGTCTCTGCTGTTCCTGTTTCCTTGTGCTATAGTCCCTATACAATGCCAAATCCTGATGCCTCTTCAGGCTGTGCTTCAGATTTTGATTCTCGGAGACATCCCGGACAAGTTAGCATTGTTGGTTGAAGCTTTGACAGCGTCATGATGTCCTGGGCTGCCAAATGTATGACGGCTGTCCATTCCGGCCATAGAGGGAGGCTGGAGCCACGTCCGTCATTGCTCCACGTTGGGCATTGACAAAACCGTCACTCTCGGTGTAATCCAGCCCACCCCGGTAGGCCCACAAGGCAAACTGCTCAAGTGCTGGTCGGACGTGGCCCACGAAATCCCCATGCCCTTGACTTCTGAAATGTCGGTTTCCAAACATTCAGCCTGCTGGTGCACCTTGCTTTTCTTTGTCTGTATCACTGGCATCTCTAGCTATAGCCTAGCTTCACATAGGAGAGCTTCTTAACCTAAATACACATGCAACGGCTGTGTTATTGATAGTTTACATATTCACAAAGGTAATACTAAAAAGATTGCTATGCGTTCTTATATACCTGTATAAAACGATTTGGGAGAGACTTCCTAAAACCTTACCCAAAGTCATCAAACAGTGTTAAGACAAGATCACAAACACAGAAGGTATGTGCGCAACAATTTTACTCCAGTGATGAACTTCCTCATTACCGTCGGCATGCTGAGTTGAGAAGCATGATTCATACATGGAAACTGGAAAACTATCGTGCCACTTCTGTGTGCAACCATGAGTTACTCTGTTCATGGAGACTCTTCACAAGGTGGGCTTGATGGCCTTGGCGGCACTCCGAAGGAACCGACCCGGATCAGGCTGGACCGGATGACCGCCCACGCACGGCCGACTGGATGATCGCCGGACCACCGGACCGGCGATCCGAGGGACCGGCTAGACGGAGGACGGCCGAAGGATCAGACCGCATCGGGCCGATGGGACTGGCGTCTGGTGACCCACCTGTGGCTCGGCTAGACCGGATGACCAGGGCCGGCCGCCGTGAGGCTGAGGGACCGCCTAGACTGGCGGAAGGTCGAGGGACCAGCTGCACGGACGGACCGTCGACGGCCTGGCCCGTCGACCCAGTCCGTGAGCTTTATTTCCCTCGATATCTCTTTTGTGCAAAATTGCGCAGAGTTGTCTCTTGGATTGTCTGATGTCTATATAAACATTTATATGGAGTTAGAGGGTAATGATCAATATGGGATAGGGCTAAGTAATAGGAGAGTATTTCATGAAAAGGGGTAAATGGGGGAGTATTTCTAGAAAAAGGCTAAAGATGACTCTTCTCGAAGGCTATAAAGAGGTTGAAAGAGCTTGAATATGATGCAGATCGAGTTCGTGCCATACAAGTACATGCTTGTAATATAAACATGAGTGACAAGGAGCACATTAAGAGTATGATGATACGTTTACATGAATTGACCCACACAGATTTCTCCTTTTAGTCCCATGGGACGTAGAAGCTTGATTACATTGGAATACTAGGAACCTTACCACTGTTGTTCGAATCAGAAAATACAAGATGTGCTAACTTAGTTGCCCAAATTGTCTGCAGCAATCTTCCCTTGTGTAGCGCTGGGCTAGCTACAATTAAATATTAAATTAAGCTTTCACTAAAGAGCAGCCGCAGCGTCGAACATCATTTCTTTCCTTCCAGCGCATTTGCACAGAACATCACACCAACGAACGCTCACGTTAACGCTAACGTTGGTGAGTGATCATCGCAGAGAGAAATGAGAACGAAACATTTTTTTTTACATGATAAAAGGCATTCACTCCATGCTCCTCAAATTCCAAACATCGATCGTCACACTGACCAGTCTGGAATCACGTGGTACCATGTCGCTTACCATGTCTTTCGAAACCAACTTGAACAGCGTCTGGGTAGAAAGGGGTTTCTCCAGTAACCCCTTCTTGCACATGTCTAAGGATGGACCCCTTTTTGCGCCATGCAAAATCCGAACACAAATCGGCTATTATGTAGCAAACCCTCGTGTTTTCCTATAACGAAGAAGCATGGACACATAATGTGTGTTATTGAAATGTACAGCAATAATGACAAGATGAAACCATAGTCCACCTTGTGGACTTGTGTATATCGTGAAAAAATATTATTCGGCAAACATGTGCGCGCCCGCCCTACCGCCAATGCCTAATTTATGTTCACATTCTCAATCAGTTACTCCTCAAACGCTTGTGTTTCGATCTCGGGACAATAATGTCATCGTTGATAGACTGTAGGCGAGGATCGTGAACCGCAAGATTTTGATCTGATGGGTTTGCCCCTATAAATCCGCCCATGCCAAACGTCTGTAAATGCTGAATATCCCAAGTGGGATCCTTCACCGCTGGGGCTGTTTCTTGCTCATCGACACGCTTCTTCGGTGTTTCTGATTCTTTCGTTGTTGCTTTCTCCTTTTTCTTCTGTGGTCCCTGGGATTGACTCAAATCCTGAAGATCGATGGGAGCGGAAGTGCCATGAGTTAAATGAAGAAACGACGCTCTCGACTTGATAGACCTTCCGCCTGCTAACTCCTTTGCGAAAAAAACCGGATGCCCTCGCCTATGTGGCTTGGCCAATGCATGCGATTTAACCGGCGGTGTTCTGTGGAATGCCTCCGGGAGAGGCTGGCGAACGGATTATGCTCTCGGCACTAGAGAAAGTAATTCAGGGAGAGTTAAGCGTGAGCGGCATGAAGACGTGGATCATAAAGGCAAAAGTTAAATGTGATACAAAGCTGCTCTGTTTACGGTGTACGTCATTTGCAGAGGTTGAGAGAGTACCCACAACGACGGCGGATGATATCGCAAAGTTTCAACCGGTTTTCACCACATCGTAAGTTATTCTCTATCGCACTATGGATTAGTGCGCGCACTTGTTTGCGCATCCCCATCATTGTCAAATTTCACAATGCTTTTTGGTACTGCACTTTGAAGCAAGAGAGTACAAAGAAAAGTCATTCCAGATAGCTTCAAAGAGCATATCAACGCAAAGAAGGAACCGGAAGAGGGTGGAAGACCTTCGAGAGAATTAGCGTGAGGAGGACAATGATGCTAAACTATCCACGCCCAAGTCCCAAAAGCAAACAGAAGTCGTACCAAGTAATTATCGGTGATATTCAGAAATGGCGGCTATCTTGGAAAGCGGAATACAAACCGCTGGTTGTTGATTTGCCAAGAGGGAATGTGTCGTAATCGGATCGAGATGACATCCAAGATTATGAAAAAATCATGGATGGGTTCATGATCAACGGTCCGCAAAACCTTCGAGTGGTATTCATGCATGGTCCGAGATCGGCGTGACGCTCGAATGCGCCAAATGGTGCTGGGGGTGTTTATACCATGGTGTGGGAGAAAGATAATTTAATTGCACGGAGGACATGCTAGCTGTGGGGCTGGAGGCGGGCTTCGCAGCGGGGCCACTAAGTCCGGAAGCCTGGCTCAAGGCTTCAACAACAAAATCGGAGGCCATGGAGAGAAGGGGAGAAGGGTGGGAAGAGGGTGGCTCTATTCCTTCGCCATACTGACCGAGGAGACAGTTTACATTCGACGCCTGGAGCTGATGGATCGATGAAGGTCTTGGACAAGGATTGATGGTTGTTCAGATCCGCAACTAAGACGAGCATGTTTTGACGCTATACAAGCCGTGGATTATGGGTTACAAGGATGCACCGCCAAATCAACGGGGCAGTGGTGGTGGGCAACATTGACATGTCTAATGGGGATCCTGTAGTACGCTTGCTCGCATTACAAGGCCCCAAGAATTTGATGCGGTGCCATGTGGTCCCGAGCTATACAGAGCGCTCGAGATCGTTCAACAATCTTGTGATCAAGAAGTGCGAACCGCGCTTTTGCTTGTTCGGAATGTAGGCGGAGCAATCGTATTCGCAACTCGATCCAATTTCCGCTTCCAATGTTTATGCTTCGACCGCTTGTCTCTAACACTGAGCATTGTTCATTGCGCAGGGCTCTGTGATGGGGAATGCGTTCATCAGGACGTTGTGTGCGGAAATCACACAAACAGTCGTTCAGCAAAGGAGGGTCATGGCGCTGTGGCGCGCAAGAGCCGAGGTGCGTGACGAGGAGGAAGAGAAGGACAGCGACAACGAGGAGGGCACCGAATTTGGCCCCGAGGATGAAGACTATGGCCCAATGCCTGATATCCTGGGACATTCGGATGAAGAAAATTCGGACGCACAACAGGACGACAGGGATGCGGGGGTTTTCATGCCTTATGAAACCCCCCGGGGGTTGCAGCATCAGCTGGAGGTGGTAGAGGGGCGCCGCCGGGCCAGAGCCGGTCGAGGTCAGCAGTTCTTGGAAGCCGGAGGAACCGGCGCTGCCGCCGGCCTCACACCCAGGAGCAGCCTCAGGCACCACCGCATGAGGCGGAGGAGAGGGCGCCGCCGGCCGCGCCCGCTATGACTAAACAGAGGGCTGCGAGAGAGGAGGAAGGGCCTAAGGGGAAAGGCGGATCTGCCAAGGAGATCGGAGCAGAGGAAGGACGAGAGGACCATCCTAAAGCAAAAGCAAAGAGGAAAGGCAACAACCGCAGAGGGTGGAAAATGTGGTGACATTCCCACTATTCATGTGACAGTATCAGAGAGGATTGCGGAAGCTATCCGGATGAAGACCCTTGACACGGGTCGAGAAGCAAGATATGCAAAGAAGGTAGTATTGGAAACAAAGTTGGTGAAATTGGAGAACCTTCGCAAGATCGCACCGACCGATGCATGATACGGAGGGTGGATGAAGCATGGGCCAATTATTTGGCGTGTTATATCGAAGGGAGGATTGAAGAGGGCGTTTTGCCTTTATTATGTATGATTGATCCTGGAGTGTGATGACATGGAAAAACTAGATCGTAGATTCGGCCAAAAATATGTCATGGGAGTCCTTGGAGGAAACCACACTTATGCGGCAATGAAGCATCTTGCGACATCTCCGCAAAAGCGGTTTCGATGTGGAGGCTCATGTGTACTGTGGTCTCAATGTAGAGATGCGAGTCCTCGCCCGAGACCATGTACGATGTCGACAAGCGCGGAAGATGAATTTTATAGAGCGGTGAGGTATTTGCGTGATGAATTGATTATTGCGAAACGGGATGCTGTGCGAGATGACCATGACATGGAAATTCAACTTGTATAAGGTGTTGGGGCTTATTGAGGATGATGAAGCCAAGATGATGTTTATAAACAGAACAAGGTTGACAACAGGACCCACATTTTATGCATCGCGAAACAAGAGGGTAGGGTATGGGAAAATGTAGACAAGATATTTACGAAGTGGGAAGCAGGGGAGTTGCCAGAGCAAAAGAAGCATGTGATAGCAGGGACAAGCAAGAAGAGCAAGGTGAAGCGGAAAGTGACCGACGAGGCTAACAAAATAGACACTGTCTATGTGAAGCCAAAAGATATGCTTGCAAAGCCTTGGAAATCATTTCAAAAGTTCAGTGAGTGTGGCAGCAGATACTTATCACCGCAAGAGAAAGTGCGGTGTCTCATTGACCGAAAGGAATGGATGACGATATATCGCGGAAGAAATTCCATATTATTCAAGTGGCGATGGCCAAACACTTGGGTTGCTCTTCTTTGAAGAGGTTCGGCAGAGTATCCCCAAAGACTCAATCGATGAAATGCTCGCGATTCCAAACGGCATTTCGGGGAAAGGTAAGCCATTTTCCTGCACCTTCATTCCATTTTCAATTCCGGGGGTGCCACCGCCCGCGCCCACATGTCCGAGCGATCGCTGGGGCGCGCCGGCCGCGCCTCCACCTTATTAGTTGTGAGGTGCTTGAGCCTGGCTTCGCATTCTAACAGGTTGTTTGGTTTTTGGCAGCAACTGAAGGACGTGGAGGTCTTGACAAAGCTGCCCGACGACTTCCGGCATTTCATTTTCGAGATCAATAATTGGAAGGGCTTAGAGAATGAGCAGCGGGCTTTGGCGGACAAGGACTTGCAAGAAGGACTCCAGATATTCAATGTTCCGTCAACTGAGAAACAGGTCCAGTACCAGGTGGAAGCCCGCAACGTTCTGGACATGCGTGGGTTTTTGAGGGGAAGGAAATACACCCTTCTAGTCATGGATGTTCCTCGTGGATTTGACATCGGGCCAATGGACAAACGAATGGATTTATCGATGATGGGTCTTGTGTTCCAAAGTTTCGGAGAAACGGAAAATGACGACTTCAATTATCGTCATGCATGGTGTTGAAGAAGCCCATACGGTAAGGGAGGCTATGCGAAGTGGTGTGCCAAAGGCGGCTTGGTGTCATTCATTTGGGATAAGACTAACATGAACAACGATGAGGAGGATTTGAGGCGTGGAATACGTTACGCTTGGATGGGGTGTGAAAGATGGATGTTCGAAGGACAGCCATGATGCCAAATGTGATGCACGGACCTTCAACAATGGAAGATCATTGTGGACACCCTCATGCGTCAAAAAGTTTACTGTCTCATGACAAGTTGGTAGTGTGCCCATACCGAGACCATTGGGTCTTATGATGAAACTCGTGAGGACATTCTCCAAGGAGGGAGACGGGTTATTGATGCATGCTCGTGGGACTACGACACTAGCTGCGCTGTTGCAGTGGCAATCAGATTGCAATAGAGGCGGACTTGAGATGCGCAGTTACATTGCCCAACAGACACGCGTTGATGTCTTGCCCGATGCGACGAGAGCTGACTTTTGAGCCGCACCGAAGGGGACCATCTCAGTTCTGGGCAAAAGAGGTATGTATTAGCGAGAAAGACTGCTTGAAAGCCCAAGTCGTCGCATTGAGTGCGAAGAGGTTGAAGACGACAACCGGCGAACTTATGGAGGATGGACAGCAGACTTTGGATGCTGTATGGCAGGCGACCCCGACAAACGACGACACCCAAAATGACATCAATGAAGACCAGGAGGCTTTGGGTGCGAATGATAGCTTTGACGCACAGGAGATGGAGCGCATGCGGAATTTGGCACTTGTAGAAGATTCGGCCCGGATGCAATGGTGGACTCTCAAACAATCCTCGCGATAGAACATCAGACGATTAGCAAAATGCCATGCACTTAGCGGGTGTAGGTGTTTAGTTTTGCAGCTACTACGAGAAAACCCGCATGTTCGGATGTTTTCAATTCTTAAAATTAACAATGGGTCTTTTCTCAAATTTTGTTGTTACACGCGGCTCTTAGTAGCAGCCACCAGCGCCATGTGGGTTCGTATGGGGATGCCATTTTCCTTAGGTTTTCCGCTAGGATATGCATACACGAACGGTCTCAGATCAAACCAGCCGCTTTTCCGCAATTTGTGGATGGTGTCTTTTCCACAAAGGGTTATTTTTCCTTGAAGGGGTTTGTATATTCCCCTTTATAATTTATGGTGTTATGGGCAATGAGTGTTTGTGGGCAGCGTGCTCACGTGCCTCATGAGGATGTCGCAGTCGCACCCATCGCATCGTCTCAAGCGGGCGGTTGGAGCTATATGATTCTGCAGCCTAGTGTGATTCCAAGTTCTTAAATGCAAGGACACTTCAACATGCGAGACCGCTGTGGCGTGGCCATAGGGTGGCATCTGTGGATCGCCCGCCCATGTTTGAAGTGCGGTGTGGATGCAATGGTGGACTCTCAAACAATCCCTCGCGATAGAACATCAGACGCTGATTAGCAAAATCTGCCTTAAGCGGGTGTAGGTGTTTAGTTTTGCAGTTGCTACTACGAGAAAACCATGTTCGGATGTTTCGACCCCTCTTAAAATTAACAATGGGTCTTTTCTCAAATTTTGTTGTTACACGTGCTCGCTTAGTAGGGTGGCGCCACGCCATGTGGGTTCGTCTGGGATGCCATTTTCGGTTAGGTTTTCCGCTAGGATATGCATACACGACAGGTTCCAGATTCAAAACCAGCCGCTTTTCCGCAATTTGTGGATGGTGTCTTTTCCACAAAGGGTTATTTTTCCTTGAAGGGGTTTGTATATTCCCCTTTATAATTTATGGTGTTATGGGCAATGAGTGTTTGTGGGCAGCGTGCTCACGTGCCTCATGAGGATGTCGCAGTCGCACCCATCGCATCGTCTCAAGCGGGCGGTTGGAGCTATATGATTCTGCAGCCTAGTGTGATTCCAAGTTCTTAAATGCAAGGACACTTCAACATGCGAGACCGCTGTGGCGTGGCCATAGGGTGGCATCTGTGGATCGCCCGCCCATGTTTGAAGTGCGGTGTGGATGCAATGGTGGACTCTCAAACAATCCCTCGCGATAGAACATCAGACGCTGATTAGCAAAATCTGCCTTAAGCGGGTGTAGGTGTTTAGTTTTGCAGTTGCTACTACGAGAAAACCATGTTCGGATGTTTCGACCCCTCTTAAAATTAACAATGGGTCTTTTCTCAAATTTTGTTGTTACACGTGCTCGCTTAGTAGGGTGGCGCCACGCCATGTGGGTTCGTCTGGGATGCCATTTTCGGTTAGGTTTTCCGCTAGGATATGCATACACGACAGGTTCCAGATTCAAAACCAGCCGCTTTTCCGCAATTTGTGGATGGTGTCTTTTCCACAAAGGGTTATTTTTCCTTGAAGAGTTTGTATATTCCCCCTTTATAATTTATGGTGTTATGGGTAAGGGAGTGTTTGTGGGCGTGCTCACGTGCCTCATGAGGATGTCGCAGCTGCAATCTCGGGCGTCATTCAAGCGGGCGGTTGGAGCTATATGATTAAAGCGCAGTCAGTGCAGATTCCAAGTTCTTAAATGCAAGGGACACTTCAACATGCGAGACCGCTGCGTGGCCATAGGGTGGTGATTCTGTGGATCGCCCGCCCATGTTTGAAGTGCGGTGTGGAGCTAGATTTTGCGAGCATGTCCCGACGGTGATGGCCACCATGCCCGCTTCCATCTTCACCGACGCCCCGCTAGGCCGCTCGGACGACCATATGTCTTTTCATATGAGAGGGCGGCGGAAAGTATATCTCATGCACGATAACGAGGGCAAGGTGGTGGGTGTCGATATGCACAAACGCGCGGTTTGGAGGTGGCTTCCTCCTACAACAAGGTCTCCTTAGGACCGTGGACGGCCTCGGGTCACTAGTTGGAAGGGTGGACACCGGGTCTAAAGGTTCACAAAAGCCACCCAAAACCATGTTTTCCGATTTCATTAAAAATCCTATCTAGGAGCAAATCATAGAGGATCTGCTTTTCCGTGTTTGTATGTCCGCATCTCATATTAGTTTGGCTAACCAGGTACATTGCCTATAAATGATTTGAAAATCGGGCAATTTGTATGGACAACCAAAAGGCAACGCGCAATGGAAAGTCCACGCGTGTTGCATCGGTGTCCACCGTCATGGTCGCCGCCTGCATTAGTGGGAGGGTCGTGGTGGCACCGACGCCTGCATAAACCTTGCATCTCCGCCCAATGTCGCGCGAGGGGAGGAAGATTTTGACGCCTACCGCTCATTGCGTGGCCATAGGGTGGCGTGATTCAGGATTGCCCGCCCATGTTTGAAGTGCGGTGTGGAGCTAGATTTTGCGAGCATGTCACCGGTGATGGCCACCATGCCCGCTTCCATCTTCACTGATTACGCCCGCTAGGCCGCTCGGACGACCATATGTCTTTTCATATGAGAGTCGTGGCGGGCACAGTATATCTCATGCCTGATAACGAGGGCAAGGTGGTGGGTGTCGATATGCGACAAACGCCTGCGGTTTGGAGGTGGCTTCCCTCCTACAACAAGGTCTCCTTAGGACTGGTGACGGCTCCTGGTCACTAGTTGGAAGGGTGGACACCGGGTCTAAAGGTTCACAAAAGCCACCCAAAACCATGTTTTCCGATTTCATTAAAAAACATCCAAATCTAGGAGCAAATCATAGAGGATCTGCTTTTCCGTGTTTGTATGTCCGCATCTCATATTAGTTTGGCTAACCAGTACATTGCCTATAAACGCAGATTTGAAATCGTGGCAATTTTGTATGGACAACCAAAAGGCAACGCGCAATGGAAAGTCCACATGTGTTGCGGTGTCCACCGTCATGGTCGCCGCCTGCATTAGTGGGAGGGTCGTGGTGGCACCGGACGCCTGTGCATAAACCTTGCATCTCCCATGTCGTAGGAGGAGGAAGATTTTGACCGCCTCATGCTCAACCATGAGACCCTGCCCGCGAATCGTTTGGAAGTGGCTTGCCACGCCTCGAATTTTTTGCGATGGAGACCCCACCTCTCGACTGACCATCAAACGAGAATTCCACATGGGCGATGGAAATTGGAAGTTGCCCGCAGTGGTGGCAATCACAACATGGGGATTCCTTTCAAGCACGCTGGAGTGATCCCGCCCGCTTCATTGCTTGGTCCTTAAGGAATTTCGGTTGAGGCGGAGGCGGTGCAAACTCGCGACATCGCTGTAACGTGTTGATCAACACCGGATTCCACTCGGGGTTGGAGCAGAATGGTGTGGAGGGCAAAGGAGCACGACATGTCCAGTGTACTTACCGGTGGTCAAGGATAAAATTGGAGAAAGTCATATTGCTACATGTGTGTACCGAGGTGTGTTAGTGCGCTATATGTGAAAGTTGAACATCTGTTTCGTTGGATTGTCACATGACATCCATTGTCATCTTCGACATAGCTTTTATCTCGTGGGTTTACATACATAGTCTTCCCTAGTGGAGATTAGGAGCTTGTATTGATCCGCCTGCTCAGATAATGGACGCCGCGCTTCTTTGAAATCGGTCCGTTGTTTCGTGAAATCCATACCTTGCAGTGCAAGCACGCCCATGAGCTCGCTCATCAAACACCGGCCAATCATCCGAACACATTCTCCGAATCGCCACCACTCCCATGCTTCCTAGCTTGCGTGCTCCACCAGACCGTGTTCGTTGTCTAGGTCGCCTCCAGGACCTTGCCACCGCCTGAATTTTGCAAGCGATGGAGACCCCACCTCGACAACCGACTCAAACGAGAATTCCACATGGGCGATGGAAATTGGAAGTTGCCCGCACCGGTGGCAATCACAACATGGGCGGGATCCTTTCAAGCACGCCTGGAGTGATCCCGCCCGCTTCATTGCTTGGTCCTTAAGGAATTTCGGTTGAGGCGGAGCGGTGCAAACTCGCGACATCGCGTAACGTGTTGATCAACACCGGATTCCACTCGGGGTTGGAGCGTGAATGGTGTGGAGGGCAAAGGAGCACCGACATGTCCAGTGTACTTACTTGGTGGTCAAGGATAAAATTGGAGAAAGTCATATTGCTACATGTATGAGGTGTTAGGCGTGCTATATGAAAGCTTGAACATCATGTGTTTCGTTGGATTGTCACATGACATCCATTGTCATCTTCGACACATGCTTTTATCTCGTGGGTTTACAACATACATAGTCTTCCTAGGTGGAGATTAGGAACATTTGGCGATTGTATTGATCCGCTGTCAGATGAATGGACGCCGACGCTTCTTTGAAATCGGTCCGTTGTTTGTGAAATCCATACCTTGCCCGATTGTGCAGACGCCCATGAGCTCGCTCATCAAACACCCGGCAAATCAATCTAACACATTCTCGAATCGCCACCACTCCCATGCTTCCTAGCTTGCGTGCTCCACCAGACTGCGTTCGTTGTCTAGGTCTCGCCTGGGACCTTGCCACCGATGTGTTTGTTGTGTTCATAGCCGCATGCACGTTCTACCAGTGCGATACCACCGGCCGTCCGTGCTTAAGACCACACCGGGTCCTCCTACCGTAATCCTCGAAACAAACACGTAGCCTATCCACGTCCGCACGACACACCTCGATCCGTGAAGCAAAGTTTTCCAATCCTACATCCCCACCATCCGGCGCACACACCCGAGGAGGGTGCTCTTCCGCCTCCTTCACTTGCTGCTCCGCATCCCCAAGGACCATTGAGTTGTCGCTGCATGCTTCACCACTTGCCATATGACCCTTGGTCTCGTTCCTCGTTGGTCTCGCTTCAACGACACATATGAACCCCGAGCACGCCCATGTTGTTCACCATGGGCTCCTTATTGAACGTCTTCCGCCTCCATAGCTCCTCGCCCACCTCCTCCTCTTCCGGCCGCCACCGTCCATGGAATTGATTCAAGGTCCATGAATTGAGCGCACTGGATCCACATCAACAAATGACATTACGGCATAAATGCTATCATACCCGACCCCGATCCGCGACCCGTCCAAAGACCCAATCTCCTCATCAGACATACAATTGAATCAACCTCTTCAAGAGTCTTAGGGGCTTCGATAGGGGAAACAACCCGATCATCCGCAGTTGTAACACAATTTTAGTTCCACCGCTCGCAAACAGTTGTCACTCCACCGCCAAGTTGCGCTTCTCTCGAGCACAAACGGTTGAGGCACACAATCCTTATCCAAGCTCGCGCAAGTGAAAAGTCCTCGCATCGCATACCTCCGACAATGCTGTCACATTGGTTTTATGCCGAATATCGTCACACCCCCGCACGCTTCCATCAAGACTTCTCTAACCATAGATGTGTCATCCGGAGAATGGAAGACCACAATACGAAATGTGGATGTGATGCCTTTGAACCGCATGATGACCCCTTCAAACTCGCCTTGGTAAATCTTGTGTCATACTCGTGATTGGGGATCTAGATCCAAGCCTGGGAGGTCTAACAACAACAAAGCATACGGCTCTACAACCGGGCCATGTTCACTATGTTCCCACACGATCCCGACCTTGCCGGGTTTTTCGGCTTGGAGTCGCTCACGATCATCCGCTTATCCTCGTGTGGTCGATTTCAAGGCACGCGACTCCTCCATCCGCTGTGCCCGCCTTGAATATGTGCTCCTTGAAGTTCTCGTAGGGCACCCCACTCAAGGCAAGTGTTGGCACGCACATGAAAGACACATCCCCACCAACAAATGCAAGCGACTGCTCGAATGTACGGTGTGAATGCCTCCACTTTCCATGACTTATAAGGACAAGAAAGACAAGAGAGAAACTCGATTTGGGTATAGCTAAGTGTTCATCGAGGACCCACTGATTTTTGAATGGAAGTTACTAATGATTCACCATGCAATCGGGATATCGTTCTGAACCTCTTCAAATGTCTCACGCTGCAAATGCTTGGCGTCACATGGATGAGGTTGAGTTTTTGGCCTTGTCCACCCACACGAACATTTGTTTCAATGTCAATTCTCCAGCCAGGACTTTCATGCATGTCTTCAAGTTGTTGTTCCCAGCTGCAGACTGTTCGATGCCCTGGAAACACTTCCATACCCTCACCGGTATACTAAGCTCCTTTGTGTCAATGACCAAGTTTGCTCTAACTGCTAGTTGTCTTCCTTGAAGCCTGATGTGAGAGCCCGAGCCGCTTCCACCGCCAGCAACTGCTTGCCTCCACTTCTCAAAGATTTCATCCACGCATTTCCACACCTCATCATCAACACATTCTCGAATCGCCACCACTCCCATGCTTCCTAGCTTGCGTGCTCCACCAGACCGTGTTCGTCTAGGTCTCGCCTGTGGACCTTGCCACCGATGTGTTTGTTGTGTTCATAGCCCGCTTGCATGCACGTTCTACCAGTGCGATACCACCGGTGTCCGTGCTTAAGACCACACCGGTCCTCCTACCGAATCCTCGAAACAAACACGTAGCCTATCCACGTCCGCACGACACACCTCGATCCGTGAAGCAAAGTTTTCCAATCCTACATCCCCACCATCCGGCCATCAAGCACACCCGAGGAGGGTGCTCCGCCTCCTTCACTTGCTCCGCATCCCCAAGGACCATTGAGTTGTCGCTGCATGCTTCACCACTGCCATATGACCCTTGGTCTCGGCTTCCTCGTTGGTCTCGCTCAACGACACATATGAACCGCACCAGCCATGTTGTTCACCATGGGCTCCTTATTGAACGCCTTTCCGCCTCCATAGCCTCGCCTCGCCCACCTCCTCCTCTTCCGCCGGCCACCGTCCATGGAATTGATTCAAGGTCCATGAATTGAGCGCACTGGATCCACATCGTAAATGACATTACGATAAGAATAGCACCCGACCCCGATCCTGCGCTGCCCAGACCCAATCTCCTCATCAGATACAATGAATCAACCTCTTCAAGAGTCTTAGGGGCTTCGATAGGGGAAACAACCCGATCATCCGCAGTGTTGTAACACAATTTTAGTTCCACCGCTCGCAAACAGTTGTCACCCACCGCCAAGTTGCGTTTCTCGAGCACAAACGTTGAGGCACACAATCCTTATCCAAGCTCCTGCGCAAGTGAAAAGTCCTCGCATCGCATACCTCCGACAATGCTGTCACATTGGTTTTATGCCGCAATAGTCGTCACAAGACCGCACGCTTCCATCAAGACTTCTCTAACCATAGATGTGTCATCCGGAGAATGGAAGACCACAATACGAAATACCGGATGTGGTGATGCCTTTGAACCGCATGATGACCCCTTCAAACTCGCCTTGGTAAATCTTGTGTCATACTCGTGATTGGGGATCTAGATCCAAGCCTGGGAGGTCTAACAACAACAAAGCATACGGTGGCTCTACAACCGGGCCATGTTCACTATGTTCCCACACGATCCCGACCTTGCCGGGTTTTTCTCGGCTTGGAGTCGCTCACGATTGTCATGCCTTATCCTCGTGTGGTCGATTTCAAGGCACGCTTCCTCCATCTCGCCTGTGCTCGGCCTTGAATATGTGCTCCTTGAAGTTCTCGTAGGGCACCCCACTCAAGGCAAGTGTTGGCACGCACACATGAAAGACACATCCCACCAACAATGCAAGGCGACTGCTCGAATGTACGGTGAATGCCTCCACTTTCCATGACTTATAAGGACAAGAAGCGACAAGAGAGA
Source organism: Anthoceros angustus (assembly GCA_010909165.1). NCBI lineage: Eukaryota > Viridiplantae > Streptophyta > Anthocerotopsida > Anthocerotales > Anthocerotaceae > Anthoceros > Anthoceros angustus. Next base: position 215,389 of record MU008172.1, read on the forward strand.
AACTCGATTTGGGTATAGCTAAGTGTTCATCGAGGACCCAGATTTTTGAAGGCAGGAAGTTACTAATGATTCACCATGCAATCGGGATATCGTTCTGAACCTCTTCAAATGTCTCACGGCAAATGCTTGGCGTCACATGGATGAGGTTGAGTTTTTGGCCTTGTCCACCCACACGAACATTTGTTTCAATGTCAATTCTCCACCAGGACTTTCATGCATCTTGTCTTCAAGTTGTTGTTCCCACCGCATCTCGATGCCCGAAACACTTCCATACCCTCACCGGTATACTAAGCTCCTTTGTGTCAATGACCAAGTTTGCTCTAACTGTGTTGTCTTCCTTGAATTCTGCGGGCCTTGTTTGTGTGAGAGCCCGAGCCGCTTCCACCGCCGTGCAACTGCTTGCCTCCACTTCTCAAAGATTTCATCCACGCATTTCCACACCTCATCATCAACCTTCGCAACACAATAATCCAAAGGTCCGGTTATCCACGAGGCGGTGATAGCGACCTTAGGTCCATGCTTGGTCGCATCCCACTTAGGAACCCCGCCACCGGCATATATCTCCAACTTCAGTCTAAGTCACACTTGCCCATCATAGCTCGGCCTTCATCTCGCCTGCGTACCTCACACGGTCGATGAAAGTAAAAGTCTTCCGGCATCCGCAATGGTGTTGTGATCTGGCAACTAACCTCATCTCCTCATTTGTGAGGCCAGCAAGAACATATGCATCCATCCACCGTACTTTTGAACCAATGGATACAAGTCGGCTAGTCTAGATCGCTGGAAGGAATGATTCCCCAATACATAAAATTTGTACACCCCGATCCACCTTATCCATGTCAAAGAAGTTCTTGTTGGGACCGGGCGGGTCTACAATGACAATCATGGGCGACACCGACCACCCACGTGGAATGCTTCATCTTTTGCATCAAAGCCTCCACCCAAGCCAGTCTAGCTTACGTACCTTGCCAAACCGACATAGTTCTTCCGGAGGTCTACAACCTGATGGATGCTTTAACGTGGACTCCCATACTCTTTCCCGCAATTGCCTCCTCGCAACATCTCTCCGGCCTCACTCGTCTAGCCTGTCATCCGTGGCTACAAGACTGCCCTTGGCCTTCTATGAACTTTGGGAGCTCTTCGCCCCTCTCGGACATCATGTGCCATTCGCTTGCCGCGCACTTGTTGACCCTCCCACCCGCCGTCCTCCACGCGATTGCCAAGACTCTCAATCCCTTCCTCTTTTCCTCGATTGTCTACCAACGATCGACGGCTTGAACCCTTCGCGTGCCATGGGCAGACCCAAATCCCGGTCCGTTGCATCCACCTCCATCGTCATCTTCCACGTCTGCCGGGGCTGGATATGATCCACCGGCCTCGGGCCATCGCCAATGCCATCGCCAAACCCCTCATTGTCTGGTCCCCACCCGCATCCTCATCTTCGTCGGCTAGAGAGGTTAGGGTGACATCATCGCAGGCCATGGGCTAGGAAAACCAGCTGAGTGTGGGCGGACTGCTTGGACTCAAGCACCGGACGTCCGTGGCTCGCAACCCTCTTACCAGAAGCTTTCATTTCGCAAACTAGTTGTCAAACGTGTCCCATGAATTATATTTTGTGCCACCACCTTTTGTTGCAGTTTCACTGCGCAGATCATGCATACTGCTGGCGGTTGCCAACGACCGCTGCAGTGATGGATTTGCTCGATCCCATTCCGCACTAGGAGTTGCCATTTGATTTCCACTCGCAGATGCCATGCTAGGGGCCTTCTAGATGCCCTTTCGATGTAAGCAATGCATCATCCGCACACCTTCTAAACATTGCTGGTGCAAAGCCTTGTGGAAGACACGATGTCCATCACCGTGTCGCAATGCCTCCAAAAGTCTTGCCTTTTCCTCGGTTGGCACGCCACAATGTCAAAGTTCTTCACCGCAAAGATGTATACTCTAATCCATTGCGGGTCCGACGAAGAGGCTCCTTGTGCTTGAGCCGATCGCAATATGACGACACCGCTCATCCTTCGTGATCGATCGTGAAAACAATGCCCCGCACATTTCTTTTGGCTGGTGGTTCGCATCATCCTCCATCGACACATACAAGAAGAGCAAGTCTTGATTGGGTCGTTGCACCGTCCAACTTCTCTTTGTAATGTCAAATGGCGAGATCATCTTGTACATCCGTGGATCAAGTCAATATCGGACCGCTTGTAAGGACTCGGAAAGATGCCTTGGTCGGGGATGCTCTTGTGGAAAGACCCGCATCGTGGCGCAGCTTTGAGTTGTCCTTGGAGTCCGGGCCGGTCCCGCCGCCTGCTCAAGGCCCGTGAGTCTGCCCTCCGCCGCGCCTTTTTTTCTCCACCGGAGGCCCCGCGATTTGTTGGAGTCATTCTTCCGCTCGAGCCCTTGAGGAGCCATTCGTATGCAACTATGAAAGAAGTGAGATCACGAAGTGTTTAGATTGTTAAAAGTCGATACACGCATGAGCCGCAACTTCTCGAACACGGACACCTGTGTGCGGAGTTGATGGGTTGATGCTCACGACTAGCCCACCGCACCCTCGAGAGCAATGAATTGCACGCTGCGATGAGGAGGTCGAGACATTCTGCACGCCGCCCCGCCTCCGATGGACAAAGTGCGGGTGAGTGTGAGAACGACCTGCTTTCTCGGCGCGGCAATCTCTTGCTTTTCCGCCACACATAAGCTAGATGGAAATACACATCTTCCCGCCAAAGCGAGAATGAATCTATACCATCCGAAAGGGGAAGGTGGGGTCACGTGCCATGAAGGAAGACACAGGCAAGGCAGCTCAGAATCAAGCAACTCCTTAAATGCTTTGTCGCATGACCGCGTGTTTTGCCATTGTCGGCTAATGTGGCAAATGCAAATTTGAGCATATTCTAAGGTATATGCTAGTTATGCCACGGCTAAAATAGTGTTCCGATGGCATAACGATGGGCACCTAGAGTGATTCAAAGATCCACCGACTAGCTGACCGCCGCTTCCTACCAAAAGTGGGCATCGACTTCATTGCCGAGTGCGAAGGCTTATTTCGCACAAGCCCGCGAATTGTATCGAGTCGCATCCACTTCTCATCCACCTTGCGCATCCTCCTCCTCCTCCCGGACGCCACGCGCCCCTCCGTGTGAGAGCAATGGCCAACGACAGCAGCGGCGTGTTCGATTTTGCAAATTTCGCCGGGTCGATGCATGTCATTCCCGAACGGTGGCCATGAGTCCGACGACTCAATTGTTGATCTCACGATGATGCCCGCACAACCCCGCCGTAGTTTTAGAGGATGATTCACGAGCTATGGCGGCGGCCGGGCATAGTCCTTGAAGAGACACGGTGAAAGACTTCACAACGGTGGAGAGCGATGACGATGTGCGTGTTCCGATATGGAGGGGGGAACGGAGGATATGGTTGCGGTGATGGCGACCTTTTTCGACGATCCCGAATGCGCGGAGAGGATCAAGAGGAGCTCGTGACGTTAACCGGATGTCCGGTGCTCGACGCAGACGCCGACGCAGGCCCGACTGCCACCACGAGGCGACTGCACCATCCATCCGGAAAGGGGAAGGTGGGGTCACGTGCCATGAAGGAAGACACAGGCAAGGCGTGCTCAGTAATCAAGCAACTCCTTAAATGCTTTGTCGCGGCGACGTGTTTTGCCATTGTCGGCTAATGTGGCAATGCAAATTTGAGCATATTCTAAGGTATATGCTAGTTATGCCACGGCTAAAATAGTGTTCATGGCATAACGATGGGCACCTAGAGTGATTCAAGATCCACCGACTAGCAAGTACCGCTTCCTACCGCCGCAAAGTGGGCACATCGACTTCATTGCCGCATTTAGTGCGAAGGCTTATTTCGCACAAGCCCGCGAATTGTATCGAGTCTTGCGCATCCACTTCTCATCCACCTTGCGCATCCCTCCTCCTCCCCTGACGCCACGCCTCCGTGTGAGAGCAATGGCCAACGACGCCAGCGGCGCGTGTTCGAAAATTTCGCCGCGGGTCGATGCATGTCATTCGAACGGTGGCCATGAGTCCGACGACTCAATTGTTGATCTCGGCCGATGATGCCCGCACAACCCCGCGTAGTTTTAGAGGATGATTCATGCGCTATGGCCGCGTCGAGTGCATAGTCCTTGAAGAGACACGGTGGCAGACTTCACAACGGTGGAGAGCGATGACGATGTGCGTGTTCCGATATGGAGGGGGGAACGGAGGATATGGTTGCCGATGGCGACCTTTTTCTGCACGATCCTGCACGATGCGAGGCGGAGAGGATCGCAAAGGAGCTCGCACGCGTTAACCGGATGTCCGGTGCTCGACGCAGAGGCACCGCCACCACGAGGCGACTGCACCATCCATCCGGACTTCTTCGATCACCGCGGCGCATCGCGAAGATGTACCGGCATTTGGCGTAAACCGGATAACACCGACGCGCCGACAAGGTCCCTCGGCGGCGTGGGGGTCCGAATACTATCGAGAATGTGCTACACCGTGCAGAACACCGGGCAAGACTCGATGTGGAGAGTGCGAGTCTCCGGACTTTGGTGAGAAGATCCATGCATTGTTGATTTTGGGCTTGGCTTGGAAACAATATCGCACGCGGGTGATGGCGGAGTTGCAAGCACGGGAGTCGCCCAAGAGCTAATGTGGTCCGTGGTCCCGGATCTTTGTTTGGTGATTGTGATGCCATCCAGCTTGAGTTGCTCGAGATGATGCCTCGCGCACATCCGCCAAAGGTGAGGATCTGCAACGAGCTGCACCGACGCTAAGCGTAAAGTACCTCGCCGAGCTAGAATGGATTTGGTCTTAGAGAAGCATTGTTCGTGGCTTGTGCGCGATTTAAAGCGGCATTGTTGTGACAAAAATGTTTAGAGCGTGTTGGCCATTCAAATTGAAGGTGATTCGTGTAGCATTCTTCCGCATGACAAAAGGAGAGGGGAACAGCATTTGCAAGACCATCGGATCCGATCAAGACGAAGAGGAGTTGTTGCCCATAGTATGGATAAACCGGATTCCACATGGGAAGAAACAGTGTGTGTGAGGGCTCGGGGGTTTTACGCATTGGGTCACTAAGATACAAGAATGCGCAAACCGGGTAGTGAAAAATGTTAGATGGACCGTAGGCTACGGTCTCAAAAGCAGCCAACGCCATATGGATTACACGTCATGTGGATGGACGTTTTCTTCAAAGGTCAGGAAAGATGCCGAATCGGAAGTCTTCAACTTGCCGACTCGACACTAAAGAGGAGATCTTCATTGAGTATGCGAGCGGAAACGGTCGATGTGCTCCACGTTTATTGACTACTTTTGCAAGCTTTGGATGAAGTATTTCCTGTTAAAATACCACACAGCAACCGGCCATCTGCGGCATCGATGACCTAAAGAGGAAAATAAAAAGGCGGTCGGATCACGACAAGGTGAGATGGCGGTCCTTATTCCGGTCACCGGATGTCCCGCCGAACTTTGGCGCAACCCCATGGCCTCACACCCTTTTCTTGCGAATGAAGGGGGCTTGAAACAAACCGTGTGCACATTGGCGCCCTTATTGTTGCGTGCAGACAAGAATGTGGAGCCGAGTCCACAGAGAACAACAAGAAGGAGCGCGAAATGGCGCGCACCGCACAAGTGCGGCGGGCTAAGTTCATTGGTATTGCCATAGATGGTATGGACCAAAAACAGAGTTGCCCCATTACCGCAGATTGCCAAAGACGGTTGATTCCGGAGCCCTTGTCGGGCTTCACGTTCTAGGTGTGCTGGTGTTCAACTACTTGGTGCGCACTAGTGTATTTGAGTTTCGAATGTGAGAAATGATCCGAATGGAATCAGAGCCGTGATTCAGATGTTATCAATACTGGAGGGGCCGCTATTCTATACTTGCGGATGGACAATTGCTCAAAACAAGAATCGGAGGTATTGGCATATCATCCATGCTTGTGGCGAAAGGTATCTTCAAAAAATCAAGGTGGGGTTTCTTCTTGTTGGCCATACCCACGATCGATTGACCAAATGTTTTCGAGGTTCTCGGTTGTGCTAGGGTTGAAGGATGCTTACAGCCCGAAATGATAGGGTTGCCGGAGCGGGCGACACCCCATCACCGCAGATTCACATAAGAAGGAGGTGCGACTTCAAGACCTATCTATGGCCGAAGGGGATCGTCGCAACGTATGACTTGCATAATCACGCTTTCAACACCAGTTCAAAATAACAAGGGAGAAGCTGCTATCGAGAGGACGGATGCTAAGATGCAAGGAGTTTTCAAGTTCGATCAGGTCACCGGAGGGTGGTGTGCGCTATTACGTGGGTGCCACCACGGGTGAGCGACTCCATTGTTGCCGTTGGTCCCATCACATGCCCAAGGTAAAGGAAAGGGACAAGCAAAGCGGAAGGATGCCCCGATGCCTGGCGGTAGTAGTAGTGTAGTGGCGGAGTCCATGAAGTAAAAGCGGGCCTAGAACGCACCAGCGACATATGAATGTGGAGCAACTAGCATGGTGGGATACGCCTGGGATGAACAGTAGCAATAGCCGAGAGACTAGCAGCATTCCATTCCGTTGGAGAGAATGGTCTTGGTACACTCGCGATGAAGAAAACGAGGTACCACCAGAGACCCTCCAGACTCAACTTTGGTTGATCCCGCAATGGCCGACGGATTTTTGGACATGGTGGAGGTGTACACAGGGCACATCAAGTGCGGAGGGAGGGCAAGGCGAGGCTCAGTCGAGGTTGTGTGAAGGAGATTGAGGAGGGAATGATGGTTGCTGTCAAGCCGGGATGATCCAGAGGCGACCATTCGCTCGCAAAAGTGGTGGAGGTGGACCATGATGCGGGGTCCCTTTCATGATAGTTCATTGCGGAGAGAACAATGATGCATTCGAGGGAAGGTACATGGAGGAGTTTGTGATACGGAAGCGCCCACCGTCGAGGGAAAAAGTGCGATCAAAGAATGGAGGCAAAGGGCGTCAGGAGAAGCATTTGCAAAGCCTCAACTTCCCAGAGACAAATGTGCTGGCCTATGATTTCGCGCTGACAAGGAACAAGACGTTGCAGAGGACGACAATGAAGCTGATAAAGACCAAAGTCTTTGAGTTGCGGTCAGAGCCGGCTGATGAACCGGCGAGGCTTCCGCCAGCTGACACGAATGTCATGCCCGAAGACATGATTGACTCGGAAGACCTCGACAATGTGGAATCAACGGATGAGTCCACAGACGTGGTGGTGGACCACCGGATGGTCGGACTGGAGAGGAGCCGATGAGGCAACCTAATATTGTCAACTTTCCGCCTTGTACCAGACGTTATGTCCCCTCGGGCTTGAATGCGTGGATTGTTTTCGTCTTTTCGGAAAGGTTTAACACCGGCATCATCTGCTTGTAGGAAGTTGACGGTGATAATGTCCGGAGCATGTAACGGCGACTATGTCGAAACCGATCCGCAATGTGGTGCTCTAATTTTCTAACAATGTTCGGTGGTTTGTCGTTGAGAGCAGGCGAGGTTTCAATGGTGATCATGCAGTCATCTATGTTCGACCAGCAGTGGCGAAGTGTTCCCGAGGATGGTCACGCCAGGATGTCCGTGGCAAGGCGTATGCCGCAGCGCAATGTTTGTTTTCGGTTCTAGTTCGGGACCGCCCCTAATGACTATGGGGTGGAACGGACGGGGTCCGATCTCGCGGCTCGCGAACGGACGCACGGGCGAAACTGAGTACCAAGACGGGCTCAAAAAGGCGTCTTCCTCCACTGCTTCCACCGCCACAGAGGTTGTCTTCCACCTCCTTTGTGGTTTGTGCACCATCCCTCCTCCTCGGCGGAGAGCCGTCCTCACGCCATGCTCCTCCACCTCCTTCCAGCCCTTCCGGATGAGGACTGTCCGGTTTTGCCTGCGCGCCCCTTCTCCTTACGTCCCCCATCCATCCAACCTTCCTTGAACTAACCTCGCTTGCAGCCCTTCCGGATGAGGACTCGCAGAGGTGGCTACGAGTCACCACCTCGTATCACAAGGGAGGATGTGGAGGCAAAGCGAGCCAAGGCGGAGAAGGATGGAAGTTGCCCATCCGGGACTTGTGTGGAGGCCATTTGGGTCTCCAGGCGGCGGGAAAGAGATGGTATGTGGCCATCTCCTTCCATGCAGAGGCGGTGGCATCGTAGATTTTATGCTTTAGGAGGTAGGAAAAGCCAAGGGGTGGAAGAGGACTATAGGATAGCGAAGGAGGGGTTCCCGGAGGCGAAACGGGGTGCAGCAACTCCAGCATGCGAGAGGAAGGAGGGGTGAAGGAAGAGCTGAGGACTGTCCGGTCCCAAAGAATTGTTTAGAGCTTCCGTGACCTTGCATGCCGTGAGTCCATGCAATACCAGAATGAAGGTTGCCGCAGGAGGAGTCGCCGGGAGCGGGAGCGGGTGGAAGTGAAGGAGGAGGCAAGCACTTACCGTACCTTTTCGCTTGAGAGTTGAGCATGGTTGTCGCATGCACTAACGGGCTGTTCATTGTGGCGTAGACAGTGATGGGGACACCCTTGGCAAACCGGAGGAGCACAATTGGAGATAGGAGCGTGAAGTGGGTTACCTAGGTTTTTGCAAGCGATCCAGACTAGAAGCGGGGCGGAGGGGGAAGAGAAAGGGAGGGGAGAGGGGGGGTTGGATGCTTCGTAGCTTTCTCGTGGCTTCACTGGGGTCAGAGTTGGGGACGGCAATCACATGATTTTGTGTATGTCAAGTTTTAGCGTCTGATGTGCAAGCCATGGTCTGCCGCGAAGTGTGAAGCGGAAACGGGGGTTTGAGTTTGGGGAATGCCTGATTCGGGAATGTTTTGTCTGTCACCGGACAGCCGGTGGCTATGAGCCAACGGTCAATGTCACATGGCATGGACTAGAGGGGCGGTTACATGTGAACTACACCATATCGGTTTTCCAATACTTTATTAGCGAGAAATGTATTCATCAAGATATACTTTGTACCTTGGGGATGTATATTTGAATAATATTATTCCATGTATTTTACATGAATAACCCTAAGGCCCACAAACAGTGAGCCCGCTAGTGATGCATTCATCAATTGTGTAACATGACGTACACTTTTCCATATGCCGCTTTGTAAAGGTAGCTTTGGTCGTAATGTATCCCAAAAGTGACAGATTGAAATAAAGCCTAAATAAATGTTCTAGTCACGCCATAAATTTATAAGGATCTCTACTTTTTCTCCCGAATGCCTCTTTTGTTTAACCATGAGACATCGAGGTGTGGAAATATTGCCAATAAATTTCAAGTTTTGATGAAGTGGAATGGGTTTGGGTGTCTGTGAGTTGTATTTTTAGCGCTTTCCCACAAACCCTCAAAATCAACGTTCGAGTTTTCTTAAGTGCAAATTTTGATGACATATTTGGCCGTCCGGAAAGTGGAGTGTGTCACTAGCCCTAAGGAGACCTGTTCTACCGTCTGCAGCTTTGAGCACCAGTGTTTCTGCTGGATCCTTGATTTTGGCCACCGGAAGCAACAAAGAAGGATAAATAATTAGAACAACGAACATGCCTAGTAGCTTGTTTTCGCTTGAGAGACTCCTCTCAAGCTTTGCATCCTTCCGTGCCGCAACATTGGTCTATGCTTCAAACTCGCAGACCCTTGTGTAGCGGCTAGCTACAATTAAATATTAAATTAAGCTTTCACTAAAGAGCGTAGTCGAACATCATTTCTTTCCTTCCTTGCGCAGAACATCACACCAACGAACGCTCACGTTAACGTTAACGCTGGTGAGCCGATCATCGCAGAGAAATGAGAACGAAACATTTTTTACATGATAAAGGCATTCACTCCATGCTCCTCAAATTCCAAACATCGATCGTCACACCGACGATGCGGAATCACGTGGTACCATGTCGCTACCATGTCTTTGAAACCAACTTGCAAATCATCATCTTCGATATGGCGATCGAGCGAGCAACCGCAAGATGAGTTCCGAGCCCACTTTTTCCGATCGTGAGTGCAAGGGGCTTTGAAATATGCAGGCGGTGGTAGATTCTATTGTCGTTCGGCGGTGGAAGGATGAAGTGCATCGGTCAATGTGAGCATACTCGAGCTCGAGTGCAAGATGGGTCAGGATCAAAACATGGTTCGTGTTCGGAAGACAGGGTGAATGCGAGATTCGGAGGAAGGGCAAGCTCATAGGCCACAGGGCCAATGCAACGGAGGATACTAAGGACCAACAAAACGAGGGAAATCTTACGAATCCCGTGAAGGGATAAATTCGGCGACAAGACATAGGTACCAACTGCAAATTCTTGAGGGGCAGCGATGATTGGCGATTGGGCTTGGCGGTTTTGGGTTCCAAACAGACGAGCCTCTGCGCGATTTGGACACGTTGGTGAGAAAATCGACAAGCGGCGAGGACACAAGCGTGAAGGCAAGGAAAGCAGCGTGGGGTGAAAACCTTTGTTGAACAAGAATGGAGTAACTCGGGTTGAGGCGTTAGGGGCGTTGTTGTAGGCAAACTCAACGAGGTGGAGAAAGTCCAGCCACCGAGTTTGGTGCACACCGCATAAGCACGGAGTATATCCTCTAAAACTTGATTAGCTCGCTCGTAGCACCATCCGTCCGAGGATAAAAGGCGATGACATCTGAGCTTGGTGCCAAGACCACTGAACCGCTTGCGAGCGGCGTAAACTGAATCATGATCGCTCACAAGAGAGCGAGGAGGCCATGGGCATATAAAACCACTTTCCGAATAAGTCGGTTTGTTCATTAGAGCATGTCTCGAGGTGGAGGCAAGGAGCACTTGATGAGTAAGCTTATTCGTGAAGACCGACGCATCAAAGCCGAGTGCGAGGCAATCCGGTTATGAAGTCAAGTGTGACTTGCTCCCGAGGCGATAAAGGGCGGGCAAGGGTTGGAGCAGCCGGCAAGGCGTTGGTGACAAGCTTTGTTGCATTGGCATAAGTTGCAAAGGAGGACATAATCTCGGACGTCTGATTGAGTGAGGCCAAAAATAGAGCCGATTGAGAGTGGTAGTAGTAAGATTTATGACATGTAGATGGAACATCGTGGGCTTCGTAAATCAAAGCCCGGCAAATATGGGGAACTTAAGGGATGTCATACGTGACACTACTCTACACTTGGGTTTAGTGTTTGATTAGCATTAATTAATCTAATGACTTGTCTTTAAGTAATTAGTATTAATTAATCTAAAGCGCTTACATTAATTAAGTATTGATTAGTGTTAATGAAACATGGTTAGCAATAGCTAACGGATGGCTTTCAAGGTCACTAAGCATAGGGCAATGCATGCAAGCCACCTCTTCATCCCACTTGGGCTTGAGGATTGCTCCTATCTATAGCAATCCTTGCGATCTTCCTTTGATGTCCTTTCATAGATGGTGACCCCAATCTATTCTCTTTCTTTAATAAAACCAATTATTTTTCTCCCATGTGCGTTTGCATTCACATCCAATGAAGGATATCGATGCTATGGTACGCTCGAGGCTTGTCCATCTCCTCCACATATATATACAATGCCTTTCCCATGTGCACTTTGCACTCATATCCAACGTAGAAGATGCCAAAATCGCATATATACATATGTATGTAGGTTCCGGCCGCAACATGCTATTGGAAATCTGGTGTCCACTAGAATCTTACGAGAATCTAGACTCACTTGCTTCTTCTTCCCTTAAGCTTCTCCTCGAACTAGCTTTGCATGTCTTAGCTCTATATCATGTGACGTAGTTTGGAGGTGAGTTGAAGAACAGAATCTACCAAGACCAAATTTTAAAGGCTATATGTGCGATCCCACACACCAAAATTATTATCGACTCACTTGCGTCCCTTGAGCTAGCTTTGCAAGGCCTAGAGCTCTATATCCTGTGTAGTTTGGAGGTGAGTTGAAGAACACCGAGAATCGCCAAGCCCAAATTTGTAAAGGCTATATGTGCGATCCCACACACCAAAATAATCATCGACTCACTTGCTTCTTCCCTTGAGCTTACGCCTCGAGCTAGCTTTTCAAGGCCTAGAGCTCTATATCCCGTGGTCGGAGTGGTAGCTATCGGAGGTTCGACATCATCCGTATTCCGCTGTAGGTTGTAGCAATTGCGGTGTGGGATGGATGCGAGGTGGAAGGGTGTGAGACAAGGATGGATGCCGAGGAGGGTGGAGATGAATGGAGTGACCCGCCTCACGACATTGTGATGGCGATCTGGCAAGGTCTTGGTGCGAGTGTGGTTTGGGAAAACCCGGGCACTCCCAAGGGCNCCCACACCCCAGGCCAAGGCCCCTCAAATGCCAACCTCATATTCACAATGGTGCCCCAACACCCCGTCGCTCTTCTCCTTTGCTTTCCTTTTGGTTTATCACTTCCCTCGAGAAGAGTGTCGCTTCCCTCAAAGCGATGTGTCGAATGTAATCCAACATGGGTATGCTCACACGGAATGGCAATTTCAGCCAAAGTCGAAGAAATTTCGGTGGAGACTTCATTTACTTGCGATGTCAAGCAGATACCTTGACATCGCTAGCGACCGCATCTTGCGCAAGTGAAGGAGGTTAGACCTAATGAAACTCTTGCTACGGTGATGGGCCTTACGACGATCGACAACATGAAGAATTGTGTGGTCTATCACCTCCCAAACACAGGACCCAACTATTGTTAAGCGATTGGGTCCCTCAAGCGATTACCCCATACCAAGTATGTAGGCCTCCGGATGATCTATACAGGCGATGCCGTTTTGTGATCAACTGTGATGGTGGTTACCATGTGTTTTGCCTAAATCCACCACTGGCGGGGTCCGGATCACTATTGTGGCCTGAAAGCGAGCTACAGCGGGCATAAGCCATCGGGCTTGCGGCTAGGGAGGGGCGAGGGGGAGCAGGAGTGTCGAGGCTAAGGATTTACAGGCTGTCCTTGTCATGGGACATCATCCATGAGGACGGTAGGTGACAGATTTGCCGGTGGCGGGTACCCATCTTGGGAATTTGTCCCAATCTTGGGACATGATAGTCCACGGTGGGATTGCGAAGATTGTCAGCAACCACATTAAATTTCTGAGCTAAGGTGAGAAGGGCGATGTGAGTTAGCAAGTGTTCTCTTTATACCTTAGCCTAGTTTGAGCGTTTTCACTAACCAAGGACATGGGCGGATATATCCTTTATGCTAATTGGGCCATTGTCCAAGGATTCATTTCCTTTAAAATTAGTTATAGGAAATAGAGCCGTTATGAACGAATAGCTAGGTCACAAAAAGCCACTTAGTTGTAGGTGTGAAACGGGCCAAATACAAACCAGACGATGCACACGATCAGCGATGGGCGGAAACACCAGGCGTGTCTTTGGTTTGACATTATAGGCGCAAAGCGGCGGTGAGGAAGCGATCAGCGGCAAAGCATGAGGATGATGGCGGAAGCCAGCATGAAGATAGCGAGGAGAGCGTCTTAAGTTTTTGGTCTTGGAAATCGTGCAGCGAGGGTGCTGCTGCTAGGAACAAAGACATTGTGTGATTTTCCAGGAATCACGTATCAAACTTCTGCGGATCACGGGCGTTTTTGCTCTGGCGTGTCCCCGCTGCGGTCTTGAGGTGCAATTCTGAACCTCAGCCAGTATATTTGGCTGAGAAACATCAAAATTAGCTTTGGTTGCTGAAATCGCGGCATTTGAAGACCGATCTTTCAAAGGCGCTTCTCCAATCCGGAGCGGCGGCATTTGAGGCGCCTCCTTCACCTAGGGTGACGCCATTCTAGAGCTAGGAGCACAGCTGGGCGATTGCAGCTGCAGCCGTGGCCAAATCCAGGCCCAAATCGTGGGCATTTCCAGAATCAGCTGGGATTTCGAGATTTGACGGGCGTCTCTTCATCTCTGTTTGCTCCTTGCAGCCACAGAGCATGTTGGAGAGGAGGACATATCTAACCATTCAAGATTTCCAGATCAGGAGCAGGCGGATTGCAGCTTAGCCAACATTTCTGATTGTGGGGATTTTGCCAGTGAATCAGTCAAACCTTGTGCATTGTTAGGGACAGTCGCTGGCTATTATAGCTATAGGAAGCACTAGTGATTCAAGATGCGTAACGTGGTTTGTTTTTGACCCTCTCGGTGGCTGGGGTTGGGAGTTGACCTCTAGAGCAGGTCCCATTTCGGGGAGCATGAAGCGATCCATTTGAGTTATGCAACCTCACTATGGGTTGTTGAGGGCAGGTCCCTACATCTTTGGGGTTGGGACGGTCCCACTTGAGGCTGACGGTCCCCTTGCCGAACTGTTGGGGCGAGTACTCTTGACAGCTGGGATTCTTTGAAAGCTATGTAGAGAGTCTGGCTATTCCTTTACAAATTTGGGAGTGTCACGCTGATCCCATGCGCTAGCCATATGGGTGATGCACCCCGAGGGACATGAGATTAGTCCTCGCTATTGTTTGAGGACACGAGACATTCATCAACGAACCACTCTTGAGCAGGCATAGGCCAGAAGAAGTTCTTTCCAACATCAGCAACCAGCACAAGAGGAGTTGGCCAGCAGTTCACAGGAGCCGGGCCGCCACACACCTTGGCTTGACAACCGGTGGTCTCCATTTTGAGATCTCGGTAGCCGGCAAATTCATCGACTCCTTCTTGCGGGAGATCAACCGGAACAAACTTGTCCCAATTCGAGGCCTACATGGACAAGATCATCAGCTGATCTTTCAAAGGATTCAGACACCATGGAAGGTGGAGGACCCTCATACAGGCAAGACGGATTTTCTGGGAGACTTGACACACAATGCAAGATTTTCGGTTGTCCCTCAATGCCATCATCAGTCGGGTCAGGTTCAAACATGGTGCCGCTTACAATCACCAGTAGATGTTTGAACAGCTTTCAAGCTACTTGACGGACAAAGTATTTGGTTGTATGAGGCACATCAAGGCGGTTGTCCTCTACCATCTCCACGGTGAATCCAGCGGTTTCAAGGGCCTTGGCAGCTTGCCTGGCGGCAAGTTGGCAGCGTGAGTGCCCACAAGGAGAAGATCGATGCTGGGACAGTTGCAGCCACTATCCAGCCACCATCCGTGGTGAGTCAGGCACATTTGGATCTGCTGACCTCACACTCAAATCAGCACTTAACAGCACATTTGCGTACGGCGTACACTTGGCTCATGCGCCAAGGTGCGTGGTAAACCCTCCACGACATAGGAGTTAGGCGTGCTCAGTTACAGCAAGTGCTGAGCTACGGCTGAAGCTTCAACGGCCGTCCTACTCGGGACTGCTAGGGGAATCTCAACACTGGACCTCGACAATCCCATACCTAGGACTGCCGGGAGAGTCCCAATGTCAGGCACTTCCAGCCCCATGCTCAGGATTGCCTTGAAAGTCCCCACCTGGGACCCCACAGTCCCATACTCGGGATTGCCGGGACTGCCGACGGATCCCACATGGGCAACCTCACTTGGGGCTTCAGGTTGGGTACTGCCCACCACTATCGACCAAGTTACAAAGGTGGGAATGACAGGGCAAGCCTCCAACAGTCATGGGGGGACCAGTCACTTGGAGGGTAAATGCGCGCCTATGCTTCCCAGCGGCGCGGAGCACTTGGGAGCACCCATGCATTCAGCCCATTACCCGCATGAATGTGCAAGTGAGCAATGCCATGGTGGACAATAGGCAAGGTCATGTCACTGTGAATGGCTATGCTCCCAAGCTCGTGCACGCTTTTAGACATGGGGGCACAGCCAGTGATCATTGGCAAGGCTCTTGCAGCCAGGCTGAACTTGCAAGGAACGGCACTCCGCCATTCACCCTGGAACATCTAGACAGCATCAGGCGCTAAGGAACTTGTGTGTGGGGAGATTGTCCACCCAATTGCCATAACGTTCAAGCCCACGACAGCCGCTGCCATGACATTGGCCATTCGTTACCTTGTCACAACAGCCACTAACTACAATGTCCTTCTTGGGTAGGAAATTTTGTTCCCACCCAGCATCGGCGTGGACAATTGGATAGAGCAAGCTCACTACCGTCCAGATTGGCGAAGTGGAGGTCAGCAAGTGGCGCATTTCCCCTTGCATGCACGTAAGCAGTTGGATGCTTGATGTACTTTATGATGGCTATTCTGGTCATATGGTGACCATCGGTGTCCTAGAGGTGCTTCACATCTCGGTAGCATTTATGCGACATCTTTGGAGCTTGATGATCCGGATCCGGCTGGGAGGACAACCATTTGGTCATAGCGGCACTGCCCTGAAGACAACTCACCATCATTCGCGGTGTCTAACTTAGCTCGTGAGCTATTCCACGGTGCGACCGCTCGGCTTCAGCAATCACCATTGAACGATCCACAAAATTGTGGAATCGACATCATTTCATGGGACTCCTCCTTCGAATGACCAACCATGACTCCATTCAACAAGAGTGCTTCCAGGCCTGGGCAAATGCCACCGAATAGTTCTAACACAATAGTCTACTGTGATAGCTATCCCAAGGCGCAACGCATTGCTGCCTTTTGCCTTTAGGAGCTACAACAACGATTCCCCCATTACAGTATGGGGACCGGATCCGGAATGAGGACTCTGATCCCAGTCGCAAGCCTCGCTTATGTCTTTGAGACTTTCGATTGGGTCATGGGGCCCTAACTCACCGCGAGACAGCGCGGATACATGCCACTGTTGCTCCGTGCAGGCGCATTCTCCATGAAGACTTGAAGGGATGCAATGTGACCACTTTTCACATCAATTTGACCAGCAAGGAGCCCATCTACAGGAGGTGCTACGTGTGGGAGGAAAACCCTAGGGCTTAGGGCTTCCCCCTCTAAGCCACTTATCGCAGCCAAAGCCGTGCGTTGGGTTTCGTCCCATGAGACTTGTGTGAAAGCTTCGAGTCTTGTGAGAAACAATCGCTACTACTGCTGATGACACAACTTCTCAGCCTTCTAACAAGCAAGGCGCCTCTACTCTCCCTCTTACGGCGGCACCACTTGCCTTTGCAGAAAATCACCAATCCTCGACCTACAACGACACAACACAATTGCAGGTCACCTTAGCGAGGAGCCTATCACGCCGAGGACCCACAGTCCACACATAATTTCGTCCCTACTTCTAAGACCAATCTTCTCCACTCGGGCGCCCTTTTGCAGTTGGGATTAGGTCCCTTAGGCTGCACTGTGGCCTTCCACTAACACCTACCTCTAATCCTCTACTCATCTCCTCCTCTTCCTCCTATTCTAACCTCGGTTTGGGCTTCTTGGCCTCGGCTCGCCCTGCAGCTGTGCACAGGGTCGGCCTACAGCAAGTTCTTCCTTGGGCGGTTGCTATGAGTTTGACACCAGATAGCGAGAACCTCGAGTCTTTCCTGTAGTCTACCCTCAAGCCGAGGTTCCACAGGCATTGCCACACACCCAAAGCAAAGCAATTTCACGGCAACCATTCACAAGAGCAACTCGTTTAGGCACTTGCGAGCAAGCCCTCCACCAAGCACTCAGGCCACGCGACTTCCTCTCTCTAGACTGCGTTGGCTCACGGTAAACGAATTCCTTTACAAGGGCAAAGGACTCGCGAGTATGATACTTTACTTTGTGAAATCCTCCTCCTCTTATAGAGGCCTTCCATACAACCTCCCTCGGGTGACCACATTGCAGGAGCCACCTTTCCCAATATTTTATTATTTCCCTCTTGCCGATGTTTAAGACACAGCATCTAAGTCTATTATGCAGTTCTAGATAAACTCTATTCTAGCTACTTCACCTAAGATCATTCTTAAAGAATGTGGTCTACATCACTATCCTTTCTATTATTCCTCTCATCATTTATGGTCTTTGACTATTGTGGACAAAGCGGACTCTCCTTGGGGTTAGGAAATAAGTTGGGTTTGTTTTTTATTAGGTATGGAGTGTAAAATAAGGCGGAAAGGGAGGAATAGCCAGACGGTACTCGGGCCATACTCCAGACTCGGACTCGAGAGGTGAGTAACGGACCACAGGCCCACTCGAGGACCTCGGACCACGCACCCGGAGAGTGTCAGGATAAGTCGGACCTCCCGGGTCAAAATGGGATAAATCCATAAGTAAAGTAACTTAGAGTTGGAGCATGAGTTAGAGGAAGCCGTGGATGGTCTTGAGTGGTGAGCGGGCATCGTGAGACCCGGGACCGTAGGGTTGCAGTGGCGTTATAGGCGGTATTCAGCTCCGGGTACCATGTGGCCCGGTAAAGGCCAGTAAGCGTGGCGTAAGCCATGCAGGCCCATGGCAATAACAGTGCGGACGGTAGCCCCTTCCGCGGCGATTACTTAAAGCGGCGGAGGTCATTCTTCAAACAACCGGCCGTACTCTCTCGAGACACCCGGCTCTCTGGCGTTGTCTTTTATCGCTCGAGCACCCTTCGCGGTTTGACTTGGCGAGTAATTGGCCTTGGCAGGAAGGGGTTGTGGAGCCTCACGTTTGACGGCGGAAGGAAGGGTGTGGGAAAAAGCGGCGGAGGTGCCGGGGAGCCATGGCGCTTAGTGGGCGCAACAGCGTCCTGGCCTTCTCCGAACTTCGAGTGGTGCGTTTGGAGGAGGCGGAGTAGCACTGGACATTTTCCGGTGTCTAGACCTTGACGGGCGTCACCCTAGTCCGGGAAGATCGCCAGGAAGATGTTGGCGGCCAGGAGGTCCGATCAAGAATGCTGCGGGAGGACCCTAGGGTGGTGGGTGGAGGTCTGAGTGATTTACAACCGCCCAGTGAATAGGGGGTAATGCGGAACCCACGAAGGTGAAGGGGAAGGTGGAAGCGGCCGGGCGGCCCTTTTGCGACCGAGGGGCGGCGATCACTCAGGTGGCATTGTCTCCGGACCTCACGGGCGGGAGAAGTACGATCGATGGCGAATTATAAATCCCTTTGGAACATGGCTTCGACCAATGTGGACCACCTTGGGAACAATTTGCTGGTGTTCCTCCACGACCTCCGGAAGAAGCGCCAAACTAGGCGAGAATAATTTTGCCGGATCAGCGGAGGCTCATGGTGAGTGCAGCCACCTCCCGCGTTATCGCCGTTCTTGATCATGTGGGGCACGAACCTTACGAAGGAGGTGAGGAGGCGACCCTCCGAGGAAAGGTTGGCGCCCCTGGGAGGCGGAAGGAAGGTGCGAGCGAGCCCGGCGGTCAGGAGCCAAGAGGTCGGGAGGAGGCGGCCCAGGAGGGATTCCAGGACTCCCATCGTTTGGGCCGGACCCCCTCGCCACCTAGGGAAGTGTGGGAGGACATCCACTTCTCTCCTCTTAGTGCCGGGAGCGGCCAGCGGAAGGCGCAGGGGCAGGAGTTGGTGGCTCCGGCTCAAGCAGGCAGCCAACAAGCGGCAGTGCTGAGCCCCGGCCGGACTCGTCGGGAACCGAGCGGAAGGCGGTGCCGCGCCCGCGCGGCGGGGCCGGCGCGTGCCCTTGCCCTGCCGCCAGCGGGTGGCAAGCGGGAAGTCTGAAGAGGCGGAAAGGCCAGGCAGGAGGCGGGAGGCCAGCGGCCACCGGGCTGTCTGTCCCCAGCAGGGAGAGGCAAAAGGCTCCGGACCCCTTCACCACCTCAGGAGCCCCGGAGGAGGCAGGCGGAGAAGGAGTTAGCGGCCAAGGGCCAAGGAGGTGAGCTCGGGACCAACGGCCTCGGGACACGAGGGTCCCGATTGAGTCCCGAGAGCCCAGTCATTAAACTCCATAGTTTATTATAGTAACCACGGTCCTTTGGGTTACTTAAACTAGGGTTAAATACATTACTTAGGGTTTAGTATTTAAGACCAACTCTTTGTAATCATTATTATTCATTATTCAAGTTTGTTGTTCTCTCTAAGCAATATTGTCATGAGTATCGAGCAAGGTATCATCTATCTTCCTTGCATTGCTAGAGACATCTTCCTCTGATGGAAAATGACTACGCCGCAATAGGAATCGGGTGCACAGCAGGAGCTTCTTTAATCTCATCACTAATAGCTATATCAGAGAGAGGGATCGTCTAAGGCGCCTGGGCCGACTATCACGATCATCTTCATTAAACAGAACTCCTGCTTTCGGTCACATGTTCCGCGGCCATCGATATCTACACCTCCCATTACCTTATCTGGGAGGTTTAGGGTATCAGGATAGAAGGAATTCACAAACATCGGAGTGTGAGCAACCTTACCCAAGGCAATCAAGCAGAGGAAGCCTCGCGGCGATTTTTGCTTAGTGAGGTCTATGACGAACCCGTTGTTACCTTAGGAGATTTGCAAGGTATTTTGTTTGACACACAACTCGCAATCAGGCACTTACGAGACAGATTTTCCTGGAAATCAACGGCATTAAACAGCAATTGGATGCCCTGGTGAAGCAGTTCAGCGAGAATCTGGAATTGAGCGATGGCCCCATAGTTGATGGGCATCGCCATACGATCTTGTGAATTTTAGCGGGCATTGCCCGGCCTCCCTGCCCAGCAATTTTCTGATAAATTTGCCAAAAGGGACGGGAGATTCCAAGAGTCGTGAGCTAGAAATTGAAAGGACACCAATCAAGTTGGAAAAGGCATTTTGGAAGGAAGGTTATTAATTAATTGTGGTAATTAATTAATTGTTTAGTGAGCGATGGGTCACACCTAATTGCCACTATAGCTGATGGGTCACACCTAATTGCCACTCCAGCCATCACCAACTACTGGGTACCCTTTCATCTTCTCGCGACCGTCAGGCGAACCGAATTCCGCTTCAACTTCTTTGAGGCAGGGCTCGTCTGCCATGCGGAGCACCGGCCGCGTCGGTGGGCGGGTGTGCACAAGGCCAAGCTTTGATCTTTGCCCAAGGATTATTTTATGCACACAAACGGGATTGTATGCAGGATTAAGCCAGGATCTGCCAATTTGTGAAAGGACGAGGCTTACTTTCCATTCCGTACGCCATCACCACTCAGCGCTCACGGCGGTTACCTAATGACCAGCGGGCTCCACGGCTCACGCTGAGGATCGGCCTTACGGATCAGCGGCGATTTCACCGCCCAGGCGCTTGCGTCCTCACGGCGAGACCATCCCCATCGATCGAGTACGGGCGACCACGACCTCCGCCCGGCGCACGAGTTGGATCTCTAGGTTTCATCACGGGCGGGATCTACGCCGGTCGCGGCGGGGTCTGCCGAGCAATTGCGAGCCGAGCGCTTGGTGGGGGTCTTGCTTGCATCCGATTTGCGGGAACCGGCCCGTAGCCACGCACCACATAGGGTTCTCGATACGGCCCGGTCGCCCAGCATCGGCCGCCTCGTACTCCACGGATCAGGCGCATCCGGGATCTGCCGGCCTGTACTCGGGATCGGGCGCCACATCCGGGATCGGCCGCCTCTTGCCGCCGCGGCCCGGGATCGTGCATAGCCGGGATCGATCGCCGCGGAGGGAGGATCGGCCGGTTCTCTTACCGCGTCTCGGCTGCTGAGGCGCCTGAAATTCCTTTACACTTCCACCATTTCACGACACATCCTCTACAACCGTGAACACATCATGGCTGGAAATTGACGATAAGGTTTGGATAGCGAGGACATTAAGCAGCGCTCGAATTTGAGGAGGCCATGCTACGGATGCGGGCCGCCTCGGGAATTCTTGGATCGGTAGCCTTTGGTTCTCTACTACGGAGCTTTTGGTCGGGACATTTGGCTCTTTCACAAGAGGAAACGACATCAACATCGGGATGGATCCAGTGAGGCAATTTTCTAATTTTGCACGGACCTTTCTCACAAGGTCGGGAGGAGCCTGAGGATCGAACTTTACTACCTTCACCTGGAGGCGAGTTTTCTTCAGCACAAGCATCGGGTTCAACCTACCAGTTTCCCTCAAGCAGTACAACCTTTGCCAACCTACGGAGTTGGACTTGGGAATCCTACGCCTACCGGGGCTGGATTCGCCAACCTTCTTAGGCGTTTGGGCTGGATTTGGGAATCCGTGAGTGGATATGAGCGGGCTTGGACAAGGCAGGGCGTGCAGGATCCTGCGATCACGGCTGGTCCGGAGTCTGCTCACAATCACATGCAGGCCCATAGCCTACATGCCTTCTTACACAATTGAGTTCAAGGAGGCGGGATAGGTTTAATGGGACTAAATATAATGCCGGAGTGTTCGCATGCGTCTTTGCACTAGATGCCGGCATGTGTGGGGTGTTGTTAGTGGACAGATCCAACCACCTGCGGCTCGCTCCACAAATTGATCAGGAGAGATGGGAGAATGCCAACAACGTAGCCGAGCCCTCATCATTAGTGGGCTTGATGAAGTGTTAGTGCCGGTCGCTTTCCTTACCAAGGGGCGGGACATCCGACAGCTTGCACAAACATACGATGTGAAGAATGTACTCACCTATGTCTTTGTCGGAAGTGAAATTTTTCTTCGCATGCGTGATGGTGATAAAGTTCTTTTTTGTTGGAAAATTCGAGGCAACTTAGAGCTACCTTGATTTCACTTGGTTTTCCCATGCACGAGCTTGATGTCGAGGCTGTTTTTGACCAGCCTTCCCACCCGCTATCGCCTTTTGTCACTAGCTATGGTGCCACACTTCGTGATGCTAGTAGGCTGCAGCACGGGTCGCCCAGTTGATGATTAGCTTTGGATGTAGTTGGAGCCGCCTTCGTGAAGAGCAGCCCTCGCAACACATCGCACTTTAATTCGGCAGACCAAAGTCGATAAGGTTCTCTCTACATCCAAGTTCCGCCTAAAGGCCGGCAAGCTTTTTCCCTTCTAAGGATTCCAAGTCAGGACAGGTCAAGAGGACAGGTGCCTGCAATTGGTGCGGATCCCTTGGTCATTGGGAACGAGAGTGTAGAAAGAAAAGGTCGGAGAACCTAAGAAAGCCGAGAAGACTCTCGTGCTCACTCCCCAAGCCTTCTAAGGCGACATCCGCAAGCCTCCTGCTGTTATGAGCTTGCCACCACTGTGTTATTAGATGACTGGTACTTGGATTCCGGAGCAACGACACACGTCGGTCACAACAGGACTCTGATGAGCAATTTTGTCTCATTGCACACTGCTGAACGGGTACTTTTGGGAGATGAGATTCCTAGAACAGGACTCAAGATTCTTGGACGCGGATCCTGCTATTTTCAGCCATTTGATGGAGAGCTCCTTCGCATTGACAACGTCCTCTATGTGCCTGATATGGCCAAGCACCTTTTGTCAGTAAGCCAGCTTATGCAGCTTAAACGTTTTCAGCTAACTTTTACTTCTGACGGCTGCATGCTCACCACCTCTGGTCCTTCACCTTCCCTGGTTGCTAAGGGCCTGCTAGAGCATGATTTATATAGGCTAGATATATTTTGTGTACCTACCAAGAGTGCCCGTGTGGCTGAGAGGTCTCAGACAGCTTTAGCTCAGTTGTGGCATGCCCGTTTGGGCCATGCTAACAAGGATAAACTCATAAAAATGTCCAACTTCGAATGTTATAGAGAACCACTACCTAAGTGTTTTAAGGACCCTCCCATATGTGATTCTTGCATATTAGCCAAGCAGAAAGAACTCCCGTTTCCAACCATCAGCTACAACACCACATCCCCTCTAGACCTAGTTCATGCAGATATCTCTGGAAAAATACATGTTCCTTCTTTAGGTGGTTCCCTCTATTACCTCACCCTTACTGATGATTTTAGCCGCTACTCCTGGACCTTTCCCATGAAAAGAAGCTCGACACCTTTGCCTATTTTCAGGAATGGCTTACCATGGTTCAGATGACCGCGCCTCTCCATGCTTGAGGTATGGAGGTGCTCCGACAATGGTATGGAGTTTGTGAATGGCCCTTTTGATGAGTACTTATCTGGACAAGGGATCATTCGCAATCGAGATTCTACACTCAAGAACAAAAACTGTTGTTCGCCAAACCAAACTTTGCTCAGCATGACTCGGAGTATGCTAGCTTGGCGGCTTGAGTGTGTAAGGTGAGGCGGTTGGATTGCCACCTACATCCTCAACAGTTGCTTACCACTGCTCGGTTGTACACCTTTTGAACGGATCTGGAAACGCAAGCCCAGTTTGCTCCATCTCCGTGTGTTCGGCTCCCCTGCATATGCCTATATCCATGAGGAACAGAGGAAGAAGCTGGAAGATCGAGCTCGACCCCTTATTTTTGTTGGATATGGTGAGGAGACGGGTTGTATGACCCTCCACCAGATCCTCGCCTTGCTCGGAGCATCACTTTCAAGGAGCTCACTCCACCCAGCCCGACATCTTCTCTTCCGCCCGCTCTCCTCACTTGATGTTGCGGATTTTGATGCCCCTCCCACAGAGTATCCTCAATATGCTGCTTATGAACCGCCACCTCGCCTGCTTTGATCAACAGTGCAGCTAGCACTCGTGGGGTGGAATTCGATATGTGTAGTTCCGCAGGCTCCGCCGCATCACAACTCTGTTGTGGATTTTCAGTGGATGCGTAACTTGAGCGTGATGACGAACTGCACTTTGACACACAAAGATATGGACATCCATCCAAATGTTCCCGACCAGCTCAAGATGAA
Organism: Anthoceros angustus; assembly: GCA_010909165.1. Taxonomy (NCBI): domain Eukaryota; kingdom Viridiplantae; phylum Streptophyta; class Anthocerotopsida; order Anthocerotales; family Anthocerotaceae; genus Anthoceros; species Anthoceros angustus. The sequence goes on from MU008172.1 coordinate 239,793, forward strand.
CAAAACGGCATCGCCTCCTCAGATCATCCGGAGGCCTACATACTTGGTAAGCGAGGGACCCAATCGCCGTAACAATAGTTGGGTCCAGTTTGGGAGGTGATAGACCACAATTCTTCATGTTGTCGATTGTCGGGCCCATCACTCAGCAAGAGTACCCCATTAGGTCTAACCTCCTTCACTTGCAAGATGCGCTGGTGCCAGTGTCAAGGTATCTCCTGCTTGACATCGCAAGTAAATGAAGTCTCCACCTCGAAATTTCTTCGACTTTTGGAAATTGCCATTCGTGTGTGAGCATACCCATGTTGGATTACATTCCGACACATCGCTTTGAGGGAAGCGACACTCCTTCTTGAGGGAAGTGATAAACCAAAAGGAAAGCAAAGGAGAAGAGCGACTGGGGTGTTGGGGCACTGTGAATATGAGGTTGGCATTTTCGAGGGGCCTTGGCCTGGGGTGGTGGGGCACCAGGGTCAAGGCCCGAGGGGCCCACTTAAGGCGTGTATATTTAGAAGGGTTTCTACAAACCCAAAAGAAAGCGGAGCAAAAGTTTGCGGGGGTGGTGGGGCACTGTGGTCATGAGCTTGGCATTTGTGGGGCCCCAACTTTAGTTGAGCCCTATCTTTATGGAGGGAAGCTCGCGGGTTACTGCCGCAAAAAGTGAGGTGGTGCGTTGAGCCTCATGTGGTGGGGAGGTCATGCTTTGGGGACCCCTATGACTTGGGCGCTATATACATGTAGGGATCTCCTTGTTTTTATGGGGAAAGCTTGCTCGAAAAGATGTGTGGAATGTAATCCAACATGGGACAAAAACAAGTGCTCTTGCACTTGTTGAGAGACGCCTCCCGAGGCGGTAAACTCGAGAGTTGCAAAGCTCTCGAGGCCAAGTCTCTGCCTACTCGTTGGTGATGATCACGTCGCGGGAAACCGTCGTTGTCGAAATCCTGCACCAACGGCGACCAGCTCCAGTCGGTCGACGATAGCCCCACCATAGAAACCGANTGCCGTCACCGTCAAGTTCTGCCTTGTGGCGGAGGACTTGGAATCAAGTGGCGCCATGCGGTTCACGGAAGGAGGTGTGTCAAGAGGGCAGCCGGTGGTAAAGGCGTGTGTTGGGAGGTGCCGTCACGCCTAGTGACGGCGCTGGACGGAGATGGGGTCGGAGGGAGTGAGGCCGTGAAAGACATGAGGGATGGAATCGGAGGCGGATGAGATTCCAGCGGGGAGGCAATTGTGTCGTCACCGGCAAGGCGGAGGCGAGGGGCATGGGTCAGCTGCTGAACAAATGGGGTGGGAGAGGGAGGCGGTGGCGAATGGAGGAGGCGGGGTCCATAGCGAAGCCATGGTCGTGGTGGGGGCCAAAAGGCGAGTGGCAGCCATGAGGGAATTTTGAGGGAGGAGAAAGAGGGCGGGGAGTGCTTGATGGCGACGCAACAGGCCGAGAGATGAGGCAGGGGCGACATTGAGGCGTGCCTAACCGTGCAGACACATACAGCGCACTCCGTCTTGAAAGCATGGACCTCCATGAGGCCCCATTGAGGCTCGCCACGTGACAAAAGGTGGAGGCCGAAGAGGAAAGCGGGGAGGTGCTGGAGGCGGCGGGCCGTGTGACGCGCGGGCGCCACAGCGGAAAGAGCGAGGATGGAAGGAGGCGGATTGTGGGCAAGAGGTACATAAGAAAGCGGATGGGGTGCGGGAAGGTAAGCAATTGAAGGTCGTTGTGCACACCACTATATCTGCACATGTCTTGAAGGGCATGCTGCGATGTTTGTACCGTGGAGTGCGTGCGGAGGAGGCGGAGGTGGATGCGATGGAAAGGGAAAGTCATGAGACGACGCAAGAGGAAGGGAGGAAGAAAATCGCAAAACAGGGGGGTTGTAGGAGGTTTCCTTCTCATGCATACGATGAGGAGTAGGAAATTAGAAATGAAGAAGCGCCCTGTATGGAGCGAAAAGAACCCCGCGCCGGCGCAAAGCAAACTCCTAGGCAGAAGGACAAAGTAGTAAATCGATAAGAAGGGTGGGCGAGCCATGGCAAGAAGCCGATGGGCATGGGGACAAGCCGCACGTGCGCTAGAGAAGGTAGGTTGCGACCGGATACACAAAAATAGGCGGCAGGGGTGAAATGTGGGATGTATGTATGTTTTCGAGAATGATGAATACAAAGTATAGTATCACGGACGTGTACAATTTACGTTAGCGATTAATTATAAGCGTGTTTTATACAAAATGAAATATAACCGTATGTCACGAAATTATCGTATATGGCATATTACCAATACCAGATTCTCTAGATGTATGCATACATGTATTTATTTATATGTATTCATACGAGGTAATAAGGAAACCAAGTATTCTATATGGTAAATGTAGTAAAGGAGGAAGGTAGATGGGGAGGAGGTTGACCAAGCCTCCAAAAGTGTTACAAGACTTTTCTTGTAACACTTTATATTACAACCGTGTTGCAATCTTGAGAAGGACAAAAGCGCCTCTCACTTCATCTCAACAAAATTGCAACACACTTGCAACATGGTTGCAACAAACACTCCGGTTTGGTTTCCAAGCCAAAGTGTAACAAGCCCAAAAGTGTTACATGACCCCAAAATTGCAACATAAGTGTTACATCCGGGGTCCAAATCTTAACATAAGTGTAACATAGGCTGCCTTTTCTAGTAGGGCATGGGGACACAGAGAGCAGGGGTTCGTTGAGGCGATGGGCGGAGTGGCGGGGTGAGAAGCGGCCTTGGCGGTGAAGGCCAAGGCAGTGTGCATGGCATGGAGAGGCGATAGTCATGGCGAGTGCGGAGTGGAGGCGGCGTGAGCGGGGGGTGGCGGGGCGGAAGGGTTGGAGGATGGGATGGGCGGAGGCGGAGGCGGGCGGGCGGGCGGGGGCGGAGGGAGGCGGGGGCGAGGGGCATGGGCCGGGTCCGAGGGGCGGCGGAGGGGAGTGCCACTGTGTGAGTGGAGGAAGGGAGGAAGGGAGGCGGGGCCGTCTGCGAGGAAGGCGGAGGAGGCGGAGGCGGAGGGGCAGGCGCCGTCGGGAGCGAGCCAGGCGGAGGGGCAGGCAGGAGGCGGAGGCGGAGGGAGGCGGAGGGGCGGCGGATGGCAGTGGCGGGGCGGAGGAGGCGAGCGGAAGAAGGAGGGAGATGGGGCCGAGGCGCAGGCAGGAGGGATGGGGAGGACGAAGGGAGAAGCGAAGTCGGAGGTGGAGGCAGGCAGTGCACTCGAGCACAAGCAGTGTCTGGCGGGTGTGGAAAGGGAGGCAGTCGGGAGGCTGCCTTTCAGTGGAACTTTGAGGAACATCGCGGAGGGGCGGAGGAGGCGGGGCCGGACATTGAAGGGGCTCATGAGGCTGGGATGTGCACCATGGGCGTTGAGGAGGTGGGCACGGTGCCGAGATGGAGAGGATGCTCAGGTCAGAACACTAGAAGGCGTGCAACCTCATCCTACAAAATGTGACCATCACGCGGGTGTGGGAGTGCGGATTGTGCAGGCGGCATGCGGGCAGTGAGGTCTTTCGTGCGAGAAGCGGTGGACGTGCGAGCCCATGCCGGAGGCCATGGAAATCTTGCATGATCAGTGAGTGCGATGCAGCAGTGCCGATGTACATGTGGCACATGGTGTGAGTGTTGAGGGAACTTGGTCCCCATGGTGGTCATTGAGTCCAAATGCCGCAGGAGAAGCGAGAGGAGCTAGCAGTGCGAGTGCTTTCTGCAACGACAAGATGTACATGTTCCACTTGAGGTGCCTGCCATAGATGGGGCCACGCACTACATAACGTGGGCGGTGCTCGAGGACAACAAGCGGGCGGGGAACAATCTGGCGTCGCGGAGGCGGAGGTTTGGTCACCGCGGATTCGGTCCGATTGTGCGGAGCACAACCTAGTGGAGGAGGACTGAACCAGCGGCAGAGCAGTAGGAACTTCATACGGGGGCCATCCGTGCACAATCGTGCATAATCAAGTTGTCATGTGAAGGGGATTTGGATGCATTGTGCTTGCGATTGCGGTCACAGACTATCCGGAGCCGGGGCATATAACGCGGTGGTGGGGATGTGGGTGTGGGCGTGGATCGAGCACGGAGGCGAAGGAGAAGTGGGGCTTCGCATAAGAGGTACATGTTGGAGCTCCAGATGCGTGAGTTGGATACCACGAACCCTTGGCACATACATTCCTTGCGCAAAGATTCATGCCCACCATGAGGACGGTGGCGACTTTCGTTGGTGTGGAACTTGCAGGTGAGGAAAATGAGGTCGGGAGGCGATGACATAGCAGCGTGGGTGGGGATGTGGGTGTGGGCGGTGGATCGAGCACCACGGAGGCGGAAGGAAGTGGGGCTTCTGTCAAGAGGTACATGTTGGAGCTCAGGGGCGTGAGTTGGATACCACGAACCCTTGGCACATACATTCCTTGCCTTGACATTCATGCCCACCATGAGGACGGTGGCGACTTTCGTTGGTGTGGAACTTGCGGTGAGGAAAATGAGGTCGGGAGGCGATGACATGAGCCACGTCCATGAGGCCTTCCGGAGGAGGAGGCGGGTGGCTGGTAGGGCCGCTTTGCTTATGGGAGTAGGCAGGAGGGCGACAACGACTACTATGTCCCGGACCACAAGACGCCCGCAACGTTGCACCGAGGTGGCACCGCTTCCTCCAATTGCATTGCCGATGGGTAAGTGAGCGTCAAGCCAAGGCCGTCGTGAATGTGAGCACCAGCGATTCTGACGACAAAGGATGTGTGCAGGACATGCAAGTGGCGAGGACATGGCGTCTGAGGCGGGGCTTGCAATGTACAAATTACCTCCGGACATGTATCGTGACGAAGGTGATGTAGGCCAGACAGCGACGGGATCCCACCGCAAAGATATGGTGTGGGAGTGGAATGAAGACCGATTGCACTCTGTGGACATGGAGAGCCCTTAACCTCTTGAACACTTGTCATCCGAGGTGCGTCGCGGAGGCGGTGTTAGCAGCAGAGTCTTGGTTGTGTACTGCAAGCGGGTAGAGAGGTGCACATGGATAGGAAAGGCGAGGGAGTGAGTTCCGCGGACCCAAGACACACTGAAAGAAGGCAGCCTGTATGGGTTCTGACTTAATAAGCAAGTGTGACGCACATGGAAAGCTGGGGCAAAAGCAGGCGGGGGTTGAGGCGAAGGGAGAATGGAAGCGGGCCAAAATCACGGGCCGAGGGAACACGATACAAGGCAAGCATGAGCCGAGGGCCAAGTTGAAAAACGGGCATGATATGTGGCAGTGGTGAGAATAAGCGAATGAGCGTCAAAATTTGGTCAAGTCAAAGCATGGGAGCGGGATGCGAAGACACCTACAAATCTAAAGCCGTAAAGGCCTCGTACATCAAGTCCTATCAAAACCCCTGCTCCACGGTGCCTAAAGCACATGACCAGATCCTAACCCCATGATCACCGCCTCGATGATGTAGAGGTCGTTCATCTCCTCCCACAAGACATGGTTGGCGTGCGTCCAATTCGTAGAAGACGTTGAGATGAAATCCAGGAGGGGCGATAAGGCCGAGGCCACTGCAGCCTGACTCAAGCCAGTGAAACTTGGCCATCCACACCTTGAAGTCCTCCAGTGACTCCGGGTGCTTGGACCGCGAGGCCTCACAATGATCGTTAGGACCCAATGGCCACCCATCAAAATGGGTATGCATGAAATAGTGCGCCCACTGGAAGGCACTCGCAGAGGGAAGTCCAGTCCAAATACACTGCGACCACGTTCCTCATTTCGAAAGAACTTGAAGTCAAGGGTAGTGGCGATGAGGTCGTTGTGGTCCTCCGCATGTCGCAATAAGCATCAAGCTCCTCGTCTGACGGAGGATGCATTATTTTTGGGGTCATAAGACACAGAAACAACTCACTCCACATATTAGGATCGGGTGAGCTCGGAGGAGATTGTGGAACCCTCCTCCACTGCTGCCCCGCACATGCAGTGGCTGCAGGCTGCGCGGCCTGCGGCATGTGAGGAGGAGAGGTGGGCCGGTGCCTGCCATCCCGCCCACAATCGCAGTAAGCCTGCAACAATACCTGCAGTGGCACCAGGCAGCCATCTGCGTGTCAGCCGTTTGCAAGAAAACGAGCATCAAACAATTCGGCATCACCATGGGCACGAAGAAATGGGGACGAGGTTAGTTGGTGCTTGGTGCAAGGATGGATGGAGGAGCTACTGGGTGCCTCCCTTGCGGCGCCTTGGCCTCGCCCGCCTCGCGCCCGCCTCCGCCCGCCTCCGCGCCCTCGCGCGCCGCCTCTCCTTCCCTTGATTGCCGCCCCGTCCCCGGTTGGGCGCGCCTGCGTCGTCCCTCGGCCCAGGCCGCTTGCTGCCGTCCCTCGTCTCCCTTGCCCGCCTCCGTCCCTCGGCGGCTGCGTAGCGAGCCCTGCCTTCGCCCGTGGCAGCGGCCGCCCTTCACTCGCTGCGGTCAGCGCGAAACCCCCGCCCCGGCTGCGCCGCCCTCGGTCCACATTCGTGGCAGGTGGGGCTCGCCCGCCTCGCCCGCCACACTTTGTGCGGCGTCGACCAGTGAAGGCCCGCCCGCCTCGCCGCCTCGCCCGCGCCCGCCTCGCCCGCCCGCCTCGCCTCGCCCGCCTCGCCCGCCTCGCCCGTGCCACCGCCTCGCCGCCTCGCCCGCCTCCGTTGCCCGCGCCCGCCTCGCGCCCGCGCCCGCGCCCGCCTCGCCGCCTCGCCCGCGCGCCGCCTCGCCACGCACCGCCCTCCCGCCTCCGCCTTGCCCGCCCGCCTCGCCGCCTTGCCCGCCTCTCCTTCCCGTGCCGCCTCCGTCCCTCACCCGGTGAGGCCGCACGCCTCGTCCGTCCCTCGGCCCATTGCGAGCCCGCTTGCCTCGTCCCTCGTCTCCCTTGCCCTCCGTCCCTCGCCACGCCCGCCTCCGCCTCGCCCGGCCTTGCCCGCCTCGCCGCCCGCCTCCGCCCCGCTGCGGTCAGCGCGAAACCCCGCCCCGGTGCACAGCTCGCCCCTCGCGGCGGCCGCCCGTCGTGGCGGTGGGGCTCGCCCGCCACTTTGTGCGGCGTCGACCAGTGAAGGCGCTGGTGGCGAGCGCCTCTGCACGGCACGCTCGCTGCACACACACTGCTGGGCCTTTGCTGCCTCGCACCTCGTCGCCCGTGCCACCGCCTCGGGACCTCGCCCCTCCACGCCCCTCCGCACTGCGTGCGTGGGTCGCCCGTGCACCGTCGCAGTCGTGAAAGCAACCCGCCAAGGTGATGTTCCTCGCCCTGCCTAAACCCCCGCCGCCCAAATTTCTTAGGATATGAACCCTAAAACGGGCATGTGGTTTATGGCCACGCCCGCCTCCCTAATGGAATGCGGGCATAAAAAAATTTCTTGATGCGTGCGGGAGAAAAAAGCAGTGAGTCGGGAAAAACCCTAAAGTTCCTTTCTTTCTTCCGGTGACTCGGGTGCTTGGTGCCCGTCCCTCGGCTACCCCATTTGGTCGGGTTACCAAACCGGACACCAAAAGTTTTGCGGAAAATAAAAATGCCCCGTCCCCTCTGTCCTCTTTGGTATGCCATACCTATCAATCAAAATTTAAATTTTTCTTTTTTTTGGATAGTTTTATTCTTAAATTTATAATATTTTATTTTTTTTAAATAGGAAAAATGTAATCGGGACACCTCCCTTAATGGGACCTCTAAAGGCACTCCGAATTAGGGGGGTGGACTGTATATATTATGTACCTACACTGATATTGTAGCTTTACAGACATTATAGGCCCTATATCTTCATTCTGTTTCTTCCTGTGAGCTCCAAAGAGAGCGGTATGGGTGGTAAGCGCCGCCGGCAGGCGGTGTTCCAGGAAGAGCAAGAGGAAATGGCTGGTGTGGACGAGCAACCGGGTGTGAACGAGCAAGCCGTAGCTGTGTTTCCTAATGGAATCGCAAATGGACGGGAAGCTGAGGCGGAGACTTCCGGCGCTGTTGAGAAGCCGGTGGGGCTACAGATTTACTGGAATCTCTCTCTGAGAGATCAGAAAGCTAGGGAGGAGGCCTCGGTTGCGTTGGTGAAAGAGCTGACATTGGCGCAGCAGGAATGGGAGGGAAGTAGGAAGGGGGGGCAGAAAGCAGCGCAAGAGGAGGTGTTGGGAGCTTCCTCTGATGAAGTGCTGCTGGCGGGGTGTGCTCCGGATGTGCGCTATGCTTTGCGTCGGCTTGTGCGGGGTCTGTCGTCGTCCAGGGAGACCGTTCGACAGGGATTTGCTTCTGCCCTCGCGGCGGTGCTTGGTGCTCTGACGTGTGTGGATGGGGAAGCTGTATTGAAGCTGGTGAATAAGAATTTGGAGGTTGCCTCCTCCATGAAAGGCCAGGAAGCAAGAGATGTGCTGTTAGGGCGCCTGTTTGCGCACGGTGCACTGATACGAGGTTTCAGAGAGAGAACCATGTCAGTGGAGCTGGCCCAGGAGATTACGCAGCTGCTTTTGTCTCTAGCTGCCCGGAAGACCTTTTTGCGGGAGCCCTCCGTTTCTCTGTTGTTAGAGTTTGCAGAACCCTTGCCTGCAGAGGTTTTGAGGAAGGGCGTTTTTTCTGCTCCTTTGTTCCAAGAATGGATCCAGGCGAAGCTGGATGGCGCTAGCCCTGATGCGTTGTTAATGGCATTGAGATTGTTCCCGAAACTACCTGCTCCAACAAGGGAGAGCTGTGCGTTGGTTTCGGGTTCTGACGATTTGAAGCAGGTACTCAGTCCGGCGCATCTCTCATCTCTAGTTCCGATTTTAAAGGAGACAACCTGCAGCCTTCCGAGGGTGCACTCGTTGTGGCCAGTCTTCCTCGAGCTGCTGCTGTCAGGTAACAAAGTTGGGGTTCCAGAAAGGAAACGGAAAAAGAAGCCAGCATCAAATGTTGGCCAGGAATGGGAGACCAATCTAAAGAATTTCTGGAAGATTGTGGTTGAAGAGGGCTTATTAACTTCTTCTCATGAGAGGAAGCACTTGGCCATGGAGCTGTTGCTACTGCTTCTCCCTCGCTTGAGTCCATCGTTGGTGAGGATTGTTTTAACAGGACCCATTGTGCGCTGCCTATCGGATGTGCTTTCTGGACAGCAGACTTGGTTGCACAAAGCTGCTCAGAGGTGTTTGCAGGAAATTTGTCAATGGGCTCAACAAGAGGATGAGCGCATCATTGAAGTGATAATCAGCTTGCAAGGATGCACTTGTGGGAAATTTGATGTGAAGTCCAGCACTCAAACGGTCAGGACTCTTTTTAGCAAGCTATCAGGTGAAAGCAGCTGGAGGGCTTTGATCACAAGGCTTTTCAAATGTTTTCTTCAAGGTTCTCCTGGGGTACATGAACACAAAGGAGCTAGTGCAGTGGTAGGTGGAATGGAAGACCTAGGTTCTTCTGGGCACGAGACTAAGGAGGATGTAAACGAAGGGCAGGACGGTGGAGAAGAAGAGCTGACTACCGAGGATCACTCAGCTTTGGATATGGCAAAAGTTTGGGTTATAGACCAGCTTCTGCTAGTTTTTAAGGTTGCGCAGCTTGAACCTGTGGTTCGGTCTAGTCTGCAAAAAGACGTTCTTCGGTTTTTGGCTTTGCATGGGTTGTTCCAGGCAAGTGCTCTTGTGGATAGAGAGATAACGGATGTGGGTGAAAAGTTGGAATTTCCGGAGGGGCCCATCTCAAACCATGTACGGAACATGTGTGTTACTCGACTCTCTACTCTTCTGGTGGATGCACAACGGTCTGTTCCCTTTAAGCACAAACCGAAAAATCAGGGGAATGAAGCAGACAGGGATAACGTTGATTCATCACAAACAGAAGATTTTGCAGGATTTTTAGTTGAATTTTTGGCCAGGGTCCAGAAGTTTGACTATATATCATTTGTGCGTCCACTGTCAGAAGATAACAGGAAGGCCTTGACAGGTCTTCATGCAGCTCTTGTGCAAGTGACCAAAGCCCTATCTACATGTGACAAGGAGAGCGCAGCGAAGCTGAGAGCAATGCGGCTGTTTTTGGTACAGCTACTTTTTCGATTATATGTGGAGCCAGATGCTCCAAGTGACATAGTGGCAGAGCTGCTGCTGTGCTGTCAATACCTGTTTGGGCAGCTCTTTGAGGTGCCAGTGGCAGTTGCCCCACCTGATAACGCTGAACTTCCAAATACTATGGATGTTCTGGTTGACATTTTGTTGTCAGTGCTAATACAGCCTTCCGCGCGTCTTCGGGCTGGTGCAGAGCAATTGTTTAAAGTGTTTTGTAGTGACCTCACAGCTGATGGTCTGAAGGCCATTCTGCGGGTTGTGCGAAAGCAACCCAAAGCTGCACGGCACAGGCCTGCCTTCGAAGTAGAGGAAGAGAGTGATGAGGACGACGACGTGGTGGACATGGACAATGACAGTGATGTTGAGGAGGAAGAGGGCATGAGTGATCAGGTTGAGGATGATGACGAAGAGGACTGTGAGAGTGATCATGGCGATGATGATGAAGGGGAAGGTGGTGCTGCTGAAGGTGACAAGGGCAGAGTAAAGAAGCAGATGGCTGATGTCATGAAGGTTCCTAAGGTGGAGGGGAAAGGAGGACTGAAGGTGCAGGCCAATGAAAATACAAACAAGTCAGACTCGGATGATGAGGATGGTAACCTTTCTGACATGGATGATGAGCAGATGTTTATGATGGACTCTCACCTTTCCAAGATTTTGCAACAGAAGAAAGCAGGTGGTGATGGTAGTCAGAGCAACAAAGATTTCCAAAGGCAACTGACAGATTTCAAATTGCGAGCCCTTTCTCTCTTGGAGATCTTCCTGCTGAAGCATCCTTCTAGTCCCCTGGTGTTCCCTATATTGCGTGCTTTGTTGCAGCAGTTCGTTATCGCGAGTGGAGATGGCAACACAGAGTTGATTAGCAGGATTGGTGACATGATTAAGGGCAAAATCTTGAAAGCGAAAGCGTATCCGAAAGGGCCCGAATTGAGCAAATCTTTAGTAAAAGAGCTGCTACCGAAGACAATCAGTGTAGCGGCTCGATCACTGAACAAGGAAGTTAGAAACATAGCACAGCTTTCTGTGTTCTGGCTGTTGAAAGTGCTCAATGGGAACTGGTCAGGAAGTGAGCTGCAGAATGACACAGATCTTAGGCAAGTATTTACAGGTTCTTTGCAGGATTTCTTTCTGAACCGAAAGCTCCGTTTGCAAGCTACATTCTTCAGCGAGATACTAGTGAGATACCCCTGGCAAGGAGAGTTTTTTGTCACTGTCCTACTTCAGCAGTGTAAGTCTGCTAGGACAGCGTTTCTCCAGTGTCGAGCTCTGCAGCTACTTTCGCTGTTTGTCAAGACAACAAAGCGTACAAAGGGAGCACCTGTGGTGGCTGGGAGCTTAGCAGCAGCGCTGGAACCACACCTGAAGATGCTGGGGGAAGCCCTGGTCGCTGTGTTTCAGAAGCCTCCGGAAAAAGCTTCCACCCGCAAGGAAGCTTATGGCTACTGCATCTCTTGCCTGGAGTCTTTGCCTAAAGTCTACTCCAATCTACGGTTGGTAGACGTGGTTGATGTGCCATTGTTGCTTGCAGCGATTAAGGCACTTGACGTGCCTCGGCTTAAGAGACTGGAGTATTTTCTTGAAGATAGCCTAGACGACAGAGAGGAAATTGGACATCCGCAGCCTGTGGACATACAGGAGGATGGAGATCCTCAGCCCACGGGCATACAGGAGCATGGACTACAGTCTGCGGACACACAGGAGAATGGACATCCCCAGCCCGCGGACACACAGGAGAATGGGCATTCCGAGCCCTCGAGGCTGAAGAAAACTAAAAGGTTGAATGGCGCAGCCCAGGATTTGGAAAGGCCCAAAAAGGCAAAGAAAATGGCTAGGGCTGGACGTAAAGCTTAAGTTGTGGCACGTTGCCACATGGGAGTTGTGGCACCGTGGCGATGGATACCTCCTGTGTCGGCGACTAACTTGTGCCAGCAGGACCTGGAAACGTAGTCAGTCCCACTGGGGACTATTCTGCTCTACCGCGCCTCTATACAACACGAGATAAAGGCCGGAGTGCAGGAGTCAATTTGGGGCCATCACACCCTGCAACTAATCACGTTAGGGACGTGTAGATTCCCTGAACATAATACAACGCATGCCCATGTAGAAGTGGTCTTCTCCAGGATCATCCACAACTTCAACCAATTCCCATTATTCGGGTGCTTCTACTGCTTAATGATTGAAACCTTCCTTATACGGAGTGACAGGAAACAGTCTCTCCCCCCTGCAGGTAGGTCGCACAAACGAACCAATGACGAGCAATGAACCTCCCTCAACACATCCGCAATTGCAGTTTCATTTGGAGCAACCCGGACTCCTTTTTACCGGGATTCGTGAAAGATCTGTCACAAAGACGTCCAATGCATTTCCCAGAACAGAAACATGAAGGCAAATCACATGCCTGTGTAACAATTTGTAGCATTTCCGCGCAGGAGCGAGGCTGTGTGGCTGTGTTGCATACATCTTGTTGTCCAGCTTGCTCATATATATAACCGCCGGGCCGGATGGTCAGAGTTGGGGTTTGGGAGAGTGCCGTAATGGCGGTCAACGTGCTGCGTGCTCCAATGGCGGGCATCGGGAGTCGGGGGTTGGCGGGGATGTGCGTTTCGTGAGGGCGGCGCTGGCGGCAATGTGCTTGCTGGAGCTCCTTGCCGAGAGCGTTATGGCAGGAGCGTGCTGCCGGGGCCGATCGAGGAAGAGAAGCTGCTCCATGACTGTCTCATGGTGAAGAGGGCCACTATTCCTGTCTACGACACCTAACTAATTGCTCGGTAGCGCCATCATTTGCTTGCTCGGTTACTGCCAATTTGCCTGGAGACAAATTCTCGTTTACAAGTACATGATCAGTAGGTACTTGCTGATATCGGTTGCAGCAAATCGTTTAGGGTCAACAACTAACAGTTTCGGCTGCATGCAGTTATTTCTCGATCTCCGGGACTTCTCGGGCTTGTTGGGAGGGATTCTGTTCACTCTATATCAAGGTTCAGGGGGAGCGGGAGGTGCGGGTCCCAGAGTGTTCAGCATCAAATCCCGTGTTAAGCGCGCGATGACTACAGGCGATGAGCTTCATCAACCTGTATCACTGTGTTAGAGAGATTATCGGCAACTGGATATTTTGAAATTAAAGTATCAAGTCATCAAATGTGATGCAGCGTATAACTTACACGTCCTGTTGAATGACTTGTGCCATACAAATGTCACCAAATTGGATGCACACATGCCTTCCTCTTGCAAAGCATTTCATGGACATGGAGAGCTTGTGCTCACATCGGACACTCTTTTGAGCATTTCCAAACCGGAACACTTTCTTGTGAGATTGTTTTGGTCAAGCTTTCTTCTAAGCCCTTAGTTGGAAATTACTGGCTATCGTACCCATGTTACCCCTTCTACCTAGGTATTTTATTCCATGTTTTCCTTCCAATTAGACTATGCTATTCCGTGCAATCAAGCTAATCCATCCCTTCTTTCCTTTCAATCACACTATGCTATTCTATTGTACACCTTCAACCAGTGCGCAACCACAACACCCTCCTCTCAATTTTCATATTTATTTATAAAATTAATATCAAAATTCTGGACAAAAATATATCACCAAGAATTCTGCATGGACTGAATTTACCGTTATCTGACATACCCACTCTCAGGGATTGTTAGGGTCTCTTTAGACTCTATCTTTCTAAAGAGACAGTGAAGGGAACGAAAATGAATTGATCTTTAGACTCTTACTTAGATGAAGTGGTAACGAAGGCAACTGTGCTACACTGTTAACTGGCTGAATTGTGAACGTAGGACAGTGAGAACAAAGCTGTCAATCTGTAGGTTAAGCAGCGAAAGCTTGCGGTAGGCAGCTATGGAAAAGTGGTGAGAGCCTGTTGCTTACGCAGGGCATCTAGGGCAGTGTGGCAACCTTGTTTGTTGTGTTCGAATGCTGTAAATTGCCAGACCATCTAAGCAGCAGACGTTGCTCTGTTATGCCATAGGTTCTGCATAGGAGCAAGCTGGACCACAAGGTGTATGCAATTAAGGTAGTTTCACTCACGTGACTGGCTCACTGTTCTGGGAAATGCAATGGATGTCTCTGTGACAGATTTTTCACAAATCTCGGTTAAAAAGAGTCCGGGTTGCTCCAAATGAAACTGCGATGACGGATGTCTTGAGGGAGGTTCCTGCACCTCCTTGCTCGTCATTGGTCCTTTTGGGCGACCCAACTGCAGGGGAGAGGCTGATTCCCTAAGCCTGTCACTCCGTATCAGGTTTCAATCACGAAGCAGTTGAAGCACCCGAATATTGGGAAATTGGTAAGAGTTATGGATGATCCTGGAATTGACCACCTCTACGTGGGCATGCCACACTTTTTCGCCTTTTCTGGTAATCAATGGCGGTATACTCTGAGGAACAGAACCAAAGGAAGGCTAAGACGAAAAGCAGATAACCAGGTACTCTGGAGAACCACAACCTACTCTGAGGAGCCTTATCTACAACACTTACTTGATAGCGAGTCTTCTCCTCTCATAGATAACGCGAGCTAAGAATGCGGGCCACAAGGACACAATGGACACTGCCGAGGTCATTGCAGAGGCAAAGGCCTTGCGAGGGTTTTGGATGAAGGCCTTTTGCACAAGGGTTTTGGTCACCCTCTTCGTATGTACAGTGAATCAGCCGCACAAACAGAGAACGACGAGGTCCAGCACCATAGGCAGGCACGCTGAACCCAAGCAACCATTGCACAACTGGATGATTTAGTTTCATCTAAGACGACGGGCCAACCAAAGAGAAAGCTCAAGATACCAGGAGACTCTTGAGAAGATTGGCATGAGGTAGTTGGCGGCGAGAAAATCAGACAAGAAAGTCGGTGCTGATAATAAAGGGCAGCAAGGTGTAGCAGAGAAAAACCACTGCAGGACATACGCTGGCAAATTCATCCTATATTCCATGGAACAAGAAAAAATGGGAAGAAGGAAGACAACAGGAACCCTACAGCCCAAAGGCATCCAAGGAAGTAAAGTTTCTCATTAGGACGGCCGCCACAACACCACTGTTACACCGAGCATCTGGAAGCTCAACCAATCTACCTCTACTAGAGCCAAGCCAGGACTGAAGCCCTCTCAGCTCCACCGCAAGCGCCGCAAAAATCATGCCATCTCTCACGCCGTGAGCACGACCGCGCCTCCGGCAGCCTTGATCTTCTTTTCCGCCAGCTTGGAGAAAAACTTGGCCTTCACCACCACAGGTTGCGTGGGCAGGTCGCCCTTGCCCAACACCTTGAAAAACCCGTGCTGAGTCACATCCAACAAGGGCGCGGCGCTGGCGCCATTTGCCTGCTCCTTCACCGAGTCCGGCACCAGCGACCACAGCTTGTCCACGTTCACGATGGGGCAGTGGTACTGGTTCTTCGTCTTGTGGAAGTAGCGCATGCCCACCTTCCCGAAGTACCCAGGATGGTACTTGTCGAACAGAATACGGTGATGGTGCATGCCTCCGGCGTTACCCCGCCCTCCAGGATGCTTGCGGTGCTTCCCCACACGCCCGTGCCCGGCCGATACGTGCCCCCGCTTCTTGCGGTTCTTCTTCAACCTAGTCGTCATCGCGCCAACCTCCTGGCGCCTACCAATGCAGTCGGTGGTGAGGACTCGCAGGTGCGAAAGACCTTCCTGTTCTTCAAGTGACGAACATGAGAACCTGGGCCCTCTAGGGTTAGGGTTTCAGGCAGGCAGCAACACCTATTAAGGCAAGGCAGCAACACCTATTAAGGCAGCAACACCTATTAGGTAGGGTTTTACTCCACCTACATAGCTAGGTACATAATAGGTTTTAGGAAGGTGAACAATACGAGGTTCCCTTTCGCCTGGGCTCAAATAGGTCTTTGATTCATTATCAGGCCAGTGCGTGTTACCGCCAGTGTCCAGTGTGAGTGTGATTCATTTTCCGACCAGCACACCAAGCGCTTTTGTCGACCTCAGACCGGGTCTCCAAGTTCATGTCGAGTTCCCAGCCGCGGTGGCGTCGAACTCCAGCGTCGGATCTGCTGGCCCTTCCGGGCTGCGAATGCGCAATGGTCGGAGGGGAAATTAGGGTTGGGATGCGGTGGTGCTGGCCAGAGAAGCATCGATCGGGCGCGGCGGGGGACGAGGGTATCGAGCGATCGAGCTACGCAGCACCGGGCTTCTGGACATGGCGGAGGAGGATTGATGGAGAGGAGGATGCGCGCGGGCGGGAGGGATGATCGGATGTGCTGGAATGCTGCTGCTGCTGCTGCAGCAGCGGCGTTGGTGTTGCTGGCGGTGTGCGGGGAGGCGGCAACCGAGGCGGGGGAGACGGCGGCGCTGGAGGCCATACGCGGGGCTCTGATCGATCCGCGGGGGAGTCTGAGGAGCTGGCAAGGGAGTGACCCGTGCAGCGCGCGGAAGCCATGGGCCTGGGTGTTTTGCGAGCTGGATAGCAGCGGGGTGGGGCACATCGTGGAGCTGCGCCTCTCCCAGCTAGGGCTGCAGGGCACGCTCTCGGAGGAAGTAGGGAGGCTCCCGCACCTGTACACGCTGAACCTCATGTGGAATAACATTACCGGCGGGATCCCGGCGTCGGTGGGGGAGCTGGCCAACCTCCAGCTGCTGCTGGTGAACGGGAACCAGATGACGGGGCCGCTGCCCCCGGAGCTGGGGCGGCTCTCCAAGCTCACCCGCCTCCAGATCGACCAGAACGACTTCTCGGGCGGCATCCCCGCGGAGATCACCAACCTCGCCAGCATGCAGCACCTCCACATGAACAACAACTCCTTGTCTGGCCAGATACCTTCCGGCTTAGGGAGCCTGCCGAAGATCATCCACATCCTCCTGGACGGCAACCAGCTCTCAGGCACCATTCCGGACGACCTAGCCGTGCCCAAGTCCCCGCTCCAGATCCTGCAGCTCGACAACAACCCCTTCGACTCCGGGCATCACGTCCCGTCCAACTTCACCGCCGACGCCCCGGCCCTGCTCAAGCTCAGCATGCGCAACTGCAACCTGGCGGGGCCTGTCCCGGAGCTCCGCGGCGCCCCGTCTCTCAAGTTCCTGGACCTGAGCAGCAACCAGCTCACCGGCGGGCTCCCCGACGTGGGCTCCCTCGTCAACCTCACCTCCGCGCTGCTCTCCTCCAACGCGCTCTCCCAGAACGTGTCCGGGCTGGTGCTCGGGCCCTTGCCTTCCCTGCAGACGCTCTTCCTGGCGGACAACAACTTCACGGGCGAGGTGGACGTGGCGACCCTCCTGGCCGGGGCCCCGCGGGCCGCGTCTTCGGACCCGGGCGTCATCATCGACCTACAGCGGAACTCCCTCTCGAGCTTCGCCCCGGTGCCGGACGGGATTTCGCTCTTGCTGGCAGGCAACGACGCCATCTGCGGCGCCCCGGACTCCGCCAAGTACACCCAATGCCACCCGCAGAGCGAGGGCTTCCCGGAGCTGGACCAGGGGCACCAGGAGCAGGCCCCGGACTGCCCCGACGTGCGCTGCGACGCCGGGGCCTTCCAGGCCGCCAAGATGATCAACGATGTCTGCCTCTGCCTCTACCCTGTCTCCCTCCGGATCCGGCTCAAGAGCCCGTCCTTCACGCTCTTCCTCCCGCTCCAGGGACGCTATACCGCGTACCTGGCTTCCGGCTTGACCAAGGCCACCAACGGGACGGTTTCCATGGTTTCCGACCAGGTTGGGGTGCGGGGGTATCAGTGGGAGGTCGGGCCGAGGGTGGTGCTGGATTTGCATCTCTTTCCCCCCGGGGGGAGCAGGACTTCCTTCTCGCGCCAGCAGGTGGATGCGCTCTTCTTCGTCTTCTCTAACTGGCGGGTGCGCGCGGACCCGCTCTTCGGGCCGCAGGAGTTCCTTTGGTGGGATCCGGGATGGTACGGCGCCGCCATGGCCTCGGGCCGGAGCTCGCGGCGGAGCAGGGCGGTGAAGGTGGCGGTCGGGGCGGTGGTCGGGGCGTGGTGGTCGCCGTCCTCGTGACCGCGGCGCTGGTTTGGCTCGCGTCCTTGCTCGCGTACCGGTACCGAGCGAGTCGGGCGAAGGGCGCGGCGCTCCTGGCGGGCGGCGACCGCAGCGGGGACCGGTCCGGGCTGGTGGTGACCGGGGTGCGGCAGTTCACGTTCGAGGAGCTGTGCGAGGCGACGGCCATGTTCGGCGAGGAGCGGCAGGTCGGGCAAGGCGGGTACGGGCGGGTGTACCGTGGGAGGTCGCGGGGCTGGGACCGGTCGCCGTGAAGCGGGCGCAGGAGGGGAGCCTGCAGGGGAGCCGGGAGTTCTACACCGAGATCGAGCTCCTGTCCCGGCTGCACCACCGGAATCTGGTGCGGCTGCTGGGGTTTTGCAGCGACAGCGGGGAGCAGATGCTGGTGTACGAGTACATGGAGGGCGGGACGCTGAAGGAGCGGCTGCGGCGGGGGAACCTGGACTTGGCGGCGCGGATCCGCATCGCCATCGGGAGCGCGCGGGGGATCGCGTACTTGCACAACGAGGCGCACGCGCCTATCTTCCATCGGGACATCAAGGCGTCCAACATCCTGCTGGACGCGCGGGGAACGCCAAGGTCGCCGACCTGGGGCTGTCGCGGGCGGCGCCCGCGGCGGAGCGGGAGGGCGCCGCCCTCTCGCATGTCTCTACCGTCTGCAAGGGCACGCCCGGGTACGTGGACCCCGAGTACTTCCTCACGCACAAGCTCACGGACAAGAGCGACGTCTACAGCTTCGGGGTGGTGCTGCTGGAGCTAGCAACCGGGCAGCCGCCTATCTTGCAGGGCCAGAATATCGTGCGGCATGTGAAGGCGGCGCTGGAGGCCGGCACCTTCATGGCCGAGATGGTGGATCCACGCATGCCACTGCCCGCCGTGGCCGGGGCTCAGATTGTGGAGTCGCTTGCGCGCCTTGGGCTGCGGTGCTGCCGGGACGATCCCGATGCCCGGCCGAACATTCTGGAGGTGGTGCGCGACCTGGAGGTGATGCTGCCCTGGGCAGTCTCGTCCGATGCCACCAGCCCCGGGAGCGGGCCCCCGACCCCCTCGGGGCCTTACTCCGCGCCCGCTCCCAACTCCGGATCCGTCAGCAGTGTCCATCATTTTGTGGCGCCCCGCTAGGCGAGCTATGTAGATCGGGAGCAAACACAAACCCGCCCGCCCAAGTTGGATGCCAATTCGTGTTGTAAATTACAAGTTTAGTGAGCTAAACTACTTACAGACGTATCTAGGGTAGGTAGACCCGGAGTAACAGTGTTAGTAATGTCTTTCCGCTGGAAGTGAGCATCCTCCCCAGGGGGAAGGTCTCGACACTCACCAATGTCCCTGGAGTCTTCAAGTGTCTTTCTTCATCCGCCAGGCGAATTGCTGCACAGTGTGAATGACTTGGCAGTACAATCCTGGAATGGTAATGTACATTTTGCATCAGTTGGCTGACACAGGGAACAAACACAGACTGATCTTTCATCAGGCTATTCATTTCTCATGACACGTTGCAATTTGCTGTCATTGCAGCCTCCAAAGTGCTCTGTCAGATGAATCTCCAAATGAAGCGGGTCATACATAGCTGTCGTAAGTAGCAGTAGCAGCGCAAAGTTTTGTTTCTTGAAACACATGCTTGCGGACAAGGCTCCCCGCTCGGAACTTTGCTCTTTGTACTGGGGGCACTCAACTCATCCAAACTGCATACCTAGATGCCTCACCCAAAGCAATTCCAGTGCTTTGCATGCATCTTTCAAACACAAACCAAGAAATTGTCCTGGAATCGACGACCCTTGACTGGGCTAGCCTCGACTCAAGAAACAGCGTGAAGACAAAGCACTCCACAGCTTTACCGGCGAGTTATCCTGTGACCTGCCTCGTGTCCCAGTGACTGTTACGTGCCCTAAAGATGTTAACGACCTGTGCCCTAATTTTAGTTACGTTGCGACAATTAGCGGTCACGACGTCGTAACGAACCAAACGAGAAACTCCGACCCGCCTCCGCAAGTTGATGAATCGTGCCAGGGTAACAAGAGCGTGAATCAGCACCACTGTACATCGTTGAGACGTTTGAAAACTTTAGGGCTGGTTGTTCCCCGCTCGAGCTGCGGGCAGACGTTGTGGACGGCACGCTGGTGATCGGACAGCAGCAGCAGCCATGGCGACCACCAAAGTGCAGCGGATTATGACCCAGCCCATTGTAAGTGATGTACTGCCTTTCCGCAAAGCAGATGGTAGGGTTCGGTTTCTTTTCATTGGCATTGGGAGCCCGCTATGAGCTGAAAAGAGCTGTTCCCTGCTTCGCTTTCCTTTTCTAACCATTTCGTGGCGGTTGCATGGATTCTTCGTATGGCGTGGTGACTGACGGGACTCGCTTCGCAGAATCTCATTTTCCGATTCCTTCAAAGTGTAAGGCCTATCAACTCACGCTCGTGAA
Source organism: Anthoceros angustus (assembly GCA_010909165.1). Lineage (NCBI taxonomy): Eukaryota > Viridiplantae > Streptophyta > Anthocerotopsida > Anthocerotales > Anthocerotaceae > Anthoceros > Anthoceros angustus. The sequence goes on from MU008172.1 coordinate 260,181, forward strand.
CTTTAGCAAGACTTTCTAAGTTCTTGTTCGTTCAAGTGAGTGATGACCTCCTCTGGGTGTGCTGTTGGCAGAAATCACGAATTCAAATCTGGCTTTTCGAGCAGAGGGACCTGAGGATTGAGGGGAGAATCATTGTGAGTATATCCTGTATTTGCTTGTTCGTTACGCTATTTCTGTCCGCCATGTACTGACCGGGTGCTTGTCTTGCTTAGGGGTTCGATGAGTACATGAACCTTGTTCTGGACGATGCGGAGGAGGTGTCTGTCAAGAAGAATACACGGAAACCCCTAGGTCTTTGCTTCTCCTATGCTTCTTCTTTTGATGGTTCTTGCATTCCGCAGTAGGGTATGGTTTGATTTCGCCTGAATTGTTTTCGAACCTGAAGAAGTAGGACGTACTTGGCCGTGCTCCGGTCTTGGTAACAAGGCTTACATGTTACAGGACGCATTCTTCTCAAGGGAGATAACATCACGCTCATGATGAACACGTAAGTACTCTTTCCTGAGCAGCAAAGCTTCCTACTGTGTCTGCGATGAAAACGGACAGAATTGTCTGACTTGGTTGTCTCATGACAGGGGCAAGTAACAAGGCCAGAAAGCGAGACTCTTTCCGACAGGAGCAAAGCTACGAGGCAGGATGAGTCCGAGCTGCTCGGTGTAGCTGAATTCCATGTAATACCACCTCAGTTGTACACATCACCTGGGATGGGAAGGCTCATTAGACCTCCAGTGCGGCCAGATGCTTTGTGACCTTTCCGAGGCGAACAAAAGCGTACGCCCTTAATGTGAAGGAGAGACTCAAACTACTCTATATTGCAGTTTTGAAATCTGGCTCGATTTCTTACGAGTAACAGACACAATACGACGCTGTTTGAGGGACACTGGTCACGCTACTTGAAGAACGGTCCCGAAACTCACCACCCGGTGTGAAACGAGGATGAGCCTAGTACGGCAGAGAGACGTTGAGATGACCGGCAATGCACGGTGCCGAGTGACCGGGGTACCGGCTTCGTTCAAATTTCCTGCTCTGAGTTGGTCGAGACCAGGCGCACTCCAAGTGCGGAGAAACCTTGCACGGTCTCTCAGGAGGTGGAGGAGGTGCCTGCGTACATATGTATGTATTGGTTGGAGCCGGTGTATGTGCACGGGAGCCGCAGAAATTCCTGGACGACCTATTTCCAGGGGCAACAGGAGCTAAATTTTTTGGAGAGGACTCGGAATTTTTCCTCCAAGATGTCCTCGCCCCGGCCGCAGGTTGAATCCAGCCATTGTTCTCCGTCTCTTTTAAACAAGTCGAGAATGGAGAACAGCCTTGCTTTGAAGGTGCGGATACCTGGACATAATCTTTTCCTTCGCCTCGCTGTCTGTGAGCAAGGCATGAAAATCAGTTCGATGAAGCTCAAGCTATTAGGTCCTTGATCATGTGCTTACGAATTGTCAATGCGGGCTTCTCTCTCTGAGTGACGGAATTGGACTTCCTCTCTGCAGGCGGAAATAATTCTCCCGCAGCTTAGCCTCGTTGTTGTCCCCTTGTTGCTCTCTTTGTTCCTGACGGCAACTCCTGTCATCTGCAGAAGGTGATAGTAAGTGCGTCCAACAACAACGCGAAGAACAGATGGAAGGAGCAGTTTTCACCTCAACGAACAAGCCTACACTATTGGGAACTTGAATGTATGGCAGAGGTCCGAATTGTCCCTCCCAAGTTCCGCTCCAAGTCTTGTATTCTTATCCTAGCAAAGAGTTTCTGACATTGCTTCTGCAGGCACTACGGGAGGCTGAGAACAAGGGAATTGCTCAGGCTTGGGAGATTTCCAAGCTACAACTAGTGGTGAAAATGCTCCAGAATGAGAAACTAGGTTTTGAACGCCACCCTCTGACATTCCAAGTAATTTCTCTTGAGAGTTCGTGTTTGTGCAAAGAGACAGAGGTAGTTCTCCTGGGTTTACATGCAAGTTCCATCCAGTCATACGCTTGAACCTTAACTTGCAGAATCTACCCTTCTTGATGAGGGTGCTCTTCAACGAAAGTATAATGCATCCAAGTTGTTACTTATAAAAGAACGGGTGATGAGCACTTCCACCATGGTTTTGGTATTCAAATTTTCGTTTGGCAACCTAAATGGCTGCATCCTAACCTGTGTCAATGGCTTTTCCACGATTACAGAAGCTGAAGGTTGCTGCTGAACAGCAAGCAGCAGGACACTTCAGAATGCTGCAACAAGCAGAGGAGAGGGTTAAAGATATGCAGGCCTCATTACTGGAAGCAAATGCCAACCTTGAAATGGCTGAATCAAAGAGGGCAGAAATAGAGCGACGAGCAACCTGTCTACAGCAGTCAGTTGATGCAGCTGAACATAGAGAGGTGGCAGATCGCAAGAGACTTAAGGAAACAGAAGAGGAAGTGCTACGTCTTCAGAGTTTGGTAGATGAGGAACAGAGGAATCGCTGCTCAGAGACAGAGAAGCTGAAGTGCGCTAATGATCTCGTTTTCTCCCAACAGACAAAAGAGGTGGATTTGCTCAAGAGAGAGAGAAATTTTGTCTGGGATCAGATGAAGAGGATGGAGGAAACGTATGCCGGTCGTTTGAAGGTGAAAGGACAGCAGTTACACACAGCCAGACAGGAAATCGAAAGGCTCCGACAAGTAATACTGGATGTACAATCACTAAAAGATAGGACAGATCTTGAGGCCACGGTGCTCAGAGTTGAGCTGAGGCAGTCAGAGGACGAAGTCCATCAATTAAAGCAGAAGCTTACAGGACTGGATGTGACAGTGGTTCCATCTCAAGTTGAAGCAGAGAACATTCCACAAGAGCCGAACCTGGTCTTACAAACTCGCCTGCAAGGAAATCCTGCAAGTCTTCCCGATCAGGTCAGCCTCAAGTTTTGCACCCAGAAGAAATACAAGGCATTAGTTTTAGGATCCCAGCGTTGTTCCAGCACCTGCATTCTCTAGAGTTTTGTCTGTTCAGGAAATTATCAAATTTGTTTTGCTTTCCACAGCCAAATGCACCTCACTTGCGCAAGCCGAACGATGAATCTGTTAGCGAGCCAGAGGAGCTGAGGAAAAGGATGGACGAATTGCGCCAGGAGAACGCGAATCTCAGACTCCTGTATGGCGAACTAGAGGCCGCCTTTCAAGACAAGCAGGTACCAACCCTGAGGTAAATGTGCATAGCGCTAGCTAGAGTTGCAATGAAGTATAACCAGCCCTTTCCTCTCAGAGACAAGAGCGGGCTCCCAATGTGGGTCAGAAGGATACAACGAATCGCAACCTTAAGGCTGAACTGGAAGCAGCTGCTGCTGAGCAAATGAGGAGCACGTCAGTGGCCAACAAGGAGGTAGTCAGTGAACGCGTAAGATCCATTCCATAGAAAATTTGGCTCAAGCTAGACCAGTCAAGCACAAGGTTCAGTGCTGTGTTTATGCTTGTTGAACTACTTTGAGGCTAAGTTCGGTCGTTGAACCTGCAGGAAAAAGGGAGAAAGACGAGGTCCCACACGAAAGGTAGCCACACTATATTCAGGCAACCATTGCAGGATGCGGGACCTTCACTGAACATTCCAGTTGCCTTTCAATCGAGACCAAGGAAGAGATCGCCAATCGCTGACGGAGACAGTGATCGAGTGAAAAAGTCAAAAACTTCAACGCCAATTACAAGTGAAAATGTGTGCGCCCACAGCTACGGTTACTGTCAACCACAGAGCAAGCTCGAAGTTCTGGGAAGAGTACTGAGATAGTTGGAATGTGGTACGATTTGCAGGTTTCACCTCCCACGACCACTGCCCACTGCAGCGAGGAACTAGAGAATGGACTCGGTGCTGATAAGAGCAGCAAATTCGCTGTGGATGAAAACGGCTGCAGTACCCTGTCAAGTTCATCCTTGATTACAGGGAAAAAGAAGGGTCGCAAGAAGAAAGAAGACAAAAGGAGCTCCTCCAGCAGAAAGGTACTTCTGGCAAATGACATCCACTAAAATGTCTTTGACATAAGGTGGCCGTGTTCTGTCTGACCACCTGCAACGTTGTTTGCAGACGAGGAAAAAATCCCTAGCGTCTGACCATTCAGACATGCGCAGCCCGGTGAAAGAACTTAAGGGGCTATCAGCAGGTGCGCAAGCGACACCAGTTTTTCAGGATGGAGAGGTTCCACTGCCTACACTGCTGTCGAGGTCTGTGGAACCTGTAAGATCAGGAGAACCCAATCGGCCACTAAAGACAAGGTTTTTCTCCTCAGCTTTCAGCATCCCCAAGGTGGCACCCAAAGATAGTGGCTCAGTATCTTCTATTCATTGACCGGTGTAAGGTCCCCCTGGTATGTACATATATACAGTTAAAATTCACGTTCAGACCAGACGGAATCTTAGCTCGGCACACGCTGGCCGCGTCCAGCCACGCGCTCCTCCACCGCAGACACGCGCCAGCGCATGTCCCACTTCTCAGATTCTTACACACCGGATCCGATCATGCTTTAAAAGATCAGATGGATTCTGGGACTCCAGGACACGCCAAGTGGACTGATGAAATTTTTATGTTTTCCACCACCATGCAACTGGTGATGAGAGGTTTTACATTGTGTGACAAGTCGCAACACAAACTTAGGCTTGCCAGACAGCAGGAAGCCTCTTCTTGTTTAGAAGGCATTGCAAACCTCTAGCGCCAACACGAGACTCTGTGGAGTTCAATTACACTGCATATTTAAAAGTAAAACATCTATACACAGTTGAGAATGAATAGCCTCGGGCAAGGGCAAGGGCAACGGTAGGCAATGGCCGCTCAATGTTGGGACCACTTTATGCTCTTCAAATCAATCCCCTCTTGCACCATTTCCCACAGGGGACTCATCTCTCTCAGCTTCTTGACTTGTTCCACTGTAAGAGCAATGGCCCTATCAACCTCCTCCTTGGTTGTGAACCTCCCCACGCCAAATCGAATGGATGTATGAGCCATGTCTTCCTCAACCCCCAGTGCTCGCAGAACGTAGGAAGGTTCGAGACTGGCGCTGGTACAAGCACTGCCGCTAGAAACTGCGACCTCCTTCAGTCCCATCAAGAGAGACTCGCCCTCTACGAACGCAAATGATATGTTCAGGTTACCCACATACCGCTGATCTATGCTGCCGTTCACCACCACGCCCTCCAACTGAGCTGAAATACCCTTGAACAGCCGCTCCTGCAACTCCCTGATGTGCTTTTCGTCGTAAGCCATCTCCTGCCTTGCAACTTCACACGCACTTCCCATTCCCACGGCCAAAGGAGTGGGCACTGTACCACTTCGAATACCCCTTTCCTGACCCCCACCACTCATCTGTGCTTCAACACGTACACGAGGTCGGCGCCTCATGTACAAGGCGCCCACTCCCTTGGGACCGTAGATTTTGTGCGCACTTAAGGACATCAAATCGATCTTCATCTCGTCCACGTTGATGGGAATTTTTCCAGCTGCCTGGGCAGCGTCAGTGTGAAAAAACACCTTGTGCTTCCTGCATATGGCTCCAATCTCTGCGACAGGCTGAATCACTCCAATTTCGTTGTTGACAGTCATGACAGACACAATTCCAGTATCCGGACGGATAGCTGCTTCAAGCTCCGCCAGATCAATCAACCCGTCCTTCTTGACAGGCAGATAGGTGACCTCAAAGCCCTCCTGTTGCAGATGCCGGCAAGAGTCCAACACACACTTGTGCTCTGTCTGCACAGTGATGGCGTGCTTCTTCTTGTCCTTATAGAAATGCATAACCCCCTTGATGGCAATGTTGTTGGCTTCAGTTGCCCCCGAAGTAAAAATGATCTCCTTTGGGTCCGCCCCGATCAATTTGGCCACTTGCTCCCTCGCCTTCTCCACCGCCTCATCACTCTCCCACCCGAACATGTGAGTCCTGGAGTGGGGATTGCCATACTGATCGAGGAAGTACGGCAACATGGCGTCCAACACCCGAGGATCCACCGGCGAGGTTGCCTGCATATCCAAATAAAGCGGCCGCCCTGCCATCTTCACACCCTTCATCACAATTCCAACCTCAGGCTCACTCGAGGCCACAGCAGCCCCAGCTGCACCAGACTGCAGCCGGGAGCTGCCGTGCTGAGAGAAAGCAGACCCAGACCCAGAGCGCGCCCCATCCACCAAGTGCGATGAAGCGAGGATCGCCGCGGAGCTGATTCTTGCCTTGCAGATCCGAGCCAACGCCCCGGCCAAGTGCCGCTGAGGACCCATGCCGCACGCGGCCTGCGCACACCAATCCACAGCGATGCAATCCCTTCAACCACAAGCAAACCGCAAAACCCTACTCCAAGACCACACCTCCTCCAAACCCACCACGCAAACGGCCAATCCCAGTAAACTCTAAGCAACCCATGATGGAAACATTCCAACAACAGACAACACCCAGAAAATCAGGGGGGCCAGAGAAGCATCCAATTCACCCGCCTATGCGCTCGATTTGGCGATGGAAGAGGCTACCGATTGCGCTCCACTTCACGCTCGGAAGACAAGGATCTGTGGATGCCGGGACGCATGGTGCGCCAGCAGCGCAGCAGGAACGCAGAAGCAACGCGCGGAGTCGAGAGGCGAACGGGCCTGAGCGAAGAACAAAAATGGTCGGGGACCCTGGTATGGCCAGCAACCGGGTAGCGCCCTGGCGGGTCCAGTTGGAGCCGACTTTGCTGCCTTTGTGGCTGGCCAATGACACGCCAGAAAAATGGTCATTTGCCCAGAGCGGACATTCCATTGAATTCTACCGACTGTTGAGGCTGGGGGTTGGACGGTAACTGTGACAGGGACCGGGACACGCCTTTCTCTTTTTTCTTCCTCTTCCTCTTCTTTTTCCCTGGCATGGCAAGGCCCAGATCCTTGGCTACTGAAGGCAGCCACTCTTCTCCTCGCTCTCGTTTCAGGGAGGCTACCCTGTCCTGCTCCCTCTTGGCTGCCTCCTGCAAGGCAGCTTCTGCAGCTTCACCCGCTGCTCTTGCCCTAGCATTTTCCTTCTCGGCCTGCTGGATGATGCTGGTGCCGTCCACCGCCACCGACTGCAGCCGCTGCTGGTGCTGGGCACAGACATGGAAGTACGTCCATTGGAATCCTCCACTACATGTGCATGATGGGTATTTGTATGGAAAGTGGAAGCTCAGCAGAAACGTACCTCTGGATTGTCGTCATCGACGCTGAGGCACCTTCTGCTGCCTCTCCTGCGCTCCACTCTTTTGCCAGTTGCAGGGGCCGCTGCACCTGCATACATGGACATGTCATGTAAGGTCAGTGACGACATGACACTGACTGCAGGGACACTGCTGCTGAAGACCCAGTCGGGGGAGCACCCACCAGCAGCTTCCTTGAGGACGCAGCCGGGTGGTGCAGTCCTGAACAATCGTATGTCATCATCATCATCATCGCCTTCATTGTTCACTGGGTCCTCATGTGCTGCAGCAGCAACTGGGGTTTTGTCACTGAAATTTGCTCCGAAGGTCTTGTCCAAAAAAGCGTGAAGGAGATCTTGGGCCTGTAGATCACACCCTCACCCCGGCACTGTCAGCCCTAAGCAGATGCAACGAACAGCACCGCACCTCCCTGACACGGAAGCTGCGAGCCAGTTACCCGAATCTGGTAGTGCTTTAGCCCGTTAGAAGCACCCAGCTGCTCCTTCCCACTGTCCGCAACCGGGCCCCGCCCTCGCTTCTTAGCAGACGGCTCTGCTGCGTTCCTGACGACCTGTTCAGAATCGATCACCACGCTGGCTATGGCAGCCAACCTGGCCTTCTCTTCCTCGTCGTCCTCTTCATCGTCATCGTCGTCATCCGAGCTTGCTGCTGCTGCTGCTGCCTTCACCATCATGGCTGGCATGCCATCCGATCCACAAGGGGGTACAGGGTTTAGGAACAGCTGGGACACGGCAGCTGGTGGTTGGGTTGGAACTTGTACAGAATAGAAACGCCGCAACCGTTTTCGGGCGGCCTTGACTCCGCTTGACCTCAGGCGTAACGAAAATCATGCCTCGAGACAAACACACCGAACGGAGACAGCAGAAGATTCCAGAATCGATATTAGGAAGTCGGGAGGATGCGGGTCTGCTTTCCGCCGGCAATCGCCTTGGCTTCCAAGCTCAGCTTCAACCTCCCTTACCTGTTCCGCACATCGCTGTCAGCAATTCGCAAGGGAGCCATCCACGGCACAGGCATCTCCCGGCTTCAGGGCCGCAGGACAGCCCACCGAACTGGAGCAATGGCCAGCAGGTTTTTGGTGGGAGCGATCGACCAGGGTACCACCAGCTCCAGGTTCATCCTGTACGACCAGGCTGCCAAGCCCGTGGCGTCGCACCAGCTCGAGTTCCAGCAGATATGTCCTCAAGCTGGGTAGGCCAACTTGTCATTCACTGGACCTGTTCAATTGTTGGGTTTTGTATTCTGGCTGTGGAATGGGGCCTTGTTCCGATTGATGATCGTCGGTCCTGTACTGCTGGGAGGTGCAGCTGGGTGGAGCATGACCCCCTGGAGATTTTGGAATCCGTGAGGGTGTGCATGGAGAAGGCATCTGAGAAGGCGGGAGATGCAGGATTTTCGGTTGAGGGGCATCTGAAAGCGATTGGTATCACCAACCAACGAGAGACCACTGTCATTTGGAGCAAGAGCACTGGCAAACCTTTGTACAATGCAATCGTCTGGATGGATGCAAGAACTAGCTCCGTTTGCAGGTAGTTTGCACAACAGGTGTTTATGTATCGTGTTTAATTATCCTGAGATTGCTTCATGTAAGTACGGTGTATATGCAGGCGTTTGGAGGCGGAGTTGTCTGAAGGTCGCACCCATTTTGTCAAGACGACAGGGTTGCCAATCAGCACGTATTTCAGTGCAACCAAAATCATATGGCTCCTGGAGTCCGTCCCAGCTGTGAAAGAAGCAGTGGCCAGTAGTGATGCTCTGTTTGGTACCATTGACACCTGGCTTATCTGGAATCTTACCGGTGGTCCCAATGCTGGGCTGCATGTCACTGACTGCTCGAATGCAGCCAGAACGATGCTCATGGATCTCAGGACTTTGCAGTGGCATGAACCCACTCTCAAGACCCTGGGCATTCCTCGTACCATTCTTCCTCGCATTATCAGCAATGCTGAGGTGATTGGTAAGATTGGAGAGGGATGGCCTCTTGCAGGAGTCACCTTGGCAGGATGTCTTGGAGATCAGCATGCTGCAACACTTGGCCAGCAGTGCAAGCCGGGGGAGGCTAAGAGTACTTACGGCACTGGCTGCTTCATTGTGTTGAACACAGGGAACGAGATTGTGCCTTCCAACCATGGACTATTGACTACCATAGCATTCAAACTTGGCTCAGAGGCACCTACCAATTATGCACTCGAAGGATCAATCGCTATTGCTGGTGCTGCAGTGCAGTGGTTACGGGATGCCCTTGGTCTGATCAAAACTGCTGCTGAAGTGGAGGAGCTGGCAAACACAGTGGACAGCACTGGTGGCGTGTACTTTGTCCCTGCTTTCAATGGGATTTTTGCCCCATGGTGGAAAGACGATGCTCGAGGTGTGCTGATAGGAATCAGCAGGTATACAAACAAGGGTCACATTGCTCGAGCAGTCCTTGAAAGCATATGTTTCCAGGCGAAAGCCGTGTTGGATGCCATGAACTCTGATTCCAAGAGAGACAATAAAGCAGAATTTCTCCTCAGGGTGGATGGCGGGGCAACTGTTAACGATCTTCTCATGCAACTTCAGGTATATATCTATAGCCAGCTCTGTTGCTTGCCTTGCCCTTGCAACTCATCACTGAAGGGGTTTGTTGTTGTGACCAGGCGGACCTTTTGGGCAGTCCTGTGGTGAGGCCAGCTGACATTGAAACCACGGCACTAGGAGCAGCATATGCTGCAGGACTGGCTGTTGGGTTGTGGTCTGAAGAGCAGATATTCAAGCATGGCACGTCGGAACTGAAGCCCAAGTTCTTTTATCCCGGAGGATCTGAGGAGCTACGCGGAAAGCGATACAAGTCCTGGTGCGTGGCTGTGGACAGATCCTTTGGACTGGCAGATCTAGCAATATCTTAAACAGTGAACGACAGCAAAGCATGGAAGAACCCTCATTCGAAGGTGCGATGTAACATATTATGCAGCAATGTTCTCCGTTAGATGCGGGTTTCAGATTCTTTTTGACCCCACACATTGTTTAGAGAATTCTTATGTTACAACAGTTAGTCCAGTCCCTTGTGAAAGGACACGCAACAGTGTTTGGCTACTACTGCTCGAGAATGCAGAATGGCTTCACGTCTCCACACAGCAAATTCAAGGAAATCTAGATATGTGAGCTACAGTCCGTTGTCTTTCAGCACACCTTCAAACGCCTCCCAGCTTATTCCCTGCTCAATGTACTTCACCTTAGCTGGATTGTAAGGGCCTCGAATTCTGTCTATACTCTGTATAGCAGCACTTGGTGGCAACACGGGTTCGGAGGGATCCGCTGCTGTGGGACGAACCAGAGAGGACGAAAAACCCTGCCACAGTAAAATGTAGCATAATGTTGAGCTGCACATCATTCAAAGCATTCGTTCCCCCGAATCCTAATGCCTTGACTCAAAGGGCGCACACACCTTGAAGATGATCACCTCGTCCTCCTCCTCATCCACCACGGCCCGCACAAACAGAACCTCAGACCGGGCTCGCTCTGTGTATCTCTCAAGCCTCCCGATGTCAAACTCTCCGGCCACGCACTGAACCCGAAGCCTAGCTTGCAGCTTCCTCGTCCTAGTACTCGCCAGTCCCAAGCTTGCTGGCCGACAGCCAAGGCCACGATCGAACAGCAGCCGAGCGGGAACGAGCGTAGCCATTGCTCTCACTCCGCACTCGTTTTCCCGGTTATCGATTCGGACAACCTGTTAGCCGCGGTTAGGGCATTGACAAAGTTAAGGTGCAACGACTCGAATTCGCCCGCCCTGCCTTGGCGCGCCTTCGGTTCTCCATTCCTGCGGGCGCTGGCCACTGTTTAGCCCGTCAGGCCGTGGCGACAGGCTGCGTCACTGTATTGCGCTGCCAAAAACGCGAAAGAGGGGAGACGACCCGAGGCAGGCACCATGAAGCTCGTCAGGTGCGTTTGGCTGCTTGGGCACCAATCTTTTTCTTCCAGTCTCTGCTGCTTGTATTTTGCAAGGACACTCGTACTACAGCGTCAGCCTCCATCCAGGATAAGCAAGCGTGGTGCCCATGCTTGGCACCTGGGTGGAATGTGGTGGTGTGTGGGTGGAATGTGGCACCTGCAGCACAGGACTCGGGCCTGCATGGCCTTTGCCAGATTAGGTCGAATTGCTAGGGTTGTGGAATGAGCGGGAAGGTATAATGTGCGCAATGCCACTGCAGGTTTCTGATGAAATTGAACAACGAAACGGTATCCATAGAGCTGAAAAATGGCACCATCGTCCACGGCACCATCACGGGTATTTTGAGTTTCCTCTGTGAGCTTAGATTGAAGAGTCGTGTCGCAACATTCGTGCTTGCCCTAACATTCAAACGGACGTTGCAGGAGTGGACATCAGTATGAATACTCACTTGAAAACAGTGAAGCTGACTCTCAAGGGCAAAAATCCAGTGTCCCTCGACCACCTGAGCATCAGGGGAAACAACATCCGGTACTACATCCTTCCGGACAGCCTCAACCTGGACACCCTACTTGTCGATGACACTCCTCGAGTGAAGGTCAAGAAGCCTAGTGCAGGTACTGGAGTTGCTGCCTTGTCCTTTGTTTTTTCAAGCCCTCTAATCTCCCTCGGAAGGAAGCTAACGAAAGCCATCTTTTGTCGGCCCGCAGGAAAACCAGTGGGCAGGGGCAGGGGACGAGGGCGTGGACGGGGCCGCGGGAGGGGGAGATAGTCCGTATCATGTTAGGGTAATCTTGAAGCATGCAAGTAGTTTAAGCGGATTCACTTGTTTCATTCGTGACTAAAGGCCGTGAGCTAGGCGGGAAGTGCTGCAGCTGCTCCTCGGAAGTGAGAAGACTGGAAGCAGCTGATCTGATGTGCACGCCCGTGGCCATAGGCTATCCCTTTGACAAATCCACTTCTCTGAGCTGGATCAGATCAGAAGCGCGAGTCCCCGGGGGCCGTAGCGGGCGTCAGATTTTTGTTACAATAGCATGGACACGGGAATGTTTTAAGCATTCGTCATGTTGTGTCACCGGAATCTGCCCCTTGATGCTATAACGGTCATGTCGGTTTGGCTAAATGTATGTGTGTCACACGCGTCGCCGCGCTGGCGTGGGGACAAATGCTTGTTGGGGAAAGACCGATGCATGTAGGTACGTGACATACAGTGACCGTCCATATAATTCCATGCCAGGCTTGCCTCCCTCCGAATTAGCGTCGTAGAAGGAGGCGGGGTCGCTCGAGGGATTGATAAAGCATGGCCGCAATGCAGGCCACCTGGGGAGCGAGCGCGGCAGCGGCGGTAGGCTCACCAGGTGCCGCTGCGGCTGCGGCTGCGGCAGCCAGCCAGCAGCCGCCGCAAGCGCAGGCGCAGAGGTGCTTGGCCTCCGCCATCGCACCTCGGCAGCAGCTTCCGCGTCCTTGTGCAGCTCGGCTCGGCAGCTGCGCTCCGACGCCCGGCATGCCACATACGAGTTCCGGAAGATGGCGATGGCGTCCAGTCTGAGCGAGCCGCTGTTGCAGGTGCAGGTGCAGGTGCACCAGGCAGTGGCAACGGCAACGGCATCCGTGACGGGATCCGGCGGGAAGGGGAGGTTGAAGCGGGCGGGGATGGCAGGGGCCAAGCTGCTGCCGTTGTTGGGGTCTGTGGGGGTAGGGCTGGCGCTGCGCTTCCTGGTGCCCAAGCCGGTTGCTGTGACGACGCAGGCGTGGCAGCTGCTGGCCATCTTCATCTCCACCATCGCGGGGCTGGTGCTGAATCCGCTGCCGGTGGGGGCGTGGGCGTTTCTGGGGCTCACTACGGCGGTCATCACGGGGACACTGACCTTCGCCGCGGCTTTCAGCGCTTTCACCAGCGAGGTGATCTGGCTCATCGTCATATCCTTCTTCTTCGCCCGGGGATTTGTGAAGACGGGTTTGGGGGAGCGGGTGGCCACTTACTTCGTGAAGTGGCTGGGGAGCAGCACACTGGGCTTGGCGTACGGGCTGACGGTGAGCGAGGCCCTCATCGCACCCGCCATGCCCAGCACCACGGCTCGGGCCGGGGGCATTTTCCTGCCCATCATCAGCTCCCTGGCCCTTTCCAGCGGAAGTAAGCCTAAGGACCCGTCGTCCAAGAGGGTGGGGGCTTACCTGGTGCTCACGCAGTTTCAGTCCGCCGGGAATTCCAGTGCGCTTTTCCTGACTGCAGCGGCTCAGAACCTCCTGTGCATTCAGCTGGCCGAGAAGCTGGGTCTTGTTTTTCCCAGTCCCTGGGTGCTGTGGTTTAAGGCCGCGGTGGTGCCGGCACTCGTGGCTCTGCTCACTACCCCACTGCTGCTGTACAAGATCTATCCTCCGGAAATTACTGACACTCCCGAGGCGCCCGCGCTGGCTGCGCGGAAGCTGGAAGCGATGGGCCCGGTGACGCGGAATGAGTGGGTTATGGTAGGGACCATGCTTTTGGCAGTGACTCTATGGATTTTTGGGGACGCTCTTGGTGTTGCCAGCGTGGTCGCGGCGATGTTGGGACTCTCCATTCTGCTGCTTCTGGGCGTCCTCAAGTGGAGCGACTGCTTGGAGGAGACAAATGCGTGGGACACCCTGGCCTGGTTCGCGGTGCTTGTGGGTATGGCCAACCAGCTTACCACTCTGGGACTGGTCCAGTGGCTGTCCGATTCGGTGGCACAGGTCTTGTCCTCTCTCGCTCTCACCTGGCCAGCTTCCTTTGCGCTCCTCCAGTCAGTCTACTTCGCCATTCACTATCTGTTTGCCAGCCAGACAGGGCACGTAGGTGCCTTGTACTCTGCTTTCCTGGGAATGCAGATGGCTGCAGGAGTACCTGGTGTCCTTGCTGCCCTTGCACTGGCCTACAACACCAATTTGTTCGGCGCGCTCACCCACTACAGCAGTGGCCAAGCTGCGGTGTACTACGGAGCAGGCTATAATGAGCTCACGGACATCTTCAAATTCGGAGTTATATGTGCACTCTGGAACATATTCATCTGGGCACTAATCGGGCCATTTTGGTGGAAACTCATAGGCCTGTATTAGCACTGTTGTGGCAGGCAGCCTGGCTGCGCTGAGCTTTTTTGTTAGCATAGACATTCTTTCAAAAAAAAATGGAATAAGAGTCCTGTACCGTTGAATTCCAGAACCAGTAGATGTGATATCACATTACCCATAAGATCGACTATGATACAACGCTTCTAGTCCGAGGAGGTTAAGACCATTGGTCAGACAGTGAACAGATTCAGACGCCTACCACAATCTGATAAGAAATTTCCCAAAAATTCCATACACCGATATATCTATACCCAGGCAATGATCCTGTCAGTTTGTCCACCTGGAGACGGGACACAGCTAACGTAAGAATTGAGTGATAGGCCTCCCACCTCCTGCGGGTATACACTGGAACTGAAGTCCCAAACCAGTCAGGACAGGTCAGAAGTCCGATGTATCGACATCGTCCTTGAATTGCTTATCACCTACTGAATTTCAGTCCCACTGCAAAAGAATGCTTTAAACCTGCTCACCAGGGACACATCACAGGTGATAATGTTTTCTCCAGACTCTTGTTTCTCCAGATTATGTTGTGGTGATCACAACCGACTGGAGAAAAGCTTGGACTATCTGGAATCTGCATACACCGACACAGTTGAATCCAGGGCCCCTGCAGCAAGTAGGACACTGTATGGGTGAAAGTTCAGGCAGCTGACGGGTCCGATCCTTTGGCCAAGAAAACTGTTGTGGTATCGAACGATGCTGAGCTGTTCACCACTCATGTTGTATACTTTGATAAACTGCTTTGCTGATCCAGTTGCAACAACTGGCGCATGTCTATGGACAGCCAGGGACGTCAGGAAGCCCTTGTGAGCTTCCACACTTAAGTAGGGCCCCGAGGTGCTTCGGATATCGAGGAAGTTCAAGTCCCCAGCCGGTGAACCACACACCATCTGCATGTTGGTAAGCGCAGCTTCAGTGATCACAGTAATCAAGACTGCTAGACCAGAGTAACACCCTTGGAACACACCACAAGTATCGGTTACTAAATGGGAGGTCCTCACCTTTCCCGTCTCCATGCCTGGTTGAAAGTCGATGCCAACTACCCTCTGAGAACATGGCTTCATTGTAGCAACAAGTCTGATGCGTAGCACAGATACATGCATTAGCCCTTGAATGAAATGACAAGACAAGACACCTGGACACACAGATATCTCAAGCTTAAGACTTTGGAGAGGGAACCCTACGAGGAATGAGGCAGGCGAACATCAAATAATCTGACAGATCCATCCACGCCTCCGCTTGCTATAAGATCACGGTGGACTTGAGAAGCAGCCTGAACAAACACCAACATATGTATGTCGTTTAATAAAACGGCAGCCACAGACCTGTAGATGCAGCCACAAAATTTGCAAAATTGAGTACAAAGAACAATCCAACTCAGCACCATACCAGGGCAGATGTAGAACCATCACAAGGAATGCTTGTTGCTAGCATCTCCGAGGCAAGATCCCACACCATTATGGAAGAAATCTCCCCTGAAGCATACTGCCAAAACCCGAACAACTTTTAGTCAAAGGAGAGAGACAGCTCCATGGCCTTCACTTCAGTATATTACAATAGCACACAGTACCAGCTTTCCTGTGGACTGCTGCCAGTCAACCACAGCATTGATGCTCCGGGCACCAGGTCTATGTCCTTGTACAGTTTGCCATGCTGTGGCCAAGCGTTGCTTATCCTTTTTCATGTAATCCTTCCAGACTCTGACACTGCCATCACCTGTCAACAAAGATAAACGGTCAACCCAGATCAGGCTCAGAAATTTGACAAGTACAACACGCTGAAGCCAGATCACTCACTTGATGCCATGAGAAGCAAGCTTTCATCCAGCTCATTAAGAAGGCAAAGCCGGGAAACACCCTTGTCAGGAGCACAGTGGTTCTCAAAACTGTTCACCATCTCTCCTTCCTCATAGTTCCATACCCTGCTTCCACAAAATACAACCAACATTAGAAATCAGCTGTCCTTGCACATGCTATAGACAGACTAGAGAATCTGGAAGCAGTAGCTCACCACAGTGTTTCCTTTTCATCTGCAATGCATACGACTGGGCTGAAAGGGTGCATAAGCACAGCTTTCGAACCCTCAGGTAATGTATCACAGCTTGCTATCTGATCACTAACTTTGCTCACACCTGAGAATGGACAAAGAGTCAAACACAGCTTAGAAAGATGAGATGAAAACCAACAGAAGAAAATAGCTTTGGCGTCTACAAACAAATTGATGAGCAGGTACTCACTTGCATGCTGGCATTTTGAAATTCCATCAAGGGCTACCCTTTCTCGCTCCTCCCTATGTGGAAGGACGCCTTCTTCTTCATCAAGACCAGGTTCTAATAATGGCCGTGCAAAGTGTTGGCAACTCCAAGGATATAATGTGGATGCAGGCAGACTTTCAACACTTGTGCCAGAAAGTGCAGATGACAGACTCCCAGCTTCTGCAAGGCCAGCTGCCACAGAAGGTTTCCGGCCAGGTGATGGTGTTGGAATTCCGAGCTCCCCAGGGTACCGCAATTGAAGCCTTGCATTCTCCATTAACGGTGTGCTAGGCGTAAACCCCTCCATGGAAGAAACTCTTCGCATGGCAACAGGACTCCCCGCCAAAAAGGCTGAAGTTGGTCTTGGTGGACTTGGTGGAGGAGTCCTCCATATATTTACAAGGTTTCCTGCAGTCCCAATGCCAAACACTGTCTCACAATATCAACAAAAATAAGAAAACAGCTCTAGTAAGTTACTGTCAGACTATAGTGTTAAGTTACAGAACTCTAGACTTGAACGCCTGAGGTCCACTATGATAAAAAGACAGAAGACTGCGAAAAAAAGGACAGTGTACCTGAAGATGATGCCACCCATGAAGTAGACCGTGTCAGTGCATTTGGAATGGGAGTCGGCGGAATTGCACCCAAAGAGGTAGTGCGGTTGTGACCTGGACCACTTGATGGTCTGGGCCTCCCTGGGACAGAATCAATCCCCAGAAGCCGAAGAACATGCCGTCCAATACTCGCGACTCTTGGGGATGGGTCTCGGGCCAGAGTATATACAGCAGCAACGCATGGCACATAGCAGGCTGAGCCACCGTCTTCTAATTTGAAACCCTTTAGTGCCCGGCCCACTCCATTGGTTGTGGATCCATTACTCAATCCCCTGGGGTCTTCTGAGTTAAAAGTATCAGTTGGTGATCCTTGGATTGAAGCTGGCAGAGATGCTGTGCCAGACACTGCTCGGACAACTCTTGGAGGAGTACTTGTAAGGCCTGCAGTGTCTATAGACGATAGACTGTTCCTCTGGTAGAAGTATAATGTGGGTGATCCACTTCTATGTCTGTTGGAAGCGAAATTAGGGCTGGATATCATATTCGACGGGGGCTTTAGGTAGGCAGCTGCTACAGTTTTGAACTTGTCATTATGGCTGAGTGCCAACCTAGCCAAAGCTGCCACCAGATGCACACAATATCCAAATTAGGAAGCCTAGAACCCAAAGACAAAAGTCAAGCTTGCATGGTGACCAACCGGTTCCAAGTAAGTCACCTATTCCAAGCTCAGCCCTGACCAGTGGACTCCCATCATGCAGTACTTTAAGCAGCCGAGTTGCGACATCTCGCTCAGCTGTTTGGACATCTATTTCGTCATCATCCTCCTCCTCAGTGATGTTATCTGACCTCGTCTGTCCGTCTCTTGCAGCACTGATTAGTGTCCCTAGAGCATAAGTGGCCGAGGCACGGACCTGCAGTTTAACCAGAGGACATAGTGGCACAAAAATTCAGAGCTAAAACAAACTCAAGACATAGCCTTTAAGTAACATAGAAACGAAACAAGTGACCAAGACCAATCAAAGCCGATGAATCGCACCACAGGGTGAGGTTCAGACAGAAGCTGTGTGAGTACGGCAGGTGCCTTTTCCATAATTGCAATGGACTGCGCAGCATCTGGCCCACCATCCCACAGTTTGCCAAGGCACAGGCAGAGCCATTGCAGCAAGACTGCCCGTGCATCTGCGGGTACATCTGTGGGAGCTGTTTGTATGTATGACAGACAAATGGGGATCAAGCCGGCATGTATGCAAGCTGACTGTCCACGAGGGTGGTTGTCAGCTATGACAGCTAATACAAACGCAGCCATGGCTCGTTGCTCTGGATAGATGTCTGGACTATCCAAAAACTTGATGAAGTACTGGTGACCCCCATCTTTCACAAGGTCAACCTGGCATGTCTGCAAAATTTTGGACAAACCACCAGTTAATGTGCGTAACCACCAACCAGCTTATACTGGGAACAGATCAAGTGCATCTTCACAATTCAACCTTCCACCCACCTTATCCAAAGCCAGAATTTTAGTCCATATAAACACAAGTATTTGACGTAATTCAATTGCAGTAGTTTGCAAAAGCTTTAGAACATACGGGAATATCCCCACTGACAAAGCCTGTGCCATAACACAACAGAGAGAGAACGTGTAAGAAATGGAGAAGCACCGTGCAAGAAACAAGGCCTGATGTACCTTGTAATACCAGTAAGCTACCAATTAGCAGCCCAAAGAAAAAACTCTGATCCATCTGTCTAGCAGCATAATTTTTTGAAAGTATGGACAAAAGAGAGCCGTAAGCATGGGCTAGACACTAACTTGATCCACGGCCCATGCTCCCATATCCAGAAATCTACCCAGCAGTACCAGAGCTCGATACCGATGAGACTGACTTAAGAGGACCTGCATTAGACATAATGTCAACAATAAGATCAGTTTCCACATTCAACTGCAACCATGTTCCCTGCTGATCTAACAACTTAAGTGACATCAGTTGGCAACAACCTGGAGAACGATGGGCAACTGTTCTGGTTGCTTCTTTCGCTCCGAACCATGCTCCAGCCACACTTCAAAGGCTGTCAGCTGTTCAGTGAAGAACCTACTAGGCTGCAAGTCACAGGACCACATTAGCCACGTATCCACTGATTTAAGCCCCTCATAGCTTGCAGCCATAAAAGCAAACATATGGTAGTTACTGCCAAAACTGACCTGAAACTCTGCTGTGGGGTCATTTTGCAGCCCATTCAACTGCGAGAGGCAGACTTCGGCTGCCATATCCCAAGAATGCCTGCATCACAAATTGGAAGCTTAAAAAAAAAGCACCAGACAGGAGAACAAAAGAGGTGCAGGTTTCACAAAGCCCCAAGCAACCCACAAACACCATACCACATTGGGTGCTGATGTGTTGGGGGCAGTTTAGGATAAGACACTGGGCTGCAATTGGCAGCTCTCATTATCCGCTCAGCAAGTAAAAAATTTCTGAATAAGCTTGCAACCAGCAGATCCTGGCGAAACAACCGCTGGAAAAGTTCTGCATCACCCCAACCAATGAGTACCCTTTTCCATCATCATAGTCTAAAACCCCACAACCTAGATTGGTGCAGGTTCACTTTCAAATGGCCAAAACCAGGAGCTCTGTACCTCTAGGGAGCACATTCCAAGCTATTGTATCCGTGATGGCTGTAAATATCCAATTCAGCTCCCCTAGGGGTGTCTTCCGATCATTTTGTCTCCCAGGAATTAGGTCTGGGTCAAGTGAATTTCGCAGTAGAGATCGTGGACAAAACCTTCACATCACATTTCAATGAGGCTGTTAGCAAAACCTAGTGGCATCTCATTTAGATTTGGCGACTTTGGGCAAAGTCAGTTATGCTTGGACAATATTTTGGAGCTCAGGTACATCGAGCCATGAGACTTGGTTTAAAAAATCCACCTGAATTTTTCATGAAAAGTTCAAAAGACTGGAAAGGGTCAGGGCCACATAAGACTTTCATAGGTTGAAGAACTGTCTCCCTGAACGGTTTCGTATTGGATCAAACAGCAACCTGGGCAACGTGGCAGCCAGCAGCTGTGACACAAGCCCAAGTACTTTTTTAGAAATTGCTCTAGAAAACCTCATTTCACAAAAGCTGGAAGGCTGTCTGAATCCATCCTCTGATGCCAAGACATCGATGACTTCAACGAAACTGGACAACATCCATTTGTGCTTCAAATAAAACGGATTCCCTTGGTCGAGGATGCCATGCAGTCTGCTGTATCAAGAAAACATGCTATAAACCTGACCTCCAGTTTGTATTTTACCAACTGCACATAGAAGACTACAGACCTTGACTTGAGAACAAGAATCAAGTCTAGTCAAGCACAGGGTCTTCTCTTCCCCCCAGCGGTCACGACGCAAAAAAAGTGCAAGCTAACAAGTCACTGCACTACCAGAGACTTGATTCATCAAAATACAACAACACATCCAGAACCAAGAAAGTGTGAACGCATAGCTTAGGTCCCTGATGGGGCTATGGACTTTGTGACTTTTCTTCTCAAACTACCCTGGACAGAAATTTTTTTTGACCATTCTCACCTCTCACTGACAGCTTCATTCGGGCACTTGTAATAATGTCTGGATACTCTTTGCCGTTACAGACATCAGATCTAGCATATGAGCAACTGCATCTATGTGCTCTCAAGCTCAAGAAAGCTGAATGTGAGCCGCAAATCTTCCAAAACATATGCACAAGAATACAGTTTGCTGATAGTACCAAGGGTAAGAGCTGCAGACAGCAAAGACACACCAGCAACTCGCTGCACAAAGTAGCAACCATCGGTAATATAGTGCATACCATTTAAGAGCGATCTTGATTGGTGTGGTTAAGCATGACGTAAAGATGTCAGCAGGAAGATCGTGATTTTGAGGGAGGCTTTCATTTGCCGCACAGGCAGCTAGCAATATGCAATCTCGCATTCCAGCCATTGATGAACCACCTCCAGGTCCCCATTCTGGACGCTGTAAGAGAGCACAGTCCGGGGGGAAAAGGTCAGGACATAAACGAGAGAGAAACGTGCACATGACAATTCTCCAGTAAAACCTAAAGTGATTCACACTTGAGGAAAACGAAATTGCAGACATGTTGAACCCAGAAAGTAATGACTGCAAAAATGATTCATACCTCGCAGAAGGCATTGACAATCATGCCAGCTGCAGAACAATCGAAAACATAAATGGAGGGAGTCTGAAGCCAGGACTCAAGCTCATAAACCGACAGGGGAATATACTGCGTGTAGCTCTGCACAAAAACCAGAACGAGGTTAAACGAAAGAAAGAAAGACTGTAAAGCAAGCTTTGAGGAACCAAAGGGCTAAGACTCTGTTGGAAGTTAATTGTGTAACACCATGGATATGCTCGCAGGAGGCACCTTGTTAAACAGCCAAATCTCCCCGTTAATGGTAGGCCTGGGCACACCATGACCATTGTAATGAAACAGCACCCTTTCAGACTTTGCAGTTTTTCTACACTGCTGGCACAACTTCTTCACCTCCTCAACCGTTGGATCTAGTTGAAGCTTGTAGCGAGCCTGCAACGGGAAGGAAAAACGAAGAGTTAGACAGAGTGCAAGAGCGTTGGTGCAAAAAAAAGCGCCGAATGTTGGCAACTCACAGCAATATTTGAATGGGGCCATACCCGTGGCTGCCACCTTTCATATTGAGCTTGCAAACTCTTTCCAATTGCATCCAAAGCCTTAGGGGATGCCATGGAGAAGGGATCTGTGATGCAAAACAGGCAATCGCCGCAGCAGGGCGTGGCGTTGACAGGGAGCACTAGATGCTTCTCAATGCTCATGCGTTATCGTAGGCAGAAAACGGACAGGGAAAGTTACCTATCCAGCACTCCATTCTTGCACATGGTGATATTTTGATGACATCGGGGGGGTCCACACCAATGTTCAAGCATAGAACCAGTGCTACACATCCTGTTTTCATCTGCAACACATCGGAGAGGTGAGAGCGAAAGGTCAGGCAGGCGAAGGCACATGTGCATGTGTGCTGGGCTGTATGCCTGACGAAAGTGTGCAAAGGAGCGTGGACGACAGGTAGAAGAAGCACACAAGCACGGGAGAAAGGGAGGAGGTGGAAATAAGAGGCGTGCGCGACACGACATGCAAGAGTGGAAGGCTTGCATTGCAGTGTGGAGGGGAGGGGAGGGGAAGGGACTCAGCTGAGCAGAAGACACTCTTGTGAGCAGAAAAACAAAGCAAGCGATTTGAGCGAGCAGAGGTGGACAGGGAGATGGAGAGACGGGAGGAAGGAGCAATAGGTGGGAGGAGCATGTGGAATGCAGCAAGGTGGAAACGGACATGCAAGGCACACAAGCAGAACAAAGGATCGGAAAGAGTGAGGCGAAGCAGAATTGAAGGTGGAGATGATTACCCGATCCTTCATCCGCCACCTTGGGGCGGCGCCAGCCTCCGACACAAGGGAAGTAGAGGTGGAAGGCTCTCCCGCGTCATGGCGCTGGTCGGAGAGGTAGACAGTATCGTACAGCACACCGTGAGGCTGGTAGCCAACAGTCTCGAGTTGCTGAGCTCCAGCAGGCGGCTCCGGTTCTGGTTCTGGTTCTGCTTCCGGTTCCGGCTGTGTTGCATCCTTGTCAGCATCCGGGTGCGGTTGAGCGTCGAGGTGCGGCGCCTCTGCTTGCGCTTGCGCGTCTGCCAGTATCTGAAGCACGGGCAAAGGGTGGGGCGGGGGCTCCACCTCCGCCACCGGTTCCAGCGGGGCCGCGGGCGCAGCAGAAGCAGGCGAAGGAGGAGGGAGCTGCGCGTTGTCGTCGTGATGGTCGCGCTGGTGGGCCGCGGTAATTTCCTCCATGGGAGCTGGCAGAGTGGGAAGAAGAAGAGGCAGTCCCGCAAGCTGAGAAGGCGTGGTCCCGGCGTCGACGGCAGTATCCTTAGACATGACTTCTCCCAGCGCCATTGGGCGCGGCCAACATGGCACAGAGCAATGAATTGAGGGAGGGGCAGAAGGAGGCCCAGGCGGAGAAAAAAGGGGGTGGGTGAAGGGGCAGAGAGGTCGGAGGAGGGGAAGGGGGAATTGGAGAGTCTAATTCCAAGCGTCCTGGAATTGGTGGGCGGGAGAGGCGAAATTGGGCAGGAGGAGAAGAGAGCAAGAAGTCAGATCCGCGTGTGGGCGCCGACGGGCCAAGGAGCGAAGAGGGAATTGGTGCGCGTGACATCCGGCGGGCGCCACAGCACAAATGTGCAGGCGAGCGGGGGGGACCATAGCTGGGCAGCTTCACACATGTCGCCCGGGGCTGCTCCCAATTGCCCCCTTGTTCAAATGCACTCCCGGCATCAAATGCTCATCCCGCGGGATGCTGGGCTAGCTGGGCAGGCAGGCAAGAAGCGGGTGGCGACGGCAATTGAAGAGTAAGAGGAGCCTCCGCGGCGGAGAAGGGGAAGGAGGGAGGGGGGAAGGAGAGCAGAGGACAGCAGAGGAGAGCAAAGCGAAGAGTAATAAGCGAGGAAGGAAAAGAGGAGGAGGAAGAGAGGAGCACAAGACTGTGACACAGACACAGCAGCAACAGGCTGCACAGCACGGACTCGCAAGGACAAGGCAGAGACAGGCCGGGCCGGGGCTGCTGAGCTTGCCCTCGCCTCGCCTCGCCTCGCCTCGGCCTGGGCCTCGCGCTCGCCCTCGCCCTCGCCCTCGCCCTGGCCCTGGCCCTGGCCTTGGCCCTGGTCGGGGGCCCTGGGCTTTTGCCTGGACCTTTGCCCTGGGTTGGTTGGGCTTGCGGCTGGCTGGCGGGCTCCTGGCTGGCTGGCTGGCGGGCTGGCTGGCGGGCTGGCTGGCGGGCTGGCGGGCTGGCTGGCAGAAGAGAGCGCCAGGGGAAGGCTTGGCTGGTGATGAAGAGAGAAGAAGCAGCAGCAGAGACAGAGACAGAGGCAGAGGAGGCCCAGGCCAAGCCTCCCAGGCGGGCGGAGGCGAACGGCGAACGCGGAGTCAGGTCAGGTCAGGTCAGGTGGGAGTCAGGTCAGGTCAGGTCAGGTCAGGTCAGGTCAGGTGGGACTGGGAGGAGCAATCGGACCTTCACTCCTACACAACAATGTCATCACATAACACATGGTCTAGTCCACACATCGCACATATTACACATAGAGTATGTGTATGCGGAAGGGAAGGGAAGGGAAGGAAGGGAAGGCCTGTGCCTCCTCCCCTCCTCCCCTCCCCTCCCTCAGGAGTTAGAGAGAAAGAATGTAAAAGGGGAAAAAACCGGGGTTGGCAACTTGGCACCGGCGACTATTCCATTTCTATGCTTTTCCTCGCGGAGCGGTCCCGGTCCCGGTACCGGTCCCGGTCCCGGTACCAGTCCCGGCCCCAGCCTGCCTGCCTGTCTCCTGCGGCCGGGGCAGCCGGACCTCCCGCCTCCAGCCAGGCTCGGGGCCGGGCCTAGGGCGGCCTGGCAGGCAGGCAACAGCAACAACAACAACAACAGCAACAGGGGGTAATGAGCTCACACACTTCAGTAGGGAGCCTGCGCACCGGCACCGGCACCGGCACCGGCACCCACTCCGGCTCCGGCTCCGGCTCCGGCACCGGCACCAGCCCGGGCCGGGCTGGTTCCCAACACCCAAAACCGCAGTCGCAGGGCTGTGGCAGTGGCATCGGCGTTGGCGATCGGCCAAGGGCATGATTGGGCGATTCGGGTCCCTCGCCCGCCCTCCTTGTGTTGTACTTCTTGTTGTTGTTGCCCATTTGCCTTGTGCAATTTTTATAACGTATGTTATGCAGTTGCAGCTGAGGCAGGGAGGGAGTCTGGAAGGGCTGCACGGTGTACCTCAAGCAGGCAGCCACGCAGCCACGCACCCATCCACACTCATCCGTCCTGCCCTGCACTAATCTGGTGTGTAATCCGCATCCGCCATGCTACACTAACTTGGGAGCAGCGCACAGCTTACGGCCATGTGATGGTCCGGAGGCAGGGCCAGGCCCCAGCTCCGGCCCCGCTGGAACCAGGACGCTGGAAGCTGGAAGCTGGAAGCTGCAAGCGCAGCAGCTGTGCATCTGCCACCACTTCCAACGGAAGGAGGAAGGAGACGGACGTCACACTCCTCCTCTCTTTCAAACCGTGCTTGCAAGGAGTACCCGCCTGCAGCCTGCAGCCTCCAGTCTCCTGCCTCACGGCTTCTGCCTACCTGCCTCTGCCTCTGCCTCTGCCTCTCCCTCTGCCTCTTCCTCTGCCGCTTCCTCTGCCTCTCCCTCTGCGTCTGCACCTGCCCAGCTGTTCCCGCCCCACTCCGTCCCGCCCCCGCTCCGGGCCTTCAACACACGTCTCTCATCCGCCACCGCCCGCGCCCGCGCCCCCGGCCCAAGCCCCCACACAGTATTCTACTCCACGTGCTCCCTTTAACTTCAACTTTCCACGTTATGTATGGACATATATATATCTTAAAAGCATATCTTACATACGTTGGCATAAACTCTAAGCTAAGCTCCTTCTATGTGCCCTTCACTTCTAACCAGTATCACATATTCATATGCTTCGCAAGTTTATAATCCAAGTACTTTCTACTAGGTCTCTACTATGGCCTGTGATATCACGATACCAAATCTATCCAATCCTATTACCTAAAGATTTAAAATATTTTCAAAATCAATTTCTCATTATATGTCACCCGAGACTTTCTTGCACTCCACCCACCATGCTTATGGACCTGTGTACATACAACCTTCCTCCAAGCCTAAAAACTCCTAATCGTACAACTTACCCATAAGTAGAGTAGTAACCTCCAACCCACTTCACCTCAACTTATTTTATATGATTGGCAAAAGATGCACATACAAAGTCACATTCTACTATTATTGCTTCCTTTCCCTGGTTTTGGGAATTATGTCATCTTTTCAATGTCCACGTGTCGGACCATACTTCGGCTCTTGGTATCCAAGATACACATGGGCACAACACAAGATGAAAAAACAAAGCACTTACTTAAAACCTCCATAGACACAAGAGCACCTTCGGGAAAGGAACATGATTTTAGAGGCAAAGTGTTTATGTTAAGCAAACCAGGGTATAGACATGTGGTAGATCACAAAATCTTACAACCAAGAGTTTGCAACAATACCTAAGCTAAGTTTTAAGTTTGAATTTCGATTAGATTCGGCCAAGTCAATTGATCAGTATTGTTCCACACTAGGTAGTTGGCTTGGAATAGTATGGAATATTCCATCATGTATTACTTCACAAACTCACAACACCTATACACTAGGTACTCATGTTGCTACATGGATCATTAATGTCACTTCTCAATCAATAGGGTAAAGATTTGGAACATCCTCAAGATCAACACTCTCATTACGTGCCTCTCTCTTCTCTTCTCTCCAAATAAACCCACGCACTTGAGCACACGTCTTCCGGACCTACCCTCTCCTCCAAACCCAGCGGCCCGTGTCCGTCCTACTTGCCCAAAGGCAATACCCACCCACCTCACCCACTTCACGTACAACACATTGAAACCCACGCTCCGGGAGAGAAAAGCAGGCGTGAACCTGCATACGGCACATAGAAGCTAGAGAGAGTGACCTAGACTGCGTCTGACCCACCCAACACGCGGAGCACAAGAAACACACATGTGAGGAGGACACATAAACGGACAGTTGCTCTAAAGCAAGCGAAGGGCTAAAGCAAGCGAAGGGACGAATAAGCATCGGACGAATAAGCATCGGACATATGCACCAGAGCAAGTGATGGCGTCAGGAAGGGCTAAAGCAAGCGAAGGGACGAATAAGCATCGGACATATGCACCAGAGCAAGTGATGGCGTCAGGATCGTCAGAATCTTAACAGCTCTATAGGTTCCAGGACTATGAAACGCACAAATGACCTCAAGCATGTGATGCCGGACATATGCACCATTGCAAGTGACAGCGTCAGACTGTTAACAGCTATACGTTACACGACTACGAAACGCACTAATGAACTAAATCATGTGACGCAGGAGTGCCAGAGAAAGGACGAATGGACGAACATGTGCACTAAAGCAAGTGGTGGCGTCGGGATTGTCAGAATCTTAACAGGTATACGTTACATGACTATAAAATGCACAAATGAACTGACGCAAGTGACGCCGGAGCCGGACTAAGGCAAGTGACGCCAGACGAGAGCAAATGATGCCGGACGAGAGCAAGTCATGTGACGCCAGAGCAAGCCGAAGGACGAATGGACGAACATGCGGACTAAAGCAAGTGCGGGTATCAGGATTGTCAGAATCTTAATAGGTATACGTTACATGACTATAAAACACACAAATGACCTAACGCAAGTAAAGTTGGAGCCGGACGAAGGCAAGTGACGCCGGACGGGAGCAAGCGATGCCGGACGCGAGCAAGTGACGACATCACGGTAAGGAATCGTGGGAATCTTAACTATAACCTCTGCCGGCACGGCTATGAGCTATGAGGGTGTTGATTGCCGCCGGTGCATATTAGGACAGACAATTAATGTACATATATAACCAAGGGTAGGGTTATGTATGTATTTGCGTGTTAGTACGGGGCGTAGTTGTAATCATGGTGGGCTTACCTGGAACAGCTGGCCGTGGCGGCGAGGTGTAGGAAACGGTACAAGGCGAGTTGCAAGGAGGGGAACATGTAGGTTATCCGAAGGCGCAAGTAGGCACGGTGGCCGATGCGGGCTGCGGGCTGCGGGCTGCGGGCGAGCATGGCGAGCAGGGCAAGCGAAGCGACAGGGGCAGAGATAGAGGTGGCGGTGTTGTGTTTTCCTGTCGAAGTATGGAATGTAATTTTTTGTATGTTAGGGCGGGTGACAGCGGGGGAACAGTTGGCGGGCTGTACTTCACCTACCTGCTGGCTGCTGGCTGCTGGCTGCTGGCCCGGCCTGGCGGGGGCGCCAAACCGGGGGTGGGCCGGGTACATGTCGGAGCTCAGGGCGCGGGCCGCCCGCTTGCCACCCTCTGCACCGACACGTGCAATCATCCTTTACAGCTCGGGCTCACGTCGCCGTACGCAGCGTTGCCATAAACCCGCAAAGCCCCAAGCCCGAGTATCGCATCGTATCGTATCGTATCGGGGCCTCAAGGCGTCCACACAACCATATGCAAGTCACCGCTCCCAACACGGGACACGGGCGGGTACGGCCCCGGTAGCCCCGGTAGCCCCGGTGGCCCCGGTGGCCCCGGTGGTCCGGTGGCCGCGCCCGCCGGTCATCGCTCATCCACGCCACCTGGGCGGCGCCTCCACAGACAGCGCCGCGACACCCACCCCGTTACGCGCCTGCCGTGCGTCGCCGTTCCGTTCCTCCCGACGCGTCCCCGACGTGTCACGATGCCTGAGGCCGCCATGCCCACATGATGCACATCACGGCGCCCCGCTCGTATCATGCGCCACGCTCTTAACACGATCACCGCTCCTGCTACGTCTCTCCATGATCCATCCGCACCAGATTCCTTGCTCCGTCCTTCGCTTCCGTCCCCCCCTTTGCTTTGCTTGCTTCCTTGCCATGAGACGACTCCCTTCATCCATCACGAGACGCTGTTGCTCCTCCTCCCGAGTCCCGCGCTGGCTGCCCTGGCTGCCCTGCCTGCCCTGGCTCCTGGCTGGGGCTAGGGAAAGGGGAAGGGAATGATCCCGGAGGAGGAACCGTGGGACAGCAAAGGACAAGGACAGAGGCGGGCGGGGGCATGGCCATGGCAAACCCTAGCCAGCCCTAGCGCTGCTCCACCAATGGCGCCCGTGCTTCTACGTGAGGTAGAGCGGGCTCGCTCGCCCCGGATATGGCATTCAATTTGGCCCCAGCACTCGGAGCCGACTAGACTAGGTCTGAGTGGAATGGATATTTTTGCAGGCGCAGGAGCAGGAGCAGGCGCAGGCGCAGGCGCGTGGGCCCTCCTCAGCGCGCTGCGCTTGCCACAATCGCGCGCCTCTTCTGCAGCCCCGCCATTGGCGTAGCGCGCTTCAATCCTCCGCACTCCAGACGAGCCCCCGCCACACGGACACAAGATGCATCAAAAATGCCTCCTTTCAGATACACCCAGCACAAGCCCTGCCAGATTTGCTGCCATCACCCAAATATTCCGACTATTGCACCTGACAAATTGGCCGAGGCGTGCCGGGCATGCGCCTGCGGCCTGCCCCGCCTCTGGCCATGGAGGGACTCGCTTCGCCCCGGCGCCACACTAGGGCAAATGGATATGAATTAATATGGACGAATGGATGGTCGAATACACTTGAATAGACTGTGCCTGTTGCTATCAATAGCATGCGAGCCTGTGTGATGTTCTTCTTGTAGGGAATCATGCCGCTACACTCTGTTCCGATTCTCCCAGCTCTAGGGGCAACGACACCATGACAGCACCCGAATTGTGCACAGGAGGACGGGGGCCCAACTTCCCGCCCAAGTACTTGTGGAACAGCTTCTCCACTCTCCAGAACCAGTCCAGCTTGTTCTGGGGCCGCTCCAGCCAGTGGCCCTGTTCACCCACACCATGTTAGATCCCAACAAACACGCTGCTGCTTTGTGCTTGCGTTGCTGCAGCTTGCCAGATTAGCACTCACCTCATCCTTGTAGATCAGGTACTCCACTTGCTTGCCTGCAGCCTTCAGGGCCTGCAAACCAACAGCATCCATCAGTCAGCCCAAATGTATGGATCTTTCATTGCTTTTCACATATGCCGCCCCTTTTCACCCCTCTAATCACCTCATACTCCTGAACACTTTCCCCTGGGTTCACCACGATGTCATTGGCTCCATGTGCCATGATCAGTGGCACGCGAACGTTTTGGGCCTGAGCAGGGCAAATATGTTATGTCAATACCATATGCATGCACCTTCTCACTCCAGCAAGCCAGGATTCCGGCTAGTGTGTCGCAATCTGACATGGAAAACGGGTGATCGACTCTTGTTCAGCTCATGGTCCTTGCTCAGGTCCACGACACGGTCGTTCAGTAACTTCCGCTTCGGTTTCCTACACCCACGACACATCATCAGTGCACACCCGCTGGATCATCCATAGGTAGCAAGAGCTAACCATCCGCACCCACTCACCAGTATGGAACTATCTTCGTGGTCACAGTGAAGAGCTGAGAAGGCCCCACCAATTCGGCTGCACATTTGTACAGATCTGGAAACACCGGTATGAACATTGTCACCCAAATTCCCTCTAGACAACTGCTACCTCACTTTTTAACCTGACCGCTCACCTGGGGTGAAGGTGATTCCAGACAGAGTGCAGAATCCACCGAAGGATATGCCCGTGATTGCCACACGCTCCTTATCGACGATGCCTTCGCTGATTGCCCACAACACCGAATCTGTTATATCGTTCTGCAACAACAACCACCTCATACAGGATGAGTAGTGCCCGTCTCACGAGGAAGACAATCAGACCACAAGCGCAGTTCACCCACTACCTGCATGTTTGCTGCCCACTCCTTATCTCCGGCATGTAGAAACTTCTTTCCAAACCCATCTGACCCTCTGTACTCCACTTGCATGAAGGCTGTTGTTTCAAAGAGTCATCAGCAAGGGTACTGCTCACAGGGTAACGCAGCTACTTCAGAGGACCAATTTGGATCCACATCTCTTTAAGTAAGAGTAGGAAATCTCACCGTAACCACGGCTGGCAAAGAACTGCGCCTCGGGTTCAAAGCCCCACCAGTCACGGAACCACGGGCCACCATGAATCCTCAGCACTAGAGGCAAGTTTTTTGGCTACATGCCAACAGTATCGTTCAGTTGTTGTCCCAGGTCATCAGAGTTACAAAACTGCTTGAGTCACTTACAACATCATCAACACATTGTGCCTTACCTCAACATCCGCAGGCAATGTAAGATAAATGAGAACATCCAGGCCGTCCCGAGACTTGACAATCTTTGGATGCATCGACCCAAGCTTATACCTGCCAATGGACACTCAGTACGATGCACAGCTTGCATTCTGCTCAGCAAAATATACAGAGCACTCACTCATTCAGCTTTGGGTGATGCTGGAAAAGCAAAGACATCGTCTTTGATTCCCTGTCGTAAACATAGCTCTCTCCGCTCTTGTTATCGAACTCATATGTTATCACCCACCTGAACCATCGACCGGACTTCAGAACACTGCAACCAATAAGCGTGCCAAGCCAAAGAAGGTAGAAAAACGTTCGACTACCAATCACACTTTCACCTGCGATTAGTACGATCTCTACTGGTAATAAGCATTTGCCCACCCTCCCTGTAACTTAGCAAAAAGTTGAAATCCTCCTCAATACTGCATCAGTCGACACACAATCATGAGCCAGATAGGTCCTTGCCATAGACGACCTGCTTCCAGAGCAGTTGCAACATCTGGCTATGTGAGAATATTTCCAAAATGTCTCAAGCGATAGGGCCCTGATGTCAAAAACTTCTGGAGGCGCACATCCTTACCTTGAATCTAAAACCTTCCACTCAAGACGATCGTAATAAAAACCCACAGCTTGATATTCCTTGGTTTTAAAATCCATCAAAAGCACCTTTGACAGGTCTTTTTTGATGCCAGTGATATCACATTTCGGGTGTGAAGCAATTTCTTTGATTATGGTACCATCATCGGTGCTAATCTGCAACACCGATACATCACAAATGTTGCCCACAATCTCAGTCTGTGACGAACAGAAAGAAACCCTATCTCAGTGAAGCCTGAGGAGAAGGATTGTACAAGCAGCAGGCGTGTTGTTGGGCTGTCCAAAGATGACAGAATATACAGTTGATTTGGCTCCTTGAAGCCCACCTGCAGAACATACCGAGTAACAAAAATCAATATTCATCCCAGTACGGTTTCATGACCTCATGTCTCTATAACTTGCATGGAGCAAACCAAAATTCTTACCAGGCCACCGTCATCTTGAGATGTCCAGCTCAACACGTCCCTCCAAGGCGAGTCTGCTGTATCCCTGACGCGAATTGTATGGCCGCCATCGCTGTGAAATGCCAGAGCTCCTCGAATCACACCATTACTGTCGCTCAACCATTCCGATACGTCACCAGGATTCTGGATGACAAGAAAATCTTCTCCTGTCTTTATATTGATCCGGTGCTGCAACCATCCGGAAAGAATTGGCATACTTCAGCTTGCGCGCAATACATGCATTCGCATCACACGACTTCCAGCGCGTCCCCATTCACTGAGGACAGCAACGCAACACAAGGAAGTCATGCAAGAGCTTCGCACCACATCAAAATCTTCTTTGGATCGGAGGTTGATGTAAAAGTAGAGTTCATAGGGGCGAGCTCCACTTATGGCACTGGGAATCAATCTGGTGTGCACGTTCTCAAAGGGAGTAAGATCCCGTATGTTCCCAGTGGCCAGTTCAACCGCATAATGGTGCCAGTCCTCATCACCTGTCCATTACAGATCAATTTGCTTGGAACTTGAGGGTAACGGGAATGACCCCCGACGAAGGGCAATGCGGGGAAAGAGAGCTGCATAGGGCAAGGCGCTGATGCTCTTCAATACCTCCGTCATCTTGCTTGTATATAATGTACTCTGAAGAGGGGCTCCATATGAACCAGCGAACCTTCATAGAGATCAGCTCAGAGAACTCAGCTCACTGGGAACAGAAACAGCAGATGCACGGGTCACGTAAATTCCGGTTTGAGCAGCAATACCCCTCGATGAGTTTCCTTGGTGACTTGCTTAGCTTCATCTTCTCCGCTTTCCAGAGGTCGGACAAACTGCGTGACAAGGACGACATTGTCACAACAGACATGGCCACTACAGCTGCTTGGCAAAACGAATTCCTGGCAGCCCGTCACATCTCGTCTTTCACGAGCAGAAGTACGCACCACATTCAAAACATCATCGGGAGAAGGTGCAAGGTATGCCAACAGCTTGCCATCCGAGGACAATCTGGGCTGCTCCTTCTGGTACCCAAAAATCACCTCAGCAGGCAGCAGATTTTCTACAACTCCTGGAAAGGAAGAGGAGAACGGAGTCAGAGGGATTAGTCCAACTTCCAAGCCGAAACTGGATCCATCAGCTCAATTACCTTTCACATCTGCAGCAACCGTCATGATTCCACACCGGCCGCCGGGTGGGTACAATGCCCACCAACCTGAGCCAAGAGCAGCTGGTTGCAGCTACAAAGATGGCTGCAGAAACGTAAAGTGAGAATGCAGCAGCAGACCTAGATTGCACAGGAGCCCAATACAATGTGGAGTTTATATCGTAGTGTGGAGCAGGCGGCTCACATTCTGCCACCCCCTTGGCCAGCGTTGCGTGTCACATAAAGATTCGGGAGGTACCGGTACACAGTCCTTCAACCACAACACTGATTGGTGCCGAAAGTACGATGCTTGTCATGAATTTTGCGAGCAAAATAGACACATTCCAGAAAGTCAGTTTCACACATTTCTTCAGGGCCGTCGGCTTGGCCGCTCGAAATTACAAGCGAACTATTGAACTTTGTCCTGTGATCCCGCATTTTGAGACAACAAACATCCAACAAAGCAAGGCTTGGGCCACGGCCAGTGGCCCGGTAGGTACGTATTAGAGGACGCAAGGCAGGAAGGGGAAAAATACTGGAAAAGGATGAGTGCCGGTTGCAGACATGTGCATTCATGTATTGCTGGCACTGCTTCTTTAATCCACCGACGTTTCCTCTGACTCCAGAGCAGACAGTCCCACCGGATCCGCACGGGACCTGTCAACTTGAGCCACACTAAACCTTTCTAAGAAAAGCTGGATCACACGCCAGTATCGGTCTCCTCCTCTGAGCCACGTATCCATGTGCATTCCAGTGGGAAATTCTATGAAAGTGCGATTGATGCTCTGATTTGCTGCCTCGTAGAGTCTCCTCATGTGTACAGGAGGAACCATTTCATCCCTCATTCCTGAGAGAAACAGGATTGGTTCTCTTATCTGCCATAAGAACCCACCACACTTAGTTTTTGCTTCTAAAACCAGGGGATGTCACCAGTCATGAAGGGTCTCGGTGAACGTACCTCTGTAATGACATCAACTGTGGACCACGGCGATCGGACTAGAGGATTAAGCAATTTCGGCCCTCGGCTGCCGGTTCGCCCAACGAACCATTTCAAGTAAGGCATGATCACACCAGCCATATCCAACACTGACGTAAATGTGTTTTCCAAAATGATACCAGATACCTACAAGCAACAACCGTTTTTTGAATGGCTACCAAGGTAATCTGTGCACGCAATAAATTGAAGTCTCAAAATTTTAAATTCAACAAAAGCACTGCACTGACAAATTTACCTTGCCAGGATTGTTCTTGACAAGTGTTGCACCAACTGCTCCGCCGAGAGACCTTCCGAAGACAAAAATGCTTCTTGTATCGATGTCGCTCCTCTGCAATAAATGGTTCAATGCAGCCTGAAAAATATGTGCGTCAGCATCATTCCAGGTTTCACCACTAACGCTGGAACACCAGAACAGACGAAGGCTGCAGTGCAGCCATTACCTCTGCATCTTGTGTAAGACCAGTTTGTGATGGCTGTCCATCGCTCGCACCATAACTACACAAACAGTCAATCGTTTGCAATGATGCTCCAAGATGGTTGACAATTCCATACATCAAGAAGAAGAAGAAGTGGAGTTTGAGGCCAATGACCAGAATCTAGTTGGCACACATACCCCCGGTACGAAAGCAGCAAAACGTTACACTTGAGGCGTCCCAGCATATGCTCCACAAATTCAAGCCGATGAGCAATGTCTGTACAGCTTCCGTGAAAGTCTTGCTTCCACCAAAATCCTTAGGATCCAGCAAAACAAAGAACCAAGCTGAAAGGACTAAGAACTGTATATTATCAAGGATACTGCCAGCGTTCTCCTGAAAGAAGAGAATGGTTGGACCTGCAACGGACAACAATGTGTGAGCTCAAAACATAGAACGGACAAGAGCACAGAATTCAAGTAGCTGACGCACATCCAAGAACAGAGGCCCTGTACATGAGCTCCTGACATCAATGCTGTTGCTACAAGAAGCACCAATGAAGCCAGTTGCCAGTACAGTTCCGAGGTACGGAAAGCGCATTTGCCTGGTTTTCAAAAGACTCACAGCAAACACCAACTTCCACACAAATCCATACAATCCTAGGATAGTTAGAAACTAGAGCTGGGAAAGATGACCCTCCCTCGGGCGTAAGTCTAACAGTATACAGCATGGTTACCTGCATATCACGCGGAGGTCATGCAGTCAAACAGGAGTAGACTAACGGTGCAGTGGGATGGAGAGCGCACTCCTGGACAGAGAGTCTTGAAGTTCAAAGGCTCCATCGTCGTGTGCAACGGCAGCTGCACACGACGCCTTCCCCCTTGCGGTGGGATCATCTGCACTGGTGTGGGATTTCCAGGCAGGCACCGAGTTTGAGCTGCTGGCATTCTGGTTTGATGCCAGCAACCAATGGCTTTCTGTGGAACACAGTCATTTCTGTATTCTCAGGCTCCGGCTGAGAGAAGGCAGCAAAATTCAAGACGCCAGCAGCAGCAACAGGACGAGCAGGAGGTGAAATTTCAGGGCCTTGGGGCAAAGAGAGGAGGTAGCAAATTGGCGATCACAAACAACCGGGAAAGGACCGGATCCTGTGCAGCTCACCCCGGGCGCCGCTCTTGATAAACCAGCAGTGCAGCCGCACCCCATCAGCGGCGAACAGCCACACGTCCTCGTACTGCAAACTGAAGCGCGCAGGAGTAATGGAATACCCCTTGCTCAGCCCCGGGATCACAGGTACATACACCAGTTTCTCCTGGAAGGTCACCAGGAGAACCATGCAGGTGCACAGGAGTCCCCCCAACCCATACAGCAGCGTGTTCAACCAATTCACCATGTTCCTGCCCTGTTGCGAGCTCACCCGATGGCAGGCTCTAGTGTGCCCTGCCCTCTCAACCTGCTCCCTGACTGTATGTGCGCCCTTTAAGTAAAGCCGTGAACGTACTGTAGGGAGCTCCTAGGGTGGATATTTCTGGGCTTCATCTTAGGCGAGCTTTGGTGTGACGTGATGTATTGTGTGGTTTTTGTTAGCATCTTCACGACGCAGCGGCAGGGATTACGGGATAGCAGTTCTCACTTGGCTCGATTGGCCGAAAGCAAAGCTCGAGCGAGAATTGTCTTTCAGGCGACTCGACCCAAGTCCGAAACGAAAACGATCCCCAGCTGCAATGAATTGCACAATCTTACAAGAGATAACTTGACAACAAGGCCATCAACGTACCACAGGCTGGACGATCCAGCCAAGTCCTACCCACAATTCTAGACTATCAGCAGTCCTACAACTTCAAATGCGGGGTCCAGGTGCCTTGAATGCTAGGCTTGACTGTGACATGGCGTGTCTTCAACTTCACCACTTTTCGTCCAGTCGAGTTCCTCAACCTAGTTGCTTGCAGCGCCACCTCCGTCTTGTTCAGATTCCTCAAATCCACCACTCTCTCATTCTTGTTTGCTACACAAAAATAAGGGAAAGAGGTCACATTCGCATCCTTGCTGTGAACGCAGAATCTGATGCAGCCGGGCTTTCGTTCAAAGCAAGTTCAAAGATTCACCAAAAAACCCTTGCAGATGAGGATGCCGTCCCCTACGCAGCTCCGTGGTGACCTCTAGATGGGGATTCTCAGACACAAATTTGGGGAGGGCGGTTTCTATGAACTCTCTGGAAGGCAGCAGCAGCCAGTTTGACGTGAGCACAACAGTTTAGCCACCAAATTGCCGCGCGAGAGGAATTCAACTACGACGACGCAAACCTCGTTCCTCGACTGCTGCCAGAGAAGTCACAGAAGTTCACCACCAGTTTCTTGAGCTGCCAGACTCCTCTGAACGCCATCTGTGTCCGACCTAGAACGACGGTGGTTGCCCATGGAATGTTCCCCTGGCTGCCCTAAGTGGATGACTCGAATATAAACCAAACGTGCAAATGTGCTAGGTCGACCTTCTCCCCTTAGCTCCACGGACAATTCCACGTCCGGCAATTACCAGAACCAGCCAGTGATTGCGGGAGCAGAGGAGCCTAGCCATGTTCCGTGTGCGCGCCTCCTCCTTCTGTGTGGGCTTCGCGGTGGCCGCAGCCGGATCCATGTATCTGTTGCAAAGAGATTTGTGGGCCAGCCATAAGAGCCTCTCGAACCAGGTACCTGGCTTTCTCCACCTTGGGATGCTGCTGCCTGCTCTTTTGTTGTGTCCATGGCAGTATGTCGTGTTGGATTGTGAAGGAATTGCGAGGGATTGGCTTACTGGTCCTGTTGGGTCAGCTGCCGTATCATATTGGTGTTGCAGTAGACAACACTTGACGGGCAGGCATCGTGTTTTTAGATTGAATCAAGTGCATAAGGGCGCAATATGGCACTGGGAATGAGAGCTCTAACTCGAGAGCGATTCGGGACGGGCGGTGGCAGGCTGAAGGATATCATGCTGAACTGGAGGGGCGCATAGCCCGATTGGAGAGCATCACCTCCGTCTTAGCTCCGTCGGCAACGCAGCCGAGCTCTTCTATCAAGGTAATTATGTTTCTGTAATTAAAGCAGGGGTTTGTGTTACGATTGTGCTCGTGAAAAACTCACGGAAGATCTTATGCAGGAGCCGGCAACGCCAGCAGATGCTACCTGACGAGCAAGCTTCCTGTGTGTTTCGCAAGTGCACAGGGGCCAAGTTGTGGAACTCATTGTTTTTGCAGTCTCTCCTTAGTTTGGATTGGGGGATCACCTAAAGTTGATCTGTTCAGCCAGTTCAGTGGGTCACATGTTGTACCATGCAATGTAATCAGAATGGCTGCGTATTGCTTCATTCATGTCTTTGTCGAACTCTACACTATGTGCCAATCTTTTCAACCTCCCACTCCCCTCTTTAGCACCATGTACCGTGGCTTCCCTCTACTATCTGATCTTATGCAGGATTGATTACTCAGCACTGACCATGAGTATGTCTACAACATAGTGTGGAAGAACCCACCTTCCGGCAGTGTAGCCACTGTAACCCCCCTACTCAGGTTTGAATTTCAAGCCATGCAATATTGATACAGCTCTTTGGGCCAAGTGATCATCTTCCTCTCCCCAAGTGCATTCCACAAGGGCGATGAGCTTGTTGGAATCCGACCTTCCTGGTAGCTCCAGGCCGGAATCTGATATAGCCTGGGGCGATATACGAATTATTAAAGTTCGCCCACCCCTTACGGAGTCGATTTGCTCCATGACCTGCTGGCCTAACCACTTGGCAAGGGCCAGATATACACCACGCAAGATCGACGACGACGATATTTCTGGGCTGTCGCTTAACCTGGGGCTGCAGTCCATGAGAGTCAAATCCGGAACCACGTTGATATCCAGATCTATCCTTACATTTGAGGAGCTTCCTCGACTGTGTGCTGCGCCCAAACTACCAGGCCGTTGGTCACTCTGTTCCGAAGGGGCCCTCTCCAGGTCTAAGCATATCTCATCTCCCTCCTCAGCTTCGGGCAATCGCTCTAGGTCAAGGCTTAGCACTCTCTGTAGATTCTTTTTGGACCTTTTCTGTTCTGGTTCCGGAGTTGCCTCTTTATCCAACGATTGCTTCTGTGTTGTCGTAGAAGGTTCATACAGCCTGCGAGGAAACTCAGAAGCTTCCATCGGTCTATCCACGACCGGCAATTGTTCGTCCACTTCTGTCTCATTTTCACGACACAGATAGATTGGGCAAAGAGAACTGTAGCGCAGCTTGTGTTGTTCCAACCCCAAAGCACCTGCTACTTCCGTTGGGTGTAACACCTGTTTCCCTGAGTTGGAATCACTCACCAGTAGCCCTTCCACTGTTATCTTATTCTGAACAGGTGGCAAGATCTCCGACTGCTCTCTTTCTGTCTTCCCAGATTCAGGCAATGACCCATATATGTTCTGGTGGGCAGAAACAGGAGGCGCAGCGGCTTCCAACAAAAACTGCTTCGATATGCTGACCTTAATAGAGTTGCGAGGCGGTACGTTGATCGTCTCGTGGTTGGCAGGGTCATAGCACGGGATGTTCAACTCCGTAATAATGCGGCCTTTCAGTGACCCCATTTTCGGCTTCTCACCATGAACAAGAACCACGTGTCTTGGAGCCACATGCTTTACCAAATCCATAATGCCTTTAGCATCAGTGTGGGCACTAAAGGACAGATGATTCACCTGATATTCAGACAAAACACACATAAGTCCAGCTTTTCAACTCCCTGTGAAACCGATCAGAGAGTGCATCTGTCATACCTGACAACGGACATCTAACTGAGTTCGCTTGTCCAGGTCAATTCTTGTTGGTTTCCCAGACATCAACTTATATCCCACTGTCCCAGCGACACAAAACCTGCATGTTTGCACGGCAGAAGACAGCAGTTATTCAGAAAAGTTCCACTGTAGAGAACAACCGAGTCAATGAGCTGCGGAATTGCGTAAGTGGTCATGAGGTGAGAGAGAAACCCAGGTAGTATAATCATGTTAAGCTCTGATGGTGCCCAATGCTTAAATACTTCTAGTGAAAGTCCACCACTGAGCATGCCAGGGGTTGCAAACAAAACACATGGCCCTGGGGCATCTATTTGGGATCGTTCAAATGGTGAAACTGAAATTCACAAGTAAATGGTATAGGATCAGCATCGGAATAACATGTGGGTAACATATTAAAGAGCCATAGAAAACCTACCATGTTTGAAGTCGAAAGTATTTCTCGTCACGTACGTGTCCTTCACCTTTTGGTTCGTCCAGCTTATCAAGAGCTTGTAGTAAACATTGGCTTGCATTGTCAGTCCTGCACGTCCTCTCATAAGGGAAACTGCTTGACATACTATCTCCGGCATAGGTGATGACAGGTAAGAAAAACAGGTTACTGTTACCTGCCGAGAAGTAGATAGGAGCTTTGAGATTGGTGCGTTCCCAATATTCATCCAACAGTATACAGAGCTCCTGTCAACAAGGACAATCATAATACTAAGCTGGATTCAAGATATTCCGTCAAAATCAACATATGTGCAAATATCAGAAACAAGTTGCTGACCTGAGCTCTCCCAAGAGCAAATACAGGAATAAGGACTTTGCCACCAGCACCGATGCAACTATGGACCTGCCCTATTGCACTGAAAGTTAGTAGTGTCATACATAGCCTCTGTAACCACATTCTGATGGACAAATATGCCACACATAAGCAAATGCAGCTTGTCTTCAAACTAACCGCTTTTAGAAAGTCTCTTTCACGAGCAAGCTTTGAGTCACGTATTGTTGTAGCGTATGTGGATCTGAAAGCCATAAGATGTTCAAGTCCTCCATTTTGAAACAAAAAGTGAATGAAGAACATTTTCAGAATGCACGTGCTATTCGCAACAGAGGTTGCTCATTGCATAGTTAAGAGAATACAAACTCAGTGATGAGAAGATCTGGCCTCAGCCGATCAATCTGAGCAGCTCCTAGATGGCGGTCAGGTGTCATGTTGTAGTCTCCTGTGTAGACAACTGTCTCATCTCCTGCCCTGACATAGAACATGGCAGCTCCCAGAACCTGATCACGGCAGAGATTGACGTTGGAAGTTATCTGAATGTACTAACACTTTCCAGAAGTGATAAAACTCAGCTAATTCAAGACTGCACACCCTTACATGCCCAGCATAATAACCTCGAAGCTCAAAACCTTCATCGATGGTGACTGTCTGCCTCAAATCCACAGGAATAACTGGAGACGGACAACAACCCGATTCTGGCTTAAGGATCTTGGAAGTATTTTTCTTCGTGTGGACAATGCAAGAGAAGTAACGCACCAACACAAGAGAACGGAAACAGGAATTATGGAAAATCAGGCACCTTTCTTGATGCACTGCTGAATTTGGAAAGCACTAAATTGTTCCTGTTCCCCTTTCCTGTCGACCATGACCTTCCTGTAATCCTCAAGCATCAAAGGTGCCAACGCTTTTGTGGGATACTGCAACCAGGCGGGATTCGGTATGGTGGATCAAGAGCATGGTTCCACAGGTTCTGATCAGCATTCAGGTAACTGGAGGCAGCACATACAGTCATGTAGATAGGACCTTCATATCCACAAACTTCGGTGAAATAAGGGAGAGCTCCAATGTGATCCAAATGGCTGTCCACAGAACAATAGGTTCAGAATTCGAACTCCAACATGTACTTCAAGAACCAAAAGACGTAGTTGCTAGCAGGTGATATTTTCTGTGAGGGCGGCCAGCTGAGCAAAGAGAATTACAAGTGAGTCACTATGACGCAGTCGATGGCTTGGGTGTAATTGCCACTTTTCGTGATCATTGAGAAGTCAGGATATCGCCTTTCATCTTGGTAGCCCATGTGCACTCCACAGTCAAACATAACCGTCTTACCCCCAAGGTTGACTATCACGCAACTCTTTCCAACATCCTGGCCAGCACCTGTCCGGAGCAACAAATTGTAAGGTACCGATCAATGCAACCCCCTATTCCCGCAGCTTTCAATCACCTGCAAGTGATTCCCCATTCCGAAATCACACAAACCAAATTACCAAGAGGAGTACACTTGATCGGCATCGTGCCTTGAAACCAGCTGCTGCCGAACACGGGTTTAATTGGCCCTGGTATACAAAACACGCCAGGGTTTAGGGTTTATCTTGTGTATTAACCAAGCGTGGTAGGAGGAGTAGAGGTTCCTGATCGGCATCGCATTCCGAAGGAGGCGCAGGTGAGGCCTCCAAACCCTAGGGCGACGCTACTTGGTTGCTGGTTTCGATCTCCCCAACGTTTGAGCTGAAATTGTGAGTATGACATGTAGGTGCCTGGTCTGACTGCGATTTGATCGTTACCTGTCCAATTGTCTGTCAATCTGCCATCTTCGCAGCCTGTATTTGCAAGGCTTTGGAAACGTCATTTCTGAGGCTTGATGTTTGATTGATGATGCAGGGCAATCCTGGACTGGCTGAAATTCAGACGGGATTCTAATGCATCGGATGTGGTGATTGGCGACGAAGGTCTCGTCTCTTCTCAGGGGGCCATCAAAGAAATTATGTCTGGAGACGTTGAGCAGGAAGAACCTGCTTCTTCTCCAGTGGTTGCCCCTGAAGTGGAGTCGTCACCTGAGCAGAGCTCTTCCACAGCAGATGATAACACAGATATCGTAAGGCTTGAAGCAGGGCATCGAAGTGGCACGCCTGGCGAGGAAGCAGAAGCAAGGCTGGATAGCACCGCTGAGCATGAGCGGAAAGGATCGACTGAGTCAGGTGGCGCTGAGGATGCAAAAAACGCATCTGGGGGGAGCCCTGAGAAAGAAGCTGGAAGCACAGATGATGACACAGATATCGTAAGGCTTGAAGCAGCGCATCGAAGTGGCAAGCCTAGCGAGGAAGCAGAAGCAAGGCCGAGTAACACCGCTGAGCATGAGCGGAAAGGATCGACTGAGTCAGGCGACGCTGAACATGCAGAAAACGCATCTGGGGGGAGCCCTGAGAAGGAAGCTGAAAGCACAGATGGTCCAGCGGAGAGCAACAAGGAAAACGATTGCGGATTTTGCGTGTTTATGAAATCAGGTCCTTGTGGTAAACGCTTCTCTCGTTGGGAAGACTGCGTGGAGGGCGCGGAGAAGACCGGGGATAACATCGTGGAGAAATGTTGGCAGATGACGCAAACGCTCAGGCAGTGTATGGAGGTTAATCCCGACTACTACGGCCCTGTGTTGCAGGCTGAAAAATCATTGCAAGAGGAGGTTGCTGCAGAGGTCGAAGCTACGGTAAAACAAGAGACTCAGAACGTAGAGACCGAGGGTTCGCCAAAAGAACGGAGGGAGAGCCGGGTCAGAGAGGAGGAGGAAGAGATGGAGGAGGAGCAGCAATACGCCGCCTAACATCTTGGCCTTCGGCGCAGGTTCTTGACCATCCTCTGCAGATGGTCCACCGTGAAAGCCAATTGTGCGACGCACCAGGGCATGGTCTTGTTTGTTTGGTCGTCCAAAGTGTAGGAAGTAACAACTCATTGCGAATCGGATCGAGACAATTGTGAAACACCGAGTGAGTGACTGAGGGATGCATGATTTTGTAGTAACGGCGCTGTTCATACGTATGTTGAGTTTCTCTGAAATTGAGGATCCCGAAGGGCCGCCCATCTGTTGATTCCATCGTCCGAATCCTGGTCTGTTGTTAATGCCACACCTAATCCTATGTGTAGTATTGGAATGCAGTACTCCTATCTTAAATTAAGATAGTTATATGATACTATGAATCATATTTGCTTTCTTTCTATTTAAAACGAGGAAGAGATGGTGTCGCCTCCTTCAGCATCCAGCTACCCGGTCGGTCGACTCATGAGATCACTCGCCTGAGAAAGCACGGTGTTCCGACCTGAGCTCGGATATCACGGCCGTTCGATAATGGCAGCTTTAAGACGAGGCCCAGAATACCCTCTTGAAGGTGCTAGGCAGGAAATCGCCATTGGGCCTCAGAGTAAAACCTAAAGCTGTAACTTGAGCCTAGTTCTGACTAAGGTCTCGGATACACTTGGCAAGCAAGTGTCAATGACGATCACCGCAAGAGCAAATACCATCCAGGAAGCGGTGCACGCGGTGTGCGTCCCTAACTATGATTTCCCGCTTCTCGAGACGTGACATGACTTTGGTGCTGCTGTGACAGTCATTGCACATACGAAGATTTTTGGTAACTAAAAGAGTTGTACCATCCGATGTATTCAGAAGACCATACGCCAATGCAAGTTTCTCCGCATGCCCACACAGTGCATCTTCCTTTCCTGTCTCAGACATACGCTTCAGTACCAGCTCCGTTTGTGGGACATGGCCTCCATCCTTGACCTGTGAATTCATGATTCTCAACTTTGCTGAGAGATCACCCCTGCTTTCTCCTACTGTGAACTCGTGCACCTTACTCTCCACTTCGATGCACGCCTTTGCAGGCTTCTTCCAAGCACCTGCACACTTTCTCAAGCTTTCTATTCTATCTACATCCCCCCACCTGCCAGCGTTTGCGTAAAGATAACCCATCATGGCATACGCAGACGCACTTTCAGGTTCCAGAGTGACAAGGAGGTTAAAACATCGCTCGCCGCGCTCCACATCTCCGTGGTTTTTGACTGCACTCAGCAAAGATGTCCACCCCACAAGAGAATTCTTGTGTGGCATAGTTTGCAGCAAACTTTCTGCCTCTTCTAGGTGGCCTGACCTTGCGAAGAGATCAACCATGCAATTGTAATGATGATCAGTGGGAACAACACCATGCTCCTCCATCATCCTGAAATACTTCACGCCTTCCTTCACTAGGCCTTCATGACTGCATGCTACAAGAAGAGAAATGAAGGTAGCGCCATTGGGTGTCACACCTTGCAGCAGCATCCGCTCAAAGCACTGCACTGCCATGCAGGCATTAGTATGCTGGGCATATCCATTGAGCAAAGCAGTCCATGTTACCACATCTTTTGTGGGCTGTCGGATGAACACATTCCAAGCCTCCTCTAAGCTCCCACATTTCACATACATGTCAACAAGGGCGTTAGCGACAACCACGTTGACTTCAAGCCCTTTATCCTTTATCTGCGCATGCAGCTGCTTACCCTGATTAAAAGCTCCGACACTGGCACATGCTTGCAGGAGGCAAACAAATGTGAT
Source organism: Anthoceros angustus (assembly GCA_010909165.1). Taxonomy (NCBI): domain Eukaryota; kingdom Viridiplantae; phylum Streptophyta; class Anthocerotopsida; order Anthocerotales; family Anthocerotaceae; genus Anthoceros; species Anthoceros angustus. The sequence continues at coordinate 304,695 of MU008172.1, forward strand.
ATGATTGCCTGGACTTACTCCCTCCTGCTGCATTTCGGCATACAGATTGAGGGCTCTTTGAGCGAGCCCTTCCTGAGCATATGCTGAAAGCATGGCTGTCCACGTCACCACATCCCTGATTGGCAGATTCTCAAATACCCTTTGAGCATCCTCTGGGCTTCCACATTTTGCATACATGTCAATGAGTGCATTCCCAACAACTAGATATGTTTCAAGTCCCCTGTCTTGAATTTGTGAATGAATACGCTTCCCCTGATGCAAAGCCCCAAGGCTTCCACATGCTTGCAAGAGGCAGATAAATGTAACCTGATCGGCTACAGTTGTCAACTCCTCTTCCAAGCAGGCGTAGAGGGTTAATGCTTCTTGACCAAATCCATGCTGTGCATATCCTGCAATCATCGTGTTCCAAGTCACCACATCCCTCTTTGGCAACATGTCAAACGCTCTGCGAGCATCCTCTAAGCTTCCGCATTTCGCGTACATGTCCACCAGGCAGTTGGCAACAACCATGTTGATTTCCAGTCCTCTTTCCTGAATCTGTGCATGCAGATGCTTCCCCTGCTGCAAAGCCCCGGTGCTGGCACAAGCTTTCAGTAAGCACAAGAATGTAACATGGTCGGCAGGAGCCATCCCTTCCTGTTCCATACGAGCATACAGGCCAAGGGCTTCCTGGCAGAGGCCATGCTGAGAAAATCCTGCAATCATGGCAGTCCACGTGACCACATTTTTTGTGCACAAAGAGTCAAACACTCTGCGAGCATCCTCTAAGCTCCCGCATTTTGCATACATGTCAACCAGGCTGCTGCCAACAAACACATCAATCGTCTCAGGTCCACTCCTCAGAATATCCGTATGAACCTCCTTCCCAGACTCCAAATCCATTGCAATAGCGCAGGCCTTGAGAACAGCCACAAACACATAGCTGTTTGGCTTCACACTCGACTGCCGCATCTGTTGATATAGGTGCACAGCCTGCGCAGGCTGTCCATGTGCAGCATGTGCTGATATGATGGAACACCAGATGAAAGTCTGGGGTGAAGTTACTTTCCTGAACACCTGCATTGCTTCCTGCAGTCTTCCATGAGACGCATACATCCGAACAATATGGTTGGCCAAAAAGCCATTTCCATCGCACCCGCCTTTCACAGCAAGATCATGTACACGCCTTCCAAGAATGAGATCACTACGTGCAATGCATCTCTTGAGCACGAGATAAAAGAGGGAGACACCCACAGAAGATTCTTGCTCCAACAGGATGTCCAAAGCTGCCACAGCCTCAGCTAACTGCCCCTCCTTGCACACTCGGCGCAACGCTTCAACCTCTCTAATCCCCCTATCTTCAGTTGGGAGATGCCAATTCCACACAGCCACCTCTGAATCAACCCAAGCAGACCTGTGGTCGAGCCATAGTCCCTGCTCAGACCTCTTGTGCCTGAAGTCAGGATGCAGCGGAGTTGTCTTCCCTTGCCTAAGGTCCCGCCAATGTGTTGGATGTGTGACCAAATCTTTCCACGAGAGCGTTTGCTGCTTTGTACTTGCATTAGACAAGAAGTATCTGTTGGGTGATGGGCAACTGCAGGGGAAGGATCCATAGGATACGGAGTTATCATTCGGACCTAGCTTGTTGAGCACTTGGGATGATACAAAATTCGACTGCAAAACATCATGCTTCATCCCCGATTTTCCGCCACTGGACCTGCCACTTCGGTGTTCCGTCCTCAAGCTTCGACAGACTTCTTTCCTTTAAAAGGTTGAGGCGCCCTAATCACATCTCTGGTCAACTTCTGGATATCTCGTAGCTGCCCGCAGCTGTCTCTCCAATGGCGGCGAACGGAGCTGCTCTTGATGGCCAGGCAGGGCCAGTCAAGCCCGGGAAGAAGTCGGGCAAAGGACCTGGGAAAGCAGCAGGACCCGTAGTCTTGACTGAGATTCAGAAGAAGAGGATCACCAAATTCGAGGAGATTCAGCGTACTGCCCAGGAACAGTTGAATGAAATTGCCGGGGACCCGATCAAGTACGAGCTTCTTTTTTCGTGCGGTGTTTTGTAGGACTTCGGATTGTCGCCTGACAGCTTGTTGGGGATCTGGTGCCTTGTAGAATCACACTTCCTGATGGTTCAGTGAGAGATGGGGTTAAATGGCGTACTTCGCCCCTCGATATTGCCAAGCAGATTTCGAAACAGCTGGCAACGGCTGCTCTCATTTCTGAGGTTTGATTAGTTCTCTGCAATCTGGAATAGCTATGCCATTCTACTCACTGCCTCTTGCTGTGCAAGCAAGATTTCGAAGCCATTTGGCTGGAAAGGTCTGAAAGGTATGTGCTGCGCCAGGTTGATGGTGTCCTTTGGGACCTAGGAAGACCTTTGGAAGGGGATTGTAAGCTGAAAATCTTTACTTTCGAAGACAAAGAAGGACGAGACACGTTTTGGCATTCCAGTGCTCACATCCTTGGGCAGGTCGTTTGCAGCATAATGCCTGTGTGCTCTTTCCTATCTCTTTGCAGTCTGTTGCTTTCTTTTTCCGCATTGCTGCTGTGGGAGATCCTTGAGTACACACAGACATGTTATTGCAGGCACTGGAGATAGTGTATGACTGCAAGTTGTGTATTGGACCCTGTACTACGCGAACTGAGGTCGGGTTTACGTCTGTACTAAGTGGTGTAAGCTCCTAAGCTTTCAGTGTAATGTATTTCAATGCCAGGTGGTTGTGCTTTTGTCGCTTTGTAGGGTTTCTACTATGATGCTTATTATGGAGACGTTACGCTAAATGAAGAGCACTTTGAGGAGATCAAGTCCCAAGCAGACAAAGCTGTTCAGGTCAGTGCCTGGGCATGGTGAATATTCCAACACGCACAGCCCTCCTGGAGCTGCGGAGCCTATCCTGATGTGCCTTTCCTGATTTGCCTTATCGTGGATATTAACTCAAAGGACTTAGTAGAGTGTAATACTTAAATGGGGCAGGAAAAGCAACCTTTCGAGCGCGTAGAAGTGACGAGACAGCAGGCTCTTGACATCTTCTCTGATAACCCCTTCAAGGTAAGTCCTACTGGTTGCCAAGTTTCTGTGTATCCTGATGCTAATAAAATTGTGGAATCTGAGACTTCGTTGCAGCTAAGTCAGTGGTTCAATCTTTCAGGTTGAAATCATTCAAGAATTACCAGAGGATAAGACCATCACGGTGTACAGGTGCGGGCCTTTGGTTGACCTTTGCCGAGGGCCTCATGTGCCCACCACGGGATTTGCAAAGGCATTTGCCCCTACGAAGGTATAAATTGCTTTCTGTCTGCTTATGGTAGCAAGCGCCTCAGATTCTCAGTAATGCCACTGCATTTGTGAGCAGGCATCTGCATCTTACTGGAGAGGTAGAGCAGACCGAGAAACGCTGCAGCGGGTCTATGGGATCTCATTTCCTGATCAAAAGAAGCTCAAGGTCATTTTCCCAACTGGACTGCCCACTGCATGACCAGACTTCATGGTGGGTCCTTACATCATCTGTTCAGTGCTATTGCAGGAGTACCTTGAGGCAATCGAAGAAGCAAAGAAACGGGATCACAGAATCCTTGGTCTGAGGCAGGAATTGTTCTACTTCCATGAACTAAGGTCCACATCCGTTTTTCATCTTATGCCTGTCTGATGTTGTTTTGCAACATAAACTAACATTGCCCATTCCTACCAATGAAGTAAGTAGGTCCTGCTTTGAGGACATGTTTGATTTTCTCTCCTGCATTTTGTTTGGAAACTATTGCAGCCCGGGGAGTCCTTTCCTCTTGCCTCATGGAACTAGGATATACAATAAGCTGGTGGAGTTTATCCGCACAGAGTACCGGAAGCGTGGATATGAGGAGGTTGATCCCTGAGCTTGAATTTGGATGTGCCACCTTAAGTGACTGAGACGCAGACCATAATTAATGCATTGATCATGTTACAGGTTATATCTCCAAATATATACAACATGAAGCTCTTTGAAACATCTGGGCATGCTGCCAACTATAAGGAGAACATGTTTCTTTGTGAGGTATGCCAACCCTATTTTTGAGTCTCTGTTTCCTGAGCTGAAGTCTTTCGTTTTTCAGTTCATGTTAAGACACCAATCGACTACGTTTTTGCATAACCTTTGGTTAATAGGTTGAAAAGCAAGAATACGGGTTAAAACCGATGAACTGCCCAGGTCACTGCCTCATGTTTGACCATAGGGTACGATCTTACAGAGGTAATTCAAGAAGTCTCTCTTTCAAGGAATGTACAGAAACTTTAGGCCCTTGTCAGTCCCCAGAGACTGATAGAAGTGTGTTATTTTACTGGTACCTTCCTGTGCAGAGTTGCCCCTCAGACTTGCAGATTTTGGAGTGTTGCATCGCAACGAGAAGAGTGGTGCTCTGACAGGTCTAACTAGAGTCAGGCGGTTTCAGCAGGTTAGGAGAGCTTACAGTTTAATGCCACACCAGGAAAACCTGCTTCATGTGAGAACATTTGTTTGGGGGCCTTTGCAGTCTGAACTTTGTGTCTTGGTTGTTGGGCAAACAGGACGATGCACACATCTTCTGCATGGAGTCTCAGATACTGGAGGAAGTGAAGGGAGTTTTGGACTTCCTGCAATATGCCTACGACATTTTTGGATTCACATTCGAGCTTGAACTGTCAACTGTATGTGCAATGTGATTTCTAGTTCAACCTGTGATCTTCAACCAAGTACATTCAGTAACAATAAAAAGCTGTTGACCAGAGACCAGAGAAATACCTTGGAGAGCTTGCGGTATGGGATCGGGCAGAGAAGGCTCTGGCGGATGCTCTCGATAGTTTGAACAAGCCATGGGAGGTATGGGCTTTACCATAGGTCTGAGCTTGTCAATGTTTTTATCCTGCTGACCAAGTAGCCGCACCTGTATTTTGCAGAGGAATGAGGGGGACGGTGCATTCTATGGGCCGAAGATTGATATCACAGTGCTTGATGCGCTGAAAAGGAAATTTCAGTGTGCGACGATTCAGGTATCCAATCGCAGTGATAAATTTGAAGGTCCATTGCGACATAGTCGGGTGTCTGATAAGATCATTTATGATATTTCACACGTGCAGCTAGACTTTCAACTGCCTAGCCGATTCAACTTGACCTACTCCACAGATGATGAGGCCAGAAAGGAAAGGCCTGTCATGATCCACAGGGCCATTCTTGGATCTGTGGAACGAATGCTTGCCATTCTGCTTGAGAACTATGCTGGCAAGTGGCCTTTCTGGCTCAGCCCTCGTCAGGCCATTGTGTGCTCTATATCAGGGAAGTTCGTGGAATACGCGAAGAGAGTAAGCATGGGTCTCATTTCCTGCAACTACTGTGCACCTACTTTCGAGTGCATCATGTCAAGACGCTGAATTCCTTGGTTTGGAAATTCAGGTCCGTGACAGCATCCACGAAGCAGGCTTTTATGCCGAAACGGATATCTCAGACCGGAAAATTGACAGGAAGGTAATCCTTTCCACGTCTGGCGAGGAGGCGGACTGTGAGCAGCTGTGCTTCTGGTTGGATATGGTGAGTCCAATTGCATCCTCACTTGACAATCTCTGCCACTGTGGCTGTAAATTCAGGTCCGGGAGGCACAGCTAGCTCAATTTAACTACATACTGGTGGTCGGCGAAAAGGAAGAAAGCACTGAGCAGGTCAGTTGTGCCTTCACCTTGTTCGTTGCAAATCCATTGTTGTTCGTACAACTAGCTGACACCGCTGTGTGCTGTAGGTCAATGTGCGCACCCGCGATAACAAGGTGCATGGCATGAAGAATCTGTCCGAATTGCTGAAAGAGTTCAAAGCGGAAGCAGCAGCATTTCATTGACGTGCGCGTCATTTGAGCGCGTTGATGCCATTGGATTTTGTTAGTCAATGTCATTCATTTATTAATCGCATTCGGTAGGCCACGTTGTTGCAATCGGCTTGTAATTCGTGCTCTCCTGTGCTTCCTTGTAAGCACGAGAACGGGGCCTGAAATATGTAGAATGAGAATGGAGGTTATATGGTCTTAGTTTCATATATGGGGGTAACGAGGCCAGGACTGATGATCAAGTTGCACTTCGTTTTGCCAGGTTGCCGCTAGTAGCGTTTGCTAGCAGCAGCAACCTACATACGCATCCAGCACGTAGTGGGCAACAAATATTCATTCCTCGCCAGGTACCTCTTGAAAGCTGTAGATCCGCCTCCTCACGTCACGTGCAGCCCCCAACCTGTCATTGATCAGCTTCTAGCAGGAATTTAAGCTACCCCTGCCCACGAACCGTCAACTGCCGGAGCACGCAGTGAACAAGCCAACGCAGACCTGCTGAGTAAGTCCTCGAAGCTCCTACATGGCTCGGACGTGCCTCGGCTGTGTATCCCCTCGTATAACTGTAGTCCACCCCCCTCGGATTGGGACCCCCTAAATGGATAACCCTCTACTTGGGACGCCCGAGCTTACTCCCTGTGATGTGCAATGGTACTCGCCCTCCAACGTGTTGGCCAACGGCAAGCGCGCGGCAGGGAGCATCTTCGACACCGGTGGTAGGTGCCTGCGTCTCAATCTCCGAAGCAATCAATGCTTCGCGCGTGTGAAGGCGGGCGTGGCATGCCATGCCTCGCCCATCACGATGCTCTCTCATCGTGGTATACTTTAAACGCAACACCATGTACAGGTCCATACAGGATGTCACTGCCGTATTTTGCCCAGCATGGCACAACCCTAATATACGCACCCACCACCAACCATGCTTGATTTTAGAACCGTGCGCGAGAGTATGAACTGAGCGCGGGTGTCTTAAACAAACCATCCCAAAGACAAACAGATTAACCTAAACCAAGCACCCAAAGACAAACACATTAACCTAAACCAAGCATTCTGGCCGCAAAGCGTGCTCCGTCCATGGAGTGTGCGCTGAAGGTGCAATTTCCAGGGCTTGGTCAATTCTGCACCGAGAATCTAACTTGGCAGGTTTTGAAGGATTTGAAGATTGCCTACATTCCATGGAATAGAGTAGAAGATTTCATTTCTGGTGAAGGCTTCAAATGTGCTGCAAGTTTCTATCGGAAGGATTCAAAGACTCAAAATTCACTACCACCACCAATTGTGCCGTCCTTAGACACGCAATCACATATATCGGTACTTTCTGCAACTTCCAAGTTCTCTACACTAATTTCCCTGACCATTTGGGTTTCCTGGCTTGGTGGCCTCTGTCCATGTGCTTTCTTTGCCTTAAGTTGAAGCCAAATCTTGGTATTTGCTGTCGTGTGTTTCTATGTAGGTATTGGTGTTCATATGGACCGGAGGATTTCCGAGCTGCTACCACACCCAAGAATGTGCGCATGAAGACCGGATGTATGGCCAATTTTGTTGTGAAGCAGTTGCGCTTATTCCACAGTTGCTCAAATCCTTCTTCATGAAGAGGCGCCGTAGATCGGCGGTGATATCTGTCATGGTCCAAGTATGTGGGACACCCTAAATTGTCTAGAGCTCCTTGGATCTCGAAGAGAAAAGGATTGGGTTAAACATTGTCTTTATTGCAAGGTATCGTGTCGGAGATTATGCGTCGGCATGTTGCAGTTGTGTACGAGAAGATGAGTCACTACATAGGACATGAGCGTGGTGGTGGCGTTCGAGATGACTACATGCGGCGCAAGGATGTGTTGAACATGAAGCGACAAGTGGAAGCGGGTGAGTGGAAACTAGACCACGATGATGTAAAGTCCGAGATGTGGCTCAAAGTGAATCTTGACCTTATCTTCCATAGATCGAACTGGTGAACCTTTTGTTTTAGGGTTGCAAACTCCTTTCATGCGGCAGATGTTCATCAAGCATGGTAACAATAGTGTGTTAGCCATAGACGTCACATTTGGTATGAACAAGTATAGGTACCACTTATTTACGGTGATGGTTTTTGATCAACACCTTAATGGTATTCCAGTTGCTTGGGCACTAACACAGGAGGCTACTATACTTTCTTTGGTATCATGGTTGACGCCACTCTGACATGTCGCTCTTACAACATGTGCAACATGGGTCCCTAGTTGCTTCCTAGTTGATGATTGTTTTAGCGAGATAGGTGCCTTTAAGCGGTATGGGGCCAACATACATGTTGTGTTGTGTCTATGGCATGTAAGGAAGGCTGGCGTGAACCTTTTAAAGAAGGTAAAGTGCATTATTGCAAGGAAGAAGATTTGGGCAGCTCTTGCGGAGATCATGTATGTCGAGGCCATAATACGCAAGATGGTGCATCGCATGGGGTAAGGTATTGTTAGAGTTCTTCTACAAGGAGTGGCATGGAAGTCAACCGACCTTTTGTTGAGTATTTCAAGAAGCAGTGGGGTGACTCTATAGGTATTATTCTTTGCCCAAAGTGTACTAGTTTCTTTGTGCAGTAAGGGTTGCTTGAATGGATGTTCACATGGTGTCGGCTGTGTGTAATAATGTTTCGCATTTCTTTATGCCAGACATGTGGTTGAAGAACTGCAGGATGTTTCCCCACGCTGGACAAGATACCACATCTCTTCTGGAGGCCTTTCATCGATTCTTGAAGGAAAGAGTATCTTTTACCAAGGCTGCGTTGCCAGGAAGGCGTATGGATTGGCTTCTGCATCAACTTGTGAACGAGGTAGCACGGCATTACTGGTACCTTGATTTCACCAAGGCTGGGGGTTACAAGCCGAATTTAAAACTCGAGAAGGTATATGAGCATGTTTTGTCCGTGAGCACCATCCTGCATTTTGTCATATTCCGTCAGTTGGGTCTCTTGTTGCATATTGCATGTCCTCCGAGGATAGTGACAAGGTTTACGTCATTGAGGTGCACATTCTCCATGGGCATTTTGTACTTGTGGGATGGGGCGAGAAAAGGATTCATTTGCAACATGTTGTGAAGGTGCAACAGTATGTGGTATATTTGAACATACTTCCAATTATTGCGCCTTGCTTGGTGTACCAATGGATCTTATGTTCGGGCACAAGAAGAAGGAAGAACATTACGACCTAAATCTTGTTACGGAGAATGAGATATCACATGATAATCATGTTCGGATACAACGGCTGTCTGACAATCTTTGTTGTCGCACATCTTCCCATCAACCCGGTAGCTTGGAGGTTGAAGTGACGTCGAGACTTGGATGCAATCATGGGGTATTCCAAGCATTGTGGAAGCCAAGCTCGCTATTTTGTTTGAGGTCTGCAATAATGGAACAAGCACAACATCGTATTAGGGAAGTTGCATTTCGGTGGACGAGGCCTCAAGCGATAAACGGTATTAGAGGAGTTTGTTCCGAATGACGGGACCAACCGGTTAGTGCGTTTCAAGGGCATTGAAGAACGCTCAAGACCAAAGAAGAAAAAAGTGATTACTTTGTGACACCTTTAGGCTAAGGGCTGAAGAATTTTGCAATCGAGGGCTGAAAAATTTTGCAATCGAGGGCTGAAAAATTTTGCAATCGAGGGCTAAGAAATTTTGCAATCGAGGGCTGAGGAATTGCAATCGAGGGCTGAGGGCTGCAAAATTGTTCTGAGGAATTTGTTCAGACTGTTTCTGACCTTGTGTAGCCTGGACTTCTTTACTAGGATGTTTTACAAATTAGTACAATAATGAAGGCTACTGTATGGCTAGAAGGCTACTGAGCCGAGTATGGTGATTGGTGATAATGAGGTTAGTCCTCATGGTCTTGTTGTTTCCCCTTGTCCTGGGGTAGATGGATTTCCCATCTCTTTTTCATAATAAAGTCTTCATTTACCTTCAATGGTATAAATGGGAAACCCTCAAGTTTATAATTGGGACGTTTTGTCCAAGCATTCATAATAGTTTTCCCTCTCTAATTGAATATTAGACATGGACTAGATTAATAGTTGTTATGAATGATACAATTTTTTATTTAATTTTGAGTTTCCTTGTAATTTTATTTTTTAGATTTTTAAAATTCCAATTGGGACACCTCCTAAATGGGACCTCTCCGACGACATATAGCCCTGATTAGGAAGGTGGACTGAATGCCCTTGGTTTGCCCTTTCAATCCTTGCGATAAACATTGGTAGCAAACTTGGAGCTTTCTCCAACATTAAGATCTTTCATCCAACTCCACGGGATATATATGCCACATATAATTCCTCTGAGCTTGTCATTTCAAGTCATGAGAACAAAATGGTCTCAAGGCCGACTTGTTTTTAAGTGAATAAGTTGACGTCATAACTTAGAGCAACCGTACTTTGTCATGCCACATGATTCCTCCGGATACCGGTTGCTTTAAGCGGTCTTCTTTGTATGCTTGGAAATGGAAAAGATCAATCTCCTATCCGACATGTTGCGCTCACTCGCGGGAAGATCACATGTCGTGCTCGTTTTGTAGATGTGGCGCCCATGTTGGGCTGAGTCGGATAGATCACATCGGGGCTCATGAGCACACACACAAGTTTAGGACAATTCCCACAAATCCACAATTCAGATTCACGGAAATGGCAGAACAATGGTCAAATGTATGTGGTATATTTGAACATACTTCCAATTATTGCGCCTTGCTTGGTGTACCAATGGATCTTATGTTCGGGCACAAGAAGAAGGAAGAACATTACGACCTAAATCTTGTTACGGAGAATGAGATATCACATGATAATCATGTTCGGATACAACGGCTGTCTGACAATCTTGTCGCACATCTTCCCATCAACCCGGTAGCTTGGAGGAGTTGAAGTGAAGCGGCGTCGAGACTTGGATGCAATCATGGGTATTCCAAGCATTGTGGAAGCCAAGCACGCTATTTTGTTTGAGGTCTGCAATAATGGAACAAGCACAACATCGTATTAGGGAAGTTGCATTTCGGTGGACGAGGCCTCAAGCGATGGTGTATTAGAGGAGTTTGTTCGAATGGCGGGACCAACCGGTTAGTGCGTTTCAAGGGCATTGAAGAACGCTCAAGACCAAGAAGAAAAAGTGATTACTTTGTGACACCTTTAGGCTAAGGGTGAAGAATTTTGCAATCGAGGGCTGAAAAATTTTGCAATCGAGGGCTGAAAAATTTTGCAATCGAGGCTAAATTTTGCAATCGAGGGCTGAGGAATTGCAATCGAGTGAGGCTGCAAAATTGTAATTTTATTATTTATTTGACCTTGTGTAGCCTGGACTTCTTTACTAGGATGTTTTACAAATTAGTACAATAATGAAGGCTACTGTATGGCTAGAAGGCTACTGAGCCGAGTATGGTGATTGGTGATAATGAGGTTAGTCCTCATGGTCTTGTTGTTTCCCCTTGTCACAGGGTAGATGGATTTCCATCTCTTTTCATAATAAAGTCTTCATTTACCTTCAATGGTATAAATGGGAAACCCTCAAGTTTATAATTGGGACGTTTTGTCCAAGCATTCATAATAGTTTTCCCTCTCTAATTGAATATTAGACATGGACTAGATTAATAGTTGTTATGAATGATACAATTTTTTATTTAATTTTGAGTTTCCTTGTAATTTTATTTTTTTAGATTTTTTAAAAATTCCAATTGGGACACCTCCCTAAATGGGACCTCTCCAGCCGCTGACATATAGCCCTGATTAGGGAAGGTGGACTGAATGCCCTTGGTTTGCCCTTTCAATCCTTGCGATAAACATTGGTAGCAAACTTGGAGCTTTCTCCAACATTAAGATCTTTCATCCAACTCCACGGGATATATATGCCACATATAATTCCTACAGAGCTTGTCATTTCAAGTCATGAGAACAAAATGGTCTCAAGGCCGCGACTTGTTTTTTAAGTGAATAAGTTGACGTCATAACTTAGAGCAACCGTACTTTGTCATGCCACATGATTCCTCCAGATACCAGTTGCTTTAGCGGTGCTGCTGTATGCTTGGAAATGGAAAAAGATCAATCTCCTATCCGACATGTTGCACGCTCACTCGCGGGAAGATCACATGTCGTGCTCGTTTTGTGACAGGGACTGCCCATGTTGGGCAGCCTGAGTCGGATAGATCACATCGGGGCTCCGCGAGCACACACACAAGTTTAGGACAATTCCCACAAATCCACAATTCAGATTCACGGAAATGGCACAGAACAATGGTCCGAAATGTATGCTGGACGAGCGCCTTTCCTCCGATACGCAACTTTGACGACTAAGTTGCTCAGCCAGGTTAGCGCTTCAGCTTCAGCGTGCGTCAGCAATGCTAGCCACTTTTGTGTGGGCTGATCTCACCATGCTTGGTGATGATCGGGTTCGTTATCTCACACTTCTGGTGTGATGCCCCACGAGACCAAGCTGGGCTGCCTTTGCCTCACACCGCATTAGGGTTCTTCCTAGTTAACTCCAATGACGGTGAACTAAGTACTGTTGTTATTCTATTTTGAACTGGATTGTACTATTCTATAAGTGCTAACCCATAGTATGTGATTGAAAAATAGGGCGCCTCGTGAAAACTTGCTTTAAGGAAACTACGCTGTCTGTTAATTGAAATTGACCCCATTTGAACTACAGACTCCTTTCTTACTCCCACGTTCAGCTCCTTTTGAACTTCATACTTCTTAAGTTTTCACTCTCACATTCAAACGGGCACGAAAGTCACAATCTATCAGCAATATATCTAGTGACATTTACTATCAAAAAGTGTGGGACATGTATATCTAATGTGTATTCCTCTAGAACAGCAAATGTATCATGCCAATGGTTACATGCAGGTGTTGCTCCTTCATAATTTGCCTCTTCACCTTAACCACGCAATGAACACGAGAAGGTGAACAAGCAGACAAATCAACAAAAAATTAGCAAAGCACGAGGTAGTCAATGAAGATGGAGTACATAGTATTAATCATGGGTACGAAGTTTGCAATACAGGTGAGTGAATTTTAGCAATGGGCACATCTTGAATGACAATGATAGGAAGGATTATCGAGACGACAATCATTGGTGGTGCCGATTCATCCTGTTGCAGTTAAAGTAATGGGAGCAGAGTTCTCTCTGCACACATATATCACAAATATTGATAGCAGAATGTTGTCTCCGCCATTGTGCTATAACAATTTTCGGTTTTGTGATCGAAAATTGTTCAGGTAAAGTCAGAATTTCCAACCAACACACAATAGAACATACAAATTAGTAAGTATGTGGTACAAGATACAATCATCACAGACGAGAATGGAGAGACTTTGTGTAGGAAGAAAAGAGATGGAGAAAACACCATGTACACCGAAAAAAAAGGGGTCAACCCAACAAAGGGTACCAGGCCAAGGGGGACTAACTCCTGCATTCGCTTTTCTCAAAACTACCTATTGCCTTAAGCTTGGCGGAGGCATTCCCTTCAAGGAAAACATCATATAGTTTTTGCAAAAAAAGAACTTAAAAAGAATCTTGTAAAAATTACAACATACATGTAGCACACAAAACATACAAACAAACGTGTAGTGTTTTATTGAGGGAAAAAAAACAATGGGGAAAAACTCATCCAGCACGGGACAATGAAGGTGGACCTCGGGGATCAAGGTCAAACAGAGCGACTAAGCCCTTACCTAACAAACATATATATTGTTGCTATTCAACATGAGTTTGTAAATTAGATAAATATTAGATGACTTGTATATTGCAATATAACCAAAATGTAGTATTGAACAAAAAAACCACAATGAAGACTTTATTAAAAAGAAGAGATAGGAAAACTCATGTACCCCGAACCGATGGGGGACAACCCACTAGAGGGCCAAGAGCCTGGGGGCTAGGCCCCACGAATGCCAACCCCGGAGCAACCCACTAGAGGGCCAAGAGCTTGGGGGCTAGGCCCCACGAATGCCAACCCCGGAGCTGCGAGGAAAGGCCTATCGAGATGAGGAAAGGGCTATCTACAATTGGTAGCTTGTTGCCGTCCTGTAAGTAAAACCACAATACAACTCAAACTATTGTTACAAGACCTTTATATTATAGTATAACCAAAATTTGGTAAGAGAAGTAAAACAATGACACACCGAGTATTAAATTAAATTATGTACATAATCTCACTCATAGCCAATAATTTATTATAGCATCCATAACATGAAGTACTCCAAGTAACAATAGACTACAAAAATAAGGCAACTCAATGTACATACTTCAATCCTGGTGTGGGACTTCGATGTATACTTTGATTACATATCTACAAAGTCTTCAAATTCACTAAAATAAGATGTTATCTAAAACAAATTCATAAATCCTAAAAACCCTAAAATCGAAGAAGTCTCCAAGTTCTCCCAAAACTCTAAGAAGCGATTCTCACAGCGCTCCGTAGAAAACGAGTTGCACAACGCCAAGGTTTGGTCCGATTAGACCGAAGGGTTTTTTCATATGTACTTCCACCATCTAGGAGAGGTATCCATCAGTACCGTGTGGGTCCTCCTCGCCATTAGGCTTAGGCCAAATGGACACATATTTATAAGAACGCCATGATTAAGCATCCTGAGCTTAGATCGGTACTTAGATGGGGTATCTAAAGGGAGTGGAGACTTAGATGGGGTGCCTAAAGGGAGTGGATGCCCTTGGTGCAAGTAGCTTAGGCAGACCATGGTAGCACCAAGTAGCTTAGGCACACCATGGTACAAGTTGTTAAGTACCAATCCCATGACGGAAATCCGTCCTTAGTGGACTTAAATAAAATTATTCTTCTTCTTCTTCATTAGAAGGGGAAGGGCGGAGGCTCCGGTCACCTCGCGCCCTTGCCCTAGCTTCAGCCCTAGCTACGACACGATATGCCGTCACCGTGGCACTCGCCTATGGGACTGTGGGGACCGCAGTGCGCTTGGCGAGGCCGTGTCTCAATTTTGGAGTCAACCACATTTGCATGTAGATGGACATTGCTCCCAACAAGGGGTTCGTTGTATAAGTTGAGCTCAGACAGGGATTGCAACGATCGTCACGCTCCCAGCTCTAACGCAGTCGTTATGCTGACAGCCATGAACAAGACATACCAGCCCACCAGGGTGAGGCCCCAGCACCGAGTAATTTGGAACCTAGACCTTGTCATGACTACGAGCGAGCCCAGAAGGCCGGTGAAAAGGAATCCAAACGCAATGAGAATGCTGGGATGAACGCGGAGTGTATAGCCAGGAGACAGCGACTCCGACGTGGCCGTGGCCAGGGCCACTCCCAGGCCTATGAGCATGTTGAACATGGGGCCTGCAAAGCAACCGGCCATGGCCAAAGCTGGCTGCCCGTTCCTCGCAACAGCCACATCTGCTACCAGGTCTCCCATGGAATTGCCCCAGGCTAGGACGGTTATCCCCAGCAACGCTGGAGGAATTCTTAAAATGACGCCCAGAGCCACAAGGCAGCCCAGCAGTTCACCCGCCATGAAGGAAATCCAGCCTACACTCATGGCAAAGGCGATGGCTGCAGGCAGGAGGTGTTGACTCTCTGGAGGCTCCTCTGACATGAGATAGTAGGCAGTTCCCACCAGGAGGCTCAGTATGACCACCAGACCCCAGAGAGGAAGCTGAAGTGTGTCAGTCAGACTGATGCGCAGGTTCAATGGAATCTGGGAGCCGCACATATAGAGCAGCGCCAGAGGACACAGGACCATGTTGGCAGTGGCGTAATGGCGGTTCCATTGTGAAGGATGGATCACAGGGATGGTGGCCTTGAGCAACACCTCCACCGGCATGCGACACTGCAGGGAAATATATCCCACCCTGCGTTAGTCGGATGAGAAACGATGCAAGGAACGGGTTGTCACTGAACCAAGGACTAGGGGAAGTACCTTCGATGCAGGCTGTCCGCAGCAGTCCGAAGAGCTCTTTTTCTGCATGCTCGGTAGCCTGGGAGACAGCATCGTCTTGGGAGGGCTACTGTACGCTGAATCCTTGAAGTAAGAATAGCCAGACACAACCTTGTCCAAAATTCTTCTGCTGACCAACATAGGGCCTCGCAGGCCCGAGGTTCCTACTCCTTCTGATCCCCACCAGCTATCAGCCCTGTCAACTTCCGGGCTCCTGGTGTTTGGTGACCGCGAGTCGCTGTCTTCCCACAGGGGGAGCTTACCAGGAGCCACAACCATTTCATCTATCAACTCAATTCTTTTCTTGGACGCATCCCGAGGGGAGAAGGAAGCCTTTGCGTCTTTCAGACCCTTGATTTGATCAGTGACCATAACCACCAGCGCAAACACACAATAAAAAAAGATGAAGCCCACAGCTTCCCAGAAGTAGACAATCCCGGTGAGGTACACTCCGAAGAGCAAACACACAGCAGTAGCATAGAAGATAATATCCCTCACAAACGGAAAAGCTGCGACAGAAAACGGGGCTGCTGCCAATGCCACGCAGCCCACAACGAAGGTGGACACAAATGTCCCAGCGCTGAGGATCGCCCCTAGGCCAACTCGAGGATTGCCTCCCCGAATCGCTGCCACTGATGCAAACAGATCAGGAGCCCCGTTTCCAAAGGCAAGCAGTGTAACGCCCCCGGTGCTTGGTGTTAGTCCCATGACGGTAACCATGTAGGATACAGCTGGGGAGAAGTAATTCTCTGCAGTTTCTGCCAAGACGACGAACGCCACAAGCACGCCCGCAATCAGCAGGGGTACCGACAACCAAGAGACTCCCTGGAGTTCACAGAAGTGCAGCGCCGTGTAGTTTATAAGCCCTCGACCAGCACCATTGCAATGTCGCGCCTGTTCACACCGGTCCTCTGGCAGCTGCCTGCCAACTTCGGCGCATTGCAACACCAGTGGTGGCACAAGATCTGCCGGCAGACGCTCATCCTCCCTGTCATGTGGAGTGCAACCAAGACAGGCCATGGAATCATCCACCACCTGGGCCTCATTCAATCCATCAGTGAAGTCCTGCTGCAGCCTGCGACGAAACCCGTTTCGCGGATTCTTCTCGGCTGTCGAGAGCAGAGGTGAAGCCCGATCTGCTGCTTCCCATCCCCCCCTCACCCACGAGGCTGCTGCAGCGCACAGAAAGAAAGCCACCACCAAGGCGACCCGGTACGCGAGCACGCGCCTCACGATGCAGCGGCGACAGGGCTCGGAAGCAGGTCCCATCAATTCTTCCACCCGGCTGCGGGAGGCTCCAAGGCAGGCAGGCGCACGACTCAGGCTCCATGCACTCCAGCTCCCATCCCACAGTGGACCGGGTCTGGCGAGATGGAATTCAGAGTCTTCGTGCTCCCGCACCTCCTCGCTCTCGCCATGAGAGGAGCGAACTCTTCATTATAATTCCATGAACGGCACTCGCCGACATCAGCCCGCTCATCCGCGTGCGCGCACGCAACCTAGGGCAGACGCCATCCCTACAAACGTGCCGCACGAATGTCCAGAGCTTGAAAACTTCGCAATAGCGCAAAAATGTCTTCGAAGAAGACGATCCCTTGTTTCCTACTGGACTACACCATCAACTTCCCCATGTAATCTAAGAGCATAACACTGGGATGCTCGCTGTACCTCGGGTAGCCCATGCTGATCTCTGGCCATCTGTCGTGAAAATGTACAAGTCTTTACAGCTCTGAGTGCAGCAGGAAAAGGAGGTGGCATCACCTCAGCCGCGGCTGGCGATCTAGAAGCGGATGGACTGCCATGCACCACATGCCGCATTGCATGTAGGGCGAACAACTCCAGGGAGAGCGTGCCATGGTGGAAACACCTTCTGCATGCCTTCTCAATCCACTTGGTTCAGGTTTCCTGGGGTCCCGGCAGTCCTCGGTAGTCTGTGTGCCTCCTGAGGTATGCGAAGCTCTTCAGTGTCCCCGACAACAACAACATACTCCTGCCCTTGGTAAATGTAAGCAACTCTGAGCTGCTTGGCTTCTCCCGGACATGGGTCACAGAAGCCCATAAGCCCTGATTTCTTGACGCCTTCGTAGAGCAGCAACTGACCAGTCTCCGTGATGAGGAACTGCAAGGGAATTGTGACATCCAGGTTAGGCGGAGGCATGTCACCGAGGTCTTCATCGTCACCATCCGCAGCATCCTGGCCCTTGGAGGAGGCCTTCAGATTACCATAAAGAGCCTCGCTAATAACCAAGCCATCCTTCTGTGCTTGCTTTCTTCGCTTCCTCTCTGCAACATTGAGAAGCAAGGCCTGCGCTTTCTCGGATGCAGCCCGGGCTTCCAGCACCTCTGAGATTGTGGACCTTCTCTGTTCCAGGAGTTTCCTTCTCGCCCTCCTCAAGTAGTAGGGTTTGAGAAGGAAGACGTTCAACAAGGCATAGATGGAAGAAGGCACGAACAAGGCCCCAAAGCAAATCCCTGGTCTAAGGGATGTGGAAAGCAGGATGGGAATCACGAATTTCTGACCACCTCGGGTATACCGTATCTTCCACAACACACCCTGAAGGCCGAGGCTGCAAGACATGGCAGCAGAACTGTGCTCCGAAACCCTTCTCTCCCCTCCTACCTCCACCTCCAGCCCTGAACTTCCAAGCTTGCCAGACACCCGCCCACGAGATTTGGGCGAGAAATGGCGAACAAAGTTTCCCGAAAGCCCCAACATGCTGGGGGAAACCCTGAATTCTCCTGATCCGCCGTTTTTAGAGCCGTTGTGTTGCCACCCTACTGCAACCGTGGGCTCCGGCCCTACTGCAAGCTGGATAGTGGCCGCCGTGTTCTGCCCGATCTGCCGGGTCCATCCGTTGGTAAGCGTGACAGCGCCCTCTTTTAGGGATAGGCTAGCACCCAAAGTCCCCGTGGAGTGCGATGACAGCTGCCTGGAAGCCTGCACGCTGAGAACGGACCGAAGCCCAACAGTGCTCACAACCTCCACCGTAGAGATACTGGACAGCTGACGCCTCACAGCCATGGTGACAGACCCCCCTCCCATACCAGTCCGCATGGCCATGTGGCCGCCCAGCACCACCGTGTCCTTGCTTGAAACCTGCGCTTGCACAGACGAGGACATGGCCATGGCAGCCATCCTGGGGGGCCTGTCGAACGACTCAAACCACCTGGCAGCATTGATGGTTACCGCCAAGGAGCCTGCATGGTGCACATGAGCTGCCAGACTGCGCTCCTGCTTCCGCAATTGCAGCCTCTCGAACTCCTTCCTGATCTCCTCCCGGGACTTGAGCTTGGGCCCCAATTCCAGCCCCGAAGTCAAGCCTTCCATGCCATACAGGTCGTAAATCTGGCGCCTCTTGGGGTCGCTCAGAATTTCGTACGCCTCCCGAATTCGCTGGAAGCTCTGCGTTGCGATATCCCGCATCTGCACAGACTGGTGCTTGTCGGGATGGTACACCTGCGCCCACTGCCGGTATGCCCGCTTGATGTCGTCGTCATCGGCATCCGGAGACAGATGCAGCAGCGCGTACAGCTCCCTGGAGGGCTCATCGTCCTCGGATCCCACAGCCATCCTGTCACAATTGCCGCCCTCCTTCCCCGCCGCCTCAAGACTAGGCCACTCGGACACAAGCGCCTCCGCAGAAACTCGTCGGGCCGATGCCCACCGGGATCGGGAAGGGGCCACCCCGACTGCTCAAGGCCTTCCGCGAGGACAGATTTAGGTGTCGTATATGAGTATACTCTATACCTACTTGTAAAACCAGGTTATACATATTTCCAAATGATTAGCTGGGGTTCCGAGTATACCAAATGCGCTACCACCAAAGTTCAAGGACAGAGCACCACAGTAGACAACCAGACAACCAAGTTTAAGGACAGAGCACGGAACATGGGCCCAAATGTACTAGCCCAGCAAGGACTTGTGCTGGCCAGAGATAGAGGAGTGCAAAATTTATCCAACTAACAGCTATCCATCCATAGTCAATTGGCTATAAAGAAAAAGCTTGGAGTTGAGATAACTAATCAGAATGTAGTCAGATATGTATCTGCATAAGGTTTGATGGAGAACACAAGTAGGAATAGACATGAGGTACTAGTACTAACCCTCCAATATATCACCCTGCCAACCCACATCACTAGACCCATCACTACATTCCAATTAACAGGAGCTTTGTGGTAGCACCTACACGTCGTATTAGAGAAAGGACACATATCGGGACAAATTTTTACTTCATTTTCTCCAAGTAACTAAATGTAGGACTCTGCACAAAGAGCATCATCAGCGTGAGTTGTAAACAAGTGATAAGTGCACATAAATTCATGCTTCTCTGCCATATCAAAGGTAATATTTTCACTTTCTTCCAACAATGTCTACTGGAACGTGGATTTATATCAGCCCAAACCTGAACACACCGTATAATTGTTTGCTTGAGCTCAAGAAATTCTTTGGCCAAATCTTCAAATCGAATGTGACTAATCCCACATCAGGTGAACGAAGAAAAGGGCACACGGCATGAGGCGAACCCCCTACGAAATAGCACCGGATGTGGGACGTGTTCTTCGTCAATAAGTTGGCTTAACCCCAGAAGGACGCCCGTCGCCTAAACCTCATCAGCAAATATGTAATGCGCCTGCTCACCGTACCGCTCATGTGGCACAAACCGCAATGCGCATCAGATGCACCGTGCGGCTGGCATGCCGCCCGAGGGCCCTTCCCGGCGATCAACCCCCCGGCAACGGGCTCGCTCTTCACCGTCCACACTGCTCTACGGCTATATCCTTCTGAGTGCCCTAGACACAAGTGCTATGTCCTGCAGAGCGTCCATGTGCTCCCTCCGTTTTAGGGTTTATAAGTGTTCCAAATCACAAGCAAGCTGAGTCATAGGAGGTTGGTGAACGAAAGACATCCAAGCTCATGAGCTAATGAGATGCTTGAATTGGATCGCTGCTCGGAATCTGCACTTGCAAAGTGATTGGCCAATGTGCCATAGTGGTTACACCACAGGCATGTGGAGACGTGAGGTTGCATGAGCTTGTACCTATCATGCTTCCCACAACCCCTTCGAACTGAACTATGCACTTGGAACACAAATTAGCTTTGAAATGCCCACTTCTCTCGCACATTACGAACAAGAACACGGGAACGAACTCGTTGAACACTGTGGAGTGTGGATGGTGGTGAAGAAAGAGCCAGAGAGTTAGTCGCCGAAATGGGAGAGAGGAGGCCGGCCGCACGGTGCATCGGGGGTTTGTGCCACACAACCGGTACGGCGCAGAGGCGCACGAGGTCCTTTTCCGAGGTTTACGGGTGATTTAGCCATATTTAAATATAATTAGTTGAATAAAAAAATCTGATGTATCTGTTCTCACCTGCATAATTACGAGTATGGTCAGTTCCGCCCTGTCCATCTGGTGGGAAAAAAAAAAAAAGAAGGAGAGAGTAGTGATGCCTCTTCCAACCATTTCGAGATGGCGTGGGGCTTCCATGGGTACGGCCACGTGAGCGAGCATTTTTCGAATGTTCCAAAAAAATGACAGCGCGATGATGTTCACCTAATTTAAGATTTGCAGCATGAAGTTCTAATTTTCCAAACACAGAAATAGACCCTTCAAACCACCTAGTGGCGGTAGAGCTATCCACCACTCCGTTCCAAAACATGAGCATGGTGATTAAAGTGGCCGGCATCTTTGCTCAAAGTCCGAGCTCTTCAACCTTGAATCGGTGCCAAAGAAAATGAAGGACCCCGTAATACACCCAAAACAACTCATTTTGAGTGGGTTCGTTAATTCTACCATTAAAAAGAATTTGGATGGAGGGTGGCATACAGGAAGGGGGGCACGTGGAAGCGGTCGCGGAAACATGTGACGGGGAGACGCCGGTACCCGTCGTCGCTGGGAGGTGGTGGCAATAGGAATCCCGGCCCCGGCTCCGCCTCCGCCTCCGGCGGGATGTCAGGGGTTCCGTTTGGGCCCCGCAGCTTCGTTTCGAAACGAAAGCAGGTTGGGTGTACCGAAACCCGTTCCCGTTGGCGCGTGTAGCAACAGAGCAGGCTGGGCAGTGGGCAGTGCCAGGGAGCTGGCTGGTACAGAGAACGGGGAACGGAACATCCATCTGTGCTGGCCGCTCGCTCCCAGCCGGGCGGGCAAGCAGGCGCGTGCATGCATCATGGCGGGCGGCGGCAGCCCCCGCGGCGAGACTGTCTGAACGCCTACGCTGATTACGTTGTGGAGGGGCTGTCCAGCTGCATTGCCAACTTGTGGGCGCTGCAGGAGAGGCGCTTTCTAGTGGTGTACCATGCGGTCACCGGCTTCATTCGAGCCACGCTGCGCCTCCTCCTCCTCGGCTCCCTCCATGCCAGGCAGTCGTAATTGAGCTTTGTGGGCTGTTTTCTTGGAGCACTCACGGGAATGGGGTGCCTTGATGCCTGCGCAATTGGGCTCCCTCGCGCACTGGCATCAGCTGGAATGGAATTGGGGGGATGGCACTAGCTTCTGTAGGTGATGTGATGCAGGAGCAGGCACTGTTTCTTGTTTGAAGCTCTGTGGAATGTGAGAGGGCAGGGTTGGCTCGCTCTCTGTCCAGATCGGGCTTCCGATTTGTGCAACATGCAGGCAATTCATCAGAGGCCGTATGTGCCGAGTAGGTTAGCAGTGAGTGCGAGCGACAGGCACTCCTCAGACGGGGTGCACAAGGCCCTGCTGGGAGGGGGAGGTCCGGGTGTGGTCGCCACCAAGCACGCATGCTTGCCCTGGGCTTTGTTCCTTCTCACATTGACGTCGTTGCTGATTTACTTCAGCAAATTCCAGACCCCGTGTCTGACGACGGACAATTCGTCCCCCCCGATTAAGCGGTCTTCCCAATCGTCGAGCCCTCTTGCGTTTATGAGAGGACGGAGTGTGTTGCTCGTATCTCACGAGCTTTCTGTGTCGGGTACTGCTGCTGTCCTTTCATTTTCTGTTTCTGTGCCAAAAGTGTGAGTGGTCTTTTACTAAAGTGTCTGTCTGTTGCAGGAGGCCCTTTGCTGTTGATGGAGCTTGCCAAGCTGCTCAGAGATGTGGGTGCCAAGGTTCTGTGGGTGACTAACAGAAACGATGGCAATGATGTGACGCTTTCCTTGGAAGACAAACTGAGGGATCAAAACGTGCAAGTAAGCTGTCACCCTACCGGAAAGTAAGCTGCTTTGCTACGTATTTTGTAATGCGAGACGGGGTCAGATTATCAACGGCACTTGTCCTGATTGGGCAGATACTCGTAGGGAGAGAAGAAAATGTTGTACAGGCAGCTTTGCGGGCTGATTTGATTGTTCTCAACACAGCTGTTGCCGGGAAGTGGATTGATACAACGGTCAACGACAAGCTTGACCTCGTTCTTCCTAAAGTGCTGTGGTGGATCCATGAGATGCGTGGTCACTATTTCTCCCCTGATCTCATTAAACACCTTCCAAGAGTGGCAGGGGCTATGATAGATTCCCATGCAACAGCAGAGTACTGGAAGAACAGGACGGCTACTCAGCTGAGGTCAGTTTATTGCCTTTTAGATAAGCAGGTCACCGTTGCGCTTTGCTTAGCCCTTAAGTAACCTATATCCTTCACACAGGGCCTCCGTGAACATGTGGAGCTTGGAAGCTGGATTAGTTTTCCGCTTACTGTACTCTTTGTGAGTTGCGATGTCTGTGGGGTTTAGTTGCTGAAATGTATGCAAGATCCTTGCAGATGGAAGATGCCAAAGACATACGTGGTACACCTGGGAAACAGCAAAGACCTTACTGCCGCAGCTGAGAATGAGCTTGGGAGGAAGCTCCTTAGAGAACATGTGCGGGAGCACTACGGAATTCGCAAAGATGACGTGGTGTTTTCAATAATCAACAGTATGCACCCATGAGTTGCCAGAAACAGCATTGCCCCTGGAGATTGTTTGGGTCTTTTCTGCTCACATGTTTTTCATCTTGTGCAAGCATAGTTCATTCTACCCATGGATGGCATGGTGAACCTGAATATGGAGGTTTTATGTGCAGGCTTTTCTCGAGGCAAGGGCCAAGATATTTTCCTGAAAGCTTTTGTCGCAGGCCTGAAACTCATAGATGAATTGGCACATAAACATCATAGCAGTGGGCAGATGCATGCGTTTTTGGTTGGTAGTTCTTGGGCTGCTTCCCGCAAGTACGAGAAGGAGCTTGTTGATTATGTGAAGGATAACAACGTAGAGCATCTAGTGCATTTTGTGAATACGACCTTGAACGTGGTTCCATATTTGGCTGCGACTGATGTGCTGGTACAGAACTCTCAGGTACGTAACGCACATTCTGGTTATATTCACCCTGAGCTATACGGATTTGTATTGTGCAATACTACATCACATCCCCAACCGGTTTGCTGCAGAAACCAGGTGAGTGCTTCGGCCGCATCACCATCGAGGCTATGGCGTTTGGCCTTCCCGTACTGGTACTCTGGTGTTACAATCGTGCTTGCTCTCCTTCCCGGAACCTGGATCCACCAGTCCTCTTCTGAACCTCTGGTGCGCACATCTTGCAGGGGACAGCAGCCGGTGGCACAAAAGAGATCGTCGTGGATAAAGAAACTGGATTTCTTCACCCGGTTGGCAGGGCAGGCATACCTATCCTAGCCGAGAACATGGCTGCCCTGTTCTTCGAGCCTGAGCTGCGAGCCCTACTGGGTGACCGGGGCCTAGGAAGAGCTAACGAGCAGTTCACCGAACACCACATGTCCGAGCGGATTGCTTCAGTGTTGCAGGAGATATTGAGCCAGAACCAGCACTCTCCTGATCCTTTGTGACACAGGATTTCCTCACAGTTTATAGTTTACACTGGACTTGGCTTTCACAAAAGTGTAGTACAGTTTTTGTGGAAGGTAAAGCATGCGATACACACCCACACCTAATGTGGGTGTGGGTGTCAGTTGCGAAACAGTCTGCGATCGTCTGCACGAGGGTGCTTAGAAGGATAGGCTCCAAAGCGCAGGAAGGCTCTACAACCTTCAGGTACTCTTCCAGAGATGGCAGGTACGCTTTTTCGTTGCACTCGGCTTCTGTCAACATTGCCTCCAGCACCCGGACATTTTGCATTTCATAATTATTCACACGCAAGGCGGCACAAGGTATGCCCTAGGTAGTAGAACTGATCACGACAACAGCTGCGTTCAGACAGGCATCGAATTCTGGAATTGCAGTCTTGATGCTTACCGAGCATCGCAAGTGACGCCCAATATCACGTCCTTGAAATCGAGCTGAAGAAGTAGCTTCGCTGATTTAGTTCACAGAGTCATAGATGGCGAAAAACAGGATCCGTTGCGGCTCGCTGCCATTTTGCACCAACAAGGGGAGCCACCTAGAAGCAGTCATGTACTCTACTTCAGCCCCATGTCATCCGGATTCATGTGCCACCAAAGGAGTTCTAACGAGTAGCAAGCTTCCATGCAGGTTAGGCATTTGCAGCCATGGCCAATTAATACCTTCGGATTGCTTCGACAAATGTCTGCATTTCAGAGAATGGCTCGAGCTTCAAGTCAAAGTAGTCATTAGCCACAGTGAGCAGTATAGAGTTCTGTGTGCAGGCTGCCAGTGCTTCCCACAAGTCTGCTTGTCCTCCAGCCCCCAAAGCCTCGAAGTATCTTTCGGTGACCATCCCACGTTTGCCCATGTTGATCTTATCGAGGTTGAACTCGAGGAACCATGTGCAGGCCATGTGCAACAGCAGGTTTAGATGTGGCTCCTTGGGTCTAACCCTAAACGGTACTTCAGCTCTGACAGAGCACCTCCCATTGATGAAGCGAAATGTTCAAGCTTCTCACCTTTCAAGCTTTTCAATCTCTTGTCGGTGCTTGGATTGCTCCAGATTGAAGTTTGCCTTTGCAAGCTCAAAGAAGGGATTTCAACCAATGTACGGGCAGATCTAACTGTTGCTCCTGCTCAGGTGGCATTCTTGACGTCTCTTGCGTTGGGGCTATGGAGAAGGTCAACCTCGACAGGTCATCAGCTTTGGCGATCGTGAGATCACTACTTGCTTCTCCGCTGGCGTATCATAGGCATAGTTTGGGAACAGGCACAATACAAGACGCAGCCCGCACAGGATGAAGGAGTATGTCTTCTCATGTTGATTTTTGGGTGCTTTGTTTGCGTTTGGACTGTCATAACGGATTCTAGTTCCATCTGTCCTGGATGCATCAGGTTGGGGTCTCCCTCCCTTCTTCGGACAGACATGCCCTTGTTAGGGCTTCGAGCAAGTTGAACACGTTGTTATCTCGTTTGTTGAAGGAAAAGAAAAGAGTCCGGTAACATGGCAAGAAAGAAATCGTATGTTTTAGAAACCAACAGACCATGCCTTGCATCAAGGACTTGGGAACCTTGTTAACAATTCATACTTACATATGGCTGACACATGGCATTTTTGAAAGCCTCCACCAGGTTTGGAGGACTACATTTCTTGCTTTGGAAGCCATGTAGGCTAAGCTCATAAATCTTATACATAGTTTTATCTTCAATTATCCGATCAAACACCAAAGGCTTTGTTGTGCACAGCATTTGAAACACAGGTTCCCCTCCATCCATATCCAGAGTCTCCCACAAAACCCAGCCGGCCCTGGCTCTTTGGTTTGGCAAGGCCCCCTTGAACCCTAGGGTCCACAATTTCAGCAGAGGAGTCCAAAAATTGTTCTCCTCCAAGGGCTCCTCATCCTGCGTCAACATCCAATCTTTCTCTAGCAAAACATGCGCCTCCAGCTTGTTCCCCAACCGCCGTATGGCAATAGTGTCCTCGTAGTTGAATGCCGCCGTATGGCAACAGTGTCCTCGTAGTTGAATGGAGTTGGAATAGGTGCTGGCACTGATTGCCTTTGGGGTCTCTTCCCTCTGTCTCCTCTGTGGGCCGCCTTCTCCTTTGTTGTGCTAGCCTTCACAGGTATGAAGTCAAGGAGCTCCATTTTGAAGGCTTATGAACCAAGGACGAGGCCATTCACGCCAAGGAGCATGTGATACAGACAAAGGAGAGGGAATTAGTGGCCGAGGACAAAGGAAAGGGAATTAGAGGCCAAGGACAAAGGAAAGGGAATTAGAGGCCAAGGACAAAGGAAAGGGAATTAGAGGCCAAGGAGCAACTGATACAACTGTTGAGAGGGGCCAAGGAGCAATTGATACAGGTGAAACAGGAGTTGGGTGAAACAGGAGTTGATTGGGTGAAACAGGAGTTGATACGGGTAAAGGAAAGGAAAACTCATCATTTGGAATTTAAGTTGCTAACAGCTAGAAAGGCCAACAATATGAGAGGCGTGTTTGAGTTGTTTGAAGTGAAGTTGAAGATCAAATAGTAAGAATAAGAAATATAGATTGATTACTGGTTGCATATTCTGAAGTCTAACGAGACACGTTGAGTGGGTGTGCTAAAACAAAGACAAATTGGTTATCTTCATAGACAAATTGGTTAACAATTGAAGGCCAGGATAAGGGCATAGTGGAGATCTACAAGATTCTCCATAATAAATTTCAAGCCCTATCAAAGCTGGTGAAGCACAGTGAGTTATGGCTACTACCCAAGCACCCCTTGACTTTCGCCCAGGGCTGCGCAATGGTTTGCGTTGCTGAGTGCTTGAGGTATAGGTTACATCTGGATCCAAACTATTGAACAATTAGAATGATGGCTGTGGTACTAGCATTCATGACAGTATTTGCAATAACGATAGGCGAACGAGGACATTGCCCTGAGTTGGGCAGCTCTTTTTTGCAGCTGTTAGGGTGATCTGATGTGGGATGCTCGATCATGTGCTACTTCGTTAGTTCTCGGTCGAAGCGACCTGACGAAATTGCTCGACGACTCGACCCAAGGAATTGTAAGATTCAAGAAATGCACATCATTCTGTCATCGTCAAACTTTGAAGACTTGCGGACACACATTTTCAAGTCTAGCAACGTCACGGAAGGATGCAAAAAGTTTCTGCAGAATGCAAGGATGCAAAATGGTTCTCCCGAATGAGAGCTGATTGCAGACAGCCAGTGGGCAACACTTTCCTTGGCATCCTTATACAGTATACATATTGAAACGTCTGCGATCTGGCCATGAGAGAGATGCCATGGGTCTGGTCAGAAGTTCGAGACGCTGTTGTAGGGAGCAAAATGACCCATCCAGATGAAATGGATACATCTTCAAACTTTGAGGATGATCTGCATGGGTCTATTCTGAATTGGACCCTTCAGAATTGTATCCCGCTCGAGGCAGGTGCGGTGAGGGATTCTCATTGCAAGTGGGATCCGCAGCAGTGGGTGCCTGAATCGCAGTTGCTGCTAATGACCTCAGGGTTGGACGTGGATATCCGCACCTTGCGTCCGAGCTCCACTTTCTGCATCATACAAACCAGGTGCTGCTCTTTGCAGCAAGGAGTCGGTGCGTGCTCCTACGAGCCATGGCTGTTTGGAGTGTGTTAGCAGGTACTCCAGTGGGAGCTCTCGCTCACCTAAACAGCCAGACAGCCTGGTTCTCCATCTTTACGAAAACGCCAGCTCGCCCAGGAGGATGCCTGGCTTGCGACGGTTTCTCCAGCGAGGGCCCTCCAAAGACCCTCTTGTTGCGACAATTTTCACGGGTTCCTACAAATGGGTGGGATATGAGGCAAGACAAAGAACTTCTATGGATGCACAGCCTGTTGCCGTGGATGTGCAGATGGGACCCTGTGCCTCAAACTCCGATGGGAGCTTGCCAGAGCATTTCAATGCTCGCAGCCGTACAGGATACTATATGGGTGTAACGTCAGAGACAGTGAGCAAATTATGTCATTATGGCAATCTCACTGAGGCTGTTGAGGCTTTGGGAGTTTTAGTGCAAACAGACTGTTGTGTTCCCAGATCTCTGTTTTATACTGTGCTGAAGAAGTGTGTGATAAACAAGGATCTTGTTCTAGGCCTCCGAGTCCATGCTTTCACGGTGAAACAGGGGTATCAGTCGGACACGTTCTTGTGCAACCACGTCCTGCGAATGTACGCTTCTCATGGCAAGTTGCAAGACGCGATGGATGTGTTCTCGGGGGTTGCCAAACCAGATGCTTTCATGTGGTCGTCCCTGATAGCTGCGCATGTCAAACACGGGCAAGTCGAGCAGGCCTTACAGCTGTATCAGCAGATGCGCAGGTCCAGCGTGAAGCCAGATGGCCATGTGTTTGTGGCAGCCCTTCAGGCTTGTGCCAGAGGATCAGACTTGGAAAGTGGACAGCAGGTGCATGCTGATGTATTGGCTAGTGACGTCCGTTTAGATTTTTTCGTTTCCAGTTGCTTGGTGGACATGTATGCAAAGTGTGGGAGCTTGGAAGCTGCGCAACGAGTGTTCGATGAACTTGTTCAGAAAGATGTTGTGACTTGGACTGCTCTCCTTGCAGGGTATTCCCAGCAAGGCATGGGCCAAGAAGCTCTTCGTCTCTTCAGTGTCATGCAAGAAGAAGGCATTGCAGTACCAAATTCCGTAACATTCGTCTGCCTCCTGCAGGCATGTGCAAGTGTGGGCAACCCAGCTTTGGAGACAGGAAAGCAGCTCCATTCACAAATTAGAAAAGGAGGACACGAAGCTGATGCCTTTGTAGCAAGCAGTTTGGTAAACATGTATGCAAAGTGTGGCAGCATGGAGGATGCTCAGAGAATGTTTGACGGAATCGGTCAAAAAGATGTGGTCACGTGGAATGCCATGATAGCAGGGTATTCTCATCAGAGCAGGGGTCGGGAAGCCCTTCGTCTCTACACTGTTATGCAAGAAGAAGGCATTGCTACACCTGATTCCACAACATTTGTGTGCCTCCTGCAGGCATGTGCAAGTGTTGGGCCATCAGCTTTGGACATAGGAAAGCAACTCCATACACAAATCAGAGAACAAGGACATCAGGAAGATGTCTTCATAGGCAGCAGTTTGGTGAACATGTATGCGAAGTGTGGCAGTTTGGAAGATACTCAGAAAGTGTTTGGCGGACTCGGTCATAAAGACGTGGTGACGTGGACTGCTATGATAGCTCGGTATTCCCAGCAAGGTATGGGACAAGAAGCCCTTTGTCTCTACAGTGCTATGGAAGAGGAAGGGATGTCTATACCAGATTCTGTGACATTCGTGTGCCTCCTGCAGGCATGTGCAAGTGTTGGCACGGCAGCCTTGGAGAAGGGGAAGCATCTTCATGCACATATTGCAGGACGAGGACTCCAAGCCGATGTATTTGTAGCCAACAGTTTGGTCAACATGTATGCAAAGTGTGGGGCACTGGAAGACGCTCAAAGAGTGTTTGATGGACTTGGTCAAAAAGATGTCGTTACGTGGACTGCTCTAATTGCAGGGTATTCCCAGCAGGGAATAGGCCAGAAGGCTCTTGATCTCTACAGCATAATGCAAGATGAAGGCATTACTGTACCCGATTCTGTGACATTTGTGTGCCTTCTGCAGGCATGTGCAAATGTTGGCACTCCAGCTTTGGAGATAGGAAAGCAGCTTCATGCTCAAATTAAAGAGCAAGGGCATCAAGTTGATGTCTTTGTTGCCAACAGTTTGGTTAACATGTACGCAAAGTGCGGGAGCCTAGAGGATGCTGAGAAATTGTTTGACAGACTTGGTCAAAAGAATGTCGTGACGTGGAATGCCATGATAGCAGGGTATTCCCAGCAGGGCATGGGCCACAAGACCCTTCGCCTGTACAGTGCTATGAAAGCAGATGGCATCTGTACACCCGACTCCGTGACATTTGTTTGCCTCCTGCAGGCATGTGCTAACGTAGCAGCTTTGCATGTGGGAAGGGAGCTACATGCACAGATTGAAGAGCAGGGGCTCCAGGCTGATGTGTGTGTAGCTGGCAGTTTGATAAACATGTATGGAAAGTCTGGGAGCATGGTTTATGCACAGCAGGTGTTTGATGCATTACCTGCACGCGACGTTGTTGCCTGGAGTGCATTGATTGCAGGCTACGCCTGTCAAGGACACATTGAAGTGGTCTTCGGCTTGGTCCAGAGAATGAGAGAGGATGGCATACAGCCAGTTGGCATCACATTCCTTAGTGTACTAACCGTGTGCAGTCATGCTGGTCTAGTAGACAAGGGGAGAGAGTATTTCGAGGATATGAGCAGATGCTTTGGCATCACCCCTACAGTGGAGCACTATTCGTGCATGGTGGACCTCCTGGGCCGTGCAGGCGAACTGGATGAGGCACTAGCTTTGGTAAGGGCAATGCCCATACTGCCTAATGCTGCGGTTTGGCACACTTTGTTGAATGCCTGTCGGAAATGGAGCAATGTGGAGGTGGGACTCCATGCTTTCAATGAAGCAGTAAAGCTAGACAAGAAAGATGCCGCTTCATATGTGTTGATGTCGAGCATATACACGGGTGCTCAAATGTGGGAGCAGGCACAGAAAATGCAAGCGAGGAGGCGAAGTATCAAAGCATGGAAGGAGCCGGGACAGACCTGGTGGACGGATAAGGACGGCCTAGTGCATAGCTTTTTGGTTGGTTATAAAAAGCTTCCCGACAGTCAAGCAAGGCTGAGAAAGGTCTTTCGCAAAATGAAGAACGAGGACATTCCACGTCTGAAATCTTCTGTCTCTAGGTCCGCCCTTTGCCCAACCATGGTCAAAGAAGCGCATCCCGGTGACTGGCTGGTGCCTCTGGCATCCATAGGTTCCACAGCCTGAGCCATTGTTGTCCTAAGTTACAATCCTCCCTTCAAGAAATGGTTTCTTGTGTAATCTCCACATAGTCAGTTGTTGGGCGTAAAATTTGGTGGGTGATTTGTGAATGTCGATTCGTGGGTCATTTCGTGGAGTCAACGTGATTCGTCGGTCGATTGCTACTTACAAGTTTTTTTTTTCTCTCTCTGGGCCCTTTACTTTCAATCTTTATCACTCCACTGCCTGATTTCGGTTGTGTCGCCTGATCCAGGTCCTCCAATGATCTGTCGGTTGCAAGCGGGCTTGCAGGTGTAGTTACCCGGAGTGGCGGCTACGGATAGTGTCCGATGCGCTGCCAGAATTGCGATGATGCATTTTGCGGCTTTGCGGCTCCCCAGCACGGGTGAGCACACATGTGAGTAAGTGGCAGTGGCTGTTGATGTTGTATATCGGTTATGAAACTGTTGGCTGTTGGCTGGGCTTGATATCATCCAACAGTCTCGCAAAGTCTGGGAGTTGCTGTTGTTGCACAGTACTGGTTCCGAGGAAGTCAAACGGTTTCGACTGGCAGCTGAGATCTGTTGTGCTGCCATCTCTGTTGCCGATTCCCAGCCCCCCACCTAATTTGCGGATCAGCAATACCACTCTTGTGGGTTGCGGATGATCGGCTTGCAACATTATGTACGCAGCTTTTCCAATAGCGAAAAGCGGTGCACGGATTTTGACTTGCCTTCGGAGTCATGTGAAAAACCGGGCACACACCCAGGCAGGCAGAAAAGGGCTGACCGGCAGAGAAACTGTGAAAGAGCGAACCGTATAGCACGCGGGGCGCTTGCTCTACTACCCACTCGTCCGTTGCAGCAGCTGGGCATCCACACACAGTACATGTGCCCTACCCCCGCCCCGTGCGGAGCCCATATCTTGCTTTCCAGATGCAGAGCTTGCTTGCCTCGCGTTCGGGGGCTTTTAGTTGCACATGGCGTGTAAAGGGCGGGCCTGCTGCCTGCAGAAAGGGGTTGCCAGGCAGTAGCTGTAGCTACGAGGAAGGAAGGAGGGTTGGCATCGGCAATGATTTGTGCCATGGCAATGGGGCATCTTATCATGCCCAGAGCAAACAATCCACTCGGGGCCACGACCTGTTTCGTTTGGTGGGGAAACAGGGCGGGCAGGCCCAGGGGTAGAGGGATAGAACCGTTATGTGTGGCGTGCCGCCTGCCGAGCTGGCCCTGTTATCCCTTCTTATTGCTGCCCAGCCCCTTCCCGTTTCCAGAAGCATCCACCAGTGGCCGGGCACAGCACATGCCCCCTTTTTGTGACTGGACGGTCACAACCACCTGATCATTTGGTCCTTTCCTTGCAACTGTCTCGTCCACCAAAATACCCTCTCCTTTTGTTGGCAACCTTTTCAACCTTTTCAGCTTGGAATGTACAGGTATGCATCACAAGTAAATTTCAAATGTATAATACAGTAGAAATCTGAGCCACGGCAGAGGATGTTGATGTTTTAAGCTTCTACGATATCGAGGCCTCTTAAATCAATGGATCACAAAACAAAATATTTTACATATCTTACTTTACTTTGTCCATCTACATGCCTTAAAGGGTTTGCTCCCGGAATCTGGCATGCTCCTAAACGGTGGGGACCGACCCTGATAGGCTTTTAAATTCAGCTATATAGATTCTTGAATTGTGATTCATATTTATTTATATTTAGGTTGTGGCTCTCTTGTCCAAGGAAAATGTGTCTCAAGTTTCTTGTAGTTACCATTGTTTTGATTGTGAGCAGTGCAATTAGCACGAGTGGCACGGATTGGGGTTTGCATGCTATTTTGTCATTTTGCTTTCCCTAACAAGCATCCACTCATCTGGCAAGAACAATGAGGTGACCTTGGCAAACCTTGGAAGATGTAAAGTGAAAAGTAAGATCATTCTAAGCCCGTTGCATGTTGCATGAAGTCGGGTTTGCAAGTGGTTTCACCATTGCCAGCGTTGAGGAAGCGGCTGTGCGAACGGCCCTTGAGAGAGTGCCTCCGCGAGTGAGTGGTTTGCTTGCTGGTACCAGTCTTCCTTGGAATCTGCAAGTGTCTCGCTTGGAAACCGTCAACTTCCCGAAACTTCTTTGTCTCAAACACTTTTTTATAATGAACACGAACTTGATACATAAGGGGCACGCATTCAGCTTCACCTTACAAGGGGCACGCATACAGCTTCACCCAATAAGGGGCACGCATACTTGGTATACTTGCTATGAATGCATAAACGAGTGTAGGATATTTCTTCATCTATTGGTATTTGGGTACTTCATCTTTCCTTTTTTTTGATATCATAGGTACTTTAACAATTCTAGGTTCCATAGAGCACGACTGTTTACGGTATTTTAACCTGCATGTTCTTCTTTCACTGCATGTTCTTCTTTCACTACTGATATCATTAGCACAGTAGGTCCCACAAAACATGAACCTTTTAGCGCTAGAATTTCACAAAAAAAAAAAAAAACATAAACTTCTTACATGCGTCTTGTCTTTCGTGTGCAATATCTTGACAAGAATTTTAAGTTGGTTAGAGCATAACATTGTGGCCTCATTGTTCTAGAAAATACTAGATAAAATTATTACATCTACTCGTATACAATAAAATATGCTTTTACTTAATAATTTTGATTTCTTCAATAAATGACTAAGGTGCAATAAGAATGCCAATCGTGATGGCACTGTTGTTGAGGACGACTTCTAATGCCTTTAGCAAAACACTTGTAATGTATGATCAAAAGTTTACTACAAAATTTGAAATAGAGAGGTATATTACATTGGTAGATACACAACACAATGAAGCACACTTTGTAGCATTTTCTGTCGTTGGTTGAATTCTTACACTCTTTTGTCTGGACTTTTCAGTATCTCTCAAAATTCTGATCAGCCTTTTGCAACTTTTGACCATGTGGCAAGTTCACTTTCCAAAGAGTCCTCTTTCTCCTCCAAATAGCTCAACATCTTCTTCCCTTCTTCAGGACTTTCCAACGCAACTTTCACCTAATGTTTCTCCCAAAACAGATTTCCCTCGTCGGCTTCTTCTTATCGACTTTCAAACACACATCCACACAAAACTTCTGACGCTTTCTATAATTCCTTTGAAACCTCAAGAAGGTCCTTATGAATAGCTTCAAGAAAGCTGGCAAGGTTTAAATCCATAGGCCAAAATTGTACCTTGCTCTCGGGGCTGCACACTCCCCCTTCGATTGTACAATGCATGATCACTCCCGCCACCACCTTCAGAGAAAGTGAAGTCCCCACCTAGGCCTTCGTAGCATGTAACTCCTTCTCTTTAACATAATTTGTTTTGTAAAGAAGACTTTTACCTTGGCCTCTAGAGTATGAAAGTATGTACGTTAGTGCATGCTCTCTCTCTATTACGGTTATCTTCTGCTGCCCTTTTACCATTCCTATTGATATCACTCAAGTTTCTTTTTCTCTGCACTCGATTGTCATTCCCCACTTACGTTTTCTTCTTAGCTTTTTCAGCTCCGTGCACTAATTCGTCTACTCGCAGGACCAATCAATTTAGATGTCATTCAACTTTTCTCAAAAGCCTTAGTGTGGTCATCCTTGGAATGTATCTCTTCCCTTTTATATGACGCTTACGATACAAAGGATAACACAAGTTATGAATGTTATTTCACTCTAGCGTACACAAAATCTCATTACTTGATGAGCTCAATCGTCAATTGATAAACCGTGGTTCATAGAGTTTTTTTTTTCTCTTTACAAGATTCTAACTTTAGACCCACATAAATGAAACCTAAACGGGAAGCCTTGAAAATTAAACATTACACAGCAAAGAAAGAAGCATCGCATCGAAAGTGTCCTTACCAACTTCTAGCTATTTTCGCGTAGTAGCTGAGGTACTTCATCACATGAAGCCAACACGGCCTAAACCGATCGGCTCAAGAACCGAGGAAAAGTAAGATGCACGTAATCTCGTGTGAGGTCCACACAAAACTTCCGACGCTTTCTATAATTCCTTTGAAACCTCAAGAAGGTCCTTATGAATAGCTTCAAGAAAGGCAAGGTTTAAATCCATAGGCCAAAATTGTACCTTGCTCCTGGCCGACACTCCCCTTGATTGTACAATGCATGATCACTCCCGCCACCACCTTCAGAGAAAGTGAAGTCCCCACCTAGGCCTTCGTAGCATGTAACTCCTTCTCTTTAACATAATTTGTTTTGTAAAGAAGACTTTTACCTTGGCCTCTAGAGTATGAAAGTATGTACGTTAGTGCATGCTCTCTCTCTATTACGGTTATCTTCTGCTGCCCTTTTACCATTCCTATTGATATCACTCAAGTTTCTTTTTCTCTGCACTCGATTGTCATTCCCCACTTACGTTTTCTTCTTAGCTTTTTCACTCCGTGCACTAATTCGCTCTACTCGGGACCAATCAATTTAGATGTCATTCAACTTTTCTCAAAAGCCTTAGTGTGGTCATCCTTGGAATGTATCTCTTCCCTTTTATATGACGCTTACGATACAAAGGATAACACAAGTTATGAATGTTATTTCACTCTAGCGTACACAAAATCTCATTACTTGATGAGCTCAATCCGTCCAATTGATAAACCGTGGTTCATAGAGTTTTTTTTTTCTCTTTACAAGATTCTAACTTTAGACCCACATAAATGAAACCTAAACGGGAAGCCTTGAAAATTAAACATTACACAGCAAAGAAAGAAGCATCGCATCGAAAGTGTCCTTACCAACTTCTAGCTATTTTCGCGTAGTAGCTGAGGTACTTCATCACATGAAGCCAACACGGCCTAAACCGATCGGCTCAAGAACCGAGGAAAAGTAAGATGCACGTAATCTCGTGTGAGGTCCCTGCACAAGATTACTCCTTTGTAACAATAACAGTAACAGAGTTAGTAATAGTGCTTGATTTTACATTATGGACTCTTACATGCACAATCATTAACAAATTGTAATCATTTGCTAATCTGATTAACTTCCAAGTTCTTCCGTCGTCCAGCAATTTTTGCTGGCATATGATAAGTTTACGCAGAATCTTGTCTAGTTACTTGCAACTCTAACTTCTTCTCAGAAAAAAACCTTATGCAATAGTCCAATTATTACATACTTTCAGCATTACACAACCATGCATGTGGTTTTTAAAAGTACTGCTAGAGCATTTCTTGTGGTTCTTAGAAGTACTGCTAGAACATTTCCTGTGGTTCTTAGAAGTACTACTAAAGCATTTCATGTGGTTCTTAGAAGTACTGCTAGAGCATTTCCAGTGGTTCTTAGAAGTTTTGCTAGAACATTTCCTGTGGTTCTTAGAGGTACTGCTAGAGCATTTCTTCTGTTTCTTAGAAGTACTGCTAGAGCTTTCCTAGAGCATCTTTGCTTTTAGAAAGTTATGTTCAACATCTCTATGGGTGACAAGGATATGAGACCTGATAATAGTCATATCATGAGCTTGCAGCAGTTTTACTTATGTACTTTCATGGACCTTGAACCAAGTCCGAGAGTACAAAAGACGTTTATGATTTAGCTTCTTAGGCTTTTGGAATAAGATCATACAATAATTCTTTGAAGAAAATATTGTTTTCGGTACGCTTCGGACATTTGCTTCGCTTCCTTGTCAATTAAGTTTAATCTTAAGTATCAGGATACGTCTTTACATATCAAGGACCATGTCTGGGCGAAGTATCCGATCTAGAAGATCACTTAGAGGATTCGCTTGGATGGAAAAAAGAGTGGGCAGCAGGCCTAAAGATGAAATGTCCTCAAGTCAGCTAAGGGACAAAAGCATTCTTGCCCCCTCAACCTTTTGTAGTCCTACAATAGCCCAACTTCACACTCAACATGCAAAAGTCGAAAAAAGAACTCAAACAAGCCCACATCTCCTCAAAAAGTTGCCCAAGCCCAAAGTCCC
This sequence comes from Anthoceros angustus, assembly GCA_010909165.1. Classification (NCBI taxonomy): domain Eukaryota; kingdom Viridiplantae; phylum Streptophyta; class Anthocerotopsida; order Anthocerotales; family Anthocerotaceae; genus Anthoceros; species Anthoceros angustus. Next base: position 341,955 of record MU008172.1, read on the forward strand.
CAACATAAACCTCACCCTACAATTGCTATCTCTCCCCCAAGCTTGCCACGGCCTACACTTAAGGCATCACATGGCTCAAATCCCACCCATCACATGGCTCGAATCCCACCTTAAACCGAAGTCCTGAAGAGAGGAAGGAGAAGTTTAGTTATCCGGAAGACATTATGCATTCAATTTGAATGTCGTTCAATTTTCCATCAAAAGCCCTGACGTCATCTTTCTCGAAATGTACTTCTTACCTTCTCAAAAAAACATTTACGATACACATGATAACACAAGACATCAAGGTTATTCCACTCTAGTGTGGTCAAAATCTCATTATTGAATAAGCTCAATCCATCCAATCGATGAAAATGAACCTACTACTTAAGGATGACCTACAACTTGTAGTTTGAGTTATCTTTGCTTTACCGTTATTATCGTACATTACTTTCTACTAGATATGATGGAAAGAGCCTACCGAGAAGAAGAAGAAAAGACCTTACAACAATAGCACAATGCATTACCACACAAGGGTACGGATGTTGGGTTGTGGTGAGAAACTTTATTCATTGAAATATTCAAAATCTCCACCTCTCCACCTGGCATACTCAAGCAATAAGTACTCATATACGAGCATGTACATTGCATTGTCTTATCTAACTACTCAAAAAAAGTAAGTGCCCCTGCCTCCCCACATATTCTCCTACCAGACGTTTCATATTGTTGAGAAGTAGAGTCCGTGTGATATGGAAAGTTGACAAACTATGTATTTGGGCTTCCCAGGTGAAGTACGCACATCGCAGCATCGACAATAAATCCTTGTCAACAATAGTCCGAAGCTTCGGGAGCAATGCCGCTATTTTTGTAGTCTTTTGTAACACCATAAGACAAATTTGAAGTCAAGAGAAAGCGAGATACCACGGTAAAGCCAAGACGTATAATTTGGAACCATACGCACGCAACAGGTTCCAACGGGGCAGTGCGCGGTGCAGACTGCAGAGCAGCAGCAATGAAGGAGGGCGTGGCCCCGGGCCCGGCCCTGGCGGCCTGGCCCTGGCCGCTGGCTGCTGGCCGCTGGCCGCTGGCCGCTGGCCCGGCGGTGCGCTGCCAATCGCCAAAGGAGTTGGTCGCCATGCGCGTGGCAACGCCTAAAAGGCTAGCACCAGACGCAGGTAATCGCAGGAAATCTGGCAGGGACGGGCGGGCACCGCAGTCGAGGAAAGGGCAAGGCGCCAGCCCAGTGGGCCGATCCCTCCTCCTCCTCCCCCCCATCCCCATCCCCATTCAATGGCCGCGGAATCCACATTTATGACCTGCCGTGTTACCATATGCCAAAAGCCTTATCGTTACTAGATGGGCCTCCTCTTCGAGCATGCGGGTCGGCTCCCCATGAATGTCGTGCTGCAGTGCCCGGTCTTTGAGAGCAGGGACGCCCATTTTGGGGTTTTGGATCAGTTCAAAATTCCCCGAATTCAAAACTAGAATTTCCGCCTTCAAACTTCGAATTTGGGCTTGGGCACACTTGAGCGAGCAGCATGGAATCGCGAATCGATTCATCCCGGCGTCGTGTGAGGGGACGGGGCGGCACGATGAGCCAGGTCCTCCTTTTCCTCCCTTTCAATTTCGAGTGTGCGTTGTGTTTGGGAAGAAGCACCGGGGTCTTACGGAGACTGGAGTCCGGGCCCCGCTGTGATTCCGTTTTGCCGCGTACCGCGGAAGGGCCCGCCGCGCGGAACGGAACGGAACGGGGAATGGGGAATGGGGAACGGGGCCCGGGGCATGCCCGTGCCGTTAGACATACATTAATGGCGGTTGAAGGACGAGGAAAGCCCCGGCCTCGGCCTCGGCCCCGGCCCCGGGACCCGGGAGTCCGGGACCCGGCCCCGTTCTGGCAGTAGCCCCGGCCCGGCCCGGTCCGGTCCGGCCCGGCCCGGCCCGGGCTTCCTTGCTTTTTGTGCCATCCCGGCCCACATTGCCCACGTCCGCTTCCCAGGTCCCGACTGCTGCGTGCTCCACGTCCTTCCGGCGGGCCGGCGGGCCTGTTCCTGTTCCTGTTCCTGCTCCTCTTGTTGTGCAACGCTGGCCTCGCCTGGCTGATGATCACATGAAGCTTCTCGGCTGTCGTCGCCGCAGCCGCTGTTGCCGTTGCAGTTGCCTCTCCCTTGCCACTTCCACTTGCGCTGCCGGTGCCATTTCCGTTTCCATCTCCATCGCCATCGCCAGGCTGCTCCTGCGGCGAGTTGCATGAGCCTCCGCGTTGCGCGCCGTGGCCCGAGCTGTGTTTGTGTTGGGGTGCGCAATTCCGGCATGGAAGCTCCCTGGGAGCTGACGTGACCGGGTGACCCGCCAGCTGTGGCAGGCCTGGGAGGTTGGGAGCAGCAGCACCCACGGCGGGGCTGGGATTCTTCTTGTTCCTCCACCGTCTTGGGCGGAAGGAGAGCACGGAAAGGGAGGGAAAGGAAGCAAAGGAAGGAGAGAGGAGAGGAGCAGCAAATGTGTGGGACGGGGTGGGCGGGGATCGGAGGTAGCAGGAAGAGGGGTGGTGGGTAGTAGGCGGGGATGGGGAGGAACAAAATCCGGCCCGCTTGGCTGTCCAAGCTGAAGCAGGTGGGGACGTGCTGAAGGTGCAGAAGGGAAGCGAGTCGCCGCCGTCGCAAATTTCGCAGGGAGCGGGACGAGTCCCAGGCTCCGCCTTCAGCAGGAAGAGCCAGGACGCGCCGGAGCTGGCGCGCTCGCTCAGCCTGCGGCGAGCCAAGGCGCGGGCGGAATCCAGCAGATCGGACGGGGACGGGGGGCCGCCCACCAGCGGGCACCAGCTGTCCCGGAGCATCGACGCGCTCTACGCCCTGTCGCAGCGCAAGGGGGAATCGGAGCAGGAGCTGGAGCAGGAGCAGGAGGAAGAGCCGGAGCCGGAGCCGGAGCAGGAGCAGGAGGAAGAGCTGGAGCAGGAGCAGGAGCAGCGGCAGAGTGAGATATCGCAGGAGGAGCAAGTTCGGGGGCGGCGGGATCGGGAGAAGGAGAAGGAGAAGGAGAGGGAGCGGGAGGAGGAGCGGGCGCACGTTGTGCGGGACCTGGACCGGGCCACCATGGCGCTGCTCAAGAGCTCGCTCAAGCGGTCCAAGATCGCCAAGCACAAGGAGCTGGCGGAGAGGGCTTTGCGGGCCACCGCGGAGCTCAAAGCCAAGACCAGATCTCTGGCGTCGGATGATTCCGCCTCGGTTGCGTCCGATCAGCAGCAGCAGCTGCACCGGAGGCCTTACGGCCTGACGGCGGGCGGGAGTGCGGGTGGAGGAAGGGCTGTGTTGAGGAGGAGATCGGCTTCCGACCTGCCTCGACCCAATTGGACGTCCGAGAGGCACTACAAGCACTCGCAGTCCACGTCTGCGGATTTCGAGTCGGATTCCTTGGATGCGGGACAGCCGGAGGCTTCGGTGGATGGCAGGCCCTCTTTCTGCACCAGCGAGGATGGTTGGGGGCCGGCGGGGGAGCGGGTGGATGTGCGGAGCAGTGATGACGGCTGGGAGAACGGGAGCAGGGGTAGCAGGGGGAGCAGGCGGAGCAGGGGGAGCAGGGGGAGCAGGCATTCGCGCTCCGCATTGGCTTCTGTCACCGGGAGCGAAGATGGGTGGGACAATGCCGGCACTAGCGCTGTGGCTGCTGAGGCTGTCGCTGCTGTCTCCAGATCCAAGTACTCTGCGAGGGAGCGGGAGGAGGTTTGGGATAACAGCAGCAAGGTGTCCGATGGGAGTGAATTGCGGGGCTCGTGGGGGTCTGATCTGTTTGGGAAGCTCAGGGCTCTAAGCCAATTCCGAGCCCAGGCGGCGCATGCGGATGCCGAGGCGGAGGCGGAGGAGGAGTTGGATGAAGAGGACTCGTCCTATTTGGAGGATGATGGGTGGGCGACAAGCGGGGAATCTTCCGGGGCGTCGCCGGAGAGGGAGTGGGAGACGCCCGGGAGGAGGGAGATGGGGACGCCCGGGAGGAGGGAGATGGGGACGCCCGGTAGAGGAACGCCAGGCAGGAAGGAGCTGGGTTTGCCGCCCATTTGGACGCCCGGCAGAATGGAGATGGAGCCTGTGAAGACCCCCTCCAGAAGGGAGATGGGGAGTCCCAGCAGGAGGGAGCTTGAATCTCCGACTAGACGGGCCGTGGGAAGTCCAGGGAGGCGAGAGGAGGCGTACCAGTACCAGTATGATGATTACGAGGCTGATCACAAGGTAGGGTGGAGGGAGGACTCTGAATCCGACAGGAAGGCGGCCAGGAGCCGAGCCTTTGAGGTGAAGCAGAAGCAGGGCAGAGCAAACCTGTCGTGCTTGTTGCCTACTGATATATCCGGGGTCGTGAGGGAGAGCGTGGCTATGGTGAAGTACTCGCAGGATCCGTATGCGGACTTCCGGCATTCCATGTTGGAGATGATTCTGGAGAAGGATATACATCAGTCTGACGATTTGGAGGAGCTCTTGCACTGTTATCTCACGCTCAACTCGCCTCGCCAATATGCCCTCATCAAGAGGGCTTTCTGTGACACTTGGAATGAGCTGCTGGCGAGGAGGTCAAGAACTTTCTGGGGTGCCGTTTAGCAGCATATCCCCGGGCCCGTCATGCCTCTTGGCACGACTGCCATCGGCCAACGCGCGGCAGTTGGCAAGGATGACGGTTTGAGCAAGGCAGGTCACCTTTCCTTCGTGGTTGCGGTGTGGGTGTCCTGGCTTAAGTGCCGCCATTAATTGCCCTCATTTCTAACCTCCGCTTGTTTCTGCCTCTGCTGCAGGAAGGGGTTTTGAAGCTGCTGGCGTCACTCTCTGGTGGCTGCCAGCCTTTATGGGGAGGGGTGCCGGTGGATGGTTGTCAGTAGAATGTTTTTGGCCTGGGAAAATGGGCACGCCTGTTTGGTGATGGAAGCTGTCAAATGATGAGTCCTCTCAAGGCTCGTCTCGCCTCTCTGACCGGAGGGTCTGTATTGGAAACGGTGAAACACCGCAAGTTCCATGTGTCCATGAGAGTGCCATTGTAACACAGACAGCTTGTCATTTAATCCGGTCTCCACGACTATGACGCACCGCCACATTGTGCTGCTAAACTCGCTGCCTCCCAAAAATCCGCAAGGGTGGAGTACGTCATCATCTGAATTCGGGCCTTGTCAGGAGCACAGAACTGTGAAACGTACCTGGGCCCAGCACCCTCAGTTACCGGCGTCTACGTAGTTTCCAGGGAGCTTCACTGCGATACTGTGCTTCCGGTCTGTCGATGGATGGCTCGCAGTGCTGCCACTTCTACACCAAAGCATGCACACGACTGTTCCTCTGTCCTTCATTATACTACCACCTGAACGAGACCTCAGCATCCAAACTCTCCAACCCTAACCGACAAGCTCTTGTCGAAGGACTAAGGAGAAATAATGCCCTTCAGACTCCCACCCTATCCAGGTCGCTCTCCTGACAACCCAAAAAAACCGACAAGTTTCAGCACGTTATTCTAAAGCTGGCACGATGGCTGCTCGCACTAACATCGTCGTTGAGGCAGCGACGATGGATGGTTTACAGGGAGTGAGTAATTTCTGGTACCGTTTCTCGATTTGCAACGTTGGAACGACTAACAGTATTTTGTCACTTGTGATGTTAGTGCTATTGCTGATCATTCGCTTCCGTGAGCTTCTCTGAGATATTGCACGTTCGACGAATGCCAAGGATGGCATGGACGTTCGTTTCAGTGGGTTCTTGTCAGGTTGCGAGTACTTCACTTTGTCTAGAGATGGTGGTATGATATTGAGGAAGATTTTGGATTGTAGTCCAAAGCCGAAGGTGGACACCAAGTCTTATCCCCATATGATGCTTCAACTGGTTGGGGAAGAGCAACCTGGTGATGAAGGCGGTTCTGCCAGCCCTGGGGAGCATACCAGTACTGTGGTCTGTGCGACATTGCCAGAGGAAGTGGTCGAAAATATTACAATAGATATATCAACTAGATACTTAGTGCTCTAACCCCAAGGGTCACACCCCGTGATGTAAGGGTAGCATGGCTGGGATCGTACGGGACATGGAGGGATACTCCAGTTGGGACGAGGAGTTGGAAAGCGATCAAGAGACACACCCCTTCCAGAACGATGTGCAGAACGTGGAGTTCCGTATCTCCAACGAGGAGATCCTCTCTCGAACGATTGGCTCTCTTTCACAAAGCCCGCGCTCGAATGATTGCCCACAAGTGAATCATCTGGCATTGCCAACAGCAACAGCCTCCAACATGTTGCTAGAGGCAATCGCTGGTTGCCTTTCACTTACGTCCAAAAAATTCACGGTCTCCCCACTGGCCAACGCCAGCTGCCCAGTTTTGGAGTCTGAATCCCTTTACAGAAGCCTGAGAGTTGTCACTAATAGGATGTCCCTGGATCCTTTTCAGGGCATTTGCGATAACTTTTCTCGCCTGCCGACATGGTATCATACGCTACGCCTGCTCATGCCCAATCCATATATCCTTCGTTCTTCATTCTAGAAATACCTGCTCCAGCCTTGCCTGACTCGTAGGATGCTTATCACCCCCAACCAGAAAGCTATGCACCAGCCCGTCCATGTCTGTCCACCAGCTCTGACCAGGCTGCTTCCATGCCCTCAATCTTATTCTCCTTGCCTGGATAATCCTTGCCTGCTCCCACATTTGGGCGCCGGTGTATATGTTCAGCATCAAGACATACGCTGCAGCATCTTTCTCGTCTAGCTTCAGTGCCTGTTCGAAAGCATAGCATCCCACCTCCACATTGCTCCACCTTCGACAGGCACTCAGCAAAGTGTGCCAGATAGCAGCGTTCGGAGATACAAGCATCGCCTTTACCAAGGCCAGTGCCTCATGAAGTCGCCCTGTACGGCCCAAAAGATCCACCATGCATGTGTAGTGATCCACCATGGGAGTGATGCCGCACTCTCTGCTCATAGCTTCAAAGTAACTTTTCCCTTTGCTCACTAAACCTGCATGACTGCAGACTGTTAGTACACTAAGAAATGTGATGCCCACTGGCTTTATGCCATCCTCTATCATTCTGTGGATCAAGTCAAAGACAACTTCACTGTCTCCTCGACAGGCATAGCCTGCAATCAGAGCACTCCAGGTGACAACATCTCTAGTAGGCAGCGTATCAAAAACCTGCTGTGCATCAGCCATGCTTCCAGACTTTCCATACATGTCTATCAAACTGCCAGCTACAGACAAATTAGCTTGAAGTCCTTGTTCCTTAACCTGTACATGTAGCTGTCTTCCCAGATGTAAAGCTGATACATTTGCACACGCCTGCAGGAGGCACACAAATGTGGCGGGGTTGGGTACAGCTATGCCTTCTTCTTGCATAGCACTGTACAGGCGAAGGGCTTCTTGGCTCAAGCCCTGCTTGGAATACCCTGCAATTAAAGCATTCCACGATACCACATCCTTCTGACAAAGGCCGTCAAACTCTCTCTGCGCATCGTCCAAGCTGCCACATTTTGCATACATGTTTATCAAACTGTTTGCTACGAACACATCACTTTGGTGTCCTTGTTCTCTAATCTTGGCATGAAGCTGCTTCCCCATTTCAAGAGCTGGGGTCCCCACTGTTGCACATGCCTGCAGCAGGGACACAAATGTGACAGAACTCGGTACGGCGATGCCTTCTTCTTGCATAGAAGTGTAGAGTCGAAGGGCTTCCTTTCCCATACCCTGCTGGGAATACCCTGCTATCATGGCATTCCACGTCACAACATGCTTTTGACCAAGTGCGTCAAAGACTCTCTGGGCATCTTCCAAGCTGCCACACTTTGCATACATGTTCACTAAACAGCTGGCTACAGACACATCATCTTGATGTCCTCGTTCCCTGATTTGAGCATGAAGCTGCTTCCCCTTCTCCAAGGCTGAGGAACCCAATCTTGCGCAAGACTGCAGGAGGCACACAAATGTCACACAGTCCGGCAAAATAGTGCCTGCTTCTTGCATAGCACTGTAGAGACGAAAGGCTTCCTGGCTCAAGCCCTGATGGGAATATCCTGCTATCATGGCATTCCAAGCCACCAGATCTTTGTCATTAAGTCCATCAAATAGTCGCTGAGCATCTACCAAGCTGCCACACTTTGCATACATGTTCACCAAACTGCTGGCAACAAATGCATCAGCTTCATATCCTTGTTCTCTAATCTGTGCATGAAGCTGCTTCCCTACCTCCAAAGAAGAGCTGCCGACACTTGCACATGCCTGCAGGAGGCACACAAATGTCACAGAATTGGGTATAGCAATGCCTTCTTCTTGCATAGCACGGTAGAGACGAAGGGCTTCCTGGCCCATCCCCTGCTGGGAATACCCTGCAATCATGGCAGTCCATGTCACCACATCCTTTTGACCAAGTCCATCGAACACACTCTGAGCATTTTCCAGGCTACCACACTTTGCGTACATGTTCACTAAACTGCTGGCTACAAACACGTCCGCCTGATGTCGTCCTTGTCTGATCTGTGCATGGAGCTGTTTCCCAATATCCAAAGATGGGGTGCCCACACTTGCACATGCCTGCAAGAGGCAAACAAAAGTGACAGAGTTCGGAACAGCGATTCCTTGGGCTTGCATAGAACTGTACAGATGAAGGGCTTCGTGGCCCATGCCCTTCTGGGAATACCCAGCAATCATGGCAGTCCAAGTCACCACGTCTTTTTCCTCGAGTCCGTCAAACACAATCTGCGCATCTTCCAAGCTGCCACACTTTGCATACATGTTCACTAAACTGCTGGCTATAAACGGATCAACTTGATGTCCTCGTTCTCTAAATTGTGCATGAAGCTGCTTCCCCTTCTCCAAAGCAGGGGTGCCGAGACTTGCACATGCCTGCAGGAGAGACACAAATGTCACAGAGTTTGGTACAGTCATGCCGTCTTCTTGCATGACTCTGTAGAGACGAAGGGCTTCCTGGGCCATGCCCCGATGGGAATATCCTGCTATCATGGCATTCCATGTCACCACATTTTTTTCACGAAGTCCATCAAACACGTCCTGAGCATCTCCCAAGCTGCCACACTTCACGTACATAGTCACCAAGCAATTCCAGACAAACAAGTTAGGCTCGATATCACTGGCCAAGACGTCAGCGTGCACCTGCCGTCCAGTTTCCAGGTCTGATCCCCTTGCGCAAGACTGAAGGGCTGCGACGAATACAAAGCTATCTGCCTTCACATTTGACCTGCGCATCTGGTGATACAGTTGCAGGGCTTGCTTACCCTGTCCGGTTTTGCCATGCGCAGCAATTATGGCAGCCCACATGCCGGCATCTGGCTGGGCAACCACACCGAACACATTCATCGCGTCTTGCAACCTGCCATGGGAAGCGTACATCCGCAGGATGTGGTTGCACAGGAACGTATCCGACTGGTACCCATTCTTCACCATGAGAGCATGGACACGGCGACCCAGAACAAGATCCTTCGCTACCACACATTCCTTCAGGACCGTATAGAAAAGAGATTTGGAGCAACAACAGTCCGTCAGCACCAGAATTCCCAAAGCCTCCACAGCCTCAGCGAGAAAGCCCTGATGGCAAAGCTTGCTCACTGTGTCAGCCGTTAAATCACATTCGTATCCTGCATCCCCACAAGGTTCACTATCACCCATCAAGCTCCATTTGGAGGCTGTGAGGTCCCGAGAAGGCTCGGGCCACAAGAGCTCCTCGCCACCAATCTTGCTGGAAAATCCGTTTCCAGCTAGAAATGCTCCTGGTCTGAATGGCTTACTTGCGACCTCGTTGTTTGCCAGTGCCAGCACTTGATTCCTTGTTAGGCGAGCGGGAGCTCTTCCTCGAATGCCCGTGAACCCACCTTGTTGAGAGCAGGGAAAATGAGTCCACAACGGGTGCCCGTTGCCCGACTCAATTGCAACGCTCCAAACAGCCATGGCTCGAGCCTCGAGGAGCCTCTGGATCCCCCGCGGACCAACTCCGAGACAGTAAAATGCAAGACAGGTACTGTGTACACGTGATTGGACACCATTGAAATCGTGCTCTGAAGTTCGTCGATGTTGGACTGCCTCCGCGGTAACAGCTGCTTCATCGGGACGATCCACACCTTATTCAGGATCGCCTTGTGACCTCAACAGCTCAATGGCATCAACCGCCATGACTTCCCGAGTTGTGGCAAATTGTCCTGTTCTTCCCTTTCAGTATCGTATCGAGTTCGGCAAATCATCTTCTTCTTCCCTTCGTATCTTATCTGTATGTCCCGCTTGTGGTTCATCAGCTGAATCCCATGATTCCGAGTCCTAGCAAGATCGGCTCCTTCGTCTCGTTCTTATTTGTTGGACCTTGCTGGACTCCAGTCCGGAGTCCCTGGTCGGAACCAATCCAATGTGGCAGACAGTGGGCTTCCGTCGCAGTTCTTCATGGTGGGAGAGTTCATATTGGACTCTCCTTGTCCGCATCAATAAAGACTGGCATTCCTCCGGCTTTTGCTCATACAGTTTACCATAAACAGACAGGGCGTTTCGGGTTAAGTGTTTACAATGATTGGCGGGGGCGAGCGACCATGCTGGCACCGAGACGATCGACCAGCGACACAAAGTTCCCCCCTCTCTCACAAGCGCGCACTTAGTGCAACGTACAATTAAAACAATAATAATTAAATATAATATTTTTAAAATAGTTAATATTATTAAGTAAAAGCTATGTAACCTAATAAGGAAAGGACATGGCAAGTTATGGAGCAATGGTTAAGGCCATATAAGTCAATGTGACAAAGGCCATGCTGGCCAAGAGGTGGCTAAAGGCATTAAGGACACTGAAAAGTTAATCAACCCAATGTCAACCTATCTAAGGATTATAATGATTCTGTGGCCTGGAAGTCATTGAGAGGCATGTTAGATCTATGTAGCTCTAGGGCAAAGTACAGGCAGCCCTTTATAGAGATGCAACCATGGCTTGACAATAGTGTCAAGTTCACTCAAAATCTCCCATAGCCTTGTAAAATAGATTTGTTCTACATAACTTTGCAAGCATTGTTGATGATGCAAACATGCTGCTATCAAGAGTTCCTCACTCTTAATCTTCAACCACATGAGCACAAGGAGGACTGGAGCATGAGAATGCTGCTACATGGCCTGTAACTAATTGTAACGCTAACACAAGTGTCAATTTGACAAGACCAATAATCAACCAAGCACTCCTTCCGATGACCTCATGGGCAAGGGAAGAGGAGCATCTACAATCTTTGACAAGACCAATAATCAACCAAGCACTCCTTCCGATGACCTCATGGGCAAGGGAAGAGGAGCATCTACAATCTTTGACAAGACCAATAATCAACCAAGCACTCCTTCCGATGACCTCATGGGCAAGGGAAGAGGAGCATCTACAATCAAATGTGAGGATAGTTCCGACTCATAAGTACTGAAGGAGGAGATACATAGGTACTCTCCCCTTGAGGAAACGTATGCGCCCCTAGGATCTTATTTTCCAGATTACCCCGTTTACTAAAAACACAAATTTATCTTCCTAGATTATCCCATTTCCTAAAGAGCGCTTGCTGTTCCGAGAGGAGAGGGCTAACCATGAGCTGGCCGCTTCGTCCAGCGTTTGTAAGCCACCTTACCTCACAGGCTCATTGTTGGGAAGTCATTTTGTCTACATTCGTAAAAGCTAGAAATGGCAGAACTTTTTTCGCGATTAGAAATGGCAGAATGGCATAATTCGATTGTGCGCAAGGTCAAGACTTATACATAATGCAGTTGGTTTGCATTCTTGGCATGGGGTTATCTCCTTTTTAAAAAAAGTTATTATATTGCGCAATAACAAGTGGGCATGTTCGTCTGGATGGTGTAGTTGGTCATCACGCTAGTCTCACACACTAGAGGTCCCCAGTTCGAACCTGGGTTCAGACATACATGTCTACTATGCTCTCTAAAACGCTCCTTTTACCCTCCTCTGGACAACTGAACCTTTTTAACTTCCCCTAAGCCTTTTAACCTCCTCGGTCAACTAAACCTTTTAACATCCTCCACAGGAAAACATACTAATGGTACGTTGGGAAGGCCACGCCGGGGCGCCCAGACCTCCCCCCTTCATCTCTTCACCGAGGCAAAGCTCAGCTGGAAGGTCCCCATTCCCTTTTTTATTTACACAGTGACCATGATCCTTTCGTGGGCAGCCTGGGCATGAAAATTATACTCGTGCATGCTTTCGCAACCAGACGGTTGCAACAACCCAAAGGGCCTTGTAGACGACACCTAAGAAGTATGTACCTGCGTAATCTAATTCTCCCTTGGGGAAACGCTCTCCCCATGTGGACCCTCAAAGGGTCAAACCCAGCTTCCGTAAGTACGAGCAGATCTGTCTCCGAGGTTGCACCATCAGAGTGAAAGGAAACCGTTGGCACTAGACAGGAGCTGCGGACATTTCCACTTCCATGGCCCTTAGTCACGGGCACAAAAACCTGGGGAATGCCACGACAGCACGTGGACAGGCCGCAAATGCTGCGCCCGACCGCCGGAAATTTCCAAAACGATCGCCTATCCTCGGGAGCTTGGTAGCTTGGTAGACGAAATCCTTCCACTGACTGAATGCACTAACCACATTGTACCTAACCTGGTTTTCTAAGCAGCGATGCCAATATCATCGGCGGTACATACTACGAATTACCAGCGGCAGCAGCTTCAGCTCGCTTCCTGACAAAGAAGGCATCTGTCCGGGCCAATCTCTTGACGGCTGTCGCTGGTAGGAATTTCTTCTTCCCAGGTAGCACTTCCAGGGTGCATCCCAGCGCTTCCAGCTTCGACTTAGCCGAGTCCGAGAACTTTGCTGCCTTTATGGACAGCTTCACATCCAAATCCCCGTCGCCCAAAACCTAAAACCCAGAGCAACAAGCTGAGTCCACGGCAATCTCCTACCACAATTCATTCACACAACACGCGGGATCCAAAGCTCATACCTTCAACGGCAGCTTCCGTTCCCTGCCGCTAGGGTTGATGAGGCCCTTCTCCTTCAGTATCTCAAGAGACACCTCCTCCCCTTCCTGGAAATCTAGGCTGGCAATGTCAGACAGATTCACCGCCACATACTTCGGTAGCCCAGCACCCATGCCTGCAGGCACCACAAGCGTCAAATGTCAGCCCCAGAGGAAGAACCTCACCTCACAACCCATTCCACGAAACCGCAATCACATTGTCAGCACAATCCTCACCTCCAGCTATCCCCCTGAGCTTGGGCAGCCTCCGGTAAAGAGGCATCTGCCCTCCTTCAAACCCTGGCCGCACTCCCGACCCCGACCTGGATTTCTGCCCCCGCATACCAAACCCGCAACTCGCACCCTGGCCAGCTGCAATACCACGCCCCTTCCTCTTGTTCCTCTTCCGGGACCCCGGCTGCGGAGACAGGTTGGAGAGGCGGAACCTCTCCACAGTGCCATCCTCCACGGTGGCCTCCGCCGCCGCCCGCACCGCCAGCGGCAAGGCCCCCGCGCCGGCCACTCTCCTGCAGCTCACGCCCGCGCGGAAGCCCTGGATGCTGGACACCGCCGAGGAGGAGCTTAGAGCAGCCCCATCGGCCTTCACCAGCCCCAGCCGCGGCCTCTGCAAGGCCGGCGAGGCAGCGCTGCCCGACACCGAGGGCACGCACAGCGCTGCTCTGCTCACCGACGCGAAACACGCCATGTCCGCTCCCTGGGATGCATACAATCCCCGCCCACGCAGCGCACCATCTTCATCCACTCGCGCGCGCACTCGCACCACATCCTTTTCCCGATTACGATTAGATTAGGCTCCCCATTAGCTGGACAAGAAATTTAGTTAAACAATTGAAACAGAAAAAAACGGGCTCGGCTCGGCTCGGAACCCATTCTACATGTGGGTAGGTCCTACATATCTTCAATACACGAGATCGCATTGACAGAGGTCGCCAAAAAACTGCTTCACCACGTCCTGAAAGGGAGGGCGCAAGCACATGTAGCCGTTGAGGAACTCCTCCAAATCCAGCAGGTCGTTGATGTCGTCCTTCTCCAGGATCATGTCCACCATGGCGCTGTGGAAGTCGGAGTCGCGGCCTGGGGAGTCCGGCACCGCAGCGCACAGCTTCTCCAGCTCCCCGCGCTTCGCCGTCACCATCTCCTGGAGGTCCTTGGAGATCTCCGAGGCCTCCTCGCCCTTCTCCGACTCCAGCTTCAGAGAGCGCGTCTCGAACTCCAGGTGCGACAGCAGCTCCTGCTCCTGCTCTGAATCCGTCCTGTACGCTCCCGCCCCGAACATCCTCAGAGCCTCCCGTCTGAACACGCCCACCGACAGGGCGCAATCGCTGTCGGATTCCGACCCCGATTCCGACCCGGTTCCCTCTTCCTCCTCGGATTCAGACTCCGCTTCCGCTGCCGCTTCCCCTTCCCCTTCCGCTTCTGCTGCTGGGTCTGGGTCCCTCGTGTCGCCGACTCCTTGCTTATTGCTGCTTTCCACGAGTCTGTCCGACTCGGGTGCTGGCTGGGCCGGGATGGCCGCGGGCTGGTCACCGGCTTGGGAGCTCTGGTCGGGGTTCAACGATTTTGAAAGGCCGCGGCCGAGTCTGTTCTGGGACTCCAGGCCGAGGAGCAGCGTGGTGGCTTTGCTCCCCGGATCGGACTGGATGGAGGTGTTGAGGAGATCGGGCTTGGGCTGCTGGACGCCTGGCTTGTCCGGACCCGGGCTCGGGGGCCTCGGAGGGCCGCCGTTCCCCTGAGCCTGAGCTCGGGCATTGGTTTGCTTTAAGGCGGACGCTGATACTGATGCTGGGCGGCTTCCGGATTTCAAGTCATCGATGCTGATGGTGGCGATGTTCTGGGTGAGGAGGTTTCTGCTGGGAGGCCGCAGCCGCCGATTAGCACTGGCAGGTGCAGGTGCCGGTGCTGTAGCTGTAGCTGTACCCGTGGGCGTCAGAGGAGGAGCAGGCTGGGATACCTGCATTAGGTACAGAGATGGGAAGGAAGTTCGGCTAATGCTGCTGGGAACTGGGCTGTTCTCGGCAGGGGTTGCAGATGGGGGAGGGCTTGCAGGGACTGGGACTGAGACTGAGACTGGGACTGGGACTGGGGCTGGGACTGGGACTGGGGCTGGGGATGGGCTGGATGAACGCTTGGATCGGGGAGCCGAGCGACTGGGGGTGGAGGTTTCCCCACCCGTGCCAGCCTCACTCCGAGCTGCCCGCCTACGGGAGGGCATCCCGGCGGGTGCTGGACTGGAGTTGGCGGAGATCATTCCCCTGCTCTTGGCTAACAAGGCTCTCATGCCACCTGGTTCAGATTGGACGGAGGAGTTCATGAAGTCTCGGGTTGATCTGAACCGGGATCTGATGCCAGACGGCTCGGCTCCATTACGGTCGCTGTCATACCCGCCTCCTGGAGAGTCCGAGCTGCTGTAGAGCTTGGACTTCGCCCTGGAGCTGACGGTGGATCTTTGCGAGCTCCCGACTCTCATGTCCAGGTCCTGATGCGTGTCCGGCAGGGAGGAGGCTCCTATGGATTTGGAGCTAGGCGACCGCAGCTTGTACCAAAAGCTCGAGGCTGCTCCCCCTCGGCCAGGCGAGCCGTTCAGGTCATTCTCGACAGCTTCAAGCAGACTTGCTCTGCTCAATGGCACACGACTTGGGCTCCTCTGCTTGTCTTCAGAAACCTGCTGGGCTGCAGCTGGCAAAGGCTCGTATTTCTGCTCCATATGCTTGAAATCATCTGGGAAGTTCCCCTGGTCATCCTCCTCCGGTTCCTGGATGATCGTTCCGGGCGAAGCAGAAATCGGTTTCTGGTTTGGGGACCGCAATATCTGATCCGGAGATGCATCTCTTGAGTACTCCAATATTGGACTTTCATCTCCACCATCTGAGTCGAATGTCCGCGGCCTCTCATCACCGTCATCCACCTCCAATTCCCGCTCTGGCTCCCTGGCTGCCTCTCCCTCTTGGGAATCCATGTCCAATTCACGACCACTCTTGGAATCAAGAGACATGTCACTTGGACCGGATGCAGAAGCAGCAGCACGAGCTGCTGCTGCCGCCTGGGCCTTCTCCAGCTGATCACTGAGAATGTCATGAAGGTCCTGCTGCAGAGCCAGCTCCTGCAGCTGATCAGCAATGTACTGGTCCAAGAACGTGTTCTGGTCGGAGTACTGATCCAGGTACTCATACAACTGCTCATGGTCTTGGATCAAGTACTCATGCTCGTGCATCACCTCGTCCGGGATATCACCGCTGTCGGGGTTCTCTGTTTCCCTCATCCTGATGGATGTCGATCGACTCATCTTCCCCTTGGACAGCCTGTCGAAAAACTGCTCAGAACCAGTGCTGGGCGGTCCTGAGTGCACAATCTTGCTCTTCCTTATGGTTTCCGCGATGAGAGGTCCTGAGAAGTACAACCCGCCCACCCCATTCGGACTGTCCCGGGGACCACGATCCCGAAGCATCCCTGAGAAACTAGACCGATCAACCACCAGCTCTTGATCCTCCGATATCTCCCTGTCATCGTAAATCTGCCTCAGCACGGATGCCGGAATGACGGGCCCAGATCGCGGCCACTGCTGCTCCCCCTCACTCTCCTGCAGCCCTTCATCCGACATCCCTAGCCCGCTCTCTATCCTACCGGCAACCAGAGGCCCTGAGAAATTTCTTCGATCCTTCGTCCTCGCCGCAGCCCTTAGTGCTTCCCCGTTGTAGCTGAGATTCTCCCGTGGCCGGAGGCCCGAATTCCTCAACCGAGTGGCAGCACTGGAAGTGGCTGCCGCTCTGGGAGTTGCTGCTTCCGGCTTGTGCTGTACGCTTCCCCCGTCCACCCATACCGGAATTATGTCGTTGCACTCATCGATGTACTCAGGTCGAGAGAGTCGATGCTTCTCTTGAAACCTGTCCTTCTGGATCTTGACATCCTCATGCATCAACCTCTCCTCCGTGGCAGCAGCCACCATCCTCGATTTGTGCTTCCCGTTTGCCCCAGCAGCCTCAGACTGTACACGTGCCTGCAAGGCCATCAGGTTAGAATCCTCCCGAACAGGGCCTGCCTTCCTACCACCTTGACCAGCGTCCCTGGAGAGGGAATTGGCACCCGGTGACCTAGCTCTTCCCCTTTTAGGTTGCCCCCGATCCGCCCGTGAAGAAGACCAGCTACCATTCCCGTTGGAGTTGGAGTGGTGAGCCGCCCCTGATCTGCTGGTCCTCGGCTTGCTGTAGTAAGGATCCGACATCTGAGCCTTGAACTGCAAATCAAGCGATCTCCGAGCAGTCTGCGAGCCCGATCCTCTGTTCCACGGCCCTCTCATGTCCGCCGCATCAACAGACTGTCCCAGCTTGCTCACCTTGGGCGAGTAGTCCACATTCCTGTACCTGCTCGCAACAGCTCTTGGTCCGTTCCGACGGGCAGCGCTCCCTCCAGAGGCCGCGGTACCATTGGACTTGGCGCTGGGAGGCGTGCTGGTCTGGTAGGTATCGGAGGCCACCCGAGCGGGAGAGCTCTTGCTGGATCTGCCTTCAACCAGGTACGGCTTCACAACCTTCTTGGTCACGGTGCGGTCGGCCTCCGACTCGAATTCATCCAGATGCAGCATGAGGTCCAGCCGGCTGAAGCTGCTGGAGCTGGAGTCCAGACCACCAGCCGTGCGGGGCTGGACCACCAGGCCAGCCTTGAGCTCTGCGTTGTAGTCGTTGAGGAGAGCAGCCACCCTCTGGAAATTCTTGGCCGTCAGCATCTTGTTGGACGACGTGCTGCTCAGCGCCTTCACTTCAGACTCGATGCTGGACCGGGGCAGGTCCTGGAATCTGGCCGAGTCCGCTTCCGAGGACGCTTCATCAGCCGGATCCGGCCGGGGAGCTGATCTGCGGTCACTCCGCTCCTTCAGCAGCGCTGCCACTTTGTCCATATTCCGGCTCGTCAGCATCTTGGTGGAAGCTGTGCTGCTCAGCACCCTCACGTCCATGGTGGATTCGACGCTAGACCTCGGCTGCTCCGGAGGCTGCACTGGGAGTACTGGATCAATTGCCGGATGCCGGAGTTCCGCCTCCTCCGATTCGGAATCCTCAACAGCAGGCAGAGTCTCCCGAAATTTGGGATTTGCGGATCCGGAGCTGCTGCTCTTGTCCACGGCAGAGGAAGCCACCTCTCCAATGGCCAGCTCCTGCACCTGCGCTGCTCCCGCCGGCTTTGCGATGGAGACAGAGAGACCCGCTATTCCCTCTATCATTTTGTTGCCGTACGCTGCTGCTCCCAGAGCCTTGGGTGGTGCAACCAGCTTCTTTCTCCTGTTCCCATCCGCGGTAATCCCTTGTGCCGGCTTGCTCCAGCTGGTACCAGACTCGCCTACGCTTGCCGCAGCCGCGGCTTGCACCAATCCAAAGTTGAAAGTCCGGTGGATGTCTTGCACAACCTTGGGATCAAGATCGATTTTGAGCTTGTGATGGAGCTCCGCAAATCGGTCCGTCAGCTCTGCCTTCAGCGCGGCATCCTTGGGAGTCTCCGCGGTCACGGAAGCGGATTCAAACCTCGCCACGGACACGCCATTCAGATCTCCTCCCGAATCTCCAGCCAAAGCGGGCGATACTGAAGGCCCTTGCTCGCTGTCGGACACAGCCCGCTTCTCTTCCACCTCTAAGCTGCTGCTGCCAGCTTCACCATTCTGACCAGACCCAGCACCATCCTCAACACCGCGTGCTGGGGAAATTACGGGCCCGGCTCTCTCCTTGATCGGAATTGTTACACCTTTCTGCGCCCTCGCAGGCCCTACTCGCGCTGCCTGCGCAGCATTCCGTTCCAGCTCTCGAATGAGATCCTGGACGGATTTCTTGGGAGATTGTGGTGTAAACGCTGCCGGCTCCAAGCTTCCTCCTCCTTTGCCATCGAATTCTCTCAAGATCCCCACAATTTTGATTTCCGAAGCGGAGGGAGGGGACCGCCCACTTCCAACGTCCTCATCTCCACCAACTCCGGATCCCTCCTCCTGCTCCACACTTTCACCATAAGCTGCAATCAAAGATTCGCCGGCCCCAGATCCTGCCAAAATAGAGGTGGGAGAGCCAGACGAATCAAACAAGGAATCCGGATGCAGCAGACCAGCCGAGCTATCAACCTTTTCACGTTCCGACACGACCGCACCTTGAACATACGGAGCTGAGAAATCTACACTTGCTTTCAGAAATTCCAGCATGCTTCCAGGATCTTCATTACTTCCCACAATCTTCTCCTTGTCAGCCTGTCCCGACACCGAGTCGCCCGCCGGTCGGATTACCTCGCCCTGGCCGTTCAACGCTGAGCTCCCCAGCTTGTTACTCACCGATTTCCTCCCGGGCCCCGCATTCCTTAACCCCAAGTCGGCCGACTTCCTGCCCGGGCCCGGGGAATCACTCACAGGTCCAGCCTTCTTTGTGACGGTTGCAACGGGCTGCTTCCTCGCAGCGTCAGGCAATATCCCGGATCCTGTTCGCTTGCCGGCCGAGGCATCCGGCTGCGGTTTCTTATTGGAGGGATTCTGCCCGTCCTTGGACGCGGATTTGCGAGCCGGGATGTCGCTCACAGACTTCCTAGCTGGCACTACGGGATCCGCAGAGGCTTTCTTCGCCGCTTTCAGAGTGAAGAGCTCTCCAGACATGCTCTTCCCCGGACCTCCTTTGCCCTTGATCCCTGTATTTGCAATCTCTGTCGCCTTCTTCTCACTGCCTGCAGCCTTCTTCCGGCTGTTAGAGAGCAGCGGGCCGGAACCGGTGAGCCTTCTCAGCGGCCACCCGCTTCCTCCAGATTTGTCTTCCTTTGCCGGCTTCTGTGCGGAACCGGCCACTGCCTCCTTCTTTGCCCCGGGGCCCGCTGCCGGGATTTCCTTCGCGGGTCCGGAGACGATGACATCAAGCCTCTTAGCGCCTGCTGGTTTCGTGGATTTGGCGTTTTGCTCGTCCTTCTGCGGGGAAAAATCGGCTGAAAGCGGTGGATCGCACCCCAGCTGTTCCATGAGCATCAGATTTGCAAGGGATGATTCGTACTCCACGGTCGTGCTCGCTGGACGCAGAGTTCCAGCAGCGTCGTCCCCATCGGAGTCAGAAGCGGTAGCCAGCCTCTGGTACATGTGGATCCCGAAAGTGGGATCATCGGAATCCTCCTTTTTCTCCTTGCTCTCCTTCACAAAATTGGACTTCACGATTGGAATCTTGGATTTGGAGAAGGCGGGAGTTGCTTCTTCGGCTCTTGCGACGTGTTCCCGGGGAAGCTCTAACGATCTGTTCCTCCTCTTTGGCAACGGAACAACGCCGCCAGAGGGGACGCGTGCTATGCCGCAGCTGAGATCAACGGAGTTGGAGCCCAGGCCCTTGAGGTTGGTAGCGGCCAGCTCCTTCTTGCTGCTCGAACTAGGTCTTCCGTGATCCACACTCTTGGACGTGTTGTTGAAGCTGATTGCCCGCGCCAGACTTTGGCTACCCTGCGTGCCGGATGGCTGCTTCTTCTTGGACAAAGTAAGCTTCTTCAACGAGCTGCTCATGCCCTTGAGCTTGCCATACCAGTTGCTTGAACCACTGCTGACATAGCCGAGCTCCCTGCCGTCCTCATCACCGCTAGCATAATTTGATGGACTTAACGCTGCCTTGGGCATGGCACTTCCCCGCTGACCAGCCCCGGTCCCTTTGCTACCAGCGTCTTCCATGTCTTGTGTTTTCGACAACGCCGTCATCGCAAGCTTTCCATGCTGGTCTGTAGGTCGGACCAGTCAAAGCTCCTTCGCAGTCCTCCCGGATGAGACTCGGAGCTCATCACGGAAACCTTATCTCCGAACATCTGCACACCAGGCAAAGCAAGAGCACTGCATGTCAGCCGGCAAATTGATCGATCCAACCGAACAGGATTTGCTGCACAGGAATCGATGCATATCTCTACATGAAGTGGAGATGGAGGGAGAATTCAGACAATTTCAAGGTGATGATTGTGTGCACACTCTGCTGAACTCGCAATCTCTGGCAAGACGAGACGAGATGCGGCAATGCAGAAGCATCAAGAGATGCCCCAAACTGCCCCGGCTTTTTATGGATCCGCATGATGAGCACCAGCAACTACATAGCTGGCACCATCTGTGGTGCTGGACATGCCTAACAGGAGCCACCGCGTGCACGCGCACAGGGAGTGCACCGTCTCAATTGTGCATTACCGGTCCCTCGGGTTGCACGCACTGCTGCGTGCCCCAGGTGGCCTATGGAGCTGTGCCAGGTGACTGGCTCAGCGGCCGCTGTTCCCTATTGCCAGTGGGATACCAGACGGTGCGTAGGAATCTTGATCCATCGTAGGTCCCATTCGACTTGTGTTCGTAAGTTGATCAAGGAGCAGGAGCTGTGGAATTGCAACATTGCTTTCGGGAGAGCCGGTGCTCGCCATGGACGTGCCTGCACGACGACGCACAGCGGCGCAGTCGTGGCCAGTAGGACCCGCTATCTTTAACGTGCCGTGCTAATCAAGCTTCGCTTGGCCCTGCGTGTCAATACCGCTGCGGGTACGCAACGCATTTTTGCGATTAGGGTTTCCTTGTTGTGTGCTGCGACGGAGAATTCACTGTATACCATGCGCAGGTCCCTGGACCTGTACGAGCTCTACATACATCGGCAATGTGGCAGGTACATCTGGAGGGTACTGTGGTGAGATAGGGACTTCAACAGTGGTTAGCAATGTGTGTTATGGATCTCGGACGATGTAAGGACTCTGCGTATGTATCATGCCCGCTCCAACCAGCCACAAGCATGCAAGGGCTTGAGGAGTTCGGAAATGAGATAATGCAGCTTGGCAGGCTGTACCATCGCCGCCTCGTGAATTTGAGGCCTTTGGTGACCTCCAGATTGAAAGGACGCTCAAGGTTGCCATATGCATGCCCCTACGGCTCTCTGGGAAAATGCAGGTCCTGTCGCACGGTATCACAAGAAAACTGCTCTTGGATTTCCATCGTGTAGGTCAGTGACAAGAGCTCAAAATGACGAACAGACAGTGGTAGAGCTCTATGCTGTCACCATCACCTAGCTGGAGACAAAGACACAAAGAACACCACTTCGAGGCTGGAGATTGCTGGAGATTGCTGTCTGTGTCGTTCAAGGTTCAGAGCATTTCTCCGCTTTGAGGTACGTTGCAATCTCATGGTCACTCAATTGCTAGGACAGCATGGACCTACGTGGTCATAACTGTGATCATGCATTTTGCAGCACCTCCCCTGTCATCCTCATATGTACAACCTAGTGACATCTGGTGATACCTCTTAGATGGCAAAATGGTGGCCAAGCTTGCTGACTGTTGAATCGCTAACTGACGATCCAATGACCGCAACCTTTAAGCAAGAGTTCTGAAACTTTCTAAACTTTTTCGCCAGCGTGAGGCTCTGTTTCTTTTACGGCCTCTGCTAGCAAGCTTGGAGACTCATCTGGCCATCCAGTCTGTGTGTCCACCACAGGTCCCAACGTCTCACAACAAGTAACGGACAAGGAGATCGATATCACTGACCGTGAGCATGAAAGTTGGCCTGGAGGCTCACGACAGGCGAGACTGTCAATTCCAGGCCAACTTTCATAAACATGGTTTCCAAGTTGATGGAATGATGGTTTCATGTTCACCGGCACGGGACTCCTGAGGTGAGCTCTTTTGGGATGGCTGGAGGTGCAGGAGGTTGTCCTGCGGCACAGCAAAGCTGGTGGGCACTATGTGGTATGGACGATAAAGTCAGGCACATAGTGGGGAGTGTCGTCACACTCACGGCATACAATATCCACGGCATCACCAAACAAGATATTGCTTCCTAGTTGTTTTTGGTCTCAGTATGCCAATCTTCTAGCATCTGTATGATGTTCATATGGTTTCGGTATCTTTTCCTTTGATTACTACCACCCGACAAGATGCAGGTACTCACATCCTCATATATTACCAGAAATTCTGAATCATTTGTCTTCATATTTTTCTAGAGTTTTGTCAAGATTGAGTCATCATGTCAAAGATATGCAAGATACATTTGTACTTGTCCTTTCATACATGCATATTATATCTATGTTTTTTTCAAAAACATGAAATACATGAGAAAGTTATAGCTAGTGGGTGTGGACCGGTAGCAGCCAATCTATACACCGGCTGTAGAAAGTTTTAAGTAGTGGGTGTGGACCAATAGCGGCCAATCTGTACATCGGCTGCAGAAAGTTGTAGCTCGTGGGTGTGGACCAGTAGCGGTTAATATGAACACCGACCTTGACCACAGACTATAAGGTGATATATAGAGGAGGTCCTTCAATAGTTCCTATGCTCTTGACATGGGGACTGTGGGCTTGGAACTTAAAGTAACCTCTCGTTACTTTGAAGGGCCCTTCTCTTGACATGGGAACTGTGGGCTTCGAACTTTGAATAACCTCTAGTTACTTTGAAGGGCTCATTTATTGCTTTGGGAATTTAGATGACCATGCTATCAACACAAGAATACTGGTATTCGAGAGGAAAAGTGGGTTCAAAACTTCACATCCCACTTTTAAGAATGAAATCTCATTCCACCCTATATCAATACATTTTTTTTCGACCATCACTAGAAGAAGAAGATGAAGCATATTTAAGGCCACTAAGGACGGAAATTCCGTCATGGGACTGATAACATTGAAGTTTAACTGAATTTCACCTAAATACTAGTGGTGTGAAGTATATCAAATATCTAGCAGGTTGAAAAAGAAAACTTGTGCATGAGTACTCTATTAGGAAATCCCATGTTTGCCTCAAACATACACCTATAAGAATGGGGTGAGGAAAAGAGAAAAAACTTCGGAGCGAAGAAGACCGAGCTGTTGTAAATAAGTTGGCAAAAGCGTTTGTGATATATGCATAGACAGGGGCCGAAGGAAACAAAGAGTTTTACATTCTCAACTTGCGTATTGCATAATCCAGATATTCGGGTCTCCTTACGTGGCCTTGGATGCAGCCATTTATATGTCTCAATCCCGAGAGGGTGAGACCTACACAAAAATGATCTAAGATTGAAGGACACATGGTTGGTTGCCAAGATAGAGATGTCAGTCATTATTTTCTACCACCAAAAGGCTAACAATTATTGGTGGGTCTTCAAACCCCGCCGCCCGCAATGTACATATGTAGAGAGGTTCGTCTTCTTCTTCTTCTTCGCCTTCTTCTTTTCTTCGCCCGTAAACTATGTTGGACATAGAGTAGTACTTTTCTGCGTGACCGTAGCACTCTGGGCAGGACAAATGACACGTTACCTTGTGAGTGTGTCGCACTCAGGAAACTTTCGAATGGCCGACGAAGGGTCCTGGTCGGGTCCCTATCCCTGTGGGATTTTTTTGTGAAAAATCGAGGTTGCTACCAAAAAGGCCTTGACCGACCACACACCGAGCCACATGTCGGTTGGGACCAGGCACCAGGCACCGGGAACCAGGCTGGAGCGTACCGAACGTGTTTAAGTTGGGGGCAATCGGATTGGCCATACCACAAATAAGATCCACAGCACAGGATCCGGGTGGTGCGTGTCTAGTCAGGGAAGGCCGGCAGTGGAGACCCAGTCAGGAAATCGGGTCACATTACTGGCCTGATCATCATCCAATGGGAGTGGATCAGATCAGATGACTTCACCATGTGTACTTATGTCTCGCAACCGCTGTGGATGATGCTCTAATGCAACTGTTGAACAATGTCGACTCCGGTAGAGACGTGAGAAGGTGAGGCTCTGTTTCTTTTACGGCCTCTGCTATGCTTGGAGACTCATCTGGCCATCCAGTCTGTGTGTCCACCACAGGTCCCAACGTCTCACAACAAGTAACGGACAAGGAGATCGATATCACTGACCGTGAGCATGAAAGTTGGCCTGGAGGCTCACGACAGGCGAGACTGTCAATTCAGGCCAACTTTCATAAACATGGTTTCAAGTTGATGGAATGATGGTTTCATGTTCACCGGCACGGGACTCCTGAGGTGAGCTCTTTTGGGATGGCTGGAGGTGCAGGAGGTTGTCCTGCGGCACAGCAAAGCTGGTGGGCACTATGTGGTATGGACGATAAAGTCAGGCACATAGTGGGAGTGTCGTCACACTCACGGCATACAATATCCACGGCATCACCAAACAAGATATTGCTTCCTAGTTGTTTTTGGTCTCAGTATGCCAATCTTCTAGCATCTGTATGATGTTCATATGGTTTCGGTATCTTTTCCTTTGATTACTACCACCCGACAAGATGCAGGTACTCACATCCTCATATATTACCAGAAATTCTGAATCATTTGTCTTCATATTTTTCTAGAGTTTTGTCAAGATTGAGTCATCATGTCAAAGATATGCAAGATACATTTTGTACTTGTCCTTTCATACATGCATATTATATCTATGTTTTTTCAAAAACATGAAATACATGAGAAAGTTATAGCTAGTGGGTGTGGACCGGTAGCAGCCAATCTATACACCGGCTGTAGAAAGTTTTAAGTAGTGTAGGTGTGGACCAATAGCGGCCAATCTGTACATCGGCTGCAGAAAGTTGTAGCTCGTGGGTGTGGACCAGTAGCGGTTAATATGAACACCGACCTTGACCACAGACTATAAGGTGATATATAGAGGAGGTCCTTCAATAGTTCCTATGCTCTTGACATGGGGACTGTGGGCTTGGAACTTAAAGTAACCTCTCGTTACTTTGAAGGGCCCCTTCTCTTGACATGGGAACTGTGGGCTTCGAACTTTGAATAACCTCTAGTTACTTTGAAGGGCTCATTTATTGCTTTGGGAATTTAGATGACCATGCTATCAACACAAGAATACTGGTATTCGAGAGGAAAAGTGGGTTCAAAACTTCACATCCCACTTTTAAGAATGAAATCTCATTCCACCCTATATCAATACATTTTTTTTCGACCATCACTAGAAGAAGAAGATGAAGCATATTTAAGGCCACTAAGGACGGAAATTCCGTCATGGGACTGATAACATTGAAGTTTAACTGAATTTCACCTAAATACTAGTGGTGTAGTATATCAAATATCTAGCAGGTTGAAAAGAAAACTTGTGCATGAGTACTCTATTAGAAATCCCATGTTTGCCTCAAACATACACCTATAAGAATGGGGTGAGGAAAAGAAAACTTGAAGAAGACCGAGCTGTTGTAAATAAGTTGGCAAAAGCGTTTGTGATATATGCATAGACAGGGGCCGAAGGAAACAAAGAGTTTTACATTCTCAACTTGCGTATTGCATAATCCAGATATTCGGGTCTCCTTACGTGGCCTTGGATGCAGCCATTTATATGTCTCAATCCCGAGAGGGTGAGACCTACACAAAAATGATCTAAGATTGAAGGACACATGGTTGGTTGCCAAGATAGAGATGTCAGTCATTATTTTCTACCACCAAAAGGCTAACAATTATTGGTGGGTCTTCAAACCCCGCCGCCCGCAATGTACATATGTAGAGAGGTTCGTCTTCTTCTTCTTCTTCGCCTTCTTCTTTTCTTCGCCCGTAAACTATGTTGGACATAGAGTAGTACTTTTCTGCGTGACCGTAGCACTCTGGGCAGGACAAATGACACGTTACCTTGTGAGTGTGTCGCACTCGGGGAAACTTTTTCCGCGAATGGCCGACGAAGGGTCCTGGTCGGGTCCCTATCCCTGTGGGATTTTTTTGTGAAAAATCGAGGTTGCTACCAAAAAGGCCTTGACCGACCACACACCGAGCCACATGTCGGTTGGGACCAGGCACCAGGCACCGGGAACCAGGCTGGAGCGTACCGAACGTGTTTAAGTTGGGGGCAATCGGATTGGCCATACCACAAATAAGATCCACAGCACAGGATCCGGGTGGTGCGTGTCTAGTCAGGGAAGGCCGGCAGTGGAGACCCAGTCAGGAAATCGGGTCACATTACTGGCCTGATCATCATCCAATGGGAGTGGATCAGATCAGATGACTTCACCATGTGTACTTATGTCTCGCAACCGCTGTGGATGATGCTCTAATGCAACTGTTGAACAATGTCGACTCCGGTAGAGACGTGAGAAGGTGAGGCTCTAGAGCGCGAAATAGGCTGGGGGCCACACATTCGATCCGATTTCCACACGAGCCCAGGTAGCAGTTGCAGTACAGCAAACAACAGAATACAGTAGAACACATAACTGCCTTCAAAGAAGAATCCAGCCTTAAGCTATGGTGTGGTAACTAGTGGAAGACAGGACAAGTGGGACAGGAGGCTAGAGGCCATCCGACCACCTCAGCAGGTGGCAAGCCGGGCTTCTTTTAACGCCCAACTTCAGCCACTGGTCCTCATTCAACATGCACGAGTCGCCTGCCTGCGTTCGCTTCGGGTCTCGCTCACAGGTGGGGAGGAACATTCCGGGCTGGAGGGATCAGAATTGCGCCTGTGCGTGCATTGCGAACATTGACTGGCAGCCAAGCCGCGCCACCAGCGTAAATGCAACCTTCCTGCGCAATCTTGCTCTTCGTGGACTGTCGCTCCCAGAGTCCCTTTGTCCCGGGATCTCCGCGCTGACCGCGAGTGTGTGAGAAACGGGTGGCAGCTGCCCTGTGCCCACCAAGTCCTGTAATTTGTCGAAATTTGGGTAGCCCTCTGCCTCGGACCGTAGATCTGTGGCGGCTTCAGGCCTTCGCTCTTCAGCAGAATCCGTAGCTTGCCAGCATGACGGTAAAGGACGTTGAGAGAGGGATTGACGCTCAGCGCCGGCCTCTTCTCAGCGGCGGGAGTGGGAGTGGCCGTGCCTTGGGTGGGAAGAAGTCTAAGAAGACTGCCGAATCCGGTTCGGTTTTTTTCGCGATCGTCTGCACGCTTGTCGTGGCTCTTGGACCCATCTCGTTCGGATTTTCGGTGAGCGTTGGTTTGGTGCAAGCCGGGTTTGTCATTTCGTCCTGTCAGTGGGCGGAACTGATGGTTTGATGTATGCTTCAGCTTGGCTACTCGTCCCCCACCCAAGCATCAATCACCAGCGATCTGCGCCTCACTGTCTCCCAGGTGCTGTTCACCTCACCTCTCCGCGGTTTGCGTTGGCGATGAAGTGTGCTTGTTTAGTACGTCTTTTCTGACTTCTGGGTTACTCTTTGCAGTTCTCCTTGTATGGCTCTCTTGTCAACGTCGGCGCCATGTTGGGGGCCATCACCAGTGGCAAGATTGCTGACCGACTGGGGAGGAAAGGGGTAACATGTCGTTCCTGCTCTTCATAGAACGTTACTTTCCTTGTCATCAATCACGGTCTAGAGGCTTTGTCCAAGTGGATTATCCATCAATTGCATTGCGCCCTATTGATGTTGGATTTTGCTCCTTCTAATATGCAGGCCCTAGTCGTTGCATCTTTGCCACATCTGTTGGGCTGGGTGGCAACAGTATTCTCCTCGGTACGCTTTCGTGCTCGTTGTTCACACCCTATGGTCTATGCTTACAACATACAAGGCTGAGTTGAGAGTCTCAATTCAGCTTGCGGATCTACTTCGAGGCCGCAAGCCCTTTTGATCACGTGCTGTCTGTTATTTGCACCTGGTGCAGAATGCCGTTACTCTTGACATCGGAAGGCTTCTGATTGGTTACGGTGTGGGAGTTATTTCTTTCACTGTAAGTGTCTCCGTCATAGCCCTGGGGTAGTATTCAACTCAATTGTTGCTTCTGAATCAATCCATGGGCTGGTGCAGGTGCCCATATACATAGCTGAGATTGCTCCCATCCACCTGCGTGGCAGTCTTGGGGCAACCAATCAGGTACTTTTCCACAACATTTTGTTGAACTTGAAATGGTTTCCCAGCTCTTCCACAGCAGTGTTATTTCACTCTGATACATTTGCTTTCTGGTGCCGCAGCTTGCAGTCACCGTGGGCATACTTTTGGCCTATTTGGGTGGCCTCCTTTTGGGATGGCGACAGCTTGCTGCTGCTGGTGTGTACTGTGCACTCGATTTATAGATGTTTGCTGCATAGCCTGGGAGGTGCAAACGTTTTACACAAGGTTAGGCAAGGGCCTATGCACTTTGGTTAACGTTTTTACTTATAGGATGTCTCGGTTTGCTGATGACCTCCAGGACTCATTCCTTGCACACTCCTTCTCATTGGCCTTTTCTTCATTCCAGAGTCTCCTCGCTGGCTGGTGAGTTGATTTCAGTCCTGTCGTGAAAATATATGCCCTCGAGGGGATGTTGTGGTTTGCAGCTAACTGGGCTGCATAAACAGATTAAATCAGGTTCTGAGGATGGTGATGTGGCGTCTGCACTGCAAGTGCTTCGAGGCGCTAGCTGCGATGTCTCGTCTGAGTTGAGAGAAATGAAAGTGAGTTGCAGGTCATCTCCCTCTAAGTAGGTAGCTAAAACTGTTGTAGTAGAATTGCCAATCACCCACGGCCACAACGCTGATGGCAACTTGGTATCCCAATCGTGAGCATAGTTCACCGTTAGCTTTACCTCAGGATCATTCTGTGTTATTACCTAGCACATGTCTATATGCTCATCGATGACCCTTGCTTTTGCAGGAAGGTATGGAGGAGGCAAAGTCTCAACCTCCAGCCCAGTTTTCTGATCTTTTTAGCCGGCGTCTCTTTCGCCCGCTTCTTGTAAGCTTATCACTCCAACCTAAACATACACCACCAGAGAGGTTGCTGCATGAAGGCCAGAAGTGAGCAAACTATGATAATAACGGTCATGTTTGGATCCCGTGTGTGTCAGGCTGGAGTTGGTTTACAACTTCTCCAGCAATTTGGAGGAATCAATGCCATCATGTTCTACGCCAGTGAAATCTTCCGTTCAGTTGGTAAGAAGAACTCTGGTGCTGTAATAATGTGAAAGTCACTTCAGCTGTAATAGCAGAGCACAAAAAGTGTTTAGACTTCGTTACAGCTTATATTCAGGATGCCTGCAAAGATTGCAACCTGAATATAGCGCTGTTACGTGACAGCTTTGTTATCAAAACCTGCGGATGAAGACACATGAGTCGACTGATGTAAGATACATTTGGTTGCAGGGTTCACATCCCCAAATACTGCTTCACTCGGGATAGGGGTTCTCCAGGTATTGATGACAGGCGTAGCGGCAGGAATTATGGACAAAGCGGGCAGGCGGCTTTTGCTCATGGTGAGGAAGGAAGTCATTGTCCCGTATTGCTTTCAATTTGACATCTTGACGGTATTGTTTCTTTGCTATTCTAGCCAACTTTGGTTGAAGTTGCTGGCATTTGTCTTGGCCAGGTCTCTGCTGGTGGGATGGCTGTGAGCTGCTTCCTTGTGGGTTTTTCATTCTACCTGAAGGTCAGAACTCACCTTTAATCGCATGCTTATTCCGCTGTCGCTAACTTGTTTTTCTTTCCTAACGGAATGCATTGGCTCTGATTCTTGTTCCAGGGGCAGATGGCCATGATGTCAAGCCCGAACATGGATATCTATGTGAATGTTTTAGCATTGACCAGCTTACTGGTGTACATCATCGCGTTCTCGATGGGCATGGGTGCCATACCGTGGATAGTTATGTCTGAAATCTTTCCAGCAAATGTTAAGGGTATGGCAGGGAGCTTGGCGACTCTAGCGAATTGGTTTGCAGCTTGGACAGTGACTATGGTGTTCAACTTCATGTTGCAGTGGAGCTCTGCGGGCTCCTTCTGGATATTTGCAGGGGAGTGTGCTTTAACTGTGGTGTTCGTGGCACTGTTTGTGCCTGAGACAAGGGGCCGTACTTTAGAGGAGATAGAGGCTTCCTTCGAATGAGATCATCAGCTCAAGGGCAGTGATCAGATCATTCTATTTTTGCGGCATTCCCTTACGGCTGGGCGTGGTGTTACGATCAGGTAGGGCGCCAGCAGTGCTCTGAGATCGTTTGTCATACACCTAGACGTCCGCAAAGACAAACCGTAAGAACAGTAAGTTAACGCCGCGGTAAATTTGAAATAGAGGCAGTAATTGTGGATAGTAGATCGACATAGGTTAAATGTACAGACACCACCTGTGACGTGGTACAGAAGATATGGCCCTGATGAACGCTTACAGAACGGTCTGACAGAAGGCCGCGTCCAGGTTGACACATCCTTGCATTGACGGTGGAGGACCATTGTTTTCATACTTGTGGTCTGAAAATTGTGTATCCTCATAGGCGCAGAATCTAGATGCGTAACCCTGCTTGCCCAACTAGAGGAAGTTGGCGATTACAATGAAGCGGGAGTGAAAGAAGAAAAACTCTCTAATAGGTTTTAGGGTCCTCATCCAGGTTTTGGGTACCTGGAATAATTTTTACCACTTGTGGCCTCGGGCGGCCTTTCAATTCATTGTATGCTGATAGATAGCACAAGGAATATTTAACTAGAAAATAATAAATTAGTATTATTATTATTATTTAAATTACTCAATAGATAATATTAGCATGATTATAAGTTAAAAAAATCTAGTCAGTAATCTATATTGCTTTAACAATGTCCATCTAGCTATGGTAGGCTATCATCATCATCTTCCCATAGCTCATCATCAAAGTGGTCGTCATAATATTTGCACCTACATCTTATTCCTCTCCTAAGTTTAAGTTCTGGCTTTTCGTCACATGTTGTTGTGGGAATGAGCTCGTGCTCACGCCCTATTGATGCCAATGGCATATCTTGCCAAAGTATCTCCTCTACTTCCTTTGCCTGCAAAAATATTGCCATTTCAAAGGTAGGGTCCAAACCCTTCTCTCTCACGACACAAGCTTTGAACAAGTCCAATAAGATGGCGGTGTCGTTTGCCGCGTATTCTTGTTGCTTGTAAGATAAGTTCATGCCTCTCTTGAAGGTCATTTGCATGGCCTTTGTCAGTCCCTTCCCCAAGAAGTCCGCCGCGCATCTATGAAGTGAAGGCATGTCTTCCAATCCCATCAATTTCTTTGCCCATACCTGTAAGTCCACGACAGAGCGATGTAGGAGCTCCCTTTGTTGGCTGCAAGCCACTTCAGATCTGGGCGTCTAGCAAATCCAAATTTCACCACCTTTTCATTGGCCATCAATGAATGGAAGTCCTCCGCCCAATCGTTTGCTACTTCCATTGCAAGATCACTTGAAGGCGGAGCCCTTATCGCAGTTCCAATATCCATGATGGGGTCCATGATCTTATTCACAGAAATATCTATCAGGAATGTCATGTTGGCGTTGTTTGCCATATTGCCCCTTAAAGAAAGTTGAAGCAAACATGGTATGTTTGACTTCCTGTACACCATCTCTGTCTCTACGTCGAAGCTAGCACAATATGCTTGCTTAACACTTTGGTGCAATTTCTTCCATTGGACCTCCCTGGTTTTCCTAGGAATATTTGGATACCCTATGTATATCAAGCCTCCTTGAGGCCTCCTATACGGCACTCTTAGTTTCCTCCTCCATCCTTTGTTTCTTCAACCTTTGATTAGCTCGACTCAACGCACCTTTCCCCATTATTTAATACTAGTCCTAAAACGGATTGTATTAGGTGATACATCGCGGCATCCGAGGAGTAATGACTTCCTAATTTCTATTATCCAATGGACCTTATATAACTATTGATTCTCCATCTCAATTCGGCTTAAAGCTCCGCCGCATGTTCGCTTTTATCCAAAATAGCTTTTCCTTGTACTCTATATTTGTAGAGATAATCCAAAATAGCTTTGCCTTGTACTCTATATAAGTAAAGATGATCTAAAACAAAATTTCTTTTCGATATATATGTAGAGATGATCTCGAATAGCTTTTCCTTTATTCTCCATATCAGGGTGTCATTTTGACCCCGTCCCAAGCTCGGTCCCGGTCTCGGCATGTGTTAAAAAAAACATGGGACCGAAGGTTCTTCAGGAGTCCGGTCCCCACCCTCGGTCCCCTATTTTTTTCGGGGACCGAGAGTTCATAAAAGGTCCGGTTTAAAATTAGTAAATTACTTAATTTTATATCCAAGGATTTATATTTATTATGGACACATGGACCCATCTTATCATGGACGCATCATCGGTATCTGCGGACTCAGCGTCTGCTCTTTATATTATTATTTATAAATTATTTATTTAATATTTATTATATTTAGTGACCAAGGGTCGCAAAAGGCAGTCCCTCCTCGGTCCGAGACCAGCGTAGCCTTGGCGATCCGGACCGAGATAGTACTCGGTCAAAATGACACCGCTCCATATGTCCGGATGATCCAAATGCATAAATGAACTTATGAACTATTGCTAGGAAGGCGGGTTCCTTCCATTTAGGGGCGCCTTACACCACTCACCGGGTTTCGCTTAGGCGATCTATTTTGATCCGTGGGTTTTGTTCTTGATGTGGTTATAACCGATCCCACCCGGGGATGTCTGCCATGTTATTCTTAACTCCTCAAGTTGGGCGGCGGAGGGATGCACGGCTAAGGTCACAAGTACTCTCCTATGTGACGGCCACGCCGTCCCCATTGAGACTCATGGAGCCATGGGCAAGGATTTCTTTAGGTTCGTCAAGGCTGCGCCAAGGCTTATCATTCAAGAATGGGGTTGGCCTCCCCTTGTATTGTTGCTTTCTTTTCCGAGGGTTCCCATCGCTCTGCAGGCGTTATGTGATATAGAACCAATGACGCGGAGATGCGACTTCTTGACGGTGGTAAGTAGGCCTTTTTACATCCCTGACCACGAAGTTCTTCGGGCGGTTGGTAGTTTTGAAATGCGTGATTGTGGGGGCTAGTCCCCCTGGCATGGTGCCCTTTGTTGGGTTTTTTCCCCTTTGTTTTGGGGTGGATGGGTTTTTCCCACCTCTTTCTCATAATTAAGTCTTCTTTTCCAAACTTATGAACTCAAGACTTAGGTATTGAGTTCTCCATAGGGCCATGAGGCATACAATAGAACATTAGAAGTTTTCTCAATTCATGTGCATTCTTGGGCTCAACAGTCTGATACTTTATGGATCCATAATGCCACTTGGGTCATCCTTGCCCATGTTGGGCAATCACAGTTGGATGAGGGGAATGATGATCCATATGGGCAATCACAGTTGGATGAGGGGAATGCCCTCTACACAATCTTCAAATCACCCCTATCACTTTCTACTCTTGCGGCCTCACCCAAAATCAGCATGTGTTTGAAATCAAGTGAGCCAGGCGCCTCGCCTCATGCTCGCCCAGCCGCCATCACAGTGCACATCCCGGTGCGTGCTCCCGAGCCTCGCAATCCCACGAGGCAACCCACCACCACCTTGTTGGCTTCGCTATTACCCCCCTTTTACAGATTTAGGACTAGGCTCTTCCTCTTGCAGGTTCTAAATCACACACACCACGCATAGCCAGATTCCTTCACCATTGTTTAGTCATCCTCTCGGACTTGGCCTGGACTGCTCTAAAGTTTCTTCAACCTCGATGGTGCCACCGCTGGACGCTCCATTCCGGTTCTTAACCACTTCCTTAAGCAACCTCGCAAAGGACCTAGCGAGCTCTTCCTCGCCAACGTTCTCATCCTCTCTCCATACTTACGAACCTTATAAATACAAGTTCAATTTATATTCAACATTCAAATGTAGAAGCCCCTCCCAATAGAAATGGAATAATTCTTAATGAACTGACATTCTTAGCCTTTTTATAAAGGCTAAGTAATTTGTAGGTCAATTAGTGATCACCCTATTGATGTTATACTGACAAGAAGCTAGCTTTAAAATGCTTTTACAAGGAACCTTACAAACCTTACAAACATATTTTTCACTTAGAATTCATTCAGTAGTTAGAGCCGGTTTGCCATGTGTGCTACTTCAAAGCGCAAGACCACCCTGAAAGTTTAGTTCATTCATACTTAGTGGAAATGGAAAGGTATATTAATAATAGACTCATTCAACGATTTGGTCACTGAGTTGTTGTATTGAAGAAAGTTTTGACCAATTAAACATGGTGATATTTGAATTCCGCAGTTGAGTCCTTAGAGCGGATCAACGTACAGGGATGGAGATCCTACCATTAGCTTGCTTTGTTCTGCTTACTCAACTTACAAGAAGGCCCACATGGATTAGTCGCCCGGGATAAGCAGGCTCCAGTTGCCCTGTCATGAGATATTCAGGCGTGCAACCTTCTTTTTGTATTCAGTGAGTTTGGACATTTCCTTTCCTTTGGCATGAGCGAGAAAATCCTTAAGGCTAACGCTCTATGATATATAGGAGATCCAATAGGACCTGAGTTGGCGTGTTGAAAGCTATAAAGCAGCTTTCTATGATATTTTTTACACTATAACCAGTAACTCGATATAGGTTGGACATATCAATCTACTCAGATGCACACAAACAGGGCTCAACACTGAAGAGAGGGACCCTTTATTGACCTTCTATCAACCCTCAGTTGAAAGGTTAATAATCTATTCCTTGCACGAGGTTTTCTACATCTGGCTGCAAACAACCCTGTCAATTAGACATTGCATACATAATTACATATATATATATATATATATATTAGGCCTAGACAAGGACGTATGCCCTCAGCATCGGAGTGTGCACACTTGGCACCAAGTGTTAGACCTCACATCATATCATGAGGATCGCAAAATACAAATTTAGTAATTCAACCCTGATTTGAAAGGTTAATAATATAATTATTCAGAATATAAAAATAAGGAGTTCACTTATGGGATTTATAGCCGCAATTAGATAAGTGCCAAGATATAGGTATATAGAAGTTTATATTGCTAAATTTATATTTTGCAATCCGGTACTTTAGGTTATGATGTGAGATCTAAGGCTTGGTGCCATGTTTGGCAGTGAGCACACTCGGATGCTGGTAGGGGCATACAATTCTTGTCTAGGCTGTTGGCATCGTGGTTAACGATGATGGTTGATGCTAACGTTTCTAAATAGCACGTCTCTTCTTCCAACGCAAAGTCAAGATATTTCTTCTTCCAAAGCCAACTCCGAAAAAGACCCCTTTCGTTCTCGGCACCATGAAAGCTTCGTTGCCAAAAGACTTCAAGCTCGGGTTGTCCGAAGCTTTCAAGCACCTACCAATGTTTTGAAATGTGAATGAGAATAACCAAAAGATCCACTCAATCAATATCAACTGAAAAAAAGGGGTGATTTGTGTTGAAGGCCCGTCCTAGCTGGGCTGGCACCCATATTTATGAGCTGTACATGTAGGGAGGGTGCAACGCTTCTCACCTCACACACGAGTTTCTGAGACGTCCATGTATGAAGGATGGAACGTTTCTTACCTCACTCTCAAGTTTCTAAGACGTACATGTATGGAGCATGCAACGCTTCTCACCTCACTCTCAAGTTTCTAAGACGTACATGTATGAAGGATGCAACGCTTCTCACCTCACACTGCCACGACAACAACCGTCACGACTCGTTGTGTACACCTACAACTTCCTATTCCAACACCATGG
Source organism: Anthoceros angustus (assembly GCA_010909165.1). NCBI lineage: Eukaryota > Viridiplantae > Streptophyta > Anthocerotopsida > Anthocerotales > Anthocerotaceae > Anthoceros > Anthoceros angustus. The sequence goes on from MU008172.1 coordinate 378,177, forward strand.
CCGCCAGGTACGCCTCCCCCGGCTCCGACACCCGGCCGCACCCAGCCCCACGGCCAGCACCCCGAACCCCAGCAGGCTGCCGCTGGGGTCGTTGGCCAGCTACAGGCTCTTGACCAGGATGAAATCCGAGGGCGGGGGTTTGTAGGCCCTTCTCATTCACACTGCGCTCTGCTGCGCTGAGATTGCATTTCACACATCAGATAACAATCGAATCACACACCGGACACTAAACTACGAACTTGGACAGCGCTCCCAACGGCACGTAATTTATTGCATGAATGCACGCTTTACAGGTTCGAACATGGAAACGAATTCTCCTCTCAAACAACGAAGTCAATTGGTCGGAAGAGATAGGACACTTGGATCCAGAGTGAGGTACCCACGCCTTCGCAAATGAGGCTCCATGTATTGTCCAGAATGTTATATCCCACCAAGTCCGCGCACCCACCGAGCAGGTCAAAGCCAGTCTCAATAGTGAAGTACAGTGTATCACCCATCAAGGAAGCTCCATCCAAGGTGACCACCCGCTCAGTCATCTTCAACCGCTCCTTTATCTCCAACGTCTCGAGCGTCATTGGTTTCATGAGCATCTCCTGCAAATGCTTAGGCAGAAACGATACCTTCCGCCAGCTATAAGGGCTCCTTTCCAGCTCCCAAACTCCAACATCCACCTTGTGCCGGTCGAGGCCTTGTTCAAGACCAAAAAGTCTCCCCCGCCACGCAAAGACGTTGCAGATATGTCCCGGCTTCGTACTCTCCTCTTGATGGAAAATGTCATCATCCCACTTCCCATCCCAAATAATTTTGCCACTTTTGAGACTGTGGATGTTCATACAGTTGTCCTCCTCTGCTGTGCAAAGTTCACCATTGCACAAAACATATTGAGGCCAGTGAAAGCCATCGTCGTCCCTGCCGATAAACCAGAGTGGTCGAGTCAGGGTCGTGGCTTCCCAGCTATTATCCTTGGACCTGTAGATGGTTACAGTTGGTTCATTTTTCCGCATACACAAAACCATGACGGTAAAGTGCCCGCTTGCGTCCACCTCAAGCTGGACTCTCCAGCGGGCTCGGTGGTCATGAAAGTCATCTTCCTTCCCAAACTCCTGGGGCAGCTCTGTGAACGTTCTTGTGACAGGATTGGCAACGCAGAAACTCATCCCTACTACGTCATGCTCCTCATCATAATCCTCGTTGTCTGCCATGAAATATCCCTCCTCATCCCTCTCCTCGTTCTCCTCATAATTATCCCCCTCCCTGTTTGCATCCCCATCCTCATTTGCATCCCCATCCCCGTCCCCGTTCCTGTCCCCATCCCCGTCCCTATTCCCCTCCTCCTCCTCCTTCCCCTGCTCCTCACCCTCCTCCTCCTCCTCCTCATCCCCGTCCCCATCCCCCACCCCACTGCCATCTGAACGAGACGGAGACACCTGGAGTTGCTGAGTTTCCTTAGGTTTTCCAGTCTTCTGTCTATCAACCTTAAAGATGCAAACCAACCCGTCGTGCACAACGTACTCTTGAAAATGGAAAGCCTGGAATTTGGGAGGAAGAAAGGATAAGCCAACCTTGACATCCTCCAACTCCTCGGTCTCAGACGCCCTTTGAGCGCACGGCTTGCAAGGAACCAGCTTGCCGGGCTTGTACTCCAGGTTGCAGACTGGAGGTTCAGGTGGCTCCACGGAATCACACAAGCGCTTGAAATCTGAAGATGCCAGGAGGGACTGCCAGGTCTTGCAAACTATGGAGAAGCGTACGCGGCTGCCCAATGGCACCCTGGCCAGAATTATATGTAGACATTCCAAGGGCAGATTGCTCCACAGAGAAGGCTTCATCTCGAAGCTGTGAGGATCCAAGGGTTCTCCCAACTGACCATGCAAGACATCGAGCAGGAAATAGGGATGCTCGAACCAGCTTCCACACTTGGTGCAGGTCCTCTCCTTCACTTCGTCCCACTCCACCGAAGAGTCCCACCCTCGTGAGTTGCGCTCTTCACATTCGTCGCACAGCTCCATGCTCAAGGAATTCCTCTTGGTCACTGGCGGACGATCACCGGCGCACACCGGCTCCGTCTCAAGTTCCCAGTTCAGGCTGGAAAGGAATGAGAAGCATCTCAAACCCGTACGCGATTATGTAGGGCAATTTCATGGCAGAAGTTGCGAGCTCAGTCTCAGTCTCAGTCTCAAGTTCGCAGTTCCGGCGGGAATGAGAATGACAGGCATTTCAAACCGGGACGCGATGAGGTATGTACGCAATTTTCATGGCAGAAGTTGCGAGCAAATATAATAAGAAGTACATACATAGTCTTTTCAAAGGTTCACACATCCCAAGCCCACAGGTTTCCCAGGCCGCGGCGGCATTTGGTTTCCTTGTTCGGATCTGCCCTGCTGTGTCTTTTGTCGCGTCCATTTCACTAGGAGAGCTGCTCTTCTTTCATATGATTCTCACACGCAAGGGCATCTGCACCTTTGAGTATCTGATTGCTATGAGAGCAGAGACAGATGATCAGGGAAAGTCCGTCCAAGTAGCTGTCCCGGCCAATCCTTGTTTCTAAGGGGATTACAGGTCTCTGGCAGCACAAAATTCAGACTGCTGTACTGGAGCGGCCACTGGGTCAACATCACCGTAAGGGGCTCTCATTATCTGCACCTGAAACTCCTCCAACTCCCCACCATTTGCTGGTGTTCATAGACCAGTTATGAAAACCGTGGAATAAAAACATGATTCGAGCATCTGAAATGTTCTCTTTGTACAAGTTAGCAATCTGCTGCATCCATGAATCTCCCCCTAGTCATTGCATCCATGCTGCCGCCAAGTATACCGATGAAGGCAAGTAGGCTGCGATGGACTCGTAAAGCATCGGTCAGTGGCACACAGGAAGAGACGGCCAGCACTTTGTTTGCACCAGGAGTTCTTCTGTTCTTGTTGTCTTTCATTTCTTCCTACAAGACGCAACCATGAGCCGAAAACGAGGGATCTGACAAGCTGGGGGTGTCCAGGCTTTCTCAATTCATCGAAGTTCACTTCATCCCTGCGGTGTCGCTGCAAACGACGGGCAACAACAGCAATGCTTGATAGTCCTCTCGCTGTGTGTTATCTGACCCAGTAAATGACCAATGCATGTGTTCAGGGAAGCCAGCTGCTGCAAGACAAGCAGCTTTTCCATAGTACTATCTCCAAGTTTCCCTTGCATCCTGAGAGGACAGAAGTCAAAACCCCATTCAGAAGCAACATTAATTGCAAAATAAGCATGGTGCTCCCTCCCGTGGAATTCAAAGAAATCGAGCCTTGCATATCGTTACGACCTCGGATATGCACCTCACAAGCCTCGCATGGCTACCTACTAAACTGACGATAAGCCATCATATGATGTAAAGGGTACTTTGGCGTATTGCAGGCTAGGCAAACCAATTTGGAACAGCAGGGACAAAGCGGAATGTTCTGGACACAAATTGTTCACATTGTTACCAGAGTTTGTCACAAAAATTGTATCCCCGTCCCGAAACAGAGAAACACCTATAGCTTTCGGCCTAGGCGGATGAAGTCCCCGAATGTCTCAGCGAATGTAGAGAAATCTGGGCATTATAGGCCTGAGCAGTCAGCTACGGTGGACGATGCTGGCTTGTGGTGGAGGATATCCCATCACTGGAATGGCCCTCGGTTTGGCCAGGCTCACGATCCACAGCTAGGTCTGATCCGTAGAAGGTCCTCTTGGAAGGTTAGTGGTGGCTTCCTCTTCCTCATCCATCGGCTCTGCCTAGGCAGTAAGTAAGCTCCTGTCCAGAGATTCGCAGTGCTGAGGCTGGGCAAGCAACGAAGGACACATATCCTGCCGTGGCTACCTGTTCGCTGCCATCCAAGTCATCGAGAGAATCCTAAAGAAATCGGCAGAGGTGCGCATGGCTCTTGGCTGAGTGCTTGCCGTGCATCCCCAGCGATAAGGGCATCCCATGCAACCAACTCAATAGCAGCCATCATGGCAAATGCATGTTTCACACATCAGATGCACATTCGAATCACACACCCTCGTTTAGACACTCAACAACGAACTTGGACAGCGCTTCCTACAGCGGGAGCTTAATTGTTTGAATGGATGCTTAACAGGTTTGAACACATGGAAACGGATCCTCCTCTCAAACAACGAAGTCATTTGGTCGGAAGAGAAAGAACTCTTTTATCCAGAGTGAGGAATACGCGCCGTCGCAAATGAGGCTCCAATTTTTATCCAGAATGCGTCCAGGTCCAAGCCATTCTCAAAAGTGAGGTACAGTGTGTATCACCCATCAAGGTGGCTCCATCCAAGATGACGATCCGGGCAGTCATCTCCAACCGCCCTTTGTCTGTAACGTCTCGAGGTCATTGGTTTCATGAGCATTTCCTGCAAACAGAAACCATACCTTCCTCCGGCTATATGGGCTCCTTTCAAGCACCCAAAACTCCAACATTAACGTGTCATGAGTCTCACCTCATGGTTCAAAACGCCAAGTTAATAGTACAGCTACAATTATTGTACACAGCCCCGAATGCCACATAGTTGTTCAGAATCTTCCTGATCATTTTTTATCAACCAAGGCTTCCTAACTAGCTAAGAGATCACAATAGTAGGATACACCAAAGCAAATCACCACACCAATCCACTCATCCATTAGCAAATCTTTTTAATTAAGGCAACGCATTATCATCTCATTCTCATGGTTTACAGAGCCAAGCTAATCGTTCGGCTACAAATCTAATCGATGCAGTGCCCATTTTGACATTAGTAAAATTTCTCAGCGGAGTCAAGTCTTCTAAATTATTTAAGAGTGCAACTATAAATCTACTATAAGAAGCCGAACACGCCCACCAAACTTATGTATATATTCGGTTAAAAAATGTATTTATATTCATAAAATACTTATTTAATGTCACATGGTATAAATAATGTATAAAATTTGGATTTCACTATAGAGAGGTACCGGAGAAAAATTTAAATCTCATACAGCAGGAGGCGGTGCGCATTTGGTACACCATACGCCCCTTCCAACAACTTGCATTTGCATAACTTGCATTTGCACATCAGGAGAAGGTTCTCATTTTGTTTGCGTTGTTTTTTGTGCAAGGAATGCTTGTGAAGAAACTATCCCCTGCATTTTCTAGCAGATCATCATTTCAAACTAGGAGTCCACGCTCCAAACCCCAGGCAAAAGCAAGCTCTGCATATCTAGATTGTGGAGTGAAGAATCTCAGGAACTCGTGCGGCTTTGATGTAAGGAACTGGAGAGTGCTCGTTGTGCGTTCCTGATACTCGAGGGCTTCTGAGAGTACTGAATCTTATGCTCGATTTCAAGTTTGGCAACAACTGCAGGGCCGTGGGAGAATACCAAACACCACAAGCACCAAGCAACTGGCAATGAAGAACTACAACGCATCTAGAAAGCGGGCACAAAGAATCCTGACTTCATGAATCACGAAATGGACTTGGGACATTGGCTTATCATAAGAACTGAACACACAGCGATGATAAGAACTGAACACATTGCACGCTTGTGGCATTCCTTGACCAGTATTTATACAAGCTCGTACTCATAATCATAACACAACGCACATGGTTGCCCATGTGCTCACCTATCTATGATTGGCATTTAGTTGGCAGTCATGTGCCAAGTGCACTTAATGTTTAAACTTAATGTTTAAAGCAGAATTCCTAGATTACAAGCTGCCCACTATTTTTGTCAGCACTCCCACTTAGCTTGAAAATCCATCAATTGGCCAAACCAAAGACATACGAATCTTCTCATGGTGGTCTTAAGGAAGGGCTTGGTCAAAGTATCTGCAATCATACCTTCCGAGTTACATTTGAAATAGAATCTCAATATCATTACCTACCCGCTCTCATACAAAATGGTGTTGTATGTCGATATGTTTCATCCTGGACTGATATTTAGGATCTTTCGCGATTGCCATGCATGCTGCCCTGGTTGTCCGTATACATCAGTATAAGAGTAGGTTGCTCGAACCCTAAGCCCTAAGGCTCGAAGCCATATGGAGCGCTATGCCCATTGGCAACCCCGAGGGTCAACTTGAGGTCCTTCGTGCCCTGCAAGTACCGACAGAAACGTTTGGCGACAGCCCAGTGCTAAGGAGCTAGGTTGCTAATAAACTGCGAAACATGTCCAATGGAAAACCCAAGATCGCCTCATGTCGTCAAACAATAAACAAGGCTACCTACAACACTTTGATAGGGCACATTTGCCATGAATTGCTGCTCCTCATGAGTGAGCGGGTCCGTTCGCTATATAATCTTGCTACCGGTATCCAGAGGGGTGCTCACAGGAATGCGATCATGCATATTGAAGCGCTTCAAAATGGTCTTGATGTAGGCAGTTTGGTCAAGCCATAGAGCGTTGCCTGGTTGCATGATTCTTCCGTCTCACCTGGACTCCTAAAAGATGCTCAACCTCACCTAGTTCAACCATCTCAAAGCATTTCTGCAGCTCCGTTTTGACATGGCAAGCTTTTCCAAACTGTTGCTGATCAGTAGTAGTTCATCCACACAAACAGCCATCCATACAAAACCATCGAGCTCTTGAAGTACATAGATACTATGGTCAATCTCAAGCCTCTCAAACCCTAATGCACGGAGATCAAAGTCAACGATCTTATACTAGTCATGTCCCAACTATTTTAAGTTGTGCACTTCGAGTAAGCACCGAGCATCGAAAGGAAGAAATGACAGGCGGTGCGTTGGTGGTCCGGCAAGATACTTGAAGCTTATGTAAACAACAATGTCACTCGACACCAGTGAAACAAATCTAATATGTTACATAAGTCCGATTCACAAACTCAGGGTCTGATTCCGCATTTTACACTGAACTCCGCCTGGCGGAGTGGGAACACGTTGCCCGAGTCACCGAGCGAGCGGACTGCCCCGAAGAGGAACATCTTGGCTCTAGTGACGAGCCCTAACATGTGGTGGTGAGTGTAGGTACTGAAGAGCTTCGCTCGCTGTTCCTTGCGAGCCGGAAGGAGGAGTTAAGCGTGCCGGAGCGGTTGCTAGCGACGAGAGCAATGGAGCCAAGGAAGGGAGGAGCCCAGACTGGCCTTGCTTATGCAGACGCGACCACGGAGGTACTGCGGTTGCCTAGCCTCATCGGAATGTGAAGCCATACACCGAACGAACCATGGAAGGGAGGAATCGAGTGGAGAGTGATGAATGGGAGCAGAGCAAGCAAGGGGGGCTAGCAGTTGCTAGCCGAAGGACGCGGACAAATGCTTAAACGTTTGGTAGCGCGGACCCTACGGTCTATGGGATCAGAGAGCATAAGAGGAAAGAGAGTGTGCGGAAGAGGCGGGTGGGGATCGACACCGAGGTAACCTTAGATTGCGGAAGGTGAGCCGCAAAGGGGTCCGGTTCGTTGATCGGGTCGGGCTGTACCCCAGGTACTTCTTTTGGCACAAGGTGAGCCTGGGCGCTCGGGCTCACTTGTGGGTCCTGTCCGCTGACATCGACTGGTGAAGGACCCATGCGATTGTGCGCTCTTTCAAGGAAGCGTCGGGAGTATCGCTCCGCGGCTAGGGGTCCGGGGAATTTGCCGGTGCCCGGTGGACCGGGTCCGACTAGACAGTCTGGGCTTTTGGCCTAGTGTCCACGATAAGTCCGTTACTGTTGGTCCGGACCAGACGGAGTTCCACCCAAAGTAGTTAGAAATAATAGGCTAACGGTGTGGCATGAAACATTCCCTTAGGATCATACCACTTACTACATGATATGGGATATAGTATGCACCTGGATGGTCCGCCAGCAAAAGTACGTCAGAGAAGAAATAAGCTCACTCAGTAAGTGCACAACAATGAAAGGAAAGTATGGGTTATTAATACCGTACCCCGAGAGGTGGTTCAACAGGATAATGCCGAAATAAATATTTTTTGAAAAAAATAAGGTTCAACATAAATATTTATATTTTTAAAATTTCAACATTTACAAAAAATAATTTTATCAAATTTCAACATTTATTAAAATACATAGGTATATATATAAAACTAATGGATATGTATAGACCTCGCCTAAATAGGCCCTAATTTTCCACACAAACCCTAGTTTCCTTATTTTCGACATCATAAACTCATAAATTTTTACCTATTCAACATTTTAAGTATAATAATTTCTGGATTTTTAAATTTTACTAATTTTAATTAATTAACGTCGAATCACCCCTTGGGGTACGGTACTCCAGGTCGTTATGAATGGGGTTGTTGTCTCTCTCAATCTTTCTGCGCTTTAAAAGAATATTGTATTCTCTTCCAGGTAGTTTAATAGGAAAAAAAATAGAAGTACATGTGTACGCACAGGGCAATACTTCAATAAAGGCAAAGCTCAAAAATAGTTAATATGGTGCAAATGATATTTCACGGTGCAAATCTACCTCTTGTTCAAAAACTATGACGAGTCTTATATGGTAGTAGAATACGAAAAAGACCAGGTAACTCCATCTTGTTAGAGATTCAGAATATGGTTGGCTGCGTAATTGGCTGGCCTAATTTATTTCTTATCTCTAATTGAGCTTTTCAACCCAACTCAATCCGAAGAAACTTAGAAATCCAAGTTTATATGATTGAGGGCTTGTACACTCTTTCAAGAGCCACATGAATTTGATGAGATTGGCTGAGATGATGCTCTATTCTTGTCCACAACTGAGTGATTCTTGAAGAGGGGCAGTCCATCCGTCAAGATCCTTAAAATTTCCACCTGAATCTTAATGATCAATTTTTCATAGTATCGTGAGAATTGTTGACCTTAAGGTACCCACATTGAGCTCACAATGGAAGTGTTGTGAATTTTTGCTGTCCAGATTGTGTCGCTTTATCTGTGAATTCCCAACTCATGCAGATCAGCCTAAATGTGTTTTTCTAGGCTTGACACTTCTACTCTAACAATTGTTGCCTCAAAAGCGGAGCCATCGCGTTGATTGCCCCTCAACAGGAAGGAATGTTTCATTTTTGCTCAATTGTATGTGCGCCGTTGTGCTTGTGCTACTAATGGGCATTAGTGCAATGCTGGTCAAGCCAGACAGATTGAGCCGGTGAAAGGTCGCATGTGAAGCAATTTGCTAACGCTGCTGGTCAAGATTGGTGTAATGCTGACTAGGCTAGAGAGATTGGCCTGGTTAGTTGGGAGACGATATTGCTAATACCATGACAATTGTGGCGAAGCCCTTTTAAGACAATAATTAAATATATACTATTTAATCTATCATTACTAAATACTTGAGAAAGCATGAAATATGAAATACAAACTAAATTACTTGGTTACAGTCTTATCCGCAGTTTGAAAAACTTTGAACTTCGACCGGAGTTAAGTATAACAAAATATCCACGTCTTTCATCCGTGGGATAGAAACTCAACTGATTATCAAAGTATAGTTTACTTCTTCAATATGTAGGGGCCGGCGGTCCACGTGCAACACCATAAAGCGTGAAATCATCTTTCAGTTCAGTTGAGTAGGCATAGTATTAAGTCATAAAGTAAATGACAACTACACAAAACTCGTTTACACAAAAACAATGATAAAACTCAAACTTACCTTAAACTATTCTTCCAGAGACTCCATCGAACTCGTCTATGGATGATGTGGACCATGTGAAACTGTTGTAGTTGAGCTCCACAACAGTTTCACTCCTCAAATATTCTAACCTTGCAACATTTGAAGAAGATGATGTGGACAACATGAAACTGCTAAATTTGAACTCTTCAAACACTTTGACCTCTGCGATATTTGAAGAACGTCAGCACAGTTTATATCTCCATGTGTGTTGCACAAGTTTATGCTTCGATGGAAAAACCAATCTACAGTCTTTGCGAGGATGAATAAACTGATGTCGTTGCACATGAAAACTATCAGAGGTTGACCACGTAAAATAACTTTTGTAAGATGAAAATTAAAATTATAAATAAATATTAGAAACTAAGAGATAATACATGATATTCATACAGTACATGGTCGACTATGAATAAATAGCTATGAGTTAAAAATAAATCATAATACAACTAAAAATTAAACATTCAAATTATGAATTCCAAACTTCCTACTCTCTCTCAAGGTCAGCACAGTTGATATCTCCATGTATGTGCTATACAAGTTTATGCTCCGATGGAAAAACTCATCTAGAGTCTTTGTGAGGACAAGTAAAATGATACCGTTGCACGTGACTATGTACTATCAGAGATTGACCACATAAGATAACTTTTGTAGGATAAACATTAAATTATAAGTAAATATTAAAAACTATGAGATAATAAATTGATATTTAAACATCCATGATGTATAAAAAACTATGAGTTGAAAATAAATCATAATATAACTAAATATTTAAACATTAAAATTATGAATTTCAAACTTCCTACTCTCTCTCAAGGTAAGCAAGTGTTTCTTAACAAGGGCGATACGAGAAGTGCGGTGAGGAGCGTAGTGAGGCGCCAGTTAAACGGCTGTTAGGAGCGAGGTGAGGCGGAGGGGTGGTGAGGAGCATGGTATGGGGCCCGCGGTAGAGGGAGTAGAGGAAGTAGAGGGAGCTTGGTAGGCGCGAGGCGTGGTCTCACAATGGAAGGCCGTGTGTGGAGGCGTAGGGGTTGCGTGGCTTTCTTTGGGTGGTCTGTTGGGAACGGTCTATGTCTAGCTCCAAAACTATTTTACTCCCGAGGATCTCTCTAGTAACTCCTCGGAGCCCTCTTCATTATCTAGAGGGGGATATTGCTTCTCCGCAGGGACTTCTTGTTCTAGGCGTCCTAGTAGGGCCCTTGGCCTTTATACAGGAATACGTGGACACGGGTTTGAAAAAGGATTTGGTGCCTATTGGTGATCTTTCTCACTTGGGAGACCCGCATCTAGCATTGGGTAATTTTTCTTCCTGCCTCGCGCGTTGGTCGAGGTACCTTATCCGGATGGTACCTCCATCCCCGGCTTTTTTGTCTACCCTAAGAGGCTTTGACAAACAGGTTATGCAAGCGTTGGGCGATATCATCGGCCCGAGCATCTTCGAGTGCGTCGCTTGGGATCTTGCAAGGCGGCAAGCATCCTTATGTATCACTTTTGGGGGAATAGGTCTTCTGGCCACGGAGGCCTCTGAACCGGCGGCCTTTCTAGGAAGTTGGGCTCTCTCTCTCCCCATCCTAGCCTCCCATTTCTTAGTCAGGGATTCCCGCAGCTTGGAGGCCTTCGTCGTTGAGAAGGGAGCTTTCGCCTTGGAGGTGTCCTTAAGGTTGGCTAGAGGATTTTTACCCTCCTAGGCTAGGGCAGCCATGCCTTATTTTTCCTCCTTCCTCGAGGTTGGGTCGCATGGGCTTCAAGCATCTGTCCTTATGAAACAATATGAGCAGGCGCAGCTAGTCATTCTTCGAGACTCCTCCATTCCCGGCTCACTCGACGTCGCCTCCGTTCTTCCTCGGGGAAGGAAGCAAGTTCCTAGCTTTTGGCCTGTCATACGAGCTAAGCACTTGCTCAAGCATGAGTGTTTCCTCTACCGACAACCAAGCAAAACAAATCTATGCATATGTAGGTGCAAACCAAAACAATAGGAGACAATAGCTCGCACGTTATAGCACAAACACAGTCTCCACACGAGAACAACATCGCTATCTGATTCATAACTTTGGCCTCCTCACAACACTCTTGTATTGCATGTCTAGAGGACAAGCTATGATCTGAGCTCGTCTTTTGTGAAAGGTCTATATATACTAACCTTTAGCATGGGCATTTTCGTAAGATATCGTATTGGCATCAACATATGCTAGAAACATCCTAAGAATACATTATAATATGCAAGGAATATCCTAAAGCATATTACTAGTGCTTATCCACTTAGCTATCACTAATTAATTTTTAATTAAGAGTAAGCAATTATTATTAACATAAGTACTTTAAATAATTAATACTAATTATTTACTTAAATATAAATAATTTTATTAATTAAAACTAATCAATAATTAATCCCAAGGGCTTAGATTATGTCACACGACATGACAGATCCGACCTTGCATCCAGGCTTTTCGATTCGCATAAGCCTTTTTTTCTACCGCTACGAAGTTCCATTTGGGCTTAGTCCAACCCCTAGCCTGCTTTCTCTTAACTTACAGTTGTGGGGATCCCCTCGACGACTCTAGGACCCACCTAGCTCATTTGTCCACAGCGGGCAGCCCATTGCTATACGCCTTGCATTTAGTTCGGCCGCCGGTGGCGTGCTACGGTGTCTCGACGACTTTGGGATAGTGATCGACGGGCGTTTGACCATGGGCTGTACCTGTATAACATGCAGACGCAGTCTGCGACGTCATGTTTTTTGTGGCTGCGGAGAGTGGGTTTTTTTTCTTTAGGGAACGCCCATATACCCTGCTCAACGGTGTTTATCTCAGGGCTGATATGTTTTTGACCATGGGAAACCAGGTTTCTGTTGCAGATGAAGTTGTAATAGACGCCATCAAGGACACCGTTTGCGAGCATGTTATCCTCAACCCACCGAGTTAGGCAGCGGAGGAATGCGCAACAGCCAAGGTCCACAAGTACTCTCAATGCAGGTCGGCCACACCTTCATCCCTCTTGCCAGCGAAACTCATAGGGCCGTGGGCAAGGAATTCTCAAAGTTCATTAAGGCTTGTGCCAAGCCTTACTGCAGCCACAAGAATAGGGTCTCCCCCTTTCTTGCAGTGTAGCTTTCTTCACACAGTGGGTGTCCAGCCCTACAGAAGGTGCTGTAATGTAGTGTACAGGACGATAGAGAGCATAGGGGATGTGGCATCTTTGATTGGCAATAGTAGGTAGGTACTTTCATACCCCACACCACAACATTCTAGGAGTGGAAAATGATTTCAAGATGGTGATCATGGGACTAGTCCCCAAGGCCGGGTGCCCTCCTAAGGGTTGTTCCCTTTTGTCTCCAATTAGATGGGATCGGATCTCCCATCAATCAGGTTCCTCTCTTTGACATGTGGTAACTAAGTGCTTCTTCACATAGGGTATGACAAGTCGTAAACAAGTGGTTCTTCACATAGGGTCGGACAAGTGGTTCTTCACATAGGGTCTGTACCTAGTTTGATACTTAGAAAAGACCATATATAGTGCGTACATACATGGAGATAACAGCACATACATGGATAGGGGCACAATACCTATTAGGTAGATGAATACTCAGAGCTTTGACAAAAGATCACTTGTCCGAGCGTGACCGTGACCGCGACCGTGCGGTGCTTGAAGGAAATGGTTGCAACAATCCCTCACGGAGACAGTAATCCAATGCCACAGCGGCGAAAGCAATGGTCACCAAACTTTCCCCTGCGTCAAGACAAGCTTGCAGCACCTCACTTAAACCTTGGTCCGGGAAGCTCACCAAGGCCTGCGTTGTATCCACTTGCGCAATACCTTCACAATCGTCCACACTTCGTCAGGTATAGTCTGTTCAGGCGCACGACAGTCCAGACAGGAGTCGCTGGTGAGATTTGCTGACCTCGGACAAGGGCAAACGCGGCTGCAGCCCCGGCTTTGAGCTGAAAGTTGCCCAGATCTCGCCTCACGATGTATCGGTAGCACACGCCAAAGAGAGCGCAGCTCAAAAACACGCCCGCTACCCCGACGATTCCGGACAGTCCTACATTCCTCTCCGAGAGAAGGAAAGGGAGGCTAGCGACGCTTCCCACCAGAGACGACACAGTAGCTGCCTTGCCTGACTCTATCCTTTCCGCATCCTCATCCACGGTAGCACTTTCCCACTTTCCGGAGATTTCCTCCGAGCTGTCGCCAACTCGAGCAGACACCAGAGCTATGCTAGCTTCATACAATTCCTGCTCAGCATCCGCTACTTCGTCTCGATACTTGGCCACCTGAATCACCACAAGGATGCGAGCAGGCTTAGAATCCACTTGGCCTCTCCACGTCCATAAGCAAATGCTACGACTCACGGGAGCTGAACACATTCAGCCCCAAACCGCAAAGAACATCCTGGAAACAGTGTTCATACGGCAGAATCTGCAGCAGCTTGTTCCTCAGCATAACGTTCTATTTCGGCCCGCAAGTCCGCAATCTCTTGCTCTCTCTTCTTATGCTTTTCCAGGTCCGACTGTAAGGACGAAACTCTTGCTGCTGCTGCCGCCAAGTCCTTGAGCAATGCCTGTGACTCCTCATCATTCAACACCTTTCCTGCCTCGGACTCGACATCGAATCCTTCCTTCCCATCGTGCCATGTTTCCTGCTTTGCTACATTTTCGACTCCATTCTCGTCCAGTGGTCCATTTTCCTTGCCGTTGCTGGCATAAGCACAGCCGTCACGCTTACTTCTCACAGCGGCCTCCTGCACCCAACTGATCCTAGGGAATGCGTGCCAGACCCATGTTGAGCCCACTGCAGGGGCCATAAAAACCTTGAAGCTGCCATGCACCACTCCCTGATGCTGTGGTCCGCATCTCTGGGAGAGGGCCAGGCGGGGTCCGCAACCCATGGCAGCCATGGCAACTAACTTCTGTCATCTGACTGAAAACTTCAGCCTTCACTGGACTGGTCGTTAAACCCTAAACCCAGGAGCATCCCGCGCTTAGAAGTTCAAAACTGGCATGGTCGCGTGGCGGTGGCCAGCCCGTCCTCAATGCTGCAGCTGCCGGAGGCGGACGTAGTTTTGCTGCATTCCATAATCGATGATGAAAAGTTCCTGCCTGTGTTGCTGCGTTGGATTGATCCTCAGAGTCATGGACGGGCAGAGCTTTTACCCGATCCGACCTCCCTAGAGACTGAGGTACTATCTAACGCTCATCCGCAAGTTGCGATAACAGACTATCCTTCTCTGCTGAAGGCATAGATGGCCTGTTACAGGTCCTGTTTTACTCACCAGTGAAGTCAACTTCTCTGGACACGGCTGGAGGTTGGAAGGACAAGTTGAATGGCACTTCTCCTCAGTCCTTTGCGTTGTCTTTCCTGCATTACATGCGGGCACAGCTTCAGCCATATTTTTCTAGTCCTGACCAAGCTTCTGGAGATGCACATTGTGGTTCCAGAAATAGGCTCAATGCAATGCTGAAGTCAGTTGGAATGCCAACCGAGGCCAACAGTACGCCGCGTACGAATGTTGGTCAGGTTGAACCCCGATTGGGAAAAACAGCTACCTTGGACGCCTCGTTCGAGCACAGGGAAGAACGAAGGAAGGCACTGCCCAGAACGAGCCTGTACGAAGATGAGTTCCCTGTGCTTGGGGCGCCATGCTCAACTACCATACAACCAAGTGCACCGCAAGAATCAAAACAGGTTATTTGCATTCTCTCTGGGATCAGTTCACGTCTCCTCCTTTGTCAAGACTGACCATATGCATCGTCTTCTTTCAGAAACGGAGAGTCACCCCCACTCAAACGGCAGATCTGGCTGTGAGTAGCGCATTTGTTCTTGCAAAAGTGGAATCAGCTGCAGTCAATCATGGCCACATTCAGGCAAAACGCTTGGGACCCAGAAATCTAGAAGTGGACATGGGAATTCTTATGGAGCGATGTGACAAAAACCGAAAGCCAAGGCCACGGGAGAAAGTTCGACGTGGTAAAAAGAAGAACCAGGTATCTTCGGATGATGTCATACCATCTGAAATTCTGGGACCTTCAAATGATGAGTCTTCTCAGAGGCAACATGATTCTCATAAAGTTCCCCCTTCAGCTGATGAGGGCTCATGTGCTGCACGAGATGCTGGCCCTGAAAATGCTGTAACGAGGCATGCAGAATCTGGCACCAATCTCTTGTCGAGTATGCAGCTGTCTGGAGGCGATTTTCAACATGATGCCAGCAATGGTCCTTGTCGTTCCCTCCCAGGAAGGCTTCTCAGGTTGTCTACTGTGCATGCAAAACTCATGGTCTCGAGAATGGTTCCATCCTTGCTTGCGGAGCTTCAATTTCTGCTTCAGCTTCTATATATAGTAGGGACACCGGCTAGCAGTCACACCGAACAAATTGCTCACGGCAATATAGTGTTTCATGACTGCGGTGACTGTCCTCTATATGCGTGTGCCGTCCTGGAGCAAGCTGGGCCAATCGTGGAATATGGTACATACTGGTCGAATGTTGGCAGTTTGTGCTGCAATGTATCTTTTCGTAGCTGCATTCGTGATTTCCATGTTCCGTTGGTTGACAGACATTTTTGTTTCGTTGAATCAATGGTGATGTGCATGCAGTTGGTGAAGCCCTACTTGCTGCACTGGTTGATGAGCCTGCAATATCCAAGCATACACCAGAACTACTTGCTCGTTTAAAGGCAGCCCTAATAGGCCAGCAGGCTGCATCACTACGAAGTGACAAAGCATATGAGCATGTTGTTCCGACTGATGCTGCTCACTCATCACCCCGTATTCATCTGCGTCTGACGGCAATACCTGGATTGCCAGTCTCCCTGCCTTTCCAGTCAGCACGAGATTCCCGCCATAATTTTAAAACACCTGTATGGAGATCTTCATGACAAAGCATTTCTTTGCTCTGAACTTGTGCTTTAAATGTTGCTGGTATAATCCAACCTCGTTGTGTGCAGAAGGAAATCAAGGTCTATAACAATCGTGAGCAATGTCGTGACCTCTTCTACTCTGTCATTCGAGAAGGTGCTGCAGCCTACAGTGCGTTTGGTTGTGGTGCACATGAGTCAGAGGAACAAGGCTACACAAAGATAGAAGAGTGCTCCAAGCAGTTTCTCAAAGTCTTGCTACTTGACAATTATTCATGGTTTGCAGGTTTTTTCTTCAGACCCTCAGTGATGAATTTTAGTTCATTGTCAGTCCATTGATGGATATTCGGTCTCACACATTATAGTTTAGACAGTGTAGAACAGTGTTTTAGATTTCAATACTGAATAGTCTTCCTTACCTATGCCATCGTGGGGTTTGTTCAATGCACTGCAGAGTTATTTTTGGAGCAAGTTTTGCAGGTAGGCATTTCTTCTGTGAGGTTACGGTTCTTAGATTGCTTACATCACAGCTTGTAGTGACTAACTCGATCGTGATCCTCCAGGTTTATATATGTGGAGATGCAGACCCAGTTGTAGTGGGTTTGGCCCATCAAGACCAAATGAAGCTGCAGAAGCTCCATGATAGGTTAACAGGAACAGCCGGTTGCACTGGTTCAGCCCGAAACCAAAAGCAGCCTTTCTCTGGCAATGGAAACGGTGATGTTCGGCTTCAATTGTCCCCAAGTAGTCCCTGGAGTCAAGTAAAGAATATTCACTCCACTAATTTAAAGAAGGGGAATAATCTTGCAAGTTTGCAAGCTATGCATGAGGAAAGAGCAGCTCTCTCCAAAGAGCATTTGGACTTTCAAGAGAACCTGAAGAGCAGGTTTTCGAGTTTTTTCCCTCAATTTCTGAGGGTTTACATATGGTTCTTGGAAGTCAATGACAGCCATCGGTTGAATGCCCATCTTATATGGAGCATAACACACAAGATCTCCAACTTAACTGAGTAAGTTTTACAATCAGAAGGGGAAGAAAAATGGGTGATGGTTTTGTAACATCTAGCATGATCTGACGACTATCCATGCATGGAACTCTTTGTTTCAGGCTTTCACCTGATACTGGAAGTGCCACAGGTTTTACGCAAAGGGTCCTTGCATTAAAAGCTTTGGCTGGATTGCTAGGGTACGTGTAAAGCGCGGCAGCTTTAACAGGTTTCACTTTGTTAAAAACCTGACAAGACCTGTTCTGTCAGGTTCCTTGTATTCTCGCCAGGAGCTGGAACCCTGCCTCCAGTTCTTGGACTTTCTTCGACGGCTTGGACTGTGTCCAGAAATACAATTCCTATTGATGTTGAAGGCACACTGTCTGCAGCAAAAGACAAGGGCATCATGCTTCTAGTGCTGCCCTGGGTTTTGGAATTTCTTCGTTTGACAAAGGTGTGGGTACTCTCATAAAACCTATAATTTTTGACAGTGGTAAGATTTGTCTTTTAGGTGCTGATCATCAACAGCTGTTCAGGCTGATGAGCAAGTACATTATCAACCATATTTCCACAATGCTGTCTGTGCTTTGAGGGATGTGTATAGGCTTCCAATGCTTGATCCTCTGCACCCGGATTTTGGGGTAATACAACAGTCTCCTGCCCATACCATGGGTTTTTTTTTCCAGTGCTCTTACGTTATTTGTGGCCTGACTGTGTAAGTGCCCGCGTAGGTTGGAAGTGTCTGCATCCTCGCTGCTTTGGACAGCTTTTTTGAGTACATGGACCTCCATTCATGCTTCGATAAGAGGATGTCCTCGAAGGATCAGGTGGCTGAACGCATTGCAAGAAAAGTGGTGCCAGGCGATAAGATTGTGGCAGGACAGCAGTTTATTGGACTTGACAAGGTTCCTGGTATTGTGGACAATACCTACATTAGGCATTGTTGCCCTATCCTAGTAGTAAGCCACCCACTGTTGTCTCTGTGTTACGTCACAATTGATAGCTGCTTCGTAGTCTGCAGTAGACAATCTCCAGCTGATGAAACGTGCAGGGCATGAGGATGGAAGTTCTCGAGGGCAAGAAGCGGAGGCAGAGAGTCCCTTCCAACTTGCAAAGTCCGGGGTCAGGGAGACAAATGCGGAAAATAACTCCTGTGCCTAGTCACAGTGAGTGGCAGCGTGAAAGGGCATCTCCACGGATTTCTGGGAAGAATCTGACTACTTGCCATGTGGTGGCTGAACCGGAGACGTTTAAAATCAACCTTCAGGTGTGTGGCTCCTTCTGGTGTATCACAGCCGTCATGGTTCAATAGCATCCTGTTCCTTGACCAGGGAAGGAATTGGGTTGGATTCTATTGTCCTAGCTCAAATGATGTGTCCAGAGGGCAGTAGAATTGATCTATTGGTGACCCTTCTGTCGGATATGTTGCAGAGAAGCTTTTTGGAACAGTGGCCGCAATTGCGGCGACTAGTTGATTTCATAGTTGATATTGTGGCAGTGAACGCTGCATCTGCTGCTGTCTCAAAGTTTGTACCACAAGTTTTGAAAGGTGCATTGAAGAAGCTTGACAGTACACTGTGTACAGAATCCAGAATGTCTGGAGTGGACTGCCTTAACACCATCAGCAGCCCGGAATTGGCTGCGGAACAAGTAAACCCTTGTTGTCACCTTTCTACCAAATGGGATTATTTGCTTCATGGATTGTCTTTGAGAAATATTCTGAGTTTCTGCTCTTCACTGCCCCCAGATCATTGCATCAGCAATCTGTGAAGCGTTGCTTCCAGCTTCAGATTTCCTGCATAATTATGCAGCAGAGAAGACATCTGAAGCTTTATCTCTTCTGGTCTATCCACACGAGGCTTCTTATGCTGTTGGGGTTGCTGCAGGTCTGATTCTCTTCCATCGCAGGGAACCTTGTTTGCTTGTGCATGTTTGCCACTTCTAGCACACGGCATTTCTGTGAGCCCAAGTTGGAAGGGTCTGGTGCCGTGGGACTTTCAGGCATGTCATGCTTGCTGAAAATGATGAATGTGAATTAACTTCTCTTGTTGTGATAGGGATCGCGGCCGAAACAGCAAGCATATCAGCATATCAAAAAGCTCTAGCAAGAATGTCAACAGAAATTAGGAGGCAGATAACTGAAGAAGTCCAACGCTGGAGAACACAACGAGCATTTTTGGATGTCAGGTCAAAGCTGGCTCTTCCTTTCACAGAGTCTACCAGCCATATCGCTGGGCCAGAGGCTCCTGCAAGGGGTTCATTTAGGGATCCAGTAAACTCATCACAAGAAGAGATCAGGTCAGGAGATGACAGTCAGCATGGTCTGCAAAGGTATCAGACTGTGCAGCTCAATGGAGAATTATCTACTCATCAAAGTCTCGAGCAGCTGACTATTGAAGTTCGAAAAAGAGACTGCAAGGTGGGACGAGCAATGAAGTTAGCTGCTCCTGTGAAGCGGCAGCTGGCCTTTGCTGGAAGCAGCAGTGACCTATCATACCAGGCCAATGGCAGTGCTTATGTTCCTCCAGGTAAAGAGCGAGAACTTCGGCTTGTGGACAATATCATTCAGGCATGTTCAAAGGCACGAAGTTGCATTACTTCAGGCCCTTGTGCAGATGACGAAAGGAATTTGTTGCGCCAACGGTTGTCGGTTGTCTGCATGGCAATTGAGGCATTGCTGGCTCAAATGGGAGGAATTCCTGCTGGGGGCGCTGACGGATTGGTGATTGAGCGAAGTGGAGTGGTTTTGCTTGAAAGATTGTCCTTGATTAGGAGTGCTGATGGTCCCCACCAGTCAACTCCTGGAAAGGTGAAAGTGGGTGGTAGCTTTACAGCTCCATTCAGGGTTGAATTGGGGCTCATACGACGATCTCTTGCCCTGGCTTTGAGACTGGCCTTTACATCTCCACAGCTGGCCTTTGGGTTGACACCAAGGACACCGATTCTGCAGTGCTCTTGTAACTCAAAGATGCAAGGAAATGCCGTCTGGAGAATGTTTATGGAATCCTCTCTGAATGCAAAACCATTTGCTGATGCAGATCGGAAACCAGAATCATCTCCTTATAAGCAGAACCACAATCCAATACAGGGGGTTGGGACATCAGACAGAGAATCTGCAGGGTGTGAAGAAGCTCTCCGGTTCTCATCGCAACTTGCAGGCCCCA
Source organism: Anthoceros angustus (assembly GCA_010909165.1). Taxonomy (NCBI): domain Eukaryota; kingdom Viridiplantae; phylum Streptophyta; class Anthocerotopsida; order Anthocerotales; family Anthocerotaceae; genus Anthoceros; species Anthoceros angustus. The sequence goes on from MU008172.1 coordinate 398,745, forward strand.
TGCTGGAACTGGTTGAGATGTGGAAGGCCTTGATACAGCAAAAGATCTGCTGTGTGAAGTTTGTCATGGGTGAACTCTTGGCCCCTTGGCGTTGGGCCTTGGCATTTCATATGGGTTCCTGGCAACCCGACCATTCATGGCTGGAAATACCGAAACACGGTCTCATTGGTGTAATGCTAAACATTATGGGAGAAAGTCTTGGCGTCGAAGAGGTTCAGGACGTTCCATGTCATTTTCTTCGGACCCTGTGTCTGGAGGTTGAAAGTGAAACAGCTGAAGAACAGGTAAGGAGGTCAGAGGTCAAGAACGTCGCTGCAGCTGTGGGTATGCATATCCTGATGTGGTGCACTCATTTTGGACGCCTCCATTGAATGCTTGGTGGATCATGGGTCGTCTATTAATTGGGTTCCAGGCGTACCCAACTAATTAAAAGTTGACCAGACCAGACCTACTCGAGGTTTCAACTTCTGAGCTATGAGGAAAGGGTCTGCTTCGAGGTATGAATCCTGTGTGAAGCAGAATAGGTACCACATATAAACGGTGGATCAGGTTTTGGGATATGTAAATCTATTAAAATGTCACATAAGTTTTGTTCGTTAAAGTAATCAACATATTACTGGCCTCACAAGCGGTGAAACATGAGTTCCGAGATGCAGGAGTGGTAATATTTAACTTGGAGATTACGACCGAATTGCATCACTCAGCTTCTCGTTGCACTGATGTACATCGAAACATAACCAATGCTTTCAACCACCCCATCTCTTCTATTTCTTAAATAAAACACCTACGCTTACCTTTCAACCACTCGGCCATACCTCCTTGTCGCGGAGTGTCCTTTGCTTTCAACCACTCAGCATTCCTTGTCATGGAGCATCCATCGTTCCAAAAAATAGATTAATTGATCCATCGGCACGGGACCCCACCTCTCCCTCCTTCCCCCTGTCCCCTTCCCCCTGCCCCCATCTCATCTACAATGTGGGAACTGGAAATACCAAAAATTAACGAGTTCAACAACACCTGGAAGTTTTCTATTTCGACACAGTATGTAATGGTTTCCTCAGTACCAGCAGTGAAACATGAGTTGCTACACGCAGGAGTGGTAATACATATGTAACGGACATGTCCCGCAAAATAAACGGTTGTCCCGAAGGAAGGACCAACGACATTGCACGGTGGTGGCTACAGTAGGTACTGAGTGTGACACCTGAATTGGTTCTACTGCTTCGTGGTGGGCAAAGAAATCCTCAAAGGAATGTGGTTGTTCCTACAACGGGTCTTTCCATGCATTATGGAAGGAGTGCTCCCCACCTGAGAGGTAGATTGCCAGGCTGGATTTTGATGTGTTAATGACAGTGAAAGCTCCCCAGTGACGGCAGCCGCTCCGCCCAAGTGTCCCTCCGGACATCCATATGCAAGGGATGACGTAACTCCAACCAAGAGCCTCCAGAAGTACTTCAAATTGTTGTGAATCTCGTCGGGTATGCATACATAGTAGTAGGTCAGTCAGCAAGTCCACGCTCCCTGTGAGCTAGATTCTGTGTCAAAAGAAGAGGACCCTGTGTACTGACTTACCAATGACGTAGACTAGACTGCCAAGCTTTACCAGGTGGTTGAATTGAGAAAAAATTAGTCATTGCAGTATGCAAGTCTTGGGTTGCTCTCATGGTGAAGAGCGTAAGCACCTCTGCAGAGAGGGGCAGGATCTTTCCGCCGGGTGGAGAAGACGGATGACGCTTTATTCCCTCGTGCAATTGTTACATGGCTGCAGCATTGCAAGAATAACATCGCACTATGCACATGTTACCAAGTCTACAAGTCCCTTGAAAGCAGAAGGACTAGAGATCGTTGAGGGAAGGAGGGAAAGGAGTCTAAGGTGAAGAATCCTTGGGCGCATCTTCTTGCACGTCCGAGGTAGACGACGGTGTATAAGTTGCTGGTCCATTAGAGCCCCGAGCTGCTTCGATGGCTGCTTTCACCATTGCCTTCCTCGCCCTATCTTGCACCTCCTCCTGAATGTCGTTGTATTCAGTGCATGACACGCAAGGCAGAGTCACCAGCATACAGAACAGCAGCTCACCCACTACCTGAAATTCGCGAACTGTCTTCTGCTGCTCTGCTTGCCGTCTGCCAACGTCGCTCAACAATTCCCCCAAGGCGCTGCCCACGCGTTCAGTCACTGCCTCCGCCAAAGCTTTGCCAAGGAAGAAAGCATCCAGCACCGCCTTGCTTTCCTGGTTCCCTGCCCAAAGACAGGCAAGGCCGCAAATTGAGCGCCTCCTCACGCACACAGCAAAGGCGAGGAGCCTCCAGGAAGTAACCCACCTGAGCCATCAGGTTTGCACTGCGCCCTCACCGGGTTGACAGACGCGGTGCTCATGCGCCTGCGGCAAGCAGCACGCGCAGGGATGGCAGGGCTTAACCTCGAGCACGAGCTCAGAGGAGGAGCACATGAGCTCCAGCAGCGGGGCTGGGCCATCGTGGACATGCTCATTGTCGTTCCTGCCATTCCGATGATGCGACAGCTACGAGCTACAAGGGCATGAGAACTCTCCACCACAAAGTGGAACAAGCCCTCGCGCTAGTTAAGCAGGAGACAGTGGAAATCTCCACACGAGCGCTACCATGGCAGCATTGGGTTCCCTACCCTCCTCATTGTGGACCGGAGCTGCAGCTGGCAGGGCTCAAGTGCAACGTCACGGGCTTGCGGCTGTTTCACATGGCTTCCGCTCACTGTACCCTCTCGGTCCTGCCAGTTTCGGCACCCAAGCTCATGATTCCACCATTAGGCGGGACTGCTGGAGGCCGCTTCAGGCCTGGCAAAGTGCATTTGGTCCTCTCATTCTGCCCCCACATCCAGAGCCGGTGCTGTTCCCTCGGAGATTGCTCAACATGAAATTTGCTGTTCTTCTCATGCGCTCTTGCTATGAGGCTGTGGACGCCCTGGACTTCATCCCCATGGACAGGTTCCAAGTGAAGGTAAATGCACTTCTGCACTATTCCAGCTCTAGAACATTTGGGACGATTCTCTTTCAGCTGATTCTCTACAGCATGAGTATGACAGGCATTCCTCAATGCAGTGACCTGTCAAACTTTCAGTTCTGGAAACTGCGGCGAGATGAGGTGGAGCCCTACACTCTCCAGTACCGGAGCGCGAAAATCAAATATGGCGACCTGACTGACCCGGTAAGCTCCCCTGAGCTTGCAGACCTGAGCTTACCCGATCCACTGCAATGGCTTTGGTTTCACTGATGCCTGTTAATGCAGCTCTATTTCGACTTTATCAGCTTCGCACAATTTGCTACCATCTCCAACGAGATGCGAGTAGGCGAATTGGTGTTTCAAGTAAGGCTCAAATGCATGCTATGTTGAAAGCTTCTGTCTGCACAGCTTGTGGGAGACGGACATGATGACTATTTTGCCCATGGCGGCAGGAAAAGCTGGGTGTTGATGGTGAACTGAGGACTGTCCGCAGAGACGAACGTCTCAAGGATAACTCAACCCTTCCTGCGGCGTTTTACAAAGTGGCTGGAGACCTGATATATGCACGACTTCTGAACGGATTCGAAGGCCAAGCATTTGATGCTCCTCTTGCCTGCACGTCTTCCTCACCTTTTACCGAGGTACCCCTTCAGCAGGGTCTGAGATCTACCAACTATGTGCTTTGCTGTAGGCAAGTGTTCTAAGAAGATCCTTAGCAGGTGGTGGAAGGTGTTCAAAAGCTGCTACAAGTGTTTGTAGATAAGGGCTATGCCCTTAAGGCAAGTGTCGAGGACATCCAAGTATCTGGAAACAGTGGGAAATTCCGGGTAAGTGGTTCACTGAAATTGGCTCACCTCAACTTCTCGTCTTGCTTTGCTGCGAGGCTTATCCCCACCTTTCATTTCATGAGGCAGGTCAGGCTTGAAGGACCTGCCACTCTCTGGGGATCTCTGGAGCTTGCAAGCAGGAATTCTTCGGTCTCAACTCATTTTGAGGTTTTTGCAATTGATGCCTACATGAGGGCCAGTAGAAGGGTTGCTGTCTACTCGGTCGAGGACTCCAGAACTAGCACTGAGAGTAGCTGGAGTGTAACCTGAACAGCTGTCTACTATCTTTAGTCTTCCAGCCTTAGGTCACCACAGCTTAGATCATATGGATTGATAGCTCCGCTGGGCCGTGAGACGAGAGCAAGATTTCTAAAGCCGGAGCGCTAGCCACCACGTAGGAAAGAAACGAGTCCGAGGAGGTTCCGAGAGAAATTTCACATGCTCAGTATAATGAACCACCACGAAGGCGCCTCGCCAACCGCATGTCTTTAGGCACTGTCATCAATTTACAAGAAACAAGCATAAACCTCACCTTCGAAGAACTCCTCACCAGAACATCTTCGGAAATGGGAAATGACAATCTCAGACAAGGGTCGTGGTAGACACATACTTATTGTCACTCTTTTGGCATGAATGGCACACAGATTAGTGTCATCGAACAGGTTGACTAGATACTCTTCTGTAGCCTGCCAAACCGTCGCAGGCAATTCCCAAAGCCCATGTCAACGACGGACCAATTCATCAAGTGCACATTTGCGTCATACACTGCGCATACGAGAAAAGAAGGTCACGATGAAAAAGAACCGTGAGGGAATGGCACCTCACCTCCTGAAGCGCGATCAGAGCTTCAGCAGTCCAGCGATTGGCAAAAGTGGAATGATTGGCAGCAATCTCCCTCACCTGCGACAGCGAAAATCATGACCTCCTGGCACCAAAGCAGCTATAGCTGAGCTTCTATCAGGCATGTGAGAAATTGGAAGAAAGGGGCAATTCACAATCGCAATCGCACCAGACGTGCGAATGGCAGTGTCCTGAGAAGAAGCTCGTACGATTTTTGATACTTCCTTATCTCCTTGAGAGCAACAGTCCCAGGCCTGGCCCGAACTTTTTGCCCAGGCCGCCTCACAGCCTGAGGCCTTTGATTTTGGCGTTGATTAGGTCGGCGTGCATTCCTCCCTCCTGCATTTCAACCAAAGGCAATGATGAGATGGAGAGGTAACACGACCGCACCCCGCGCCAATACCAGCACCCGGATAGCACAAGAAGAGACATTTCCCCGCTCAAATGCATACGAAATTGCTTACAACCAACGGTGAGCTACGGTAAACTTCCTGGCGGGAGCCTCTTGAGAGGTTTCTGACATAACCTGATGACGAGGGTCCAGCCGTGGAGTTGCGTCTTGCCTGAATCCGAGTGGCGCGTGCCGGCGTTGTGGATTTTCTTCTCGCCATCGCTACAGCAGCTCAGACGGCTAGTTGCTTGCAGGAGTGGCCAAGATTCCCAAACCAGCAACCGGAGGACTCGTCTTGTGCGAAGGTCACCCTTGAAAGCAACAAGCTCGACGTCATCGATAACAGCTCGCTGTGCCAAGGCGGGAAACTCCACAACCAGCGCCACCAACACCACCAGCAGGCAGCAATTCCATACGATGGGCTGGCTTCCTTTTAACGGGCAGATCCCCCTATAGAGGGGAACAAAGCAAGAAAAATATTTCCTCGGACTCTGTTTTATGAAGGCTTCCGAAAAAGAAACTACATAGGTAGGTAGTAGTATGTACAATTCTCTATAAATCAAACAACTTGGTCTACAGAGATACCTACATATTAGGTTTGACATCCCGTGGACTCGACTCGGCCAGGAAGGGAAGGATTAGCCGATATGTGTATATGATACCACCTCGCCACGCCCAAATCAAAAACGCCTCACATAAGTCCGTCATGCAAGAAGCGCAGTAAGCTGTATCATGGGGAGCAGCCAGCAGCAAGAGGAGGTGCAGACACGGAAAGCGGAGACAGAGGAGGAGGCTCGGCAACGGTTCCTCCTGGAGCTGGAATTTGTGCAGTGTCTGGCCAATCCGACCTACATCCACTGTATGAGAAGCGGCTGTGAATTCAGTGTCTTGCTTGGTACCACTGCATCCCCGTGCCTGACATGCGGCAAGGTCTTCACTGGCGTGACAGATTTAGCTCAGCATCGGTATTTCGATGACGAGGCGTTTGTAAATTACCTCAAGTACCTACTATATTTCCAGCGGCCCGAGTATGCCCAGTTCATCGTGTGAGTGACGCTCTTGGAAACCCTAGCTGTATGCCATAGGATGGTTGGTTAGGATGGCGGCGACCTCACCTCCTGCCCCTCCATGTGTCCAAATCGACAGGTACCCGCACACGCTCTACTTCCTTGTTCAACTGCAAAACCCGAATTTTCGAAGCGCAATGGCGCATACTGGAAACAAGGTCTGCTCTGCTTCCAGCATCTGCTATGGCTAAGGCTGTTGCTGCTTGTCAGCGTGGGACCTGTAGGGGACGCTTATCCACATCCGTGACTGGGCTGCCCGCAGGAAGTAGCTCATAGGCAGCAATTCTACTTTTGGAAGCACTACCGCAACAACAGGCTGAAGCACGTCCTGCCCCGGCCCCTCCCCGAAGAAACTCCCGCACCTCCTGCACAGCCCGCGCCAGCGCCTGTCAAGGTGGAACCGCCACCCCGACCTGCCGTGGGCGGACGCAGGAAGCGCAAACACAACGGCTAGCTCCCCTGGCCCCGCGCCTCTCATCATCTGAAAACGCTAGCATCCCAGTCGAATGACCAGTTGGCCTGCATCGCGGCCGCTTCGTGTCGCGGGTAGCGACGCATGCCGCCATCAAGTGCCGAGTCCCCACGCGGGTGTAGGTACATACTCGGGAGTGGACACGGCTCTTTTGCGTAGACGAAGATTGGGATCCAGATTCCAGCTTCGTTCCTTGACTGGATGCTGCAGTGCGGAAAGTTATCACACGCTGTATGACAGCCACATCATCTTCCAAAGTGCACGTAAGTATTTTGTATAGGTAGATTTTTGCAAACCCCGATGAGACGGAGAAGCTTTGATTTTTTTTTTTCTCAGACCATTTAGGATTTTATACTGTGTTCAGGACTTTAGCTAAGATTAGGAGGTAGTAAGTGATAACATTATGATTATGATAATGGGGGCTTTTATAGGTGGTCTCGAAGGGGTGTGTCCTTCTGCTAGTCTAGTTCACTAACTATACTAACTGCTAGGTTTGCCTGACTGACCAGCACGGTACAGAACCAACGTGGTCTGCTATTATTTCTAACTCTCCCTCTCAGATGGTGCGAGAACAGGAAAGAGGCTGGGAAGCGTAGAGAGAAGCCGCCCATACAGTAATGGGAAGTGATGAAAACAAATCTTCTTCACAATTTCTTGTCTAAGGATCACAAAGAAAGGTGTTGGTTAGTGGGGTACGCTCTCAAGCATACTGGTACACTTGAAGAATTTCATTTGCAGTTCAAGAAGGCTATGCTCAAAATACCAGACCTAGAGGAGGAGGGAAAGCTCGCCAAGTGCTTGACGCCGTCAAGCAGGAGTATAAGCTCAGCATTAAGCAACAAGTAACAAGCATTAAGTATTGCACCACTGTTGAAGAGGTAATGCAGGCTGCGATGGACATCGAGAATTATGGAGTCAAGCCGGCTAGATGTGCAATTGTGACAACTCAACAGTTTGGGCAAGCCCAAGGACTGCAAGGTGTGTTTCACAGGCAATACCAAGCTCAAGGAGCCAAGTACAACCCTTCTCACACTTTGAAGCATAGAGGTCCAGAGCCTGCAGCTAGATCCACAGCACATACTAGTCAGCAAGTTGAGCTCAAGCCTATCGAATTTAGACAGCATGATGAAAAGGAGAAGAAGGAATAGAAGGCAAAAGGCTTGTGTTTTATTTAATTTGCTTGATTACATTTCCGCACCTCCTGCACAGCCCGCGCCAGCTCCTGTCAAGGTGGAACCGCCACCCGACCTGCCGTGGGCGGACGCAGGAAGCGCAAACACAACGGCTAGCTCCCTGGCCCCGCCTCTCATCATCTGAAAACGCTAGCATCCCAGTCGAATGACCAGTTGGCCTGCATCGCGGCCGCTTCGTGTCGCAGGTAGCGACGCATGCCGCCATCAAGTGCCGAGTCCCCACGCGGGTGTAGGTACATACTCGGGAGTGGACACGGCTCTTTTGCGTAGACGAAGATTGGGATCCAGATTCCAGCTTCGTTCCTTGACTGGATGCTGCAGTGCGGAAAGTTATCACACGCTGTATGACAGCCACATCATCTTCAAAGTGCACGTAAGTATTTTGTATAGGTAGATTTTTTTGCAAACCCCGATGAGACGGAGAAGCTTTGATTTTTTTTCTCAGACCATTTAGGATTTTATACTGTTCAGGACTTTAGCTAAGATTAGGAGGTAGTAAGTGATAACATTATGATTATGATAATGGGGCTTTTATAGGTGGTCTCGAAGGGGTGTCCTTCCGCTAGTCTAGTTCACTAACTATACTAACGCTAGGTTTGCCCCGACCAGACGCGATGCAGAACGCGTGATCGCTATTATTTCTAACTCTCCTCTCGGATGGTGCGAGAGCAGAAAGAGGCTGGAAGCGTGAGAAGCCGCCCATACAGAATGGGAAGTGATGAAAACAAATCTTCTTCACAATTTCTAAGGATCACAAAGAAAGGTGTTGGTTAGTGGGCCTCAAGCATCGGTACACTTGAAGAATTTCATTTGCAGTTCAAGAAGGCTATGCTCAAAATACCAGACCTAGAGGAGGAGGGAAAGCTCGCCAAGTGCTTGACGCCGTCAAGCAGGAGTATAAGCTCAGCATTAAGCAACAAGTAACAAGCATTAAGTATTGCACCACTGTTGAAGAGGTAATGCAGGCTGCGATGGACATCGAGAATTATGGAGTCAAGCCGGCTAGATGTGCAATTGTGACAACTCAACAGTTTGCAAGCCAAGGCAAGGTGTGTTCAGGCAATACCAAGCTCAAGGAGCCAAGTACAACCCTTCTCACACTTTGAAGCATAGAGGTCCAGAGCCTGCAGCTAGATCCACAGCACATACTAGTCAGCAAGTTGAGCTCAAGCCTATCGAATTTAGACAGCATGATGAAAAGGAGAAGAAGGAATAGAAGGCAAAAGGCTTGTGTTTTATTTAATTTGCTTCTGATTACATTTCCAGGCACTGTCCATATGGATCGATGTATGGGAAATGGCTGAGAGGGAGGAGGACAACTGATCCTGCAGGGACAAAAGCCAATGCAGTTGTTGTCAAGGCATATGAATTGCTGGAAATGAGCTCAGGTGTGAAGGCAGGTGACATGGAGAATTTGGTGAGCAAGGACCTAACCACAGCTGCTAGAATGGAGAGTGATCAGAAGGAGAGTTGTGAGCACCTCAAGCATCAATCCTTAATGGTGCAAGGTCTGCTTGGTCGGAAAAAAGTGCTCTTCCTTATAGATGGTGGCTCATCTCACAGCTATGTGAGAGCTGAAGTAGCTCGAGACCAAAAGCCATGTGGTACTGCACAGAGACAAAGCAGCAGATGCAGTTGGCCAATGGAACAATGGAGCAAATTGTTGTGCATGAGATAATGACAGAAATCAGTTTTCAAGAGTATGCTGACTAGATTCGCTTAGAAGTCATTTACGCACTTGCTCCTGAGGTTAAGATCCAAGAGACTCTCCTGTTCCCAGCTTGCCATGCTCCTCGTGCTTCAGGTCGCCCATCTCAGAGGATGCCGCTTACAAGTGAACCTTGACACTGCCGCCGAAGTTGATGTCGAACCAACTAATAGTTCTGCCCCCATTGCCACATGGACGCGAAGCCGAGGCAATGGAAAAGCTAACCCAAGTGGTGATTTCGAAGACATGTTTGAGGATAGCCCGTCACCTGACAACCTGTGCCTTCGGCCGCCCCTTCGCCCCTTGCGCGCAAAAAACCTAGGAGAGAAAAATTTTGACCTCTTTTTCTCGTACTAAGGCTTCGTTTATGCCAAAACCAATAGCCGCCGCCAAGCGTGTGGCCGCCTAAGCAAAGGAAAAGCTTAAAGCTCACAAAGGGTGTTTCCCAATTCTTAGCTCTTAGGGTAGATCTATAAGGGTGATCTAGCTGAATCTTTGCATGTGAAGGCCGGATGGTCTCAAAATAAATTTTGCAAACCCTAAGCCTTACAAAGTTGAGTTGTTCTAAAACGTATGCCATTTCAATTGTTCTCTGAGGTTGGTGTGTGCACAAGTTTGCGCACCCACCAAGGCAGTGCGCAACCTTGTGCACACTCCAATGTCAGGCACCTCGCTTTCCAACAAAAACGACTAAAGTTAATTATAGGTAGACTTGCAATTAAAATACCAGGAAACGGATGGTTACGAACTTCACCACCCGTTATAATTTAAGGCTTTCACATTTATATGAGGCACAAAGTGACCGAGAGAACATGCAGGAAGTAAATCCACGAGTTTGAACACATGTTTTGAATTAGTGAACACCCTCCAACAAAGTCAAAAAAACTTTAAATAGACGTTTTCACCCCAAAAAAAATGGGACTTTAGCCAAATCCCTTTTTGCCTAGAGAAACCCCTTTCTACCCAGATGCCGTTCATGTTCCTCCTTTTGGCACGCTTTTGACATGTTTTTGAAGTTTCCAATCATGCATCTTCCTCTTGCTCATGTTGTTCTCTTCCGTATGAGGAGTATATTCTTTTTGGTGAATACACAAGCCATATTTGATTATAAAAGCTCAAATACAACCAAGAGAGAGGCTAGTAGCTTTCAATCATCTTCAATTGAGTTGGCTTGACCTCAAGAAAACTAACATGTGACAAAACCATTGGCTCTACAATCACTAACCGTTTATAGGCATTGCTCTATCCTTGATTCAAGCAAATCAATAGGTTTGTCCATCAAATCATTCTCAATTACGCGCTACAACTACCAATGGTTGCCGACTAACAAATCCCATTAATGTTACGCATAAACTGGTTCATCTCATCAGGCTGCAAAATTTGAACTGATAAATAGCCAAAGGCATGGAAATGAGCATGATGTCCAACAGCTTGAATCGCCGCCATCAAACTTTGAACGTTCTCCAAGGGCACATGGTGAAACACCAAATGAGCAAGCAAAAACCGAGTTTTTTTAATAAAAGCCAAAGGTTTGCAACAACGCTCACCCCTCAAGCTTAAGGATCGCAACACACTCCATTCACCAACATGGACACCTCATCACGGGCTAACTCTCGCATTCGAACCAGCAACTCCTTGCCCAAATGAAAGGAGATTTTACCAAAGGGATGCTCCCTAATTTGGAGAAGTTGGTCCAACTCTAGCCGAGGCGCATTTAGCTCTGGCAAGCTCTGACAATTCAAGACAAAGGCAGCATCTTCCTAAATGAAGATGCTGCCTTTGTCTTGAATTGTCAGAGGCATGACCACGCCCAAAGTCATGGCGGTTCTCCTTTGACATACTCTCTAACGAACTTCCATCACAAGCGGGACACAGATGAGACGAGTTCAGATCCTCAATCTCTAAGGCATCCTTGGATTTGTCTTGCTATAGCTGCCCAAATGCGGGGGGTCGGTAGGAGCAGCAGCAACCACAAACATTTCAGAATCCATCTGTGCCATGGCAGTACAAGGAGTATGATCCAACATTTTACGGGAAAAGAATTCCTTTAGATCATCCTTGGATAAATTTTCAAAATCAAATTCCATACTCATGATGTCTTCCTCCACATGAAAACTTGACACTTAATCAAAACCTTCAAAAAAAGGATACTGTAAAGCCTGTTCTACTGTTATTCCATCTTGGGGTTTATCGGATAGATTAGTGCAGGGGCACGCCCTTCTGGCCTAGTAAAGGCAAGAAGTTGTCTAAGTAAGGACAAAGCAGTACGATCAGCTTTTACGATATCTTTTGGAAATGGAACTGAGCATGGAAATGAGCTCATATGATGCCCAATAACTTGAATCGCCGCCATCAAACTTTGAACGTTATGCATGGGCACAATGTGAGCCGCCACGCGGGGGGACGAGGGTAGGATTTAACCCCATGAGGCCTGACCCTTTTTCTGGCTTGTATTAGGTGAATAAGCGTTATTTTTGAATAACTAATTTCACAAAAATCTGTGCGTGTTGCTCTTACATCCACAAATATCAGCTCACCAAGATCTGCATTCCCATATCTGGTTCGAAAAATAGAAACCAACCATCTCTCCACTAATTTCCAACTACCTTGGGCCACATTTGCGATGGCGGAAGCGGTGTGAGCAGTTCCTCTGGTTTTGAACTTCTACTTCGGATTGTTGAGCAAACTTGTTCGGAGCTGCATCGAATCACGACCCACAAACTGCAAAAAAACGGGTCTGGTTGGAGCTCCTAGGCAAAAATATGGGGGAGGCAGGACTACCGTGTTGTACCATTCTGTGTGTGCAAGAACAAGGCCTCATGCCGAGTGGTTGAGGCGAATCTTGAAGCATCTTTCCATGTTTCGGCGTGTAAGCTCACGATCCATGGCACTGATTGATTTTTGTCATGTAAAATTTCACATTACCACAAGCCCTCAGCATAGTTTGCTCAAGTGTCCCCTGGCTTAAAGCTCTCAAAAAGAATTCACGGTCCCTAACGACTGAGATTCAACGACTCAATTTCACTCAGTTCGTCCATGTGGGTTAACCCCAAGTAACCCCGCAAGACTCTTACAACAAGCGCCTCTTAAGGCCATGAGCTAGTTCAGGTACAAAGTGCGTCTTTCTTCCCACTTCTGCTCCCTTTCTCTCTTGTTGATTTCCAACTGCAAAGCTTTCGTCTGTGCCTGTTCCATTGCTTGCTCTGCCCGTTGCCTGGCTTTTTCAACTCTGTCATTTGCAGGGCTTCCTGCTTCTCCAATTTCTCCCTCCGCTTCCTATACCCTGGCTTCCGTGGCTTTCATCGAAGGACGCTTGACTCTAGAGTTCCAATGAACTTATGTATGTACTCAGGACATGGATGTAACTCCTTGAAGGGAACACATTAGGGCCGTTTCACTTGCCGCCCTAATTTGTCTGGGCGACCGTTGTAAATGTGCACGTCCACGCTGGGGTATTTTTCTCCGGACTCCGTCCATTTGTTATAAGGTCTTGCACCCTGAGGTCTTTGGCCGGTGTTTTGAGACAAAGTTTTGTACTCTGAGCTGGCGCACACGTAGTTCGGGGTTTTGTCGGTCCCCCAATCACGTGAGCCCTGGTTTGAGAGCCCCCGCCGAGCTTCGCCATTTGAAATGGCCCTTACAATCGAATCCCACCCTACAGCACGGAGGAGCTCACAAGTGATTGATTCTCAGGACACGGTGACCAGAGTTCCTCCGAAAATGAAGCGGGAATAGCAGGTGCTGGGCAAGCAATTGACAAAACGTCAAGGTAGCAGGATGGACGACGAGAAGATGGAGAAGATGGTACAGGACTACCTACGGAAAAAGGGGTACAAGAATGCCGAAGTTGCCTTCGAGGAAGAGAAAAATTCACAGCGGCAGCATTTCAGTCAGACTTCCTCCAATTATGATCTCAGCAATCCTGTGTACTGCTGGTCTCACGATCCTCCCGCTTCCTACAAGGCTACATACGGCAAGCTTCAGTCTTGGGTGCATTCGTCCCTTGATTTGTACAAGGTTTGTGGGCGTTGACTGAAATCCATGTACAATTAAAAAAAAAGCGCATGAACCGGGAATTCATGTCTTCCTGCCTGCCCCTGTACGCAGAACGAGTTGCTGCGGATACTTTATCCAGTGTTTGTGCATTTATTTCTGGACTTAGTGGGCAAGAACTCTTTACAGGAAGGTATGGAACTCGCTGGTTTCCCATGGACGTATCACTTATCCAGGTTATGTTATCTGTATCTCAACATTGACAATTCTGCCCTGTGCTTACAGCTCGGGCATTCTTCCAAAGCTTTCGTGAGGATCACGAGGCGTTACATGTGCATGACTTGATTAAGCTTGAGGGTCTGTCCACCCCTCAGCACCTTGAGGTAGTTTTAGCACATGATGCAAGCTGGTGGACTGGTAGTGCTACTGCTTGCTAGAGTTTCACTAATAACTAGGTGGTTGTGGTGAAGCAGGAGAGCGAGCTTGCTTGTTCACTGCGTCAAACAAAGATGGCAGTCACAATGTGTCAGGTGCGGCTTCACTGTTTACACTCTGAAGGAATACCTTCAACTTTGTGTAACAGCTGGACAACGTGAGGTGGGATAGGTCGTAAACTGGCTTGTGACATGGTTGCAGTATTCGCTGGACCTGCTCATGCAATTTGTACACAGCTCAGACTCCCGTCTCATCCTTGGGATAATCAACGCACATATTGATATAAAAGGTGAGAGTCACAGCAGAGTGAGACACTTCACTTTTAAGCTCGCCCTTTGTCACCCTAAGAGGGGCCAGTGTGTGATAAAGAGGAAGTAAATTGCTCTGTCCAGTTGTTCATGGGCAACCGTCCCCCGTAGCAGAAGAGGATGAGGTACAGGGTATTACAGCCAGCCTGCCATCACACACGTACAACAACCACAAGGAGATCCGCTGGGGGGTAATGACCATGTCTTCTGACGTTGTTTGTCACTGAAGTGTAGACGTTGTTTGTCACAGATCTACAGCTACTACGCTGTGCAATCCAACCTTATTTTTTGATAGTTCCTTTCCATAGCCGTAGGCGGTAACTCATACAGGAAACCTGCTTCTCAGATTGTGATCGGTGCTCACATATGATAGCAGAAATTGGAAGACTCATTTGAAGATAAACTTGAAAAGGAGTTGGCGGCTGAGAATGAGAAGGCTGAAGCAGAGGGCAAAGCAGAAGGTGAGGAAGGAAAGGTGTGTATCTATCCTTCCCTGGCTGGGTTGGTTGTGGAGAGCTTCAGCAGAAGGATTTTTGAAAGCTATGTCCGTTTTGTAGGCCATGGAACCTTATCTGTATCTGATGTTGAAAGGCACGGTGTATGTCCTCCTGCAGAAAAGGGCAGGAGAAGGGAAGGCAGGAGGGGCTAGTAAAAAATCCAAAAAAGCTTCAGGTGCAGGGAGGGGCGCGAAACAAGATCCAAATGTTGCAGCTACTGCCCCTCGTGTGAAGTCAGAATTGACAATGCCTGATGTGTATGTGTCAGTACAAGTGCTTCCCTTAGTTCTGTGGTTGGTGGCCTGATGACGTCGTTTTGCAAATTTGCTGTCTCAAAACGTAACGTTATGTGTCAATAGGGATGAAGAGACTGAACAGAAAATTTTGGAGGATCTTCGAAACCGTGCCAAGCTGAGCAGTGCTGCCCTTCCATCAGTGAGCTTCTATTCGTTTATCAACACACATAACAGGTCTAGTTACTTGATCGCGTCCTTCTACTGTCTCACACTCTTTGTCACTACACCATTGTGATTGAGTATGAGGGTTGTTAACTTGACAGTTTCTTTTCAGCCTGAACTGCGCAACTGTGTCAGCAGACGGCGCTATTGTAGCTGGAGGTTTTTCTGATTCATCTGTGAAGGTGGCCTGATTCATCTGCTCATGGTCCTCCTGGTTTCTGAATGTCTTCATTATTGTTTACCGGAAAGAGCCCTATGGCTTAAAGATCGCAATGCATTTGTTGTGGAAGCCTAACCATATGTGGATCTCTGATGTACTTAAAGCTAAGAATTGATAATGCAGGTGTGGGACATGGTTAAGATTGGGGAGCAACAAGAGCATCAAGAGAATGGTTGGTGGTCTACGATATTTTTTTCTAATTTTATGGGGTTCCTTCTGAGGTGGATGTATGAAGTTTGTGTTGTATTTTTCCGTGGAGCAAACTCTGCACTACGACAGTCTTCTGAACTGAGTGGTTGTTTCTTTTGTGCATGTCTCCGCAGGTGTTGCAAATGGCAATGGAACGAGTGAGGGAAAGGCAGCCCTAGTGGACTCAAAGGCAGCTTACACTCTCCTAAGTGGGCATGCAGGGCCAATTTATGCAGTTGATTTCAGCATGGATGGAACCTGTCTTCTTTCGGCATCAGGAGATGCTACTGGTGCTTCACCTGCCTGGACGGTTTCTCTTGTGCAGAGATTCCACTATCTTGTCTTTAGTTTCTTGCCCTGATATATTCGTCTTGTGCCCTTATGGATGCTGCGCTGAGCACAAGGTGTCGTAAGCCGTTAACTAACATTTAGCTTTGCTGGGATTCACAGTTCGACTATGGAGCCTGACTTTCAATGCCGATCTGGTCGCCTACAAAGGTCACAACTATCCTGTATGGGATGTCAAGGTGCAAATCTACCAGTGTTCACGCTGCAGCTATCGTGGGCTTTTCAAGAAACCTATCCCTTGGCAGGGCTGACAGAATGGTTCTTATTTGTCTTCAGTACTGTCCGATGGGACATTATTTTGCGAGCGCGTCTTATGACAGAACTGCCAGAATATGGTCAACCGAAAGGAGTCAGCCTCTCAGGATCATGGCAGGACACCTCTCAGATGTAGATGTACGTGAAGTTCCAACCAAGTGACTTGAGGCCATGAGATGAATCACGATCTGTATGCGTGAACATGGAGTGATGAGGTGTGATGCATGACACTTGTGCAGTGCGTACAATGGCATGTAAATTGCAACTACATAGCCACTGGTTCCAGTGACAAGACTGTGCGACTGTGGGATGTTCAAACCGGAGAGTGTATGCGGCTCTTCACCGGTCACCGGGGGATGGTTCTGTCTCTTGCCATGTCGCCAGACGGACGTTACATGGCTTCGGGGGATGAGGATGGAGCTATAATGATGTGGGATCTGGGAACAGGCCGTTGTGTCACACCTATGCTGGGCCACAGAGGATGTGTTTGGTCCCTTGCTTTCAGGTTCGCGGAGGCTCTGGTTTAATAAGCACAGTGATGTAAAGTCAGAGAGAGGGTTCTGGTTGTTTTCAAGGCTGTGGTGGTAACCTGATGATTGTGATGCAGTGGTGAAGGGACACTTCTGGCATCTGGTTCAGCAGACAACACCGTCAGGCTCTGGGACGTCAATGCAAGCAACAAAGTGGCGTCACGAAGCGACGATAAGTACGTATATGTTTGCGCTAACGAAGTTGTTATCAGCAATAACAGCCTGTCAACTCATGCTACTTACTGCAATGCAGGAGCACAGTACGGCGTCTAAGGCTCCTAAAAACCTTTCCGACCAAGGCAACTCCTGTGTACAGTCTGAAGGTACTCCACGCTGTCCCGCTATGGTGGGTCGGGATATTGTGCTCTCACTCTTGCTTGATGCTGCTGTATCGGCTTTACGTGTGCAGTTCTCAAGGCGCAACCTCTTACTCGCGGCTGGTGCCTTCAGTCCAATCAAAGCGTAGATGGGTATCCGATAGTCTGGTCCAACCTCTTACTCGCGGCTGTTACCTTCAGTTCAATCAAAGCTGCTTAGACTGGGTCGGTAGTCCGGCCCACGTTCGCGGAATGGAATGTGTCCGAACATGCGGTCTTGTCATATTTTGCGTCTATGAAAAGGTCCTTGAGCACAAGCAGACGGCCTGCTTCCGGGAACATCACTTGGCCTTTCCATCCTGCTCCATCTTGCCTCATGCTCTCGCTTTGCATTTCGGGCCCGGGCAGGCGGGCGGCCCCAAGTGTTGTGACGCTGTACCACGTTCTCTTCCTCCCAATTCGCGCAGGGGGAGCACCTCGAATTTCACATGCCCACGAACCGTGTGCGCCAGCCACGAGCGGGAAACGCGCTCGCCATCTCCTCTCAGGCTGCCCGTGCGCACCACATATTTGCTCCAAGTTGCTAGGATCCAGCATATCTCACACCCATAGCTCAGGCCAATTCATACGCTCGTTTGGGCAATGACTTCTCGCAATTCTGAGCTCCGCGTGGATCTGTTGCAGGGGATCTAATTTGCAGAATCTGGTACCGGTTTGCATGTAACAGAGGCGACATTCTGCCCGCGGAATGTCGTGGGGACTCGGGAGTTGGAAGAGGCAAGGGGACGCGTTCCACCTAACCCTGGGCTATGGCCAGCAGCAACCAATTGTCGATTCTTCCCCGAAATCTGTCAAAGATGGGTTGGTTCTCAAGCTGGGAGACCCCAAGCCACCTGCTGGAGCTGCGCCGGATCTGGCATCCGGTTGCAGGTATCGGGTGCAACTGGATTGGTCAGCGGGTGACGATGAGGACCAAGTTGTCCTCAAACTTCAGTCTCAGCTGATGGTTACTTTGCCGGCACCACACGACGAAGTTAAAGTACATCTAGTGGTGAATGAGGGAGAACAGCCCCCTCTTATCGACGGACTTCTTGCAGATGATGACGCTCGCCAGAATGACTTGCATCAGACTGTGGCTGTGGTTCTTCAAGTCTACAAGCGGAGAGAGTCGCTCAGAGTGGTGTCCATGTCCAGGACACCGGGTTCTGGACCTGTCTCCGATGGATTGGGAGTTGTGGCAAGAATACTGGACCCTGGGGCCCTGGAAAAACTTGCTCTTGGAGGCGTTACTGAAGAATTGCTGGGTTCCACCCAGCATTGGCGCTCAGTCACAACCCTCAACTTGTCCACTTGCGCTCTCGCTGTAAGTCTGCCACTGGCCAATTCCTCGCTGTCCTGTTTACTAGGCTTTGAAATCAGTCATTTCTAATTATCTGCAACCGTCGCGTGTGCAGGCATTGCCTGCAGAGCTTATGCGCCTGCCCATGCTTGAAGAGCTCTATCTTGACAACAACAAACTGACTATGCTGCCTCAAGAAGTAGGCCAGCTTACACGTTTACGAGTGCTTCGAGTCGATCAAAATCTGCTCATCTCTCTTCCCGGTGAGTGCTTGAACCTGGAATTGGCATGCGGCGCTGTCTCACCACTTTGATCTTGTATGAGCTTTCATGTGTTCCACTTCAAGACGATGGCTCTTGTTCTGTGCTGGCCATATATGCAGCGGAACTGCACAAGTGTGTAGGATTAGTGGAGTTGTCCTTGGAGCAAAATAAGTTAGTCAGACCGCTGCTGGATTTCAGGTGATGCCTTGGCTCGTAAGCTTCCCTAGCCGGAGAAACTGTCATTAGTTTTGTCGTCCAGCCACAACTTAGCCCTTCAAGTTTTGTGCATCATGATCGTTGAAAGGGAAGCTAACCGACCGTTCTTGTACTGTTTTCAAGCAGGGCAATGGTGAAATTAAGAGAACTGCGACTCTTTGGCAATCCTGTAGAATACCTTCCTGAGATTCTTCCTTGTACTAAACTACGTTATCTCTCATTGGCTAATGTACGGATTGAAGGTGACGAGTCCCTTTCACACGTCGATGTCAGCATCGAGGTGAGCTTGGTTGGGCTGATTTCTTGTCAATGTGCTTCATGTGAATGTTCTGACAGGTTCGACTGTCTTTTTGTGGTGTGCTCTGTAGGCTGAAACCGCCTCATATTTTGCTGCTTCAAAGCACAAGCTCAGTGCTTTCTTCTCCCTAATATTCCGATTTTCTTCTTGCCAACATCCTCTGCTGGCATCTGCTCTCGCAAATATTGCCCAAGATAATAGCAACCGAGCTGCCATTGGGAAGGACGAGAGTGCTGTTAGACAACTCCTTAGCATGATGCTGAGTGAAAATCGGCATGTGGTGAGTGCAAAAATTGTGGTCGATGTGCAGAAATGGCCAACGCCATCTCTCTGGCCTATGTAGAGTCTACAGGAATACTGCATTTGTGTCAAGCTGGCTATACATGTGATTCCAACCCTTACTTTTTGATTGGGCAGGTTGAGCAAGCATGCCTTGCATTATCATCGTTGGCTGCGGACCCATCACTTGTACTGCGGTTAATGAGGGCTGATGTGATCCAAGCCATAGAGCAAGTTTTAAGATCAACGATACCGGAGCTACTTATGTCTGTGCTTCCAGTCATTGCCAATCTGGCGTTTACTTCTGATGCAGTTGCTTCAAAAGTGCTGACAAAGGAGATTTTCAGGCGTCTGAAATTACTGTGCGCTCACAGCCACAGCGAGGTCTGTCTGTTTCTTGTATGCTTGGTCATGTTTGGAAAAGCAATACTGATTGCCGGCACACTGGGTAAAATTTCAGTCCTCAAATGGATATCCTGAATGCTGTTATTCATACCTTTTCTAGAGGAACAGGTGCAAAGAAGAGCACTTTTGGCAGTTGGTAACTTAGCATTTTGTTTGGACACTCGCCGCCAACTGCTTGCATCTGACAGTCTCCGTGAGCTGCTTCTTCGGCTTTCAGCAGCGCCGAATGAACGTATCTGTAAAGCAGCAGTACGCGTTCTGGCCATTCTTGGTACTTGACACACTGAACGTCTGTCTGAAAGTTTGCTGTTCACTGTATATTGAAATATTGTCTGAGTATCAAGCGCATTTTACCTCAGGCGAGAATGAATACCTGCGGCGGGCTGTTAAAGCACGGCCTCTGCCCAAGAGAGGATTGCGTATTCTGTCAATGGATGGAGGAGGCATGCGGGGGCTGGCAACTGTGCAAATGCTGAGGAGAATAGAAAAAGGGACAGGAAAGAAAATTCATGAGCTATTTGACTTGATCTGTGGCACATCAACTGGTGGGATGCTTTCTGTGGCTCTGGGCATAAAACATTTGAGCCTTGACCATTGTGAGGAGATCTACAAGAATTTAGGTTCTTTACCAAACTCTACATTACCAGGTTATGGTAGTAGCTGACTTTTATGAATGTGAATGTTGAGCTCCAAAATTTGTGTTTGGATTAGGAGACCTACAGCAGCCTTGTTTGTGTGAACAGGAAAACTGGTTTTTGCTGTGCCAATCCCTAAGGACAACGAAGCAGCATCCTGGAGGGAGAAAATAGACCAGCTTTATAAAAGTTCATCCCAACAATTCCGTGTGGTTGTCCACGGCTCAAAGGTGGATTTCAAGATAGGGTTGTCAGTGTTGCAAATGTCATACGCGCGCGTACCTGATCTGACATGTTTTATGGATGTAGCATAATGCAGATGAATTTGAACGACTGCTGAAGGAGATGTGTGCGGACGATGATGGGAATCTCCTGATAGAGTCTGCTGTAAAGGGTGTCCCCAAAGTTTTTGTTGTGGCAACCTTAGTCAGTGTCACCCCTGCTCAACCGTTTGTGTTCAGGAATTATCAGGTATACCGCAAAAGTCAAGTGTATTCTGGAGCACATTGCTTCTCAGCTTTCCTCTTTTTCTCTTAACTCATAACGTTCTTTCCATATTGCAGTACCCACCAGGAACATCAGAGACATCATATTGGACAACTGACGGACCAGCTTTAGGAACAGCAACTTCTACAGTTCCTTTGACTACGCGGCGTACTGCATTCTTTGGGAGTTGCAAGCATCATGTGTGGGAGGCCATCAGAGCTTCGTCAGCAGCTCCTTACTATTTGGATGATTTCGGCGATGGTAGTGCCATGGACACATCTCTCATATGCTCTAGTGCAGTATGCAGAACAGTAGTTTTCTTGGCAGCTGCACATGCTCACTACACGTGTCGCAGAGACCAATCGCTGGCAAGATGGAGCTATCGTTGCGAACAACCCAGCAATCATTGCCATTCGTGAAGCTCAACTTTTGTGGCCAGATATACCTATAGCTTGTTTGGTTTCCATAGGCTGTGGTAATCTTCCTGTGAAGGTACATTATTGATTTGTCAAGGTTAAGAGTGGAATTTGTTATGAATGGTGGGAAACACCTTAGTTGGTGCTGATTGTGTTTTGGCTGTAATCCTGAAGACCCGTGGCAAAGGAGGATGGCGTTACATTGATACGGGACAGGTCCTGATTGAGAGTGCATGTTCTGTTGAGCGAGCAGAAGAAGCACTGGACACACTGCTCACCCTTCTTCCCAATATACAGTATTTTCGCTTCAATCCAGGTGCACCCCTCCAGCTTTCCGCCACACCTTGCCACATTATATCAGTTTACCCAGCTTATGATAGCATTGACACATCTTAGTCTGCAAAACTGGAAGTCGTGAATAGTGAGCAGACCATGCATAGGGGTGGCGCTGGTATTTACTTTTTGTGGAGAACAGTGGGCCCTGTTTTCTGAGATGGGCACTTGCACTTCACAGTGGATGACAGATGTGGAATGGAGCTTGATGAGACTGATCCAATTGAGTGGGTTAAGCTTGAAGCTGCCACACAAGAATATGTGGAGGCTAACAGCAAAGCTTTTGAAGAGGCCTGCAACTGCTTGGTACCCCCAGTATCAGAAGACCAGAGTCTGCCTGAGAGATTTCGAAACAGCCTCGGAGTAGTGTCATCGCTGAATGGACGAGGTCAACATGTTTTGAGATTTTTGTGCCCCTTTCAAACAATTTGCACTTTGTCATGTGAAGCTGTGTCCAACTGACAATCAATTATGTGGTATAGGTTGGGATGAGACAGGTCCCGGGCTAGGTTGGAGACGCAGAGTGCTGATGGCTGAAGCAATTCGATGCCCGGAACTTGCAAATCCAACACCACATACACGGTACCTGGAAAGCTTTTGTTCACGCCAAAACATAAAGCTTGAGCTTTTCAACAGTGTTCCAGCAGCCTCAAAGGTGCCTGGTCCTGTTCGGACACCCTTTACATCTCCTCCCTTCATGGGTAGTCTGTCTGTTAGTCCTCATGTTTTCAGTCCTGATTTGAGTGCGCATCCATTGGGTCGGCTGGAAGTTCCTCATCTGAGCCTAGATGGAAGTTCAACAACGAGAGCAGCTAACTCACCACCTGGGTCCCCTCCCCTGGGTCCACACCAACTTAGTGGACCTTTGTTGGCAATTCATGAAAAGCTACTCAGCTCACCACAAGTCGGCATAGTGCATTTGGCCCTCCATAGCGAATATGAGGGGCTTGTACTGAGGTAAGTTCTAGTTAGATGCTTTGTTCACTTGCTTGGCGGCCAGCTTTCTAGTGGTCTAATCGTGGAAGTTGACCTTGTATGGAACAGCTGGAAGACAGACCACATTGCTGTGGCGGATCCTGGGGAGACATCGGAAGGATTTTTGCAAAGTGTTGTTACAAGCATCAGGCAGTCTGCTGAACGAAACCGGAGAAAAGGGAGTACGCCAGTTCTCAACATTTCAAGTCTTGCCAATCTTGTAACAGAATACCCTTCATTTATGCTGGCAGGGGCCCTGCATCGATTTACTGGCCGCCATACCCAGGTTTGTAGATTTGTTTGCTTGTAAATCGCTTAAAAGAAACTGTTCGTTGTCGGTGAATGTATCCTGTAGTCTTACGTTGGTTCTGATTTAAGTCGTATTTTCCACTTGTCTACGCAGGTACTTGCAGATGGACAGGAAGTTGGAGCCTACTTGTTCCAGCGAACAAGGCCAGCATCGTATCTATCGGCGGAAGATGTACACATGATGGTATGACATGCTGATGTTGCATAAGTTGCATGCTCAAAACATACAATTGTTAGACGTCTCATTCTGCTTGTGAATTGTAGTGAAGTCTCATGATGCGCACGAACTTTCGACATCAGGCAACTTGAGCTGATTCGTTTTTCACCAGGATGGCTCCGGCATTCGTATGGTGCTTGATGCTTTTGTGTTTTTTCTTTTCTACAGGTTGGTGATTGGCGTGGTCGAATAGTCATTTGCAGTGGGTCGTATGGTCCTCCTGCATCATTGGTAAAAGCATTTTTGGACGTTGGAGCCAAAGCGGTGATTGCTCCGGACACAGAGCCAACTGATATGAGTGCGAAAGGGGAGACCGCAACTGGTTCAAGGGATGGTACAGATAATGAGTTTGCGCGTTTTGTAATAGAGGACGAGGAGATCGATGAGGAGATCACTCCAGGCAGTCCCTGCAGTGACTGGGAAGATGAGGAGCGGCTACTCAAAACGGATGAATCCGAGGAGAAGGATCTTGCTGCCTTTCTTGGTGTTTTCTATGATGCGCTGTTCAGGGAAGGTGTTGGAGCCGAGGTCGCGCTTAAGCGGGCCCTCGATGTTCAGCCCCAGCGATCATACGCCTGTCATTTGCCAACCAGGTAACTGTGTCGCCGCAAACAAACCGACTTCAGCTTTGGGTCCAGGAAAAGGTGGCTGCATTGTCTAATGGATGCAATGCGTAAGCATTGTATTGTAACACTGCAAGTATCCATTGCACCAGAAGGAGAAAACAGTATTTGTGAAGAGTTTCTGGAAACCTCCCTTTGCCATGTAACCTGAGCAACGCGAGCTGCGAATACCGCAGTGCCCAGAACCACAAGTAAGCTTGGTCTTCAGATGGACAAGTTGATTGAAGGTTTGTCGACATGGGGTCCTTTTAGTCCCCCTTCGACTCGTGCTTAGGCACAATGGAAATGCCTCGCACGATACTCTATTGGAGGCTTTCGTGCGATTTTTGCTAGTCTTCGCTTCTAAAATACAAGTGGTAACCCCGTAGGAAGCGGGCACTTAGCTAAGCAACACTCACCGCTTTCCACACGGTGACAAACAGACTAGCATGGACGCCTCCAGTCCAGATTGCAAGTCCTTCATCCGGGTGGGCACATCTGAATATCCCAGCCAGCGATGTAAGGTTTCCTTGACTTGTAACACTAAGAGACACAGTGAGGACTTTTCACCACTCACCTTGTGTACTTGACGAGCAACACTTTTGGCCGACCGTAATCTGGAGCCATGGAAGCAAATTGATGCTAACAAGTTTCCACCAACAAGAAGAAGTGGCAAACTCAGCCAAGTAAGATCCAGCAGCTTGATTCTGTGCCCCCAGTGAGAGGCAACGGGAGGATAGTACAATGGAACCTCTCCTGCCTCTCCAACCCTTCTAGCCAGATTCTTTATGACCAGCAGTAATCCTTCTGCCTGCCTACCTTCCCGCAACAGTGCTAAACAGTTACCTGGCGTCAAGCTCGACAGCCATCCATTTTCTGAACCCCACAGATATGTTTGTCTCAATGTCTTCTCTAGAGCTCTGCCGACTTCTACCTCAAGCCTCCCATCAGACCGAACGAAAAACAACAAAATGTTGTTACCATCTGATTCCGTGTCCATCTTCCAGAAGCTAAACAACATTTGGGCAAACGACTTGGCTGAAAGAGACGGATTGCCTATGGCTTCTACTGTCACCAATGTGACCTCTGTTCCTGTGTTGTACCGCAATGCATGAAGAACAGAGTTGATATGCTCCACAACAGCTCCGCTCATTAAGCCTGCTTGATCTGACACCCAGCACCCCCATTCTCGAGGATCTGGGATTTCGTAGACCGAGTTATAGGCAGCTGCTCTTGCTAGGGTGAGGTCCACTAGGTAAGCCACATGCTCCATTGATTCCGCGTTGCTGTGCAAAGCAGTTTCAACGTCTGGATCAAACTCTGCTGATCGCCTGTCATGAACTGGCAATCCAGGAGGGGGAGAACTCTCCGGAAGAGTGCGCCCCTCTCCAGAAAGCCGCGTCCGGATCTGAGTCAAAGAAGGATGCGGAATTAGTGAGACGTCAGGTGAATCCACTGGCAGCTTGTGCTTGCCCACCATCGCCATGCTCATGCCGATTCCCAGCATAAGAGACACAGCTGCGGTGACCAAGGCAGCACCGATCGTCCCTTTCCTGCCACTGCCTGTTCCCCTCTGTGTCACACCCACTCCCTGCACAATGTGCACATCCTCTACTAACCAGCTGGCCCCATTAGCTGGACCGGCAGATGCAGAACTGGTGAAGTTGGAGTGGAACCAGGTAGTGCTACTCGATCCTTGTTGGTGCCCAATTTGATCCCTCCGGTGCGACGATCCAGCCGATCTGAAGGGACTATAGTACGAGAGCAAGGATCTGCGCCGGTTCTTAACCACCAGTCTCCTGTGCATCTGATTCTGCATCCTCATCCTTTCTTGCCTCCGCCTTCTCCACGAACATCCTGACTTGTCCACGTCTTGAAATTCGTCACCTGGATGCTGCTGCGATGCACAAGCCTGCGGATTGCCCCAAGCCTTTCCACGTCTCACACTCACCTTGCTCAATAGTCTGATTCTCACCACCCCTGAGCTTGGGGCACAGGGCCCGGACCCCGATCCCAGATCGTAGTGCACGCTCCAAGTTGCCATCCTCGGATTGAGCTCAACTGCCCACCAACATTCTGGCCGGCAGCTGTGACAGTCACCCTTACACTCTCACTGGATGCCGTCAGGTAGCTCTCAGCCGGCCATTTGGACGGATGCCATCGAACATTGCAAGTCAGTGGATGGTTCTGGATAATATTCATGTAGCTCCATCCAACAAGCCGAGGAACGACATCAGAGAAGAACTAAAATTCTACTCCACTCAGAGAAATGTAGCAATTGGTGGACAGTTGGCAGCAGGCACTGGCAGACTGGTGCCGGATAACACTGGCTCATCGGACCGTGCACCTCCACCTTCTCTGTGGCTTTCCTTTGTTCAACGTTTCTGGCTCGGCTTCAAAGGTCCAGACTTGGTTGGGAGTCGGACTCGCACCTTGGTTGGGGTAGGTGGCTGACAGGTGGCGACCGCATCCCACCCACTTGTGGGTCCCATCTAACAAGTGTTCCAGGGCGCTCTTCCCCTCCGAGTCCATATCATCCAAGTCAGGTCTATGATAGACCGGTTTTGGAGGGTACTTCTTGTTTCCAGGGTTGGAGCCTTGGAGGGGCCTCCCGTGCTCCTTTTTGTTGCGCGAATTTGATCCCCTGACTTCTGGTTGATGTAGCGCAGCAACCCTTTCCCCTCCGCCCTTTCTGCCATTCCCAAGCTTCCACAGGCATACAGGCGGTCCTCATCAGGAACAAGTCCTTCAACCTTCGCTATATGACTCCATTATCCTCCAACGTCCCAGGAAGGGGCAAAGCAACCGATGGCTCGTTTTGGCCCCAAAGTGACCGAGCGACTCAAAACGAGAATTTGGCCTCCTTTCTTGTCCACTACTATAATTTTACCCTGATTTGGACACGGAGACCCTTGAGCCATTGTATCTCATGCTTTGCTGCGCATTTCAAGATTTTCAGCGCAAAAGACAAGCATGAGCAAGACCTGGAGTTGGCCCCTCGATTGAAGATTCTAATTGATGCGTTTCAACCCGACACGAGATTCCTGATTTATGTATGGTTTGCGACGGCTTTGAAGCTCCCCTACCGCGGGCTCTCTTGTTCACCCGCTCCTACCCAGTCATCATAAACGCACCACAAGAAAATGTCGATCCTCCGGTCAGTTTGACCGGTGGTTGCCGGGCTTTTAAAAAACCCATGGTCAGCGAGAGTCGAAATGTGACACTTGAATGGCACTTGCGCTTAGGTGTCCAAAACATGGTACATGGAAAAACTCACACTTCATACATGAAAGGGAAGAGAAAGAAGGTGAAGGTAAACTTTTGGTGAATTTGACCGAGTGTTGATCGAGAGGACTTGAAAGGCCCAATGAACCAGACATCAAAGATCATATGTTAGAACCCTTGCTGAAGATTTCTCCCCTTGGGTTGTTTTGATTTATTTTTAAAATACCAAATTAAAAAAAATCAAAGATCATATATGAGGCGGGCCCCGCTGCCCTTTGTACTATATGAAGCCTAACGCGAATCAGAAAGTTAACCCTTAAGTGACCAGGCTATTTTTTGGATTTGTTTTTAGGCTAAATGTTTTCATTTTCCTTGCCCAATCTATATACAACTCTTTTTTTTGGGCTCCATGAAAATTTATGTCTTCTGTCCTCCCTTCAAGAGTGACACCGTACTCAAAAGTTCAACAGACCTCTATGGTTAAGCAACCCTCTGGGGCGGATCATTCCTAGGAGAAGGTACCTCCCACTCTCGATTACTGTGGTCCTTGTAGGCCTGTCTGTTCTGGAACTCTTCGGGGCCGACCTGCCTTGAGGAATGACATTGTATCCAAGAGTTCATTGGAACTCCGTAATTAAGCAACCCTGCAGTTGCATCACTACTAGGATGGGTTACTTCCCATTCCTTGTGGCCCTTGGTGGCCCACTTGTTGTGTGCTTTGCTTCATAATGACAAGGTGGTTCTCCTCTTCCTTTCCATGTCGTTTGAAAAATTTTCTGCTCCTTCACTATGCTCCCCCTTTTTTTCGAGTCAGTTCACGAAGGCATAGACGCTTGAGTAGGCAAGAGTGTCTTTGTTTGGTTCCAGCTCATCTTACCTCAAACATTTGAGCTAAATTTATCCGCAATGAAAGACATGGTCATGTGCACCCTCGAAAAAAAAGAAGCATCATTCGAGCCTTCTACTATGTCCAAACCATTTTCCATGTACTAAACATGTTTTGAGCAAAAAACTAGAGCTTGGGAAGCATGCTTGAAAAGCACATTGTAAAATATGTCTGGTCAATGTCCTATAGATGCTCACAGCTATGCACATTTTTTTCAGTGTCAAATCTCGCATGTTGCACATCCCTCTTGCAACTCCGGTCAAAGGTCTTAGAGCCAATGGCCGTGCGGGAAAAAACCACGTATCTCAAATATAACGAATCCAAACTCGGCAGACTTCTGAGGCATCCTGAACGAAGACGAATCTAGACGATATGTTGATATATTACTTAAATAATGAGTAAATACAAAACAAGCTAGTAGCACAAACAGAAATTTATGTAACAAGGGGTGTGAGCACTAGACAAGATGCATCACACTACATGCACAACCAAATAATAAAGCCTACCTCTGACAATGAAGCTTGTTGAAGACTTTTAGATGAAGTTTTTGAAAGTTGAGGACTTCTTACAAAGTTTTTTTAGTGTTGCCTAGTTTGATCTAAGGAAAATATACAATACAAAAAACTCCCGAGAAAATGAAGCTTTAGATCCCTATTTAACCTTAAAGGACGAAGAAGCAACTCATTTTGAGTTGTTTTGGGTGCGTTATGCCAGCTTTGATTTTTTAGCACCGCTTGAAGAGCTCAGACCTTAGAACAAAGGTATCGGGCACTGTAAGGACCAAGCTCATTTTTGGAACAGCAAAGTTGGATACCATCTTCAAGCCCATCTAAGAGGTGGATAATTCTACCACCTCTAGGTAGCTTGGTTGGCCCATTTTTGTGTTTGGAAAATCCCAAACAGCATTCTTGGATAGAGGCTGAATTTTTTGGTGGATGTCCATGATGGTGTCATGTAGTTATGGTGAAGTTTGCTCAAATGTCATTTTTTCGTAACATGGAAATCCCATAGTCCATGGTCAAGCTTGCTCAAATGTCGTTTTTTTGTAATAAGGAAATCCCACAGACCATGGTCAAGCTTGCTCAAATATCGTTTTTTCGTAAGTGTAGCATGGAAGTCCCACATGCCATGGTCAAGTTTGCTCAAATATCGTTTTTTCGTAAGTGTAACATGGAAGTCCCACAGAACCATGGTCAAGTTTGCTCAAATGTGGTTTTTTCGTAACATGGGCGTTTTTTCGTAACATGGAAGGCCCGCTAACCCACACTATCTCGAAATTGTTGGAAGAGACATGAATAGCCTCTCTTTTTTTCTCATTAGATAAGAGGGTGGAACTCACCATGCTAGTAATTATACATATGAGAACATAGACATCACATTTTTTTATTCAATTAATTATACTAAAATATGACTAAATCACCCAAGAAACCCGATAATGCAGGAAACTGTTAGATCAGACAAACTTAACAAGAACGGAGATTTTATTGAGGTGAAAAAACGATGGGAAAAGCCCATCTAGGAGGGGACAACCAAAGGGGACCAAGGGGTCAAGGTGAAGAGGAGCAACTAAGCTTAACCAGGTACTAAAATAGTATAAGTAGTAACACCCCCTTTTTAGGGAGGTGGGGCAGTCACACAGTTAGTGACAAAAACATCACCAGACACCAGCACTAGGCCTCCAAGTAGCCCGCCGTCCTTCCACGGGAAGGCTCGCTGTGCTGCGCTATTTATTCCAGCAAGAGTCAACAAGAATACATGAGAGATCAGAGAGAGCTCCTTATCTTTGCCTAAGCTAGGAGCTTAGCTCTCTCCCCTCGATCTCCTCCTCAACAGCTCTCCTCTAGCAGGCTCACACTCTAGGCTCCCAAGGCCTCTAGGCTCCAAAGTCCTATCCTCACAACAGTGTAGCTCCCAAGTGCTAGGATCCTTCTAGACATGCTCACACTCCAGGCTCCCAAGGCCTCTAGGCACCAAAGTCCTATCCTCAAGAGTGTAGCTCCCCATGCTAGGATCACAAGATGCTTCTCTAGGGCTAGCCTCATCTCCTTATATAAGGAGGCTTACATCATTTCCAAAGTAACTGCTTAAAGCAAATTTTCTTCCTTAAGCCCTAAGCTAAGTCTTACCACCACTACTTACAACTTACTAACTAGATCCAGGGCTGCATGCTTCTCATGCAAGGCTTATTACTTAAGTAGTTATAGTTATTATAATTTATCTTTTATTATATAATTAAACAACAAAATGTTACAGCACGGCACGTTCCATAGGTTTTTCAGTTCAAGCGATGTGCACCTTTCAGTTCAAGCGATGTACACTGCCTACATTAGCCGTCCTCCTAAGGGTTTTCTTCCTCTCGTGGGTAGATGGGTTTCCATCTCTTTTTCATAATAAAGTCTCCTGTTCCCCATTAGCTGTCTACGTGTCTACAGTAGCTGTCTACGTGTCTACAGTAGCTGTCTACTGTAACGCCAATTAGATAAAAGATAACTGCGTCAATGTTGCCAATGTGGCCATTCGACTGTTCGCAGGAGTGATCCATATAGTCTTAACACCTAAACTGTCGTGGCAATCTCTGTGCTTGCCGGCTTTTTTGATCCGGTCCCATTCCTAGTTGCTCTTTTCTGTGCTTGCATCTTGCTTGGTGGAAGGTGCAGTCTGCTAACCAAAGGCTTTGGAGCCCTTGTGATCCTGTCAAAACCTCGTACACAAACGCACGCTGCATTTGTACAGAAACATCCAGTGAGCAGGTTTACGAGCTGGCCGGGTAACCAATTCCACAATTTTCAAAGCACCAAATAGAGAGAGAAACCGCAATTGTTTTGCAGCATTACCTGACCAACCACATTCTCGAATCTCTTCCATGGTCATCCCTGTGACATAGCAGGAGCTTGAGATTCATTGGGGCTAACAACTACTATAGGTTGCTGCCAAGAACCACAAGGCAACTGGACAAGCCATGCTTGAGCACAGTGTCACTGTTCAGTTGGGGAGACATACCTCTGTAGATGTTTGTGGCCGTTGTTCCAAAGAAGACCTTCTGCCGTTTCAAACTCCATAGCCAGCCTCTTGGCACTACGAGGGGGTCAATACTACTCCTGTGATCCGCAAAAACCTGGACCATACCACAGGTATAAGATTTGAGATAACTTTCAACAAATCAACACCAGCTGAACCTCAGATGCCCACTGAGTTTAAAAGTGCAGGTACTACCTCGTTCTTCTGGAAGTACGTCCCATTCAAGGGGAAGGTGCCTCTCATAGCTGTTCTGCAAGGTATCTGTCATGAGCAACAGATGAGTGTGAAGAACTATGACTTCCTTTCGTGTGGAACGGGAATGACTTATCAGGTCCAACCCAACGTAGGAGGAACTTAACGTCAAAAAGTATTATTGCAGACCCTCACCAGTAGTGTTCCTCTCACAGTCTCTGGGTCCTCCACAGTGTCAGGTTGAGATGACTTCTCACGACCAAGGGTGCTTGACAGGAACTGTGAGCCTTCTCCTGCAAAATCCAGTTTGTGCATTCAAGCTTACACTGTGCTGTCCTTTCAGGCAGTTGTATCTTCTGGGTTGCCTAGATGAAAGCTGTACCTGGGCTCCAAATTGCCAGCTGATAGTAATAAGGATCAGCCCCTTCCCTTGGTTCGACCTGAGAAGACAAGAGTCCTGAACTCAGCACAGTAATAAAATGTTGCATTCCCACTGTTGAATGCTGATACTCAATGCATAGGGGCTAATGCTGATTTACCTCTCTCAACAATGGATGATCGTCCGGAAGTACATACCTGCAACCACACAATAAAGATAGTGGCTGGTTGATCAGCAGGATGCTAAAGTGCGGTAAGCAAACATATCAAGGTACATAGGTTTGAGATCTTACACATCATGAGTTGTTCTCAGTCTCTCTTGTCTCTTTAGTGGTGTCGGTGACCGTGAAGCCATTTCCGGAGGGATTAGAACTAGCTCTCTGGACGATGAACTACCAAGTGGCAGGTCGTATGATATGGCATCGCCTCCGTTTGTCGTAAACTCTGGAGAGGCAGCTAAACAATCCCCGCAGTTGTTGGGAGCTGAACACTCCCCACAGTTATTAGGAGCTGAACAATTCCCACAGTTGTTGGGAGCTGAACAACCCCCACAGTTGTTGGGAGCTGAACAACCCCCACAGTTGTTGGGAGGACCACAAGTTGATTCTCTAGAGTCTAGCTTCCTGCCCAAGCTTGACAAGTGAGCAAGCTCATCCGTAGGGACCCGGCGATACTGGCTATATTCGTGCATCACCTCTTGATGGGCAGGTGTATCTAGATTCAGGAGGCCGGGCGCTCCAAAGATATTCTGAGATGAATGTGGTCCAGCTTGATATGATGTAGAAACTTCCTGATAATAATAATTCTCTATATCGGAGCAGTATGCCTCTTGAACATTAGGCTCAGGCGAGTTAGGTTCTTCAATGATAGGCTGGCAAGCGGATGACTGGAGATCCACTTTTGAACCTTCCAGAGGAAATCTTGGAGTCATATCTTCTGGACCTGTTTCTGGTGCCTCCAGTTGCAGGAGTGCACCTCCGTTCCCAGTGGCCTCAGGTCCTTTCAGCAGAAGCCTGGCGCTGTTCACAAGGAACTAGCAGCATTTAGTATTTACAGTTGGGACCCATACAGCAACACGACTCTTGTGGAAGTTAGGAACTGACCTGGCAGAGCTTTGGTAATGCTGGCATTGGTCTCTCATTGGACAAGCTTGACAATTCGGTTTACTTTTAGTGCAGAAAACCTGCATGGTCAGTACTTCTTGAGTTCAGTGTGACCTATCAGCTGTGATCCAAACTGAATAAAAAACTTAGGAGAGCTATACGTAGTTGACTGGCAGTAAGAACAGATGGGTGAGAAGAAGCAGAGAGAGAATTTACCTTACCGAAGGTGATCATCTGATAATGGAGTTCATATCTGCATAAGTTACCCCTCAAAAGTCATTGCCCTTCGCAAGCAACAGGATAGGGTCTGAACTATCCAGGTCTCCAGGAGACTTTTGTCAGAAGAGATAACAAGAGGCAAGAGAAGCGTACAGAGTTTTTTGATCCAGTGAACACAGCCTTGGCCACAAATATTGCTGTATAGTTGCCTGAACCGGATATCTGCAGATAAAAGAACTTTCTGTAAACAAGAGAGGATGTAGATGGCTTTCGAAGGACACTAGCCAGACAATAGTCTCTCAAGTCTTTGGAGAGGAAAACGTACAGCTCCAGGAGATGCAACTGAAGTTCCTCTGGTAAAGGTTCTAGAGGCACCCAACCAAGCCTCACAACTATCCTCCCAACATTTGTGTCGACCTGCCACATTAATCATGGCATTGCTGAAACAACAGGCATGGAAGGATACATAAAGGTGAACTCAAACAGCCAATGCCTACTCACTGGAAATGCGAGATGGTGGAGAGTCAACAAGCGGATGCACTCCACACTTTTGAGTCCTAATCCATGGATGCTGAGGAGAAAATCCCTGCATGCCAAACACCAGAACAAAAGTGTCAACCAAGTGTAGCTAAATTTGGAAACGCAAATGAAGGAGCACAAGGGCTTACAGCCCAATGACATACTTGGCGATATCCGGTGGAAGATCTCTTAGCCACTCCAGGTCGATGGTCCCACGATTTTGCTTGATGCAACTGAGGAAGTTCTGCAGGAGAAAGCACATCAAACAAGGTAGTTCTTGCAACATGAACCAACTTTGGAAAGCGCCTGATCAACATCGAGATCATTCTCACTTACTTTGGCAATCAATATGGGTAGGTTCATGAGGAATGGCAACATAAAAACAAACAGCTCAAGCAATCAGTCACTTATAACACTCTTGCTAGAAGGGAAGATGAGTTGGCTTACGTGTATTCTTCCAGACAACATATAATTCATTCCTCGTTCCCTGATTACTGATGCAACTTCTTGGACATCTGCCTTTAACACTGCTTCCCAATCAACAGCGTCTACTGGGGGATCTTTCCTAGGCACCTTTCCAGACGGTCGGGGAGGAATTATGTCTTTAACCAAGTCCCAATTAATTTCATTCTTCCTCCCTCCAGACATGGCCTCCATTTGTGCTCTCTGCGGCCCGGTTAAGCGAGGCTTCCTTGGTTTCTGTTTAGAAGTGTCATGTTCAGCACCCTTCAGCAGAGTTGGTCCTCCATCAGAAACATTATCCCCCACAACTGTGAGAGTTTCGGACATGCTTGCTTTCTGCTCCGGGGAAATACTGGCAATTGGAACAGCCCCATAATCACATTCTGCATCAACAATCCTGCGATCCTGCATCCGTGCAGAATCTGCATCGTGGTGATCTTCTGAACTGGAAATACAACAGAGTCCACTGCCATTATCCACATTAGCGGGCAGGTAGTCCCCGACCTCTATTGCATTGTCAGCATCTGCTTCCTGCTCAAGTTGCTTGTCAAATGCACCGTTCAACTGCTCACCAACTGTTTGTCTAGACGTGCAATCATTGCCTGCTTGACTAGGTCCACAAGCTGTACCTTGCCCACGGTCAGCAGCAGTATCCACGACCGCAGACGAGCTACACCGTCCATCATCCTCAGACCAGCTTGATACCAGCACCTCCGAGGACCTGGATGAATTGTCACAGGTGTGCTCGGGTGGAATTTGCTGATCAGTACATGCCCTGTTGCGGGCAACATCCTCTTGATGCCGCAATTGCGAAGCGCTTTCCACCTGCAAAGTTGCAGTTGCTTCATGTGTTTCTATGCTCATCAAGCAACTGCAGCTACTCACCCTAACTCCTGCATCCTCCTGTCGTCTGCCTTGGCAACGACAGTGTTCTCCTTGCACAGGTCTGTTGACTGAATTTGCAGTCAACGGCAGGGGACTGTCCAATGGACCGCCTGCGGGAATTCTAAATGACTGTAGGTAGTGGTAAACGGCTTTTCCCTGTTCCCTGCTCATGGGATTACCAAAAGAATCAAGGCAACCGAAGTTGCCATTTGAGCGGTGAGGAACAGAGTACCCTATCTCTGCCCTGACCCGCTCCTGATCCTGCTCTTCCCTGATCCTATTCTCCTCGCTTCCCAGCAGTGGGTTCATAACTGGAGGCAACTGATGGCTTGCACAGCTTTCTTCATGCACACTGGAATCCGGAGTGCGATCTGAAGCCAAATCCATGCAACTTGTGACGGAGCTGGGCCTCGTCACATCCATCCTGCAAGCATTGAGCTGGTCCTTGTCTCTGCCAGTCCCATGGAGACAGCTAGTGTTTGCAGAGTCGGTTCGTCCATCGTCATCTATGTCACGAAGACTTCCTACAGGATATTTCGCCGCAAGGGCCATGAAGGCGCCACTGCAATCCCAAAAGCACATGGAAACACGTTGGCACCTGCTGCTCCTCTATGAAAACAAATGCTGAAGACAAATGAGGCGGGAGCGAGCATACCTGGAAAGCTGATCAGACACGTTCTGCGTAAGGAATACGCCCACCACAGAATCCACAACTGAGCCCATCCAGGGACAGAATGTATGATCCCCTGCCAGCGGAGGAGAGAAGCGTAAGGACACCAGAGAGGAGGAGGAAGAGGAGGAGGAGCAGCAGGCAGAGGAAGAAACAGGATGTGAAAGTGCATACCTTGCACTTGGCCCACTCTACACAGAAACACGTCCACCAAGATTTTCATTTTAGCCCTCTCTCCTTCCCATTTCCTGGACTGGATGCCGTCCTCATCGATAGCCTGGACTTTGCCCATGAGGAAATTCCAGCACTTGATCGTTTCTGCATCCAGCACAGTCTTGGCTCTGAACTTCTTCCTCTTGAGCTTGAGGTCTTGATACACGATCATGTCGGTGGCCCCGTTGTGGGGTACAATTGCCAGCCTGAGCCTGCTGTCATCATCCGTGCATCCAGAGGCCTCCGTAAGCTGCGGCTGGTCCACAGCCTGAGGAGCAAGCGCCAGCTGCAGATTGTGCGCAGGGGGCCTGCCAGCCTCCAGGCAGTGCTGCTGAGCCATGGCGTTGTGAGACTGGAGGTGGGCATCGTCGGGGAAGGCATTCCGCACAGCCAGTGGAGAGGGAGAGATGGGGAGGATCCAGGGCTCCGGAGAGTCCGCATTGTGGAAAGGCTGGATGCTCTCGTCCGCATTGTGGAAAGGTTGGATGCTCTCGTCCGCATTGTGGAAAGGCTGGATGCTCTCGTCCACGG
This sequence comes from Anthoceros angustus, assembly GCA_010909165.1. Lineage (NCBI taxonomy): Eukaryota > Viridiplantae > Streptophyta > Anthocerotopsida > Anthocerotales > Anthocerotaceae > Anthoceros > Anthoceros angustus. Next base: position 434,846 of record MU008172.1, read on the forward strand.
TGCGGGCCGAGTGTGCGGAGCTGCGCCACACGGGACAGACCTGATTCCCTGTGCTGCTGTTGGCGGCATTGCGCTGGAAGGCGTTGGCAGTAACCACGACCTGCGACCAACTTTGGTACAGCCTACAGGAGTCACAGGTGCAGGAGTGCGGGTGCCCTGGCCCCGGTGCTTGCACCGTCACAGCTGCAGCAGCAGAAGAAGAAGCAGCTTTGGCCCTGCCCCTCCTGCGCGACGGCGCTGCCTGGCCCTCTGCCTTGCCCCTTCTCTTCCTCGCAGGCTTCTCCTTTTCCACGCTGTTGTCCACGAAGTTGCGAATGCGTTGCTCTGCTGGATCCACAGTCTCCTGCTCCGCAACAGGCTGCTGCTGCTTCCTGGGCCTGCCTTGCCTCTTCCGCGGCTTGTCCGCAGCATCCGGCTTGGGCGGCGCGGCCTTCTTCACTCGCACCTTGCGCTCCTTGAACACCTTGGGCGTGTACTTTTTCCTGGGCTTGTGCTCCGGAGTGGGCTCGCTGTTGAGATCGAAGAGGCCGGGGCCATCCGCCTTGCTCCTTCGGCTCAAGGGGACGGGGACGGTGTCGGCCAAGGGAGCCTCCTGTAGCTGCTTCTGCTGCACCTGAAAGGAAATTGGCAGCACCACCTCCAGCTCCCGTTCTGAGAGCACCACCTCCAGCTCCCGTTCTGAGAGCACCACCTCCAGCTCTCGTTCTGAGAGGACCACCTCCAGCTCCCGTTCTGAGATTTGCAAGAGGGAGGAGGTGAAGGCGGGGGCCTGGGGAGTGGGGGCCCCTGCGTCGGCGTCGGCGTCGGCGTCGGCGTCGGCATCGGGTGATTCCGGGAGAGAAGCAAGCGGCCTTCTGAGAGGTTCGCATCGCTTGTGCGGGGTGACAGGTGCCTGCAGCGGTAGCTGCCCCGGGCCTTGTGACTGTGCCTGTCCCGGCCCCGGAAATGCCGGATAGGAGGAGGCGGCATCGGGCACGGTAGAGCTGCTGCAGTCGACGGAGGTGGAAGGAGGGAAGGCAATTCTGTGCGCCTGCGCCTGCGCCTGCGCCTGCGGGGGAGGCGGAGCCGTAGTCGGAGTCGGAGGGTACTGGGTGGCTTGTACTCCGTAGGTCAAGCTCCTCCTGGCCGACGGCCTGAGAGGAGGTGTTTCCGCCGCTAGCCCATTCGGCTGGGTCCCCAAGATCGCAAACGCTTGCTCCACCATCTCCAGCGAGGAGGAGGGCCGGGCTGTAAAGCCCGGAGCTTGCTGCTGCTGCTGCTGCTGCTGCGGCGGCCAAAGGTGAAAGTGCTGCTGCAGCTGCTGCTCCTGCGGCCAAAGGCGAAACTGTTCCTGCTGCTGCTGCTGGTAAAGGAGCTGCTGCTGCTGAATGAGCTTCTGCTGAATGAGCTTCTCCTGCTGCTGCTGGTAAAGAAGCTGCTGCTGCTGCTGCTGCTGCTCGCGACAGAGCTGCTGCACCATGGAATTCTGCGGGTAGGAGTAGAGGGAGGCAGGAGCGGGAGCAGGAGAAGGCGGGTAATTATACCAGCAGGCGGAGTCGGAGGGAGGGGGAGGCGTAGCAACAAGCGCAAGAGGAGCAGGAGGAGGAGGTGGTGGTGGGGAATCGCGAGGGAGGGGAGTGAAGGAATGAGGGGCAGGGGCAGGGCAGCGGCTATGGCTATGGCAGCAGCATCCGCACTGCGGCCGGAGCGTATGCTAGACCTGCTCATCAATCTGGGGCGTTTGCGGGAAGGGGCGGGTGACAAGTCCCGGTCCAGGTGTGACTCCGGGGGCGAGTCGTGAAGCCAGCCGAAGTTCCCGAAGTGCCCAGACTTGCTGCTCTCGGGGCTATGGGGCTGCCAGAAGCCCGGCAGCACCTGCACCTGTTCCTGCTCCTGCTCCTGCTCCTGCTCCTGCACTTGCTGCTGCGAGGCCTCTTCTTGGCGCTGCTGTTCCCGGTAATCCTGGAGGTCCCGGGAGGGAGGCGGGGTGTGGCATTGCGGGGGAGCATGGAGTGGGGGCATGTCCAGGTCCACCACCACCGACCTCTCTCCATCTGTTCCTGTTGCTGTGGTGGTGAGCATGGGGCGTTTCACCGGGAGCTTTCTCTTGCGGGGGCGGGGCTTGGGCTGGGGCTGGGGCTGTGGCGGGGTTGGCCCCTCGCTGTACAGCTCCTGCACGCTGCGGACACGCCGGATGTCCATGGACGGCGACGCCGGGCGGTGGTGGGCGTCGGTGTCCGCCACCTTGGAGGCGCGCATGCGCATCCGCATGCGCATGCAATTGCTGTTGCTGTTGCTCTTGCTCTTGCTGCTGCGCTCCTCTTGGCAAGGCTTCTTCCTGCTGCTGCTGTCGCTGCTGCTGCTGCTGCTGCTGTTGATTCTCCTCCTGAAGCTGCGCGCGCGGGTTCTACCCCATCTGGGCAGCGCCCGGAGGCCCTTGTCTCCCCAACTGGGCAGCGCCCGCAAGCACCTGTGGTTGCGGCTGCTGCTGCTGCTGCTGGTAGCTGCCTGGGCCTGGGCCGGGGCCGGGGCCGGGGGCCTGGCCTGGGCCTGGCGCACGGCCCGCTCCTGGAGCCTCTTGCTGCTGCGTTGGGGGGCGAGCCAGGAAGAAGACATTGTTTGAGCTTGGCCCAATGCAGGCATGCAAAGGCTGCTGCCGCTGCTGCTGCTGGTCCAACTCCTGCTGTTGCGGGCTCCAGCCCCAGGCCAGGCTAGCCCACCGGCCAGCAGCCAGGCACCCTCTCCGCCCCGGTCGGACCACAGTCACCGGTACCAGACCAGACCAGACCAGACCACAGGCCAGATCACACAGCCTGCTGCACCGGCCGTGCACTGTGCACTCTGCACACTGCACACTGCAGACTGCACAGTACAGGGCTGCAGTGTGCAGCGCCCCCTCTCCCTGCTTCCCTCCCTCCCTTTCCTGCCCTCCCTCTCCTCCCGTCCCGCTCTACTTATCCCGCACAGCCAGGGACCGGGACCGCGCCCTGCAGTACTACCTACCTAGGTACACCAGCTGCGTTGCAAGTTGCACCCAACGTCCATGAGAGAGAGAGAAGGGAGTGCTCGTCTGGAGTGCTCCACTCCAAGCAAACTGGGAGCACCTCCAATTCCAGGCCCAGCACATCCTACTACCATCGTCCCCGACGACTACAGACGCCACGCCACACTACTGCAGCGTGGAGGTCCAGGACCTGGGGCAGGACTCATCTCGTGAAAAGAGCACAGTGAGTGTGGAGGACTGATGGCATGAAAAGAGCACAGCCTCTGCTAGGGCGTCGCGGAGAAAGGAGAGGAAACCAGTGCCGCCGGTGCTGGTGCTGCAGAGCTGCAGAGCTGCAGTGCTGCAGTGCTGCAGCCAGCCAAGGCAACTGCACCCATGGCTTGACACGCACTGCCGCTTAACGGCTCTTACCGTCTTTCTTCTTGGCCACATCGAATAACCTACCATTCTGGCCCGCAGTTAACCGCGGCAGACACGGCCACAATCAAAGGCTGCATTAAATGCCCTACCCTCGTTTCCTCGTTTCTTCCTCGAGAGCTTGAGAGAGAAAGAAGGGCAGCCGGCAGCCAGGCCCAGCCGGCAGCCACACCCCACGGTGGGTCCCAACCCCAGCCCCAGCTCCAGCCCCAAGTCCCCGACCCCGAGCCCGAGCCCGACCCGGGCACCGGCCACCGGGCCCGCGTCCGAGTCCGCTCTCATCAGCACGTCCCTTGTGTTTCTTGTGCCCATCCGACGTCCAACCCATTCAACTGACACGGAACCCATTCACAAATCCAACCGACTCCTCCACTCCGATCACTACTCACTCACCTCCTCCCTAACGATATGCAGACCAGTAGTATTACTACAAGGCAAAGCCAAGCACCAGCCGCATGCACGTCTGCTGAAGCACCCGCCACACTAATCTTTCTCTCTCCGTGCGGGTGATGAGCAAACGAACTGAGCAGTCGCCTCCCCCCCCCGAAAAAAAAAAACAATGCGATGGATGATCCGGTTGTAACAACCCACTCAATTCAATTCATCACTTGGACAAGACCACACCAGAATAAGACTCATGAGACCAGTCACCAGGCCAGGCCGGGCCACCGGAATCACAGCATAGCAGACCTCACCGCACCGCACCACACCGGACCAGCAGCATCACCCCTAATTTTGGAACTTGGCCTTCCTCTACCACCATTGGCCCATTGCCAATCATCACCCAGCTGCGCCTCCTGTGCCCCTGCCCCCTCTAGAGGCCTGCATTCATATTGCACCTGCTGCTCCTTTTGATCTCATTGTTCCGGCTACAATTAAGCCCTCCGCCTCTGGGCTCCACATTGCTGGGATGCATGTCACACCTAATCCACTCCCATTCAATGTAACTCCGCTTCCAGCCTCCCAGGGGGATCTATGTCGTGACTGCTCTTTTATTTTCCCCTCTCTTCATTTGTCCTTTCCAACTTCCACACCAACCACTTCTCCACCTCGGTATATGGATTTGCATACATAATTCTCATAAAATTACCTATTTTTTAAGATATTCTACAAACGTCATTATAATACCTTTTCATTTAATTCATATTTTACACATCTTCAATGAAATAATTCTTACACGTAATAAGAATAAATTAATTTAATCATAAACACTGTAAAAGGTGGACACAAGAATCTTTTCCCCAGACTGCGCAACACCTCGATGCTCACACTGCCTACGAGGTACCTAAGGTGAGGCTCTGAGAGGGTTGGAGAGTTGGAGTGTGTGACGAAGAGCAACAACATCCCTTCCACGTTCTCCTCCTTGTCGCTTGTTACAGTGGTGAGCGCGTGGTGATGAGAACGGGGTCATAGGCAGCCGCAAAATACCCTCCAACCCTCTCCGTTCCCGTTCCCGTTCCCGTTCCCGTTCCCGTTCCCGTTCCGATGTGCACCGACGATGAAAGCCAAAGCCGAGCCAAGGGAAGGTGCCAAGTGATGCGAGGTGCCAAGTGGCAGGCGCTACAGTGTCGTAAGTCGGACAAGCTCTTCGTCTTCATATCCACTCCCGAAGCCGAAAGCATCGGGTCCAGGTGGAGGTGGCAGGCAGTGCACGCGTGGGTCAGCCGTGGTCTGGTCACGATTCACATGCTCCACACCGACGTCTCACCACTCGCCCTTCACGCACGCACTGTCGCTGTCTGGCCCTCCTTTCCCAATTATAGATACCGCTAATCATCTCCTTTTGCCAAAGTAGCCAAATTTTTGCACCAACAAATTTAACTACTTTTTCTCCCTCCACGAATAACAAGTTAAAAAGTGGATCTTGAGATTATGCTTTCTGTACTACTGCACATATGCGTACAAGAGTTGACTTTCCAGTCATCCTTCTCATATTTTTATGCATATAGACTTCCTAAGCTTGTCCTTTGTCGTGGATGCTGAGTAGTTGATTATTCTTTGCTACTTGTATGTCATTTTGTTGTTGTTCGTTTTCTTGTTTTGATATGTTTATCCTTTTTCACTAAATAGAAATATATCTATGATTGTAATTTGTTGTAAGAATTAAGCAAAACAAACAATCTGTTGGAAGATGTGGTATGAGATGAGGTGGTACGCACTTGGCATTCCAGTACATATTTGTTGGCGTACAAAGTGTGAGCACTGACTCATACAATCCAGGAATCTTCACATGATATCTCTAGTACAAGAAGGGGGACACAAGGTGATTGCCAAAAAGAAGTGCTAGAGTACTTGAATGTGACTTGTGGATATTTACACAAACACCCAGCAATCACAAAGCTTGTATTAGATGTTTGTGGTACAAAAGGGGGTGGGTACATGGTAATGGAAGCATCACGCAATTCAAGAGCTTGTGTAAGCGGTGTACATATGTGGTTACAGAATCCATGGCAAACAATCCAAGAGCTTATGTCAAATGTCTGCAGTACAAAATAGGGGGGGGAGTACACTGTACATGGTAAGGAGAGAAGCCGTTATGTACATAGGTACTTCTTTTGAAAATAGGCATGAACTTTGTGTTGTCCCAATTGTCAACAATCCAAGGGCCTCTGCCTTTGTTTCTTTATTTGTTTGCAGTACACCACACGAAGAGCACACCAAAGGTACAAAGCCCACAGCACACCAACTGTAAAAAACGCCAGGGACTTCCAAGAAAAAAACGGATGCTAGGGTACTTCCAAGAAAAAAACGGGTGCTAGGGTACTTCCAACAAAAATGCAGGTACTAGGGTACTTCCAACAAAAATACGAGTGCTAGGGTACTTCCAGCAAAAATAAGCATGCCAGGGTACTTCCAAGAAAAAATATGGGTGCTAGGGTACTTCCAAGAAAAATACGGGTGCTAGGCTACTTCCAAGAAAAGTACGGGTGCTAGGGTACTTTCAAGAAAAATATAGGTGTCGTGCGCCCTTAAATTTTCAATAATCCAAGGGCTTCTACTTTTTCTCCTTTGTTTGTTTGTAGTGGTATGTACCTGTGGTGTGGTGTACTACAAACAAACCTATATATGTACATGTGTATGTATCAAGCACGTATGTAATTGGACACAAAATAATAAGCATATCTAATAGCAATACAATTCAAAGAGTATCTAGAGTATCCTCTTTTGCTGTACACAAACGTTTATCTTAAGTGAACTAAACTGAATTGAAATAAGGCTTCGAACCCAGCCTCTACGGTCTTGTTCTCACACGGGGGCATATCGTTTTGTGTATGTCATTTTGTGGGGACAAAATCTTTGAAAAGATAGCAAACGGTCTTGTGGTCGGGAATAAGGTTGTAACATGTATTTCCAATATTCCAAGTTCCCCAGGCCAGGTACTTTGCACATCACTTATTGGCTAATACAAGAAAAAAACTTCATACAGAAGATTGCTTTTAATTTTTCATGAATTAAGGCGGCCATCCAACATGGAACTTGGTATATGGGCAACAACTTGTACTTCTGGAACTATTCACCCAGCTATTAAATGCTAAGTCCTTTGTTTTGATCAAATGAGTTAAATCATACTAAGCCTTAAACCATAATAAACGAAACTCAGTTTTATTTTGTATTATATGCTTGCCTTCACTTCTTGTACAAGAATATGTATCGATTTCTACTTTCTCAAAAAGAACATACCTTCTTTTGGATGCAAATGGGCTTTCTTGGAAATGATTCACAACATTGTAAAAAAGATAAACGTATACATGCTTCTGCACATATTTTTCAATAAATTAGACTGCAATCAATTAATATTCTAATCAACTAAAATGACAAAAATATTGGGATCAAGACTGTCATCAAGTTATTCATATCCTCATGAGCACTCTCGACATGCTATTTTCATTATATTAGCTGCATCTATTTTCTTTATTTCCACTGACAATTTGGAGAACCTTCTGTACAAGTTGGACACCAATATTAAATGGTGGTCCATATATGCGTGTTTGTTTATGTTTTTCTACTTCTTTTCATCTCCCTTCTTGGGAAAGACTATCAAACCAAGCTATACTAACTTTAGTAGATGGTGAATACTTTAAAATTTTGTCCAAATCTGTCTTCATTATCTTCCAAATGATATTTTATCGTAATCTATAATAAAATTATGTTTGGCAGGTACATAGCGTGGCTTTTCATAGCTGCAGTTCAACATCTTCCAAGTTTCCAATCCATGGGGATGGACATTCGGATGAACCTTTCACTGTTTTTCACTTTATTTCTATCGTCTTTGCTTGTTATTCTTATCTTTCATATCATTTTTGTATCACTTTCATACATGGGTATAACTCCTGCTCAAGAAGAAAGATTTCCAGAATGGTATACAATCTTCCAGAATTGCATGGTACGTATGGATCAATCAACTGTTCCTTCATTTTCACTCGTTACAAGTTTCTTCTATAGTTGTACTGATTTTCGTTATGAATATTGCAGGTAATTAGCATAGCCTCTTGTGTCTTCTACAGTCATTGCGGCAACCGTTCGCCTCCAAAACCAAAGGAATCTGTTGACCAATGGCTCACGAGCGATATATTTAGGAACTTGTGGCATTGGAATTCGTCATCTTTTCAAAGTACTTGGCCTCATATTCATGAAGTTAAAGAAAGAGTTTGTTTACATTGGCTGGGACCAGTAGGATCAGCCAGAGATTATCCATTTTTTTCAAAATGGGTGCTTTATGGAGAGGTCTGTTAGCTTTCCGGAGGTATCTTGTCTTACAATGATTCTACAAGCAAATGCATATAGAAAATGCATAATGTTGAAAGCCTTTCATGAGTTACCATGTAGGTTTCAATACTACTACATTTGGAGTTTTGGCGATTGGTTTGACATACTTAATCTTTCCCTATGTATGAAACATCTTGCAGAAAGTGCGTATTGATAATAGTGTGGGGCGATCTGATAATATTTCTCCTGTTTATTCATTATGGGCAACATTGATTGGCTTATACATTGCAAATTCAGTTGTAGAATGCTCAAGTGGGTAAGTAAATAAAAGACTCACAGGTCACCACTTTGAGAAAGAACATCTCAAAGTAAGAATAACCTTGATCAATATAATCTGACTGAAGGGTATTTAGACCTGGAGCAGGTGGGAACTCACTCATCCTCTCTTTGTACACGAAGAAGATGAAGTTTTGATTAGTCCTACAAGGCCAAACTTTTTGGATATGGTACCTTGGTACTCAGGGTATGTTAATCTCTTTTATCAATTTTAATTTTATTTCATAAAAATATTAAGATAATTTGAAGGAGTTCTAATGTACCATAAAAGTAAAAGGAGTTTATGAAAAGGAATCTCTTGAATATATTTTACACATGTGTTGCATGTGCATACTCAAGGACATCCGCAGACTTGCTTAAAACTACTTTTGATCTAGTGGTATCAGTGACTTTATTTTTAGGAAGATTCGATATGAGGACAATGCAGGTACTTCACGGTTTTTTTTTAAATTTTATTTCTTTGCTTATATTTCAACCTCTTGAAATAATTTTGTGCTTGAATACATGTATGATATTAGGCGAATGTGACACAAGCACAACAATATGCGAGAGAAGACTTATTTTTACACACTCATTTCAGTGGACGAAGTGAGCTTTGGTTTGACTTCATGGCTGATACAGGAGATGGTGGAAATTCCACATATACTGTTGCTCGTTTATTAGCTCAACCATCTATTAAATTGATGAACAAAGAAAAAAAATCAGAGACATTGCCTCGAGCTCAGCTAGTTTTGCTTGGTGGAGACCTTGCGTATGTTGTCCAACTTATTTTTATAAATATGCTATGTAATATAATGATAGCATAAAACTCAAACTGCACCCTGTTTCTGGATTCAGATATCCTAATCCATCCTCATATTCTTATGAGCACCGGCTTATTCGTCCATTTGAGTATGCTTTGCAAGCGCCTTCATGGTTCAAGAAAGAACATATTGCTGTTAAAAAGCCAGAACTTCCAACTTCTATTCAACTAATTGAAGAATATGATGGACCCCAGATTTTTGCCATACCTGGCAACCATGGTATGTATTTATATTTTCATGTTGATGTTTTGTTATCAGTTTATTCACTAAGATGATTTCTTCTAAAATATTATAATATTTTTGGTAGATTGGTTCGATGGACTAGATACATTTATGAGATACATATGCCATAAAAATTGGCTTGGTGGTTGGTTATTACCTCAAGAAAAGAGTTATTTCGCTTTAGAGCTCCCACATGGATGGTGGGTTTTTGGTCTTGACCAAGCTCTACAAGCAGATATTGATATTATTCAATTCAAATACTTTACAGAAATTGTGAGAAACAAGGTTAGTTACATGTTCTTCTTAAACTATTTTTCTAAAATAAATGAATGAGATTAAATTTTTTGAAGAGCTTTTTTAAATGGTATCAATTGAAAGATTTTGTACATACAATGATTTTTTTCAATAGAAATATTAATTATTTATAAAATAGATATAATTATTTTTCACTATGACTAAACCTGTTAATCCAAGATTTCTAATAGTATGAGGGTCTCTTTTATAGGTCAAAAAGAACGATTCTGTGATTTTTGTAACTCACGAGCCTAATTGGCTTCTAGACTGGTATTGGAACTCTGCGACAGGCATCAATGTAGCACATCTTATACGAGATCACTTACAAGGACGATGTAGATTGAGATTAGCTGGGGATTTGCACCATTTTATGAGACACTCAGCTATTCCGTCGGAGGAACCAGCTCATATTGAGAATCTAATAGTAAACGGTTCTGGTGGAGCTTTCCTTCACCCGACTCACGTCTTTCAAGACTTTCGACAGTTTAATGGGTCTAATTATAAAAGAGAATCTGCATACCCTTCTATTGCGGAATCTAGAAAGGTAAACTCCTTATAAATATTATGGACCCTTGTTTGCGGAATGTATGAATATAGCTTGTATACATCTTCAAGATCATTTTTAGCATGTGTGTTGTACTATTTATTTTTAATCATTAAATATACAAATATATGAATAATACCACTTACAATCATTTTATAGATTGCCTTAGGTAATATCATGAAATTTCGAAAGAAAAACTGGAGATTTGACGTATTTGGAGGAATTATATATTTCTTATTAGTTTTTTCAATGTTACCACAAGTAGGTTGGCATTGCTTGATGAGATTTTTCCTGTTTGAGTTTTAAGCCACATAAGAATCAATCTAATTCTTTATTTGTTTTGGGGTTTAGTGCAATCTTGAGTTCATATTGGACTCAGGGTTTGTGTCCGTAAACTTTGATCAATTTATTGGAAAGATGGGTCAAGTCTTCATAAATACTATGGAGAAATCTTATATTTCAATGGGAGGAGCAGTTGGACTATTGTTATTTGCAGTGTTCTTTGTGCCTAGAAAGGCATCCATGATAAAAAGAGTATCTATTGGATGTCTTCACGCAGGCGCACATCTTAGTGCTGCCATAACTCTGATGTTGCTACTTGAACTTGGAATAGAAACTTGTGTAGAACATAAGCTTCTCGGGACAGGCGGTAAGCTAGTATTTCAATATACTCCACTATTATGCAGTACTAACTAATGAACTATCAATATGTTTCAATAAACTTATTTTTTACGACATATTTTATAAAAAAATGTATGAGTGTTCTATAATATCGTTTACGTTTTTTATTTGAGATTTATTATTCATATTTTACAAAAGAATCACTAATCCTCCATTATACCTTGTTTTGAAGGTTTGTACCATCTTTATGAATGGTACCAGTCAAAAGAACATGTTCGTTTTCCTGATCCATATGGATTAAGAGCTCGCATCGAGTATTGGACACTTGGATTATACCCTGCGTGTATTAAATATCTTATGACTTTATTTGATGTTCCAGAGGTAACAAGGAAGAAATCAAGAATAATAATATTTAACTTTAGTATAATTATTTAAATTTTAATATGATTAATCTAGTTCATATAAGATCACATTGATATTTCATCATTATTTTGATTGTCAAAATATATAGATGATGGCAGTAGCCAGAATCGAGATATGTGAAAAGGGATACTCTTCAGTTCCGCGCAGTATGATTCTTGTGTATTATCTCTCCATATTTCTATATTATTGGGTTTTTTCAACCCCTGTTGTTTCGTTGATATTCGGAAGCTATTTATACATAAGCATCAATTGGTTTCATTTACACTTTGATGAGGCATTTTCCTCTCTTCGAATTGCAAACTACAAGTCTTTTTGTCGATGTCATATAACAACTAAAGGGGATTTGGAAATCTACACGCTTGCAATTGATAAGGTAATATTCTAATTATATGATTGATGCTTTCTAGTAATAATACTTACATGCATACTTGTGCTAAATTTATTGTATTTAACATATGTAGGTTCCAAAAGAATGGATCCTAGATCCTTTTTGGGAGACTGAGCAAAAGCAAAACCCTAACTTACCAGAACATTTGAAAAAATTTCCTAGCCAATGGGTGCCACGTGGATTGTATAGGGAGAGAAATTGTAATGTACGAATTATAGATTACTTTGTGATTAAAAGTCTCGAGTGATTTCTTAAAATTAGATTATTTAAAAAATATTTAATTATTTTAGTTAATAATTATATACTACTCTCAGAATTGTAATTGTAAGATTGGCTCATCCATCCATTTTTTAATAAATCATTAACTCTATTTATGTATAAAAATATATGTTAAGAAAAACACAGTAATAAGATTTGGTAGTCCCTCAAGCCTTTCTTGTCTTGTCTTGACTTATCTTGTCTTGTCTTATAGTAAACAGACAATGCTTAAGCAAGTTTGTTTTGCTGAATATATAAACTTACTTAATATGTGCTACATTATATTGATTGTGAATAGAGCCCCACTACAAGTTTTTTGCTGAATCTGTAAACTTGCTTAATATGTGCTACATTACATTGATTGTGAATAGAGCGCCACTACAAGTTTTTTTGCTGAATATGTAAACTTGCTTAATATGTGCTACATTACGTTGATTGTGAACAGAACGCTACTATGGATGAGAACTCTACCTAACAAAAATAAGGGAGCTAATTAATTCCATATCATTTGGAATTACTTAGTGCATGTATGACGAAACAGATTGTCTGAAAATACTCTCTTTAAGCTCTAGGGTCGGGTCGACTGAGGAAAACAAAATCAATTGGACTTATATACATATGAAGATGATGAGGATAGTAGCTACAAATTACGATTGCCCTCAAGACCATGAGTTGCATAAAATACTGGTGAACTAGGGTTTAAAGCAGCCCCATTCCAATGACATCTATCCCATTTATGTGTGGAGCTATATAGGACAAGCACTCCACTCGAAACAATGTTGTTGTATGACATGCATGTGATAATGTAGAACGCCGATCCTACTCTACATTGGTTCGAGATTAAGAATACAACGACCCCAAATTGCGTGAGAACATTGATAACAAGGAAGTGTTGCAAGAGGTAAGCACTTGCATTTACATGAGCATTTCCTCCATAGACAATCAAGCAAAAAAAATCTATGCATATATAGGTGCAAACGAATAAGAATAGGAGAGAGTAGCTCGCACGAACTCTCCCTGTGAGAACAACACACAAATTCCTCACACATCGTTCTCAGAGTCATAGCTTTGACCTCCTCACAACACTCTTGTATTGCATATCTAAAGGAGAAGCTATGATCTGAGCTTGTCCTTGGTAAAGCGTCTATATAAACTAGTCCTTGGCATTGGCATATTCCTAAGATATCCTATTGGGATTAGCATATGCTGAAAATATCTTAAGAATACACTATAATATGCAAGGAATATCTTAAAGCATATTACTAGTGCTTATCGACTTAGCTATTGCTAACCATGTTTTTAACATTAATCAATGTTTAATTAACATAAACACTTTAGATTAACTACTACTCATTACTTGCTTAAACCCTAACACTAATCAATCACTAAACCCAAGCGCTTAGATACCGACCCATCAAGAAAGAAGAGAATTAAGCTGTGTGCAATGAAACTTCGGATAGGCTCACAAAAAGCCGGTCTGAATTGAACTAAATTGAAAAGTGGTTTTGCAACTCGTGGTCTTGCACTTTCATTGGCTGCAGTGCGATGTGACCCCCCGTTGAGGATTGATAGCGAGTCGAGTAAATAGTGACACATCGTGAAGGACAAAAAATGTGTAATTTGGGCCGACTAGGGAGGTAGATCCAAAGTAACATTTTTTTATTCCACCCTCATTATGAATGAGGATGGAATATATATGGGTTAAATATATTAAATATATGTGTGTTTTCTTATTGTTCGTTAGGGTTGGCTAACATTCCAATGTTAGTTGGAAACATTGGCTGTTTGACGAACAATAGAGACTTTATTAAAAAGAAGAGATGGGAGAACCCATCTACCCCAAACCAAGGGGGGACAATCCACTAAAGGGCCAAGAGCCGGGGAGCTAGCCCCCACGAATGCCAACCCCGAAGCTACCTATTGCCCCGATTATCTCGTGGTCCGAGATGAGGAAAGGCCTACTTACAATTGGTGTCGATGATGCCACGTCTCCTACGCTCGCTGCCGTCCTATGAATAGCATTGGCCAGCGCCCTTTGCATTATGATGGATACCCACTGTCAAAAAAAAGCCACCATCGAGGAAAGAGGGAGACCCACCCCGTTCCGACGACTGTGGTAGGCTTTAGCACAATCCTTAATGAGCCGGGAAAAATCCTTGCCCATAGCCCCATGAGTCTCAATTACGAGGGGATGAAGGTGTGGCCGTCCTGCCAAGGTGTGTATTTGTGTACCTTGGCAGTCGCGCATCCCTCCACCGCCCAGCCCGGAAGGTTGATAATGACATGATCACATATGGAGTTCCAGGTAGGGTCCGTTACGACAACATCTACAACAGAGATATGGTCCCCCTAGATTAGAAATAGATCCACCCTGACCGACACCCCATTGTGCAGAGTATACGGACACTACCTGTATGGAAAATAACCGCTCTCCTTAACCATCAAGAACATGACGTCGCAAACGGCATCAGCATAGTGATACGTTGCCCTCCAATTGGATAGCGAGCCAGGTGGCACCCTAAGTCGTCAAGGAGGGCCCCACAGCTGCAAGTTGAGAAAGAACAGACTAGAGGCTGGACCAAACTCAGGCGGAACCTCATCGTAGTAGAAAAAGAAGCTGGTGCAATTTCAGAGCGCCTGGATGCAAGGCCGAGCCAGAAGCCAGGAGCTTGCTCCTTTCCCCGAGCAAGAGTGGATGCGCATACGAACAGGCAAAGAAATAGTAGAGTCCAGAAGGATTGCGTGTACTGCATCTTCAGGAGAGAGGCTTGAAGGCCACGTAGACTTTCCACGGAAAACGAGGAAAAGGAAGGCATGGTCACCTTAGCCTCGAAGGAAAGGGAGTTCCTAACCAACTTAAGGGAAGCCTGCAAAGGGAAGCGCCCTCCTCATGAAGGCCTCCAAGATGGGAACATCCCAGATTAAGAAATGAGCAGAAAAGACGGGGCAGAGAGGGCCCAACTTCCAAGGAAGACCACCAGCACCGAGGCCTCCATGGCCTGTAGACCTGTGCCCCCAAAAGCGATAGGAAGTGACGCCTGCCGTTGAGCAAGGCCCCTTGCGACGTACTCGAAAGTTCTTGGCCCAATAATGTTTCCAAGTGCCTGCATATTTTGTAGATCAAAATTCCACATACTTAATAGAAAAGCTGGGAGGGAGCCATGTCCAGGTGAGGTAACCCAGCTGACGTGCGAAGCAGGACGAAAGGATACAAGGAGGTGACGTGCGAAGCAGGACGAAAGGATACAAGGAGGCACCGGGTGCCCAGGACAAAGGTCCCTGAAATTTACTTGACATAAAGAAGTGTATGCTCGGTATGGCGAGCCCCATTGGGTTGGCCGAAGGCCCCCGCCCCGAAT
This sequence comes from Anthoceros angustus, assembly GCA_010909165.1. Classification (NCBI taxonomy): domain Eukaryota; kingdom Viridiplantae; phylum Streptophyta; class Anthocerotopsida; order Anthocerotales; family Anthocerotaceae; genus Anthoceros; species Anthoceros angustus. The sequence goes on from MU008172.1 coordinate 450,201, forward strand.
ATCAGCCACGAAGTGTTTTGGCGAGTGTGGGATAGTCCTCAACATGTCGTTTGAGTAAAATTGTGAAAGGGAAAGTGTGCCAGACGCAAATGCGCTCCAAGATATTTGATATTTAATGCCTATCTGGAGGAGTGCGAAGCGCGAACAGGGTGCGTCGCTGTGCAGTTGGTGCCGTGTGAAACCTGTCAAGCCTCGCACATATTCCTCATCAGCTGCAGAGCTCTGTAATTTGACCAACAACTGCACGGTTTCTCATGCGAGTCTTGGCGACGGCAAGGTCGCCAGGATGGGCGATCAGGCCAGTGAGATTGTCTACTCGCCTCTGCGGGAAGGTTAGCTGAGCTTCTCCATTAGCCGACTGCGCTTGACAATGTCCTTTTACTGACATTGCTGCAGCTAATTTCGTCTCACGTCTCGTCTCCACGGCAGTGAACGAGATCCATGTGCTCCGAAGGTTTCAGAAACGATGGCTTCGGATGGACAAGCTGATCTGGTGGACTTTGGGAGGAGTGGGATTGGGAATTGGCCTTGGAGCTGCGCTCTCCAATGCAAGCCTCTCCGAACGCGCAGTGGAGCTCATCGGTAGACCACGGCACACAGGCGCATTTGTTGGCCCCGATTGGTAATTGGCAAGGCTGGATGCATTACCCATGGCTTGTGCAGGTTATCCTGGGGAGCTGCTCATCCGAGCTCTGCAGGAGCTGGTGCTGCCTCTCATCGTCTTCGCTCTTATGACTGGGGTGCTCAATTTGAGGCACTCTTCCAGCGGGTACTGCCCATTTTGAAGCTTACAGACAAGGTCATGAAGCCTCCTACAGAGGAGGATATTTGCCTGGTTCCCGTCCACGTTTTGCTGACTCTGCCCGAAAGCTTGGCTCTATTTTTGGCAGAACAGGGCGGATAACCAGATGGTCACTTCTGTACTATCTGCTTTCCATGCTGCTGGCAGTGGGCCTTGGAATTGGTCTGGTTTACATTATCAGGCCCGGGAAAAGTGAGCCCTTCAGTGGTGATGGTGTTGCCGCCTGTTCTCAGAAGAATTCAAGTGTCCAGGCGACGTCGTAAGAGCCCTCACAAACTTATAACCATGTTGTCAACGCATGCGATGTGGGCAGGGTGTTTGTTTTCTGCACTCTATTCTCTCTCGCTGTGTATCTCACGCATCTGTTCCCTCTGCAGGCAAAGTTCAGCTGCAGATGGATCGACAGTAGAGTCCCTGCTGAACATTGGTCGGGATCTTATTCCCACCAATATTGTTGCAGCTGCTGCCCAGACGAACTATCTCGGCGTGATTTTCTTTTCCATACTCTTTGCCTTTACAATGAACACAATTGGTAAGAGCATATCCTTTCTAGATCGATTGGAATGATGTGCGTAGGAAGGAGGTTTGTCTATCTGGTATACTTGCTCGATATCTTCCTCTTGTCCTTATCAGCTAACCAATTTGCTGGCACTTTCAGGGGAACGCGCGGAGCCCTTAATACAGCTGATTGAACTCTGCAATGACGTCATTCTTAGGATAGTGAGTATCAACTTCTCAAGGATTGCCAGGGTTCTGTGAACAACTTGAAGTAGAAGGGCTTGTGGCCACTTTACATTTCAGACCTCCGTTTGCAGATATTTGTAGTAATCGCAACGACGCCTGTTGGTGTGGCATCCCTCATAGCAAGTACGATACTGAAGGCATGCAGCTTGCTCCACTTGCTGAGGGCCTTGGGGCTTTATGTGAGCACTATCATGGTTGGGTTTCTGTTGCATTCGACTGTAATATTACCAATCACGTTGTTCCTATTATCACGAAGCAACTTCATCAAAGTCTTCCGGTGAGCCTCTGCTCAAGTCCAGAGTGCTAATCAGTTGAATCAAAGGGTTTTGCAACTGCGCATGCTAATGTGAGCGAATAAACTGATGCATCGCAGGTCATTTATGCCTGCCCTTGTTATGGGATTGGGGACTTCTTCTAGTGCAGCGACAATGCCTGTGACCATGCAATGTGGAGAGGATCATGGTTGTGAACCAAGCATTGTCAAGTTTGTTATTCCTCTGGGCACAAATATCAACCGGGATGGAGCCGCATTGTATGAAGCCGTGTCAGTCATCTTCATCTTGCAGGTAAGAAAGGACTTCCCGTTATGATGCATCACTGGCAGAAAGTTCTGAAACTCGACAAGTGACAACAACGTGGACTGTGTGTCTAGGCACATGGCTATGAGCTGTCTGTTGGAAATGTCCTAGTGGTAGCGCTCACATCCACCCTTGCGGCCATTGGCGCAGCTTCCATTCCCAATGGGGCCCTCGTCTCAATGATCACAGTCCTACAGGTCCATTGCTGGTGTCAGTTCAGTTGCAGGGACAAAAATGTTATGTGCTAATCTTGTATGATTGGACTTCTGATTGTGTTTAGTAGCTCCTGCAATTTGTAACCAGTTTATTGTGCAGGCTCTTGGCTTAAGCCAGTACATCCCCGATGTCTCAATTCTGTACGCAGTGGATTGGTTCCTTGGCATGTTCCGGACATCTGTTAACATATGGGGGGATGCATGCGCCCTTGTCATCGTTGACACATGGGCAAAGCAGTTTTCAAGGAAGCAGCAGTGGCTCCCAACTTCACTCAATGCTCCTCTGGTAAGATTAACGATCTTGTGATGGCACATATTTAATGTCGCAACTATTACCCTTCAGACAACAATCTTCACAGACTGAAAACTTTATGTGCTGCTGCTCCGGTCAGGATCAAGATGCAAGTGACATGTCATTATCGGACGCTGATCCCAAGAAATGGGTTCTGCAACCGACATCCTAATTGATAAAGTGTAAAAGTTTCACCAACATGGGCACATTGCTCGCTGTTGAATGTCTCCTACTTACGTACGTAGCTACATTCGTGGTCTGAGGCACTTCCAGACCAGATTTGGAAGTGCCACATTCGCAAATTTGTTCCACATTGTGGATTTGCAACTAGCGCGCCCAATGACATGTGCATACGGTGCTTAGATACATGCATTACAGTCCTAGTTGAATACCAGTTGAAAGTTTGAAACAAATAAGATGTCAAGTGTTCAATACAGTACGCTTACTTTGCTACTGCAGAGTGCAAACCTGTGACGACCTATCCATCACATCCATCGAGAGGGGATACGATTAGCATCCAGACAACTGACGCATGCCGGGAAACTAGCTATCAAAGTTGGCAACCAACAAGCTCCCATGCTCTGCCACCAAAATCATGAGGTCCTACCGCAGACGAACGAAGTAAACAGCAATTCGGAAAAGGACAGCGGTGAAGGGGAGCCAAGGACAAGTCTCAAGCAACATGTTCCATAGTCAGACGGTAAAGCGTCAAAGTTCCCTCTGAAGTGGTGGTGTTCAAAAACACCAGAAAAGGATTGGAGCTTGGGCGCCCTAAGCAGTTGTGAACTTGGTGACAGCCTTCGTTCCCTCAGATACAGCATGCTTGGCCAGCTCCCCAGGCAAAATCAGCCTCACCGCAGTCTGTATCTCCCGCGACGTGATGGTGGGCTTCCTGTTGTAGCGCGCAAGCTTCGCGGACTCCTGGGCCAGCTTCTCGAAGATGTCGTTGATGAAAGAGTTCATAATCCCCATAGCCTTGGACGAGATACCAGTGTCGGGGTGCACCTGCTTGAGCACCTTGTAGATGTAAATCTTGTAAGTCTCCACGCTCTTCTTCACCTTCTTCTTCTTGGAACCCTCCTTCGGCATGGATGCCGGCTTCTTCTCGCCCTTGGGCTTCATCGGCTTCTTCTCGGCCTTGCCCTTGCCGGCCTTCTGCTCATCAGACTTGGGGGCCATGACAGACACCTCGCAAACAGATACGGAAGAGCGAGCACAAGGAACAACACGAACAAGGAAACCTGGCGGCGCAGAATAGCAGAAAGCACAAGGCAGCTAGAGCGTAAGCTGAAAAAACACGGAATGGAATATCAAGTGGAGGTGGAGGCCTTTTATAGAGGACCAGGGCAAGAAGGGATCGCTGACGTGGAGCGCAGGCTCGGTGTCCAGCTAGGAAAATACCGAGCCAGACACAAGGCTCGGTTGTCCCACGTGGATGCCGCGCCTGTGATACGGATCGGGACGGGCCTTCTATGTACGCACGCCTTGGGTGTCTCACAATAGCCCGCCGGTTTTGCGCGGGTCAGTTCGAACTTCAAATTTGCCGCTCGGTTCAAATTTCCAACAGCAGATTGTGAGTTCGATTGCTTTGTAGACTGTAATGAAGAAAACCGCTTTATAAGGTTAACAATAGTACAAGCTACAGTTCAATGGGGATACCCGGTATCGAACCGGTATTTTACGTACCCAGTTTCCCAATTTTTCAACTCTATACCTACTCTAATAAATGGGATCCCTCCCTTATTAGGCCTAACCTCGGAGCTCACTCCCTTCCACAACATATAAAAGGATACCGAAATGGAATAATTTCATTAAGGACCTAGGGAGCTCGCTCCCTTCCACATGTAAAAGGATATGTAAATGGGATAATCTCTTAAATGATCATTAAAATACTATTAAAATTTTAATTTAAATTATTTAATATTATATGTACTGCCTATGTAGACTATAGTGCAGAAAACCCCTCTACAAAGACAAGGAAAATACAAGACCACCCTGTCAAAGACACCACCTACTTGAGAAGGAACTAGGTGCCCGTATTGCTGGAGTCGGGATATTTGGGCCCAATGCCGAGAAATTCCAAATTAACGAGGAGTTTTATATCGCTATATAAAAAGGATGGGGTGCCTCCCGTCCAATTTTGTCTCTCTTCAAGGACTAGCGTGCAAACATGAGTTCATTGGAACTCCACTGTCAAACACCGCTGAGCTAATCACTACTAGGATGGGGTGCCTCCCATCTCCAGTTCCACGGCATTATAAGGAAGCGTGATGTAAAATACGTGTCCTCGTCCTCGCACGGTCTGCACGTTTGCCTGTTGTAAGAGTCATACAAGGCTACTCCTGAATGAATCTCTCTTATGCAGGCTTCAACGTAACTTTGATATATCTATAAAGTCTTTGAAATCGCTAGAAAGAAAAAGAAGTTCTTTCATAACCAGTGATGAAATTTTTTGAAGAAAAACACTTGAATTACGATTGAGGTGCCACTGCCAATTTCCATGTGGGATCAATCTGTAAAAAAATTGCATTGGGATCGCCTTCTGATTCCAGGTCGATTACGGCCATAAGCCACGGGCGCATTTCTCAAGCCTCCATAAACTTTGTTTGAATGCAGCCAATCTGTAGGAAGTCGGAGTTGCTTCTACCGATGCAACAGCCTATTTGCGTGAGGAGTTTCCACTTCAAGCAAACAGATTGTTGAAATTTTTTCATCATATGATGGCCAAACTGATGATGAAGCATGAAAAAATGGTTAAAGATAATCATAGCTGCGACATAGACCCGTTATTGACCTAGAAGCTATCAGATTTTAGATTTACTTTCTAATCTATAATTAAAGCATACTTCGCTGTCTACACGGCTAGTGTCAGCTAGGGAACAATTTTCAAGTTGTATAGTTGAAAAAAATGCAAACCCCTATATATTTTCCTAAATAAATTGGACTTGAGTGCTAAAAGAATTGGTTGTTTACGGGTATCAAAACTTGTGTATCATCGCTAATGCCGGCAACCCTCATGTTCCATCTTTCCTACTCTTTCTGTGTGATGCTCAGGGCAGATTTCCATGATAATCCAACCTGGCCGAGGTTGAGAGTACGACTAGCAATACCCTAATTGCATCCCTTGTCGTTATGTGGGAGAAAACCTGGTCGAGCCCAAGTGTCTTCTCAGCTTTTTTAAGAGAGCCCTATTGTGGCTGGGTGACCCGTATAACATCCTGCTTTCTTTAGTACCTCAACGTTTGACTTATCATAATAGAACTCCCCGCGAAGGGGCCTAATGTGAAGGTCTTGTATGTTGTTGGTGAGGAAGCTTGACACCTATCAGGCTGGCTTTGGTGTGGAAGTGCATGTATAGGTACGGTGCATGGGCACATGCCCTTCCATTTTCATTTTCATGTGCTTGCCGTGCATGGAAAAGTGGTCACCTGACTTAAGAATTTTTTGCAGGCGGAGATAGGAAATGTGCCTTAAAAGTGTGTAGGGAAAAACAGCTTATTCCTGGATTTTGGGCTTTCCTGTAAAATATTCAAAATTTTCTTGTAAAGACCGGCAAAAACTAAGACACCAAAACCATGGCCTAACATGCTAGGATCCATGAATATGCCAACTCTTGATCCAACCGTACAACGAGAGTCACGAAAACTAAATTTTATTATCAGGATAATCCCGTACCTTGTTTGTGGTTTAAAAGGCTGAATTCCATTTACTCACATGCGGGATGGTCTGTGAGCTGTAACATGTACTCCAAAGAGAGAGACGACTTGGACATGTATGTAGGATATGTAGTCGTTGCCAAATTTCTGCAACATCCCTCATGTCCTTTCATTATGTTCCCACTCATGTGTGTCGTTCAAGTACATTTAGGCGACTTTGAACACAACTCAGGTTCTACATACGCACCTTATGTCTCTCACCCGTACACCTCTCTATGGTTGCATTTGGCTTAAACTATTTAAATGATTGTGAGGAGAGTGTGCCGGCATACCAGCGCATCCCCGTCAAAATCATGTAAATCCTACTCTTAAGGTGCAACATCGTTCTGTCCTATCCGCAAGTTCTGAGATGCAAATGCGCTCTTACACCGGTATACAATCGCACCACCCTCAACATCGTGCAACTTTTGCCAAAGACCCACTAACGCTATTTAATAAAAAACAATTGATCTTCATTCCTTGTCTAGCATTTAAACCATGTTCTTTGACAAATGCAAGATTCAGGTAATTCACCAACTAACATCAAAATGTGGCTTCATGACAATTGATGAGGCCTCTCAGATGGTACTAAGTGTTGTCTTCAAAAGCTACATCATCCTCGTCGTTGTTCGCTCTTCCCTAGCCTTGGTTCTCCTAGACTAGCACATCTTCTTGCATAGAGCGAAGCGTCATAAGGTTTCACCTGATAATTGAACGTGTTTGGGCCTTCAGCTATTTAGCTCGAGTGAGCTCAAACCCATAGGCCAAAACAAATTTGTCAGCAATGATCAGCATCTCCACATTCTTCCTCGGCCGTCTAGTGGCGCGCCTACAATGCCTTGTACACTGCCCTATGATACTTCATCTGGTAATATCATCTCTTCCATGTACCTTCCGTCAAAAGCGTCTATATTCTATGTCACCCACCAATGAACTTTCATGAAATGTGATTCGCACTGGAAATCTATGTGAAGCACCTTCGCAATCCAGAAAGGACTATTAGTTGCATCATTCTTGCAAGGGATTGCTATCATATTCCTGGCCGTAATCTCCGAAATATCACCATTGAACCTCTCTTGCTCTCTTTGTCAGGAACCATTGTTCCGGTAGGTTCTTACATGCATGTCTCGTCGAGGCACTTCTCGCAGCAATGGATGAGGAAGGACTTCAACATTCGAAATAGATACAGGTTACCACAGGATCTCTGCTTCTTTTCGATTATACCATCGCCAAGGACTCTTTTATTCCTATTGGGACCCTGAATTTATCGTGTCCACAATGGCCTCTTGTTCTTCCCAAATCGATTCCCACTACACATCTTCGCCTTCGCCCAAAATGTCTTTTGATTTCTCCTCCAACTTGGCCCGGATAATTGACAATGACCTTTCAGCATCTCTTTCTTCAGCATGTGCTTTTTTGCTGCTTACTTTCAATTTTCACTGCGCCACTAATGTCTTTGGAAGGACCTTCTGGCACATGCTTCAAGAACTTAAGGCCTTCATTGGTGGACTAGTAATTATCTGTTGGATACTGTTTGCCTCGCATCACCGTAATGAAACCGCGGCCCCCCCTCTCCTCTCGAGTTATTTTGAGCTGATGCTGGAAGGAGATGTTGTGCAACTGCTCCACAGCGGCAACCTGTTGGTAGCCAGCCCCACCAAAAGGGATGGGCCAAACATACCTTTTGAAATCAGGGACTTCGTGTACCAATACAATCTGCGGATTTGGAGTATAAACATCTTCCAACACAGAGGTGAGTTTGGGCAAGGTAAAAGCCTGCTTATGTCTTAGCTCAATCGAAAATCTAAGAACATCTACTGTACCCGATCATGGGTGTGCCCAACAAGGAGGAAGCCTACCTTGATCTTCTCAAAGACTCGCAATGACAACAACATGTTTAGGTAGGCGAACAGAAGGGCGTTTTTATTTTGACCTGCCGTGTTGTCGAGTTGCAAGTACAACACCTTCGTAAGTCAACCCTCGTAATTCAATATAAAATGTTGTATGACGATGATCGTCAGGTTGGCATTGTTTCTGATATTTCCAAACTCGATGAACAATCTTGTTGACATAGTATAATTGTAAACAAGACGGCCAACAACATGGACGTCAAGAAGCGGAGTGTCTGCCATGTTCTTTGGAAGATGCATGAAATGTGGAAGCTTTGTTTTTTGTTAGTCCATGCCGTCTATAGAAAGTCCGACATACCGTGCTGGGTTTGCACAACACTTGATCCGATGCTTCATGCACTTTTCCCTCTCTGCTTTTAAACGTTTTGTATGGTTTCGCAAATCAGCTTCATGTTCTTCTATACAATCACAAAACCACCAAGCAACGCAACTGTTCAGTATGACAACAAACTTGCAACATGGTACTTGTATTAGCAAGTGCGCATTACAATGGCCAAGTGCGCCGGTATACCGATAGTCATGATTTTTAAAAGCAAATGCGTACCTTCATTTTCACGTTCTTTCTCGCTCCTAATCTTTCATTTAAGGTAGTGGCACGTAGCACATGTTGCAAAACGATTATTTTTCGAGATTGTCATGCCGTGTGACACTAATCTATGCACTTGGTTTTAGTGTTTGATTAGCATTAATTAATCTGAAATTTTATCTCTTAAGTAAGTAATTAGTATTAATTAATCTAAAGCACTGATGGTAATTAAGTGTTAATTAGTGTTAATTATACATGGTTAGCAATAGCTAAGTGGATAAGCACAAGTTATATGCTTTAGCATATTCCTTGCATATTATAGTGTATTCTTAGGATATTTCCGGTATATGCTGATGCTAATAGGATATCTTAAGAATATGTCGATGCCAATGGTTAATATATATATAGATCCTTTCACAGAGGACAAACTCAAATCATAGCTTGTCCTCTAGAGATGCAATGCAAGAGTGTTGAGAGGAGGCCAAAGCTATGACTCCGAAAGCGATGTGTGAGGAATTTGCGTGTTGTTCTCGTGGGGAGAGTGTGTTTGTGCCATGATGTGCAAGCTACTCTCTCCTATTGTTATTGGTTTGCACTATACTTGAATATTAGATTTGTTTTGCTTGGTTGTCTGTTGAGGAAGTACTTTTATGAATTCAAGTGCTTACCTCGTGCAATAGGATTCTCACTTTCGGGAAGTGATTCTGCCCCTCCTAAATGCTTCTCGACAAAGGTGAACTTTATCCTTCCCAACTAAAGTCTCCACCTTCACTCTGCCGTGTAAACGCTTCGATGAAAAGAAAAGTGATTGTAAAAATATTTCCCGCTCCCGCCTACACATCCTTAGGAAACGGTATCTCAAGTCTCGGAAGGAGGGTCTACCTAGTAGGCGCAAACAACATTTAGTACAACAAGATCTTCTGAAATCACGAGATACCCGACTTTCCAAGCATTTGAGTTCCGGCACCTTGGATTTCTTTTTTCCTTGTTGCTTGGTGCTCGTTTCAATAAATATGTCTCATCTTGGGTTCATATTAAAAGTCCGTCTGCGAGGTGGCTCAACTTGAAAATCACCTGAGTCGTTGCAATGAAGATCGTCGTCATTTTGAATCGTCTGTGCCTCCACAGGTGAAAACAGATGTCGCTCAGATGTGGGGGGCATGACAGCTGCATTCACATCTATGCCAAGAGAAGCACTGAATATGATACGAGGCTCTTCTTCTTCACATCTTTGCATTCCAAGCACGCGTGGTATTCTGAACTTCCAGAACATCTGGTGGCAATACTCTTGGTGATTGCGGACTGCTATGAATGGCATCCAATATGCGCTCTTCCTGAGACATCCTTAAGAAACTAGCATGTTTTGCTAGAGGGCAGGTTTGCAGTTCCTGTTGCATACAGTCCCACAACATGACAAATATCATAAGACCAAATACGGTGGGAGGCTCGTATTTGCGTTGTTGGATGAAGGGACTTTGCCTTCATCGCTTTCATCTTCGGTCATTTTGCTACGAGCACTTTTGTCACCATCCCACCTCTGCAAACAAGTACGTTCAAAGTGTCAGAGCAATGACGATGTCATCAAAAAATTACAACACAATTGCTCAACGTTTTGACCCGTTTCCCTCCGCCACTTTCAGCACATAGATCGCGAACTTGTGCTGCAGCCTCCTCCATCGGTCTTCCTTCCTCCAAATTGTTCACAGGCCGAGACATGTCGATGCTTTGTAAGAACTCTTTCCAAATACGCAACATGTTACTGATGAATGTGGATTCAAAGAAATCGCGTGACTATAATTGTAAGGCAGGAAATCTAATCTCTCCATGAGTGTTTCCAGATTGGGAAGATATGTGGATAGTTTGTGTTGTCATTCTCTTGGTGCCTACCGAATCCATTCAAATATGATCCGCATTCACAAGTTTGTCGACTTATTACTCATTTAGTCTTTATAAGGATATGTTTCCGTTCACTACTATCCCGACGAATTCAGGTGTTTGAAAACGTGTCCCCTCCAATTCATGTTTCGCATGGAACAACACACTCTAACCAGCGCATGGCACCTTCCTATTTGTTCACCTCCTAAAGAAGGTCGTTAGTTCCCATGGCGAGAAGAAAACAAGGAATGAAGCTCATGCAAAGTCAAGAGCAGCAGGCGTCGCAGGAAATAAAACCACAGTGCTCACTGCTATGCCATCTGCCCCTCTTGTTACACCGCAAGCGATTTCGCAGAGGACAGATTCTTCCAATGGAAGTGTGCGCACGTCAACATCGAAAGCAAGCTAGGGTAATGTGGAAATGACTGGGGATGCACAATGGAATCCACCAGGAGGAAGTACTGGAGGTAATGGAACTGGATTGGGTTCGCTCCTGAATCCCTTCAACTTCCAAAAGGTGAGGCAATTGCAGGAAAGTTTGAACAAGCACTTCCTAACAGACAAGGAGTGGTATGTCACATTGGACGTGGAGCGCTAGCCGGAATACGGAACATGTGGGTGACGGTGGATGGAGTGGATGATGAAATGTTCCTCCACTTTTTGGTCACTTTACATCCTCAGTTTCATATCATTGATGAGGTAGATAGTCAAATTTGATGTTTGTGCTAAACGCAAACAAGCTGAAGTTCTGGCGTTCTAAGCGGTTTTACATTAGAAACCCTCTTCGGTTTTCCATTCGTTTAGAAGACGTAAGTGCCTGACATGCATGTTTCAAATTTTTTAGGGTTTGGGTAAGCTCAAACTGTGATGAATGACAGGGAGGGGAGCAATTTTATCGAACACCATAGTGGTTTGTTTTTTAAGGTGTCTAATCAAACCGTGTGGAAGTCGTGCCTTGGAGTGTTGGCGAGGCAATCTACTGCTCAAGTCAAGTTTGCGCAGCCTCTAACAATCAAGGAAGGGGAAGGCATAATGGTCAAAAGCATGCAAGCTGATGTGGAAGAGGATGAGATCCCAAATCCGCCGTCATCTTTAGAGGATGAAGGCAATTAGCAAAGCTTTGGGTCATCAGCAGAAGCAAGTCTGGACGAGGCTTTAGGTCAGGGCAGCGGGGATGGGGATGAAGATGAAGATGCAAAAGAGTCTCCCCCGGCGAAGAGAAAAAAGGTGCGCTGGCATACCGGTGCACCTGAGATGAAGAAGAAGGGAATACAAACAAAATCTCCGTCCAAGATGAGGAGTAGGCAAGCTGGTAAGTCCAAGCATGCTTTCAGCCCTAGCAGGCGACCCAAAAACATGGAAGAGTTGAATCAGCTCGTTGCTGACTATTATGCAGATTTGACACCAGTGAAAAGGAAGAGAAGGGCGGATGTGGAGCAGTTTGTGGAGAAAAAGGGAAGCGAGGAAAGATATCGGTGGTTGGTGATGCCGCAATGCTTGTTGTGACGACAGATACAGAGAGACTCCAACAAAGCTATCAAGGCTGGGATAATTTACAGAGGATCGGGAACTCTACACACAAGAAGAGGGCTCTTAGCACCACTGTAGATGTGCATGTGGAAACATTGCGGCCAGCTTCTTTTCTAACTACGGATGCTCAAATCCAAAAAGTTGATCAGGCCTGGATGAAGTCCTTTGTGAGGCAGATGCAGGTGGGGACTATTAAGGAAGGAGTTTTTCCTCTCCTATGCATGATAGACCCTAGCGAGTGCAACAACGTGAAAGAGGTGTCTGAGAAGAGGCTGCGAGAAAATGGGTACACACTAGGAGTACTTGGGAGCAATCACTGTTATCAGGCGATGAAAACCTTATGTGAGATGCACCGAACAGAGGATAAATATCAATGGATGGAGGCACATGGTATGCGGGTTTAACAGAAGCAGAGATGAGAGTCCTAGCAATGGACCACAATGTCACTGCAGATAGGAGGAAGAAGCTCAACTTCATAGAGCAAGTGCGATATATTCATGACGAGCTTGAAATCCTGCGGCAAGCAGACCCTACTGCCAAACAATCACTGCACTGGAAGTTTGATATGTATCGGCATCTTGGTATGGTTGACGAAGATGGAGACATTGAAGATACTGATTTTGTGCTAAAAATGAAATGGTTGACCGCAAGACCCTCTCATTAAGGATTGCCAGGTGTGAAGAAAAACAGTGGGAAAATGTGAAAAGGTGTGAACTCCTGGAGCAAGCAAACCAGGTAGCTCCAAGCAACGTAAAGAGATCAAACGCAAAAAATGGAAGCCTATTCCGGCAGCTCTCATGGGCACCACCAGTAGCTCTAGTAGTGCTCCTCCTAAGCCAAGAGCTTTGCAGGGAAAACCATTTCGAGCATTCCAAGGAATTCCTCCAGGCGACAAAGGTGAGGATATACTGATTGCGGCAACGCAAAAGGTTATCCAGGGGAAAATTCCATTGATGGATATTATGGAAGAGGTGACAAACAATAAGAATCTTCATCTCATCCAAGTTGAATTTATGACTCATTTGAAGTGCACGAGTTTTGAGTCCTGCTGCGAATTATATCCTAAGCATACAATAGACAGCGAGCTGGCGAAGTTTCAGACAACATTTTCGAAAGTTGTAAGTATCATTCTTTCTTTAGTCTTCCTGTGCACGGGCCTCAATGCACGGCGCCGGTATACTGGCGCACTCTTGCGTTCATGTTCTTCTTGCTGATTTATCGCCATTGTCAATAATAACCCATCTCTCTCATTTGGAATGCAGAAAGACATAAGTGTTATGGAGTTCCTCCCAATACAATTCCAAAATTATGTACATATGGAGCGCGGATGCGCATGAAGGAGGCGAAGTGGGCCCCTGCTAGCCAAGATATAGACGCGGGACTCACTGCTTTCAGGGGGCCCGTGTCTAACGAGACGGTGAAGTATCAAGTCATGAAGAAAGACGTGTTGGAGTTAAAAGCTTTCATGCCAGGGCGGCCATACACCCTCTTCTTTTGCGACTTGCCAAGAGGGCGAATGAAGCAGCATCATGATACAGAGTTCACAGAGTCGGGTTTGAAGAATATGCTGCAACAGTTCCAAGAGGTCCCAACGTCTAATGTTTTTAGAGTCATTCTTATGAGTGGCGTGGACGACCTGTCCTTGACGAGGGAGGCTCTGAAGCCACTGTGTAGGAAGGGAGCAATTTAAACTTTGGTCTGGGAAAAAACAAATATTCCCCCAAACACAGTCATAGTGGAAACTGTGGAGTTCATCACTATCGGCAGCGGAGTACGGAGTATATTGAATGAGCTCAGGGCCTCTTTATTTGCAAAGGCAAATATAACCGATGTTCTTCTTGGAAATATCCGGCATAGGACAGTCATGAAGAAACTCATCTTCACCACTATTGACAAACAAGTGGTTTGCCCATATCAAAAGCCACAAGGATTAATGAGCATGCTCGTAAACATGTTCAACAATGAAAAGGACTGGATGGTAGATGCTTGCGTCGGGTCCAATAGCTTTTTGGTGGCTGCCATCAAAAGAAGAGGAATGTTGTGGGCATAGAAAATGACCCCAGGTGTGCCATGTACATGCCACAGAGGGTGAACAGCCTTGAGCAGCTTCCGGATGCTGATGAGGAGACCACAACAGAGAAGTTTACGAGAGGGGTTTCAAAATTCTGGGCAAATGAAATTTGCGCCGACAGTACCATGAGGAAGTTGCAGGTTTACAGCTTAATGGGTAAGAAGGGATAGCAGGCACAAAGAACTCAAAGAGAGAGCAGCCCCTCACATGAATTGATGGCGGTGACAGTATGGGATGAGAACGGGACTTTGCCACAGCAAACAATAGACCTTACGTTTTCACTTATGAATGTCGAAGTCGACTATTTCGGTGAAGAGGAGGATGATGCAAATCTAGAGAATGTGACATTCGTGCGGAACTCTGTCGAAAAACAAGCGTACAAAGATACTGCGGCTGATAGTTTAGAAATATGAAGTAGGTGTGATACTTTCCTTTTTGTTCAAAATAGCATGATCGTAAGTGGAGAAATGCCAGTTTTGGCATGAATTGAAAGTCAGTGCGGACTCCTAAACATTCTTCTTGTTTTTGTCCTATAGTTTTATGATTTTTGTCAATTTTCATGGGAGTCTTCCCAGCATCCAAAAATTTCAAAATCAAAGTGTTTAGGGAGGGTGCGCAAAGTCTAACCTCTATAGTCTTACAGGGCTTTGTAGTCTAAGCCGTTTTTCTTTGGAAACTAAGTTACTTTAGAAAATTGGAGATCTACTGTTTTGAGGAGATATTGCGATCATGAACATACGATCATGAAAAGTGGGGTGCACATACACTGTCTAAAAAACTCCACAATTAAGCAGCATGCGAGCGGACCAGTATTGGGATGGGGTGCCACCCTTTGAGCCCGTGGAAGACCACATGTACACTAACCCTCTCAAGTGTCGGGATGAGCGATTTTTTGTTTTGGGTGTGTTAGTATAGCAAAGTGCTTTGAGAATCGTCTGGTAAGGCCTTTTATACGGAATGGTCCTTGGCCCTTGGTGATAATAATTTTTTCGGACCTTAGGTTTCGACCCCGGATAGGTAGGTCGGAAATAGAGTCCTTGGGTTTTGGTGATTTTTGGAATATGAGGTGTCTATATATGCTAGGAATGCTCACAATATGCCAGCTTGGGTAGTCAAGTGGGGAGGTGGCTAGTTCCACCACGGTGGCCGAAGAACGGACGCATGCACTGTGGGAGTTTACAACCCTAGTGGCGAGGCGGGGGCGCGGTCGGTCGGGCCTGGCGAGAAGGACACACCCAGCACCGCGAGGTCGCGAATTTCGAGCCGCGTGAGGCGGGGCTGCGGCAAGGCAGCAGCGCGCTGCCTGGGCCGAGTCTGTTTGCGGGGTAGGGCGCGCGTCAATCGTCAGGCGGTGGCGGAGGAAGAGCAGGGCGAAGGAGGAAAAGAGGCGCCGAGGCAAGAGGGCCCGGTGAGAGAGTGGAAGAAGCGTGCAAGGGTGGTGTTCCCTTTTTCTGACCAGCGTCTGCAGGTGGGTCGAGTTTTTTTTCTGGGGAAACAAGGAGGAAGGGAGATGGCGCCCCGAGCTGCGGCCGAAATCCCCACCACGCAGTGGCCCAACATGGACCACTGGAAGGTGAGAGCTGGCAGCCTGGTGCAGGAGTTGGGGCTGGAATTTATGGAGAAGAAATGGTGTTACGACAGCCCAGCATTGGTGCAAGAGTGCGCCCGGCAATTGAGAACCAGGTCGCAAGAGGGCGACGCGAGGAAGAGGCCGCAAAACTGGGATTTGGGGCTCTTCGAGGCTGTATGGGAAGCATCGGAGGATGGGAGCTTGGTAATTGACCCCAGAAAGAAGACCACGAGGCTGCAGCGGCCGCTCATGAAGCACTGGGGAAGTGAGGGTGAACAATGGATGGGTGACTCGCCAACTCGTGTCTGGCACCGTGGGATTGGCCAAGTGGATTTTGTGTTTCTGAGCGAGTTGGATCATATGGCGCACTACTCGGTCTTTCTTCATGAGGTGGTTAAGGGTACACAAATCGATTGGGGAGGATGATCTTTGAAAGAGCCTGTGAAGAGAAGGCGAATTTGCTCTCCCTTCCCTCGGCCCTCCTTGATTTCACCTTTTCTCGATTCATGTATTCGCGATTCCGTGTCTAACGGAGTTGAAGTCGGTTCCGCCTTCATAGCCGGAAACCGGCCGTGAACTCAAGGTAGAGGAGGAGGAGTGTAAGGAGGATTCCGGAAGGATTCCATAGCTGGGAATGCGCCTCCCTAGAAGATTCGGATGAAGGTGGGGAGGTTTCCAAGAAGGCGGGCGGCGTGAGCAGGGGTCGGCGAAAAGGGAAGGACACAGCAGAAGAGGAACCTGACTACACCTAGGGTCACCAGTCGAAATCGGCGGAGCGGGTGAAGGAGGAGAAAATAAAAGGGAACGACAAGTTGTTCCCCTCGGTCGGGGATGAGTCGCCGCTAGGAGAGATTGGAGCGGAGGAAGCGGTGGCAAACCAACCCCTAGAAGAAGAGGGGTTAGTTTCGCAGCCAAGTCCGCGACGGAGCTCCGGACATTTTGGCGACATTTCAACGGCCCGTCCGGTGAAGTGGAGATAGGTGACCGCACGTCGAGAATTGTTGTGGAGGGATGGGCACGAGGACAGCCCAATTCGAGAATCTGAGGCCCGACCGGCCATGGCTCGACGCAGCGATCTCCTCGACCGGTGACCATGGCTCTCACCGGCCGAGTGTGGACAACAGGAGAAGTTGCTCAAGGAAAGTTGGAGAGCCCGAAGGCAAGAACAAGGTGGCGGAGGCCTTGAGGAGTCTGGCGGCCCTATGCAAGGCACAGGCGGCTAAGGGCCATGTCCACCCAGCAGGAGGCCTTAGTGAATCAGTCAAGGGGCGATGCTACAATTGAGGAGCTTCAAGATGAGGTCTCGCGAGTCCGAGCAGTGGAAACAATGGCGCCTGAGAAATTCAAGAAGCGGAGAGATACAAGCGAGAGAGACGGTTAGGCCGAGTCAAGAGAGAGGCGGCCAAACCAAGAAAGGCGAACGCCCGGTAGAGCCGAAGCAACCACCGTGGGAAGTAACCACCACGGTGGCTAAACCGCCACCGTCGGAAGGAGGAACCGAGGTGGGGAAGCCACCGTGAGTACCGCAGATGGGAGGCAGATCCTCGAAACCCAAAGCAGCACCGCCCAGGATTGTCCACGGAGGAGAGGGTAAGGACCTCAGATCGGAAGGCGTGTGTCTGCGGCGTGGATGAGGATGCTCATGTCCTCGCCGCATGGTGAGCGGGTGCTCACTCTAAACGTGTATGTGGTTGTTGGGACAGAGGGGCGTAAACCATCGGCTGCACATCCGCCAGGCGTTTACGATGGTTCCTTTTGGCCTACCCTCCATAAGTAGTCTTTGGAGGAGATGAGCGAGGCGAGGCCAAAGCATGGAGGGAGGAGCACGGTATGGGCATCCGGTGAGGAGGCGGGACAGCGGATGTAGAGGCCCGCAGTGGCGCACGGAAGGCGCGAGGAAACCGCAGTGCCGAGAGCGAGGTGGAGGTTTTGGGGAAAATCGCTCGGATCGGGCGTGGCGAGCGAGAGGGACCCCTATGGGTCAGAGCTAGGCAAAGAATCATGAGTGATTTTAGGGGCCGCGACATCATAGGTCCGGGGTTTTGGGGTTAGGGGATGAGATGTTCGAGCTCGTGAGGCTGTCTGCAGCTAGATGTATAAGAGACCCTTTGAGTGTCTCTCTTAACAGACGATTTCAGGTGTGAACTTCCGTGTATCGAATCCTCGCGCGGGGTTGATTGGAGACGTCTGGTCAACACCGAACGGGTTCGGCACATCGTTTTCTCGTCACAAGAAGACCGGGAAGATCCCTGGATGGTCGAGAGCGGAGTGGCCAAGCTCCACGTCTGGGACAGCAATTGGTGAGGGGCGTCCGGCGCGCGCTGGAAAGGGGCAAAGGTTGCTGCGGAAAGTCGGGGTGAGATCGCCGGCGAGTGAATCGCCCAAGTACTGACCGTGCCTCCTCTGTCTCCCTCCTAGGAAGCTGCCAATCAGAACGTGTTTAATTCTATGAGGGGGGGGTCTGTGTGGCCCGGGGTGAGGTCTATGTGGCCTGAGAAAGGGGAAGAGAGGGGGTATCCATGTGTGGGGAAAGGTTCTTGGCAGAAGGGGGTGAGCGTGCCGCTATAGGGGAGGGCGGGGAAAATGCGTGTGCGTTTTGAGAAAACGCGGAGTGATAGAAAGGGCAAAGCGAGTGGTGAGGTCAGTGAGGGTCGGCGCCAGAGCGAGACTTCGCGGTATTCGGGGTCGTGGTGCCTAATTCTCGGAAAGTTATGAGGACGGACTTCCCTGTGAGAGAATTAGAATAGGTGTGAGTCTAGGTGTGTGTGTGTGTAAGGCCATGACTCTCAGAGACCTCGCCCGGGGAGCCGGGTGACAACCAGACAGCCGCGACGCGCGCGCGCGCCCGTGGTGGGAGCCCGCTACAGTGGTTGAATCAACCACTGCGGTGGCTGAACGCACCACTGCGGTGGCTGAGACCTCCACGGTGGCTGTTTCTGGTAGGGTAAGGATCGGTTGTGGTAGGGCTAGGACCCATAGTTTAGAACATCTTGACACAAAACCATTCCCTTGGGATCGAATCCTAGGACTATAACGACATAGAGGGTAATGTGGCCTCTTTATTTGCAAAGGCAAATATAACCGATGTTCTTCTTGGAAAATATCCAAGATAGATACCATGAAGAACTCATCTTCACCACTATTGACAAACAAGTGGTTTGCCCATATCAAAAGCCACAAGGATTAATGAGCATGCTCGTAAACATGTTCAACAATGAAAAGGACTGGATGGTAGATGCTTGCTGGTCCAATAGCTTTTGGTGGCGCCATCAAAAGAAGAGAGAATGTTGTGGGCATAGAAAATGACCCTGTGTGTGTACATGCCACGAGGGTGAATGCCTTGAGGACTCGGATGTCGATGAGGAGACCACAATGAGAAGTTTACGAGGGGTTTCAAAATTGGCAAATGAAATTCTGGCCAGATCATGAGGAAGTTGGGTGTTTACAATTAATGGGTAAGAAGGGATAGCAGGCACAAAGAACTCAAAGAGAGAGCAGCCCCTCACATGAATTGATGGCGGTGACAGTATGGGATGAGAACGGGACTTTGCCACAGCAAACAATAGACCTTACGTTTTCACTTATGAATGTCGAAGTCGACTATTTCGGTGAAGAGGAGGATGATGCAAATCTAGAGAATGTGACATTCGTGCGGAACTCTGTCGAAAAACAAGCGTACAAAGATACTGCGGCTGATAGTTTAGAAATATGAAGTAGGTGTGATACTTTCCTTTTTGTTCAAAATAGCATGATCGTAAGTGGAGAAATGCCAGTTTTGGCATGAATTGAAAGTCAGTGCGGACTCCTAAACATTCTTCTTGTTTTTGTCCTATAGTTTTATGATTTTTGTCAATTTTCATGGGAGTCTTCCCAGCATCCAAAAATTTCAAAATCAAAGTGTTTAGGGAGGGTGCGCAAAGTCTAACCTCTATAGTCTTACAGGGCTTTGTAGCTTTTCTTTGGAAACTAAGTTACTTTAGAAAATTGGAGATCTACTGTTTTGAGGAGATATTGCGATCATGAACATACGATCATGAAAAGTGGGGTGCACATACACTGTCTAAAAAACTCCACAATTAAGCAGCATGCGAGCGGACCAGTATTGGGATGGGGTGCCACCCTTTGAGCCCTGTGGAAGACCACATGTACACTAACCCCTCTCCGAAGTGTCGGGATGAACGATTTTTTTTTGTTTTGGGTGTGTTAGTATAGCAAAATGCTTTGAGAATCGTCTGGGTAAGGCCTTTTATACGGGAATGGTCCTTGGCCCTTGGTGATAATAATTTTTTTCGGTCCTTAGGTTTCGACCCCGGATAGGTAGGTCGGAAATAGAGTCCTTGGGTTTTGGTGATTTTTGGAATACGAGGTGTCTATATATGCTAGGAATGCTCACAATATGCCAGCTTGGGTAGTCAAGTGGGAGGTGGCTAGTTCCACCACGGTGGCCAAGAACGGACGCATGCACTGTGGGAGTTTACAACCCTAGTGGCGGAGCGGGCCAACCCGGAGCGCAATCGAGAGAAGGACACACCGTGACCGCGTCTGTGATGTGACGCCGAGCGAGCCGCAGCAGCCGGGCGCGCATGCAATCGCCGGGCCGAGTCTCGCTACTGCGGCAGTGAGGGGCGCGGCCAATCGTCGAGCCGGTGGCGGCGGAGGAAGGAAACCGCAACTAAGGAGGAAAGAGGCGCCGAGGCAAGAGGGCCAAGAGGAGTGGAAGAAGCGCAAGGGTGGTGTTCCTTTTTCTCGACTGCAGGGTCGAGTTTTTTCCGGGAAACAAGGAGGAAGGGAGATGGCGCCCAGTTGCCGAAATCCACCACGCAAAGGGCCCAACATGGACGGAAGGTGAGAGCCGCACTGCAGTGTGAGCCGGGCCCGGAATTTATGGAGAAGAAATGGTGTACCAAAGATTGGTGCAAGAGTGCGCCTGCAATTGAGAACCAGTCGCAAGAGGGCGACGCGAGGAAGAGGCCGCAAACGATTTGGGGCTCTTCGAGCAGAAGGGCGAGAAGCATCGAGGATGGGAGCTTGGTAATTGACCCCGAGAAAGAAGACCGAGCCGCAGCCGGCCCATGAAGTGGGAAGTGAGGGTGAACAATGGATGGGTGACTCGCCAACTCGTGGTTCGCACCGGTGGGATTGGCCAAGTGGATTTTGTGTTTCGCAACCAAGTTGATCATATGGCGCACTACTCGGTCTTTCTTCATGAGGTGGTTAAGGGTACACAAATCGATTGGGAGGATGATCTTTGAAAGAGCCTGTGAAGAGAAGGCGATTTGCTCTCCCTTCCCTCGGCCCTCCTTGATTTCACCTTTCTCGATTCATGTATTCACAGATTGTGTGTCTAACTGAGTTGAAGTCGGTTCCGCCTTCATGGAAACCGGCCGTGAACTCAAGGTAGAGGAGGAGGAGTAAGGAGGATTCCGGAAGGATTCCATAGCTGGGAATGCGCCCCTAGAAGATTCGGATGAAGGTGGGGAGGTTTCCAAGGGCAAGAAGCGAGGGCGGCGACGATCGAAGGGTCGGCGAAAAGGAAGGACACAGCAGAAGAGGAACCCACGCCTACCTAGGGTCACTGTGTCGAAATCGCAGAACGCGGGTGAAGGAGGAGAAAATAAAAGGGAACGACAAGTTGTTCCCTGTGCAGTGAGTCGCCGCCGAGAGATTGGAGGCGGAGGAAGCAAGGCTGCCAACCCCTAGAAGAAGAGGGGTTAGTTTCGCAGCCAAGTCCGCGACGGAGCTCGGACATTTTTGGCGACATTTCACCGACCGTCCTATCAAGTGGAGATAGGTGACACCGCCATGGAATTGTTGTGGAGGGGATGGGCATGTGACAGCCCAATTCGAATCAGTTCCCCATGGCCCGACGCAGTGATCTCCTCGACTCAGCCCATGGCTCTCACCTGGCTGAGTGTGCAGGGACAACAGGAGAAGTTGCTCAAGGAAAAGTTGGAGAGCCTGGAAGGCAAGAACAACGTGGCAGAGGAGCGCAGACGGGAGTGCGAAGTGGCCCTATGCAAGGCACAGGAGCAGCTAAGGGCCATGTCCACCCAACAGGAGGCCTTAGTGAATCAGGTCAAGGGGGCGCATGCTACAATTGAGGAGCTTCAAGATGAGGTCTCGCGAGTCCAGGAGCATGTGGAAACAATGGCGCCTCTGGAGAAATTCAAGAAGTCATGAGAGATACAAGCGAGAGAGACGGGTTAGCCAGAGTCAAGAGAGAGGCGGCCAAACCAAGAAGGCGGGCAACCAACAGGAGCCAAGCAACCACCGTGGGAAGTAACCACCATGGTGGCTAAACCGCCACCGGAAGGAGGAACCGAGGTGGGGAAGCCACCGTGAGTACCGCAGATGGGGAGGCAGATCCTCGAAACCCAAAGCAGCACCGCCCAGGATTGTCCACGGAGGAGAGGGTAAGGACCTCAGATCGGGCGACAGCGCGGCTGGATGAGGATGCTCATGTCCCCGGCCGCTCGCATGGTGAGCGGTGCTCACTCTAAACGCGTATGTCGTTGTTGGGACAGAGGGGCGTAAACCATCGGCCGCACATCTTGACCGCCACAGGCTACTGCTGGTTCCTTCGAATAGGAGCTGGCGCCTACCCTCCGCAAGTAGTGCTGGAGGAGATGAGCGAGGCGGAGGCCAGAGCATGGAGGGAGGAGCACACGGTATGGCTGTCCAGTGAGGAGGAGCGGGACAACGGATGTAGAGGCCACAGGCGCGCAACGTCCACGGGAAGGCGCGAGGAAACCGCAGGCAGCGAGAGCGAGGTGGAGGTTTTGGGGGAAAATCGCTCGGATCAGAGGCGTGGCCGGCGAGCGAGAGGGACCCCTATGGGTCAGAGCTAGGCAAAGAATCATGAGGGCCACGATTTTAGGGGCCGCGACATCATAGGTCCGGGGTTTTGGGGTTAGGGATAGGGTGTTCGAGAGCTCAGCCGAAGTTCATAGCCTAGATGTATAAGAGACCCTTTGAGTGTCTCTCTAATGCATTTACTGTGAACTTCCGTATCGAATCCTCGCGGGTTGATTGGAGACGTCGTCGTCAAGACCGAACGGGTTCGGCACATCGCTTTCGCCACAAGAAGACCGGAAGATCTGGATGGTCGAGAGCGGAGTGGCCAAGCTCCACGTCTGGGACAAAGAATTGGTGAGGGGCGCCCGCTACCGAAAGGCGCAAGGTTGCTGCGGAAAGTCGGTGAGATCGCCGCTGAGTGAATCGCCTGGCACGACTGCCTCCTCCGCCTCCTCCTAGGAAGCCATCGAACGTGTTTAATTCTATGAGGGGGGTCCGTGGCCCGGGGTGAGGTCTATGTGGCCCGAGAAAGGGAAGAGAGGGGTATCCATGTGGGGAAAGGTTCTGGCGGTGAGCGTGCCGCTATAGGGGAGGGCGGGGAAAATGCGTGTGCGCTTTGAGAAAACGCGGAGTGATAGAAAGGGCAAAGCGAGTGGTGAGGTCAGTGAGGGTCGGCGCCAGAGCGAGACTGTGTATTCGGGTCGTGGTGCCTAATTCTCGAAGTTGAGGACTGACTTCGTGAGAGAATTAGAATAGGTGTGAGTCTAGGTGTGTGTGTAAGGCCATGACTCGAGACCTCGCCGGGAGCCGGGTGACAAGATCCTGCCAAGGCTCTGTGGTGGAGCCCGCCATGTTGGTTGAATCAACCATCGGTGGCGAACGCACTAACGCGTGGCCGAGACCTCCACGTGTCGGTAGGGTGGGTAAGGATCGGTTGTGGTAGGGCTAGGACCCATAGTTTAGAACATCTTGACACAAAACCATTCCCTTGGGATCAAATCCTAGGACTATAACTACATAGAGGGTAATGTGGCCTCTTTGCGCCTTTGGGACGCAAAAACCCCATTCCACATGCCCCTCGACGGACAAATGTTCGATTTAAAATCGTCTCACTTCGTGGCCGTACGCGTGTCGACCTCCCTCGTGTGAGATCTTCCATGGCGAGATCATCCTCTAGATAACTAACTAGACACATGAAGTGGAGCGCACTATCTTTCGACTAGGTTGAGCATTACAAAATGCACACAATAAGCCCATGGTCCAAAAACACTACGTAATAATGTAAGGGCGGCATGGAAAATACTCGTTAGTATTATTGGGCTAGATTTGAGCAAACATATTGCTCTAGAGCTCTTCTTATCCATGATGGCTTGAGAAAGTAGTTATTAGTGAGACTGTATTCTTAGGATATTTTTGGCATATGCTAATGCCAATAGGATATCTTAGGAATATGTCGTTGCCAAGGGCTAGTGTATATAGACCCTTTCACAGAGGATAAGCTCAGATCATAGCTTGTCCTCTAAATATGCAATGCGAGAGTGTTGTAAGGAGGCCAAAGCTATGACTCCAAGAGCGATGTGTGAGGAATTTGCGTGTTGTTCTTGTGGGGAGAGTGTGTTTGTGCCACGACATGCGAGCTACTCTCTCCTATTGTTATTGGTTTGTACCTATACTTGCATATTAGATTTGTTTTGCTTGGTTGTCTGTTGAGGAAGTGCTTATATGAATGCAAATGCTTACCTCGTGCGATATGACCAATGTAGGAGGCCATGCAGCGTGCGAATGTTAACCAAGGGACAATGATTGTGCACATGGAGCGGCAGGGCATAGACGCATCTCTTCCGCAGTCTTGGCCTAAAGTTGTAATGTCCTCTAGTTTTGTGTTCGATTATGGTATTTCGATGAGAGCAATTGAAAGTTTGTTGGTCTCCTCTTCGATGTTTCGTATTGTGTGCATTTGCTTGCACCCTAGCTAGCTGCATGTGAAAATTAGCTCACTTTGTTTCTGATCGTTAAACTCACTAGTGTTGATTGAAGGAAAGAAACGGGGGTGCCCTTGGACGATTGGTTTTGTGCCGATTGGCTTAGCAGTTTAAGATGTGGGTGGTTTCAGGTATGTTATACCTCATTGGATGCAGAATTCTTAGGAGAATCCTTGTTCTAATTTTTCCAAAATTAAATTTCACTTATTTGGACCTAAAAAATCTTAAAAAGAGATTTCTATAAATTTTCATCCATCAAATAGCTCAAAAGGGACCGTGGTTGAGACAAATCTTGGCCTACTGGGGAAGTGAGGATATAACATCCTCAAGGTAATTAGCAACGTCCTCGAACATGTCCACATCATATTGTAGCAACGAGCCATAAAGTGCTGCAAGAGGATCGGAAGTATGTTAAGCACCTCATCTCGGCCCTTATACACACCATACGTGCGGAGTTCCGATGTAGGAATGTCTCTTTACCACACATACACTGCGACGTAAACCTCACCGATCTTTGATCTATTATTGGCTTTTGAGCGGGGTGCAGGGGCATCGCCGGACACAGGCGGTTGGCAGTAAACGTGTTATTATAATCTAACGCATAAAGGCAAGGCAGGAGGGAGAGATGATGGAAGAGAGAAGATGGGCAGAGAACACCACGGGCATGTCAGTGGGCCCCACACCTGGCCAGCTAATTCTACGCTTTGTTCTTGACCCGCCCGGGACTGCCGGACAACGAGGGCCCATTTCGGTGAATTAGACGCGTTGTGTGCCTGGTCTCGACACCACCTTTATCTTGAATTGACGAGGATCTTCCTTTTCCTTTTGAACCCGCCGGTTTATTGATTGAACAAGGGGGTGTATTAGATAAAAGACTCTGGAAGGTGTCGGTCGGGGACCGACCAATACAGGTTAGTATGTTCCACGGGACTTGTAACATACGGCAGTAAGGACATGAAGGTTCCACACATCATGTGCTTTCCCTCACATAGGGTACGTTTCACAAGGAAGTGTTTGCTCTGCAATCTAAGACAGCTTAGTTATCACCTGAGATCCACGTTGCTTCTACTGGTCTGTACAAAGCAAATAGGTACGCTATAGAGGGGTGATATTTAGCCTGTTTGTGACACAGTGAGACTGCCTTTCAGCTACCCGGTGTGCCGTTTCACTCAACCAAGTTCTTTCCGAGAGACCCAATACAAGAGGAGGCTTCAGAGGTAGTGAGGGTGCCTCTTCTCTAAGGAAGTGGAGGAGGGTGGCAGCTTTGGCATACGACACTGATGCCTTGGTGCTGTTCCCCAGCACATCATGAACCTGTTACAACAGATGCCATGTGAAGATTTAGTGAAGAGCGGGGTATCATGTGTGGGCTTGTGTGGCATTAGCATATCTCAACTTACTGCTGCATTTCGACCGGCGGTTACCGCCGCTTGGAAGATAAGTTCCACAGCATCTGGCATGCGGTCACCACCTGCACAGTTAGCAGACAGCCCATCAATATATTTGCACAACCCTACAAGCAACAGCAGACCGATTAAGCGAGCCAAAGGCCGTTGTCTCTCAATACCATCGATACCACTCAGGTGTGTGGCAAGAGCTTCCCCTCGCTCACAAGCTGCTACATACTCTTGCTCCACGACTGAACAAGTCTCCTGTTGGTCATCTATATTGATGCCTTCCAGATCAGGGCTCCCAACATCCTCGGGCACCTCAAACTGTCTTCCCTCAGCAGCCCAAGTATAGCATATGTGTAATGCTTGCTTCCAAATGGATAAGCAAACAAGATGGATCGAGAAAGCTGCGAGGGGTTGCCCTGCATGGAACTGACAGCACCTCACCTCAACAACACCATCAAGCCTCAGGGGACAAGACGTAGTGACAAGGATGGCAGATGTATAATTAATACCTGTTCTGTGGCCAACTCTGCAATAACTCCAGCACATCGCTTTAGGGAAGCCAACCTTTGAGGTGGATATGTTCTGGTTTCAATCTGCCTTGCTTGAGGAGAAACAGTGGCCGGAGGGAAAGCCTGGTTGAAAACGCTACTCCCAGGTTTTTCTCGCGGACTTGCAGATCCAGGAACCCTGACACATGAAAAGTTGGCTTGTGACGAGCCCTCCCCTTTACTCAGGCATCTGTCCCCTCCAGATAGGCTCAGTATCATTTCGTTTGTTGCCATCGGCGGATTTACCAAAACATACTCACGTTCAATAGACTCCATGGAATCCATTAGAGTACCTGTATGGCAAACTTGACACATGTCAGGACAATTTTTTGCCCACCGCATACAAAAAAATTCAACTGCACAAAGGCACTGCTCATTACCTCCTCTAGACGTGCCTCCAGACAGATAGCCATCTTCTCCATCCCTTACTGAACTACGGTGACCAGTTGAAACTCCTGGTTGCCAGATCTCTACAGCCAGAGATCTATTTCTGCTGCTGCTAGTAGGAAGGTGTTTGTCTGGAGACCAAGAACCTGATCTTCGACGAGAATCAACTGCTGTAGTGCCCTGTTTGTTCACATATGTCCTTTCGCCCGAAATGGTTGCATTCTGCACCGAGTATGGAAATGCATCTACACAGCTTGGTTGCTTCACCACTGTAGTTGATGGTGCTGTCTTTGGAAAATGACCAACATCATTCACAAAGGAAGGTAGGCTATCAGATTTGTGAGCTTTAAAAGCTACGACTGGAGCCCTGGCAACTTGTTCACCGACTTCCTCAACCCTATGATAAGAACCACAAACAGTTAGAAATTAACTTAGCTGACAACATCTGAGTGAAAGAGGCAGGAATCAGGGTTAGAGGTGAACCTCTCCGCCCGCATAAAAGGGTGGTTAAAAAATTCCTCAAAAGAAAGGCGCTCCACTGGAAGACAACAGAAGGCAAACACCCAGTTTGTAGAATGGCAATGCAGGAAGAACATCAAAGTCAAATCTGAATGACGAACCTACCAGGATTTTGGCACAGCAACTTGCGGCACAGGTCAATGCAATCAGGATGGAACTCCTTCACGAGATTTTCTGGGAAGAGTAACTTTGAATTTTTTATGTTTTTCATCAGCTGCAAAAGCATCCAAGAAGGATCGATGACTTAAGTTACAAACCACTGGATTCCAGCCCATGTCTAACAACAAAACTCTCAGCAATCAGCAAGGAAACTACTACTTTTTGCAAGGAAACTGCCTGTATGAAAGTCGTGAAGCTGTCATTCATCACATCCCGCTTGTACTTTACCTCCAGGAAAGAGGCAGCAGGAAACGGTGGGCGTCCAGTCATCAAATGAAATAGAATCGCCCCTACACTCCAAAGGTCTGCCTGCAAGAGACATGGGCAACAAACTAAGATGGCAAAGGGCACAAAAGTTGAATTCAAATGGCCGTCACTCTTCATATGCGTCACTTGATTTGGCTGCATGGTTCAAAGAGTAGAAGACATGAGGAGGACAGAATCCTAGCCTGCCTACAAAAATACCTTGGCGTCATACTTCTGATGCTGCAAAATTTCCGGTGCCATGTACAAAGGTGACCCACAATGGGTCTCAGCTAAGCCTTGAGGCTGTAACGACCTGCAAACCACATTATGCAATTAGCTAGATGAAGAGTACATTAGATGATCAAAAGCACACAACATAAACAAGAGCTATGAAGTGTCAACATCGTCTGAATCTGGACAACACTCCCACCTGGCAAATCCAAAGTCAGCTATTTTCAGCACAGCATCGTCATCATTGCTTGTCAAAAGAAGGTTCTGCACAAGAGTGCAAGTTAATTTCTGTACAGAGTACAAGCCCACCAATCCCTAATCACACACGCTCAGGTTTCCAAACGTACTCACGGCCCACAGATATACCAACATTCACCAAGGTACAAAGTCAAGGCATCTGACGCAGAAATAGCTGGGTTGCACACCTGAGGCTTCAGATCTCTGTGGATCAGGTTCTTAGCTCTAAGAACCTGCAAACCGGCACCTGAGAAGCACCTTCAACCATAAGTAGTTTGATAACCCATACATGGCACAGAGATGATCCCACTGTCGAGACTTCTACGTTTCGGACCTGCTCCATTCCACACAGCAACAACTGATCGAAAACGGTAGCACAGACAAAACTTCACCAACCTAATTGCTTCATAATGTTTCTGACAACGGTCTGCGAAAACTTTTTCCGATCGATGTGTCGAGCAAGGTCACCCCCAGCACAGTATTCCAACACTAAGTAAATCCGGTCGGCGGCCTGAAGCACGTCAACCACAAAGGTGCCGTCAGCATGAGCTGCAAACAAGAGCCAAATTCCAACACTCTGGAGGATTTTCCATGCATATCCTAGTGCCCTCTGCTCCACACGACCATAATCAACAGTGAGAGATTGGGACTCACGTGAATAGTATCGTGCAAACGGACGATGTTAGGATTAGTAATCTTCTCGAGAATCTGAATTTCCGACATGAGACTCTGCTTCAGTTTCACATCAAGACTGTCGGTTTTGATCTCCTTGATGGCTACCACATCTCCGGTCGTCATGTGCTGAGCTTTCCACACCTGAGCAAAGGAGCCAGCCCCTATCTTATCTATCAGCCAGTACTGGCCTACGGTCATCTTTCGTGAATCATCTGCCATGGCTCCCTCTGTCCGGGGCGCAGACAACCTGGGCAAGGAACAAGGCTGCTTCAACAGAGGTAGGGAGAGCGACCACAATGACGTCCGCAATTGCTTGAAACAGTGATGCGATGATCAGGAAATCGGGTCCTCGGTCACAGCTCGAGGCAGGATCCGCAGCTCCCAAGCCTTCTTCACAAAAATAATAGCTTGAGGAACGAAGAGAGCTCGCATCCACCAGATAGTATAACCCATACAGCCCACATCCCACGTTGGAGGCTCTGTCCAATCTATATACAAGACAGCCAGAAGAAAGATGATAATAGAAGCCGGGCGTCGCAAGCCACGGACACCACCGTGGAGCGTAACGTAAACCGAAGAACTGCGCTTGCTACAGGCTTACTTTACTACCTATACAATATGTACATATTACCATGCATCAGCCATAGATACATATGTAGTAGTAGGGTGAAGCGAGAAGTGAACGGCTTGGTGTCTTGCATTCGGATTTGGTATTGTCCTTGCTTGGGTTAACACTTTTCCTTCCGTGTTGGAGCGAATGCTGTTTGATCGGATACAGCACGCATGGCCTGCATTCCGGTTTGGGCTCCCGCGCTGTCGTCGCTGCCTAGCAGACATGGTTTCGCCAGCTTCTCGGCTCTGGCCTCCCCGTCTGCGCCTTCATTCCCGGCCAGCTTGAGTGCAACGGGCCCTTCTCCGCCAACTCAGGTTTGGCACGCAACTCTTTGTCCTTCTCTCCCGCTGCACACGTGTGATGCGTTCAACTGGGGTCCCTCGATCCCAGCTTGCGTCATCAGCTGTGTTCGTTGCGATAAGAGCAGCACAGCAAGCAGTAATATGTTAGCATCACGTCTGTCTGGATGCCGGGCCCTTGCGGGTGTTTTGGCTTCCAGGATTTTGTGTGCTGGACTTGACCGTTTTCCGGGAAAACATCTTATTTTCCGCAGGGAAAACGTTCGAAAACCTGGGGTCTCATGGCCCCGGCTGGAGTCTGGAGTGAGTCAATGTGGCCTCGTAGGAGACAGCATGGTACAATGTGCTCAGTTGCCAAATCGGCGACTCCGCAGACAGGCACCGATCAGTTTTTGGTATGACACACTTACCAGGTCCATGGATGGGCACGCAATTCATTGGTATCTGTCTTATTACTTGGGCGCAGTAGGGTTTGCTGCAGTGTGTGTCCAGAGTTTGATCGTTATTGGCGGGTTTTCAGGTCTTTGTGCCGCCACACCCCCTTATAAAGCACTGGATTTCTGTGCTACGGAATGAGTACACTCCAAGTCCCATGTTCAGTAAGTCCCGGTCTACGGGGTCATGGTTGGTTTGCGCCAACAGCTTCTGAATCAAATTTGCCCGACCTGTGATTCTGAGTTTCCTGTTACACACAGGACCTGTGTAGTCGTGATGTGGTGAGTTTCTTTTTCTGCAGGAAGTGCGTTGGCAGAGCTTGGGAGGTTGCTGATATATGAAGCGTCTAGAGACTGGCTTGTAAGATTGCAGGCAGAAATTACAGTCAGGATGTACTGAGCATCTTGTTTTCCAGTTCCCGGCTCGTCTCTCACTACGCTTTTCACAGGTCACAGTTAGTGGTGAAATACAGACCCCGCTTGGTGTGGCTAATGTCGAGTTCATTGACCCAAGGGAGCCTGTGAAGGTGATCATGTGTGCGGGTTTTTTGTCCATTGTGTCTCTAGTTTTTGCTTTCCAACCATGGTTGGACCATTCTATTCTGAGTTATCTCTTTGTTTCCGATTCGCTGTCTATGAAACCATCGTAGTGCAGGTCATTCCAATTTTGAGAGCCGGTCTTGTACTTGTCGAGCTGATGTCTTCTGTGTTGCCCTCAACTCAGACCTACCACTTAGGTCTAGTCACCGAGCACCTCTGATTTATAGTAAGCCACTTGCAGATGAAACGGAAAGTGTGGCACATGAGTGTAGAAATGAACTGGTACGATGCGGGTATCCTGTAAGCCCAAATCTGATAGGTTATTATCTGTTGAATCGTTCTCAGGATATGCGCGGGATGAAGTAACCCTGCAACCAACCTGCTACCTGAACAAGTATGGTCAAATTCCAGGGCTTTATTTCTTTCTAGGTTACTGGGCTTCCGATGGTTGTCTCATATTTGTCTTGACGGCACGGTCTTAGAGCAGGGCATAGTATGTTGGGAAAGTCTTCAGAAATCCCCTAGGTGCATCATGCACTTACATATCTCAGTATCTGCGTGCAGGCTGCCAGATACATTTTCTGAAGGCTCTCGTGTGCTTATTACAGATCCCATGCTTGCCACAGGTAATTCCTGCTTTCTCCTATTTAGTCCAGGGGTAGTGTAGTTGAGGAGCGAGAGGAGCAAGAACTGATGTCGAGGTTGGTATTCCAGGGGGCACAATGGTAGCTGCCATAGAGGAGCTGAAGAGCCGTGGTGTGGATCACAAGCTTATTCGTGTGGTATGTATGTTTTTTCGATGTAGCTATGGCTGTTTGAGTGCGTTGTGAGAGATGACAACAACCGTCCCTTGTATATCTGGTGTTGCAGATTTCTGCCGTGGCTGCACCTCCAGCACTTACGAAACTAAGCGAAAAATTTCCAGGGTTGGTTAGGGGCCACTGTGATTCTTGATTTGTTGTCGCTTCCCTGTACGCGTGGGAGCAAGCAACTGAAGTACTTGGCTGTCCTTTTTTTTGTCAATATAGGCTGCGCGTGTACACTGGCATCATCGACCCAGAGCTAAACGACCAAGGGTACGATTTGGTTGGAAGACCTCTTCATGAATCTTGAACCTCCAGACGCAATCAGAGCTGTTGGTAACTTGAGCATGGGTTTGTTTATGCAGATTCATCTTGCCTGGGCTTGGAGACGCTGGAGATCGTAGCTTCGGTACATGATATCCTCATTGTGGATGAAGCATAGTCTACAATTATACATTCAGACCTCGAGAAGTGATCATGCGTTTACTTCATCTCGGGGACGAAAAAGTGTCAATCTCCGAGCTTCACTCGATTGGCCAATTTTATCGACTGAGAAATTTCCTGTTCCTTGTTGCCATCTTAGCGGGCATAATTCTGGCAGTTATGCTGTCCTTCCCGAGGCCGAGAAGTGTGGGACTAGCGGCCCGCTGGCATGGACGGCCTCCTGATCGTCGCAGCGCGCTGTGACCCGGGAAACGCGGAGGAACCTGTGCAGGTGACCTCGTTCTCTGCACATTGTGGCCTAATGATGTGTCGCGATCCGTGCCGCCACTCGTCAAACCAGGGAACCCAAGTGAGCGCTAGGGTTTTGTGGTGAAGGTGCCAAGTGGTGGTGGCTCGAAGGTGAAGAAGCCTCCTCATTTGGAGGCAGCGCCCGCTCTGTTTCCGATGTGGCCGTTGGCTCGTGGTAGATTCGCAGCACAGCTCTGCCCGCGCCGGCGATGGTAACTACCTGATTCACGCTCGCCATGGCCGTTTCTACCGCAACAAATGTCTCCACGTTCCCTTGCATGCTCCCTCCATGCCGGCAGCCGAGGGCCTTACTGCAGTCATGAGAGGCAGTTGCGGCTGCCTCTCTCCAGACATCGCCTTCTTCCACTTCCATGTCACCGCCATCTTCACGCCTTCCTCCGTGTCCGCCAGCGGGGCCCCGGCAGTATGGACATCTTGCCCGCTCCTTCCCTTTCCCCCGCCGCATGAACCATTTCACCGCGCATTGAACGTGGAATGCGTGGCCGCACTCCCGCAACCTCGTCCACCGCTTCGCTGCCAACACCTCGCGGCAAAGCAGGCACTCGCCGAAGCTCTCGAACACCTCTCTCACAAGCGCCTCCCTCTCTCGCGGCCCGGCCATGCATGCATCCAGCAAGTCACCATCCACTCACTAAACTGATTCTAACGTGCTGACCTCTTAACCTCAACATCGTCCACTCGCTACCTGTACATTAAACTCCTCACGCTCATCTCGTTTGCCACCATCACCGCCGCGTTCATGATTACCACGATTAGCGGCGTTCTTGTAAAAAATTCACAAAATCCGACACTCTAACAAACAACTGTGACAATGGATTGACACTTGCGGCAGAAGCCTCATCCACTGCCACAGATTTCCCATGCACTTTACTTTCTTCCTCCTCTTCCACTTGCGTATGCACCTTGTTATGCCTGCCTATGTGAGGGCTCCTTGTTAGTTTTGCAAGCCCTACCCTAGACCTGGCAAATGGTACATCATCTCCACGGGGGGTTGTTGCTATTGCTGCTATTCTACAAGCTGGGCAAATTAAATAATATGCCTGCTCCGATCCTTCAGCAACATACCACTTCACTATGCACCTCATATGGAAGGCGTGAGAGCAATCTCCAATCCTTGCCCATAAAGCACTATCCAAATCTTCATGGCAAATGGGACAAATCTCTACATGATCGTAGAGCGCACGCTGCATGCCTGCCATGTTATCGCATAAACACGCACAACATTCCACTTCGGTAACCAGAACAAGATACGATAAAAAAAACCCACACCTATATACATGTGTGGGTAGTACCGTACACGAAAACCTACCAATTACGTATTGAATCTTATTGGTTTAAAGTTGTCTGGTCAATATTCAACCAAGCCCAGCCGGAATAGGAAAGCGCAAAATGCAAAACGCAAAACGCAAAACGGAGCACCTAACCAAGTACATTGCTAGGCAGTAGAATGAGACAATTAGGAGGCATAAAAGTGGACCGTCCTAGGCGCGTGAGCTCCATCAACTTTTCTTGAGGGAGAAAGAGAAAAGTTGTTTTGACAGCAGCGGCCGTTTCCCGAGCTGCGGACACTTGCTCGGCGGGTGTGTCGAGAGCTCTTGTTGGACGGGCCGGGCCGATGGAGCCACCGCGAGTGAGAGGCCCAGCCTGTCCGCAAGGAGCCTGTCCGCAATTTCCTTCCCTTTCCTTCCCCTCCCACCGCCAGCTTGGAGAGTTCGTCCACAGGATAGCTGCTTGAAAGTTCCGATTGCCACCAACCTCGCCGCGTCGGAAGCGACCGCAGCTACCGCGTGTGGAAGCAACGCGCGCCATCTGGTGCCGGCTGTCCGCTGAGTGCTGCCTTCCTTTCATCATCGCTCCACTCCCGGGCCCTGTGCGTGCAGATGGACGTCACCTCCAGCTCCGCTCGCGGCTTCCACTCCGATTTCAACTCCAATTTCAATTCGAGGTGAGCGAGGAATTCGGGCAGTGAGCGGAGAGGAGGAGACGAGACGAGAGGCAGCCATGCAGAAGTCTGCGCGGCCGTGGCCAGACAGGCCTTCCACTGGCAGTGGCAAGCATGCACAGAGCTGTAGGTTCCAGAGCTGGTGCAGAGTGGTCGCAATGCGGCTCATGGATTTCCGGGCGCAGATTCTGGCGTCCATGGTGATCGCCATGTGCCTGCTGCTCATCACCATGGTGCAGCTTTTCCCGATAAGGAGCCTGGTGCCGGATCTGGGCCTGGGCCTGGGCCAGCGCCAGGGCCAGGGCCTGGCGTCCTTAAATTGCAGCAGCTCGGGCGTGGCGAAAGCGGGAGCAGGAGAGGAGGACTGGCCGGGGTCGGGGATCCCGGGGCCGCCCGGGAACGGGCTGAAGCGGAGGTTCCGAGCGCACGGCAACGCGGCGGCTCTATTTGTGCAGATGTCGGCGTACCGGGGCGGGCCGAGGACCTTCGCCGTGGTAGGTCTGGCGTCCAAGCCGGCGCATGTGTTCGGGAACGCGGGCTTCGAGTGCGCCTGGCTCCCGGCAGTGGGAGGTGGAGGAGATGGAGGATCTGGTGCTTCAGCAGCTGCGATTCCCGGCACAAGTCGGAAGATGCTGCCGGACTGGGGCTTCGGGCGGGCGTACACCGTGGTAGTGGTGAATTGCAGCTTCCCAGGGGCCGGGGTGGGAGTGGATGGCGCCGGGGGCCAGCTGCTGATCACGGCGCGCTACGGGGAGGGGGATCCGCGGCCGCCGGTGAAGTTCTCTGCCATGACGGAGGCGGCGGGGAGTACCGGGGCGGAGGCCTTCCTTCCGCCATACAAGTACGACCATCTCTACTGTGGATCGTCGCTCTACGGGCGGCTGAGCCCAGGCAGGTGCAGGAGTGGCTGGCGTACCACGCGCGGCTCTTCGGCCCGCGCTCGCACTTCGTGCTGTACGATGCCGGAGGCGTGCAGCAGGTGTGGGAGGTAGTGGAGCCGTGGGTGAAGCAGGGGCGGGTCACCGTGCACGATGTGCGCGACCAGGAGGTGTTCGATGGCTACTACCACAACCAGTTCTTGGTGGTGAACGATTGCCTCTTCCGCGCCAAGTTTCTGGCCAATTGGACCTACTTCTTCGACCTGGACGAGTATCTCTACGTCGATCCGGCCTCGTCTCTGGACGAGGCCATGCGGAGGTACTCCCGGAGCACGCAGGTCTTCTTCGAGCAGATTCCCATGGGCGCGCAGCTCTGCAGATGGGACGGCAAGCACACTCCTACTGCTTCCGGGTACGCAGCTGTCTGGTGGCTTTTCAGTAGCCTTGTGGGAGTAGTCTCCACATGGCTGTGCCATTGGGTGCTGTGCTCACCTTTCTTGTTTGACTTTGTGCAGAGAGGGATGGGCTATGGAGAAGTTGGTGTATAAAAATATTAAGAAGACGAGGAGGATGCGCAAATATGCTGTACAAGCCAGGAAGGTGTATTCTGCCGGCGTCCATCTCACGCAGGATTTGGATGGGGAAAGTACGGTGGCCAAGGTGTCGCAGATGAGGTACTACCACTACCATGGGACCATCACTAAGAGGGGGGAACTCTGCATCAACTACACCGACGTGGTGAACCCCAAACAGACTACGTGGATGGGTAAAGAGCCCTTTCGGTACGACGACAGCATGGCGGTCTTGGCATCCTCTGTCAGGGAATTTGAGGAACAAACCATCGGGACTCAGGCGTCTGTGGAATTTGAGGAGCAAACCATTCGGACTCAGCCGTCGGTGGAATTTGAGGAGCAAACCATCGGGACTCAGCCGTCTGTGGAATTTGAGGAGCAAACCATTGGGACTCAGCCGTCTGTGGACTAGCAACCAAGAAAGGGATACCGAGTTCAACCACTCTTTACGGCCGCTCAGGGTCATCCACTGTGATCTGGAGGATACTTTTTGTCATGAAGTCTGGAACAGCAGAAGTTGGCAAGCGGGGGTAGAGTGCCTCAGAGGCTCATGAATTCTTCGTTTGTGATTCAGTTGGTGTACAATAGCAGGAGGATATAGAATTGCGCAAGCAGAAGTACATGAGGAGAAGAGACTGGTGATTATCACCCCACAATTGTTCTGTACGGACTACATAGTTTAGGCGTAGCTGTAGCTAAGTAGACCGTTGAGGAGAAGCCATTGCTCTCGCTAAATTTTTGCTGCTGATGAGTTTGTACATTAACACTTTCGCTTAGAACGGGAGACGAAGTACAGAGCTGTAGATCATTTTTTAACACAAACAAAGAGTCTGATTGGCATTAATGGAAGACTTCTTGAGAGAGTGGCTCATCCGTGCCATCATATTACTTGTGCTGGCCCTGGGTGACTCTGGAAATTCCGTCTTCTAATTTTTGGACAGCTTTTCGCATGCCAACTGCAGAACTTCTGCCTCGGAATATCCCGTGTGATACCCTGGCATCACATCGATGCCTCGCTTTGTGGCAAGCTCAGCTACTCGAATATGAACTGCTTCAGCATCTGTGACTTTAGTATTGAGAAGATTGCAGGCGACCTCTATGCATCCTTCCCCGTGAAGGAGGGCCATGGCCTGAACATGAGCCAGGCCACCCCCCCTTTCGCTGACCTCGGCTGCGATACGAGCTGCGGTGTTTAGGTCGTTGCATCTGAGTGGGACATTGTAGTTGCTCACCCAGCCACAAGCCCCTACAACTACCACACCACTCTTGGCCCTGGAGATGGGAGGCCCAAAGTCCGGCGCCACCGCTGTCGGGGGAGCAGGCAAGCTGCCCTCCCACAGCCCCCGAGACCTAGACCTGAAGTAGCCAAGACTCCGACGGAGGTCAGCAAGACTTCTGCCTTGCTGGTGTGGGGCTCCGTACAGGAATGTAGGCACTGCAGGTCGCAGGAACAGCGGAGCCGATTGTCTCAGAGCCTGGACCTGAGCTGACACCACCAAAGACACTCAGCAGGCTGGGGTACCTCGTAGCTGTACTCCGATTTCAGCTGCCAGTGACCGCGCCAATGCCGCAACCTCCTCCAAGGACGCACTCCCAAGAGGATGCAGACAAATGTGGTCCACCACTCCGAGCCTCGGGTGCGAGCCGCAGTGGTCTGTCAGGTCGATGGAGTCTATGGCCACCTGCACCATCTTCAGCACAGCAGATTGAAGAGAGCTGCTCTGATGCAGAGCTCCCGCAAGAGTGAATCCCACCCTGTTGTACTCGGAGTCCGTGAACGTCTGTATAATGTGAGCTGCGGCGGACTGTTGCAAACGCTCCACAGCTCGCGAGTTGCGGCTGTCAGAGACATACATCTTGCAGCAGGCAAGAGCCAGCCGTCTTGCCATCTCTTCACAACCACCAACACAATACCCGCGCCCGTGGGCATTTTCAAAGGCCTTTCTCATATTCGCAACGAAGATCGATTCAATTGCCTGAAAGGACGGGCGGAGCCTAAAACTCGTCATGTTATTAATGCAAGCATGTGTGCAGTCTTGGGATCCACCACTCTGACTCCGGTAGTGGGATCCACCACTCTTGAGTCCGGTAGCCGGTGGAGCAGGCATGCTCTTGGTGGAGTGTGGCATTATCCATACCTTCCAACTCGCATACGCCCGTGTATGCCAGGGTCCGAACTCACGGGGACGCCATTGCCATAGTTTGCAGGCTACATTCAAACCTCTTGTGGCAAAGACTTCAAATCCCGTTTTTAGACAAGGGTGTTTCCTTTCAGTATCAAAGGATGGTACAGATAGCTCATTTTGAAGCCCACGTCAAGAACTTTCTTCTTAATCAAGAAGCAAAGTAGATGGGTAAATATAGAGACGAAAAATTATATTCAAAGAAAGAGTTGGTTGCTGTCTTGTTTCACACATAGCAAGACATATGCTGAACCATATCAAGATCAATATAGTTGGAGCCTACGATAAGAACGTTTTTTCTAATCCGTTCTTACAGCCTAAGAATAGGTATAGACACCGCAATAGACATTCAAAGGATTCATCACAAAAGGTGAGTTTGTTTTCTTCTTTCACACATACCTCGAGATATTTTCATCAAAAACACGGTACAGATGGCTCGTTTTGAAGCTGGAATTGAGAGCGTTTTTCCGAATCAAGCTATGGAGTGTGTTGGCAAGTATGGAGACTGCAAAAAATATTCAAAGACATGATGACAGAAGGTAGTTGTTGACCATGATCACACTTTGATTCTCATCTCGCATGAGGACTGTGGACATCTTCTCGTTCCTCACCTTCTGCGGATGCTTCCAGCTGGTTGCAAGCTCGACAATACTCTTTTTCCGTTTCAAACTATCGCCAAGATCATTGTCCATTCTGTTGAGCTCAACGAAATTCAAAGTTTATGCTCCACCTAATCGGGCTTCTAGTTGTCATAGTTGACACAACAGAATGTTGGCTCCAGCATATGCATGCTGAAGCAAAGAAGGATCTGCAGATCATTCGAGATCCTGCATTGTCTGAATGGTATGCTCCCAATCCATGTAAGAGCATTTCCATGGCATAGCTTGAGGGTTTTTTGAAGCTTGCACCCCTCCAATACATGTTGTGTCCTCTCTTATGGAACAAGGTTCAGTGTTCGTTGAAGTACTATGATATACAAGCGTACGAAGGAGGTCCCGAGTTGAATGCAATTGCCCTTTCATGCGTAATACCTTTGCCTGGTGTTTGCAGAAAAAGCCTTGCATTCCTCTTGGACAATTGTAGCATGCCCAGTCCCCTATAGGATTGTAAACAATGTAGATCAGCCTTTGATATGTGGAGCTTTTCACAAGAGCTGGTTCTTGATCGTTGGTAGGAAGTGTGACATGGTCGTCAAGTATGGTCGTCAAGAGAGCCCTAATAATTCATTTTCAATAATCACTTCTTGCTTTGCATTGTGCTTGAAGCCATGTTATTTTGTGAAGTGCTTGTGCCAATACACTTTGCACACTGTATCCGTCAGTGTATGGAGCAACCAATCCATACGCTGACCTCGCAGACGCATAAAATCATCGCTCAACATGGACTTCAAGAAACCATGCCAAGCTTCAATTGCCGAATTGCAGTCCTGGCCAGCATGTGGCATGGTCCTGGAATACTTTAGCCACATAGGTAGCACTCCCTCCCACTGATTCTTAAAGTACTGAATGAACTCTAGAGCTTCTCTTTCATGATCCACGTACATTTGTTGCAGCATCTTCTTGGCCTCAGATTCCATGTGCCAACGACGAGAAATATACATGATGTCACTAAGGCGACTAAAGATTGCCACTCTTGTCCTCCACTGGCTAACCTTAAGCAAGAGGTGACGCAGCCAACATTTCCTAACATGCCATAAACATAGCAAGATTGGCACAGCATCTCCCCATGTGGCCCGCAGAGCACCTATTTCAGCAGCAGCATCGTCCACAAAGAAAGCATTGGGCTGCCATAGTGGACTATGTTGCTGCATATGCATTTGAAATGCATACAACCACGCCTGCATATCCTCTAGTTTGCCACTGTCCGTGATAATCCAAGCAGCAGGGACTCCGCTATAGTAAGTATCAAAGACCATCAAGATGTACAAGTGAAACTTGTACTTATTGGTGCCAAAAGTGGCATCAAGGGAGATCACACTATTGTTTCCAAATTGAAACATCATAGACTTCTGAAAGGCTGTTTGCACCCCTTGCGTAAAAGGGCCTGAATTGGAATGGTACCATACGATGTTTCTGTGAGCTTCTATCCACATCCGCACACTTACCTCATCGTTCGGATGGGTGGTAAAAGCCTGTGATGACAGTTGATGCGATATTATCAAGGTCATGAGGTTGAAGGAAGTCATCATGATAGGGTTCATAACCATAAGCCTGTGCTTTCAAATCCACTTTCTGAATGTGCTCCAAATAGATTTGTCTTTTAGTAGCTCTTGCAAAAAGTATGTGTTGGACCCATGCACGTATCTCAATACTCAAATGAGCAGCAAACCTTGCCTGTGGGTTTGCATTGTACTGGAAGCCATAAAAAATTTGGTTGGAGTTGTCGGCATGCTGGTTATGGACAATAAACACAGCTGCAAGATGAGGCCAACAAGCAAGCTGCTTGACATCAAAGTGGTATTGACAGCCATGTTTCATACTAGAGAGTCTTAATATCTTGTCTTTACGTTTCCCTATGCTTTGAGATGCATGGACAACTGCGTCGTTGCTGCAGAAATCTGTTCGTCCAAAGGCACACCAATACTTGGTGTGCTTGAGCCAAGACCACATGTTTTGTCTATCTATGACGTTAGTTCCCCTTGCCTTTTTATCGTTCTCCTTCCAGAACAAGGTAGGAAATGAGTGGTCCATACTGTCTCCGTGGAGCAAGTCCTCCACTCTATCCCACCAAATGATGGCGACATTAGACAACAATGGAGTGCATTTCCCTTCAGTCAACACTTCTCTGTCCATAACAACATAAGATAATGTCAAATCAAAGACTTTTAAAGGACCTTGCGGTGGTTCCTGTACCTCCCACCCGATCGGCAGGTTAAGACCAGTTGATGCTTCTACACTCATAGCTTGAAATGTTTGACACCCGATGGATCGGCATTCACAGTGAGTGCGCGGTTGGTGAAGGCGCTCGCGAGTTTGAGCATGTAATGTACGCGCAATAAATTAATAACCTAATAGTGTTCATGGCATCGTGAACCATCCGTGAATGGGATAACAGTTTCGAAGGCTTAATTACATACGATGCTTGGATGGATGCATGGCCATAGCATTAGGGAATGCACCGGCATCCCGGTGGTAACGGGCAACCAGAGTATGAGTGGTGGGGCCCACATCTGCACACACGCGCGCATTAATAACTTGAAGAGTTTTAGGAACGGGGGAAAGGACGTACACCTGTAGTATCAAGTGTAAAAAATCATCCGCCTTTCAATTGTCTCAAGCAAACGAGTTGAGGCGAGGTCCATCCATTTGTCGAGACAAGTACTGGATGCACAAATGGTTGTGACAGTGGTCACCCATACTTTAAACTTCAATAACCATTTGAAGTCTTTTTGTATATCTTTTATATCATTTAAAATTAAGTAACAAAAAATGCAAGGTGTAGCGCATGTAAAGAGCTACATATTGTATTTGGGACTCGTTGAGACCTGCAGCGTGTCAAAAATATATCAATCCATCTTTCTTGAAAACAATGATATCCTCGACATTCTTAGGCTTGGTACATTCACTCGTCCACATCTTGTATTTAGCTAACTATATCATAATCTTGAGCTATCTCCAAGAGGACTAATTAACTCTTGTCATATTAAGTCATGCTACTCTCCAACAACTATAGCATAGTCCATGTCTTGGACCCACCATCCTTTAAGCTCCTTGACCTCTACTAGCTTTTAAATTCATTATTTTCCTTGCAGTAAAACTGCCTCTTGCGGCACGCATGCACGCACAGGTGTCCCATTTGCAAAATCAGCTTAGAGGTCCAAGTTCTACTAAGGCATACACCCCACTTAAGCGAACATGGGTTCAACCAAAAATAAAATAAAAATTTACTCCATATCGAGACGGGATCATTTGAAAGAAAAATGGACATCTGACTGTGGTAGTACTTACGTCCATTTTCTTCGTCAGGCATTGACAAAACTACGTCCCCTAGCCTGGACACTTGGCAGTGGAATAACCCTCGGGCATTCTTGCGGCGGTCCGTGCCCTATATTTACAGCCCAGCCCATTTCTTTGGCTAAACTGCAGGTGCGGTTAGGTTGGAGTTCACATGGTTACGGGTAAACGTGCCCCTCTTTTATGCCATGAACGACATCTTTAGGCCATTAAATACAATTGACCTTTAATGCCTAGAAATTATTATACAAGTATATGTATTTATTTCACACGCCAACTCCGCGCACTTTCAACGTGTGGGAAGTTGTGTTGCGGATTGTAGCACGAGGGAGGGGCGTTTTCGCAAGAGAAGATTGAATCACAATGTTCAACGCTCATTCATGAATAAGTCCCCCCCTGTGTCCTGGGCTCCACATCTTTTGTGTGTTTTATGGATTTTAGTCAAGATGTCGATAAGGTGTCGTGCAACATTCCGTCTCAACCTCTTGACGACGTTTCAACCCGAATGGAGTAGCCTACTAGAAAAAGAGTACTATGGTCGGAAGCTGAGATTCTTGTTCTGCAAGCTGAACGTAGAGATGATTTAGAAAAATAGCAATGCCAAGATAAGTGGGAGGCCATACGTAGCGATTGGAAGAAAATCTTTGTTCACGAACACCATCTGAGCTCCGACAAGATACTGTTTGTATTGGGATCTAACTATCAAGGAGTAAAGGTCGAAGAAATTACCAACCAATTTGTACACCTCTGTTTATAACTGTATGTTGAGATTTGATTCTAAACCCTACTCAATAAAAATGTTTTCCAAGAAAGGATCCTCCCAATGTTGTAGGTAATGTGTTGTCTTGGTGCTAGGATTCCTTATAGCAACAAAACTGAATTAGCTTCGCATCTTCGTTCACAAAAGTAGTTTAACCAGGCTTTGTCTTTAGGCATTGGAAATACACCTCCAATATCAAGTTCAAAAATTCCTAGTCATGACATAGGAGTAGAGAATGTCAATCTTTGTCAGCATCCCAAAAGGCAAGCTCTCTCTCAAGATTTTGAGGAATGAGGCGAAAGAAAGCATGTTCAAGTAGTGGCATGGAAACAATTGGAGACAAACAACAGCCTGCTACTTGCAAGTATGGCAGAGGCTAAGAAAAGAAACATTGAGCACGCATTCTGAGACACTGAGTTCGAGAAAACCAAGCTCACGTTGTTCCATAACACAAAAAAAACAAACATTGGATACATCAAAAGAGACGAGCTATAGATACATCAATGCCCGTGTAGGTATTGGTGATGGGATCAAAATGTTTGGCCAAGCAACTTTTCCACAACAACAAAGACAAAACTAGATTAATATTTAAGCTGTTTTAAAAATGCTACTCTATATGTCTTCAAGTTCATGTTTAATTTTTGAAGCACTCATGCATCGAAAAACCTCTTCAAACACATGCTCATGTAGAGCTTGAACACAATGGTAACGTGACAGTTTCTAACTGATGGCAAAACTGGATTAGCTTTGCATCTTCATTCACAAAACTGCTCATTGTATGAGAATTTGCCACTTAGTAATGTGACAGGGTATTTAGTTAAAATTGTCATCTATTAAGGATATACCTGGTCCAATTATAGGCACAAGTAACCATGATGAGAGGATACCTAGAACATCTCCCAAAATATATTCTCCAATCTCAAATCTGAGTATCCTTTCCTTGGGGCCATTAAATTGAGTTCCTACCACTGCAACCCTATGAAACCTTGAATTCACTAAAATCCTTGAGTCATTGGCCTTACTAGACTACCTTGTGACTAGTTCAAGGAAGGGAGGGAGAGTAGGAGCTGCCCTGAACCAGAGAGTGCCGGGATGCCATAAATTGGGTTGCCCATCCTTGGTGGGGATGTCGAAGGCAGTTCGATCTTATTGTCCATCACCTACACCTAATTGTTCACCCAGGCTCTTTTTCAAATCCCCTGAAGCCAAACGACGAAGAGCAATTGTCAGACACTTGCTTCCAGACTTAAAGAATTTGTCCAAAGAC
This sequence comes from Anthoceros angustus, assembly GCA_010909165.1. NCBI lineage: Eukaryota > Viridiplantae > Streptophyta > Anthocerotopsida > Anthocerotales > Anthocerotaceae > Anthoceros > Anthoceros angustus. The sequence continues at coordinate 494,182 of MU008172.1, forward strand.
TTGAGAGAACCCTGACACAACAGGACACTGAAGCTCATTGTGGACAAGACCACAAATATACTGGAAAGTAGCAGGCAAGAACCTTGTGAAGTTGTTAAAACGATAGTGATCATCCACAATAACATAAAAATGATCATCGAAACCAGTAGGCCCTTAATCAGTTTGGAGTGCGAAGATGAGTATGGAAAGTGTTATGCGTGTTGCTTTGAGTCCACATTCTACATACTTGCCATGGTGGTGGCCATCCCGTGTCAGCATAGTCAAACTTCTGCGATCTTAAATTAGTCTAGTAAAATCATTTTGCTGCTATGTCATTAATGTAGCAGTCAATTTTGATAAATTAATGTCCTAATTTATGTCATTTCCAATTGAGCAATTATGCTTGGCACTAGGGCCAAGGCCCTTGCGTCGTTTGAGCTTTCTCTCATTAAGGTGGACGATCACGGCGGGATCTGGGTTTTAATGCGAGAAGGCCAAGCTAGCTACAAGACACCAGCAAGCAGCCATGGCGACAGCTTTATGTGAGTCCTATTTTGCAAGCTTGTGAAGAACACAGCCCGCTTTCAGCTTGTAATCAAAATCTAGTTTCCTTGTATCCGAGTGCAGGACACTGACATTGCTCGTGTACTTGCTGAGAACTAAACCTACATGCTAGAGGACTGAACAATGCTCCGGCCATGCAAAGCCGCTCTTTTGCCATCAAGATCGTGAGTGTGTGTGTGGTTTCTTAGCACATTTGTATGAAGATGTGCCCGCCCATTTTGCTAGTTGTGGCTGAGTTTCCCCAAGAGTCACTCTTGACAGCTGGACGATGTAGGCTGCAATGTTCATGTAGCAAGCTTGTGTGTTCTAAGGCTTTCCTTGTGATATCCTTAGCTAGATGCATGGCTTATTTTGTCTAACGCCGATGTATCATGTAAGCATCCTATTTTGCACGACATCTTGTTTTCAATTTTAAACCCGGGTCAAGCTGAGTCAGAATCGCTAACCAACAAAGCACTCGGTCTGTGAACTTCATGTCTTTTATCAAAACCTGGCTTAGGGCCGGGCTCATGGAATTGACCCTTAGTGGGTAGAGTCCAGTTTCTTTGATTTGACTTTTTTTGGAAATTAAAAATGGTAAAATATACAACTCAAAAAATTGCACATTTTGAACCAAGAAAAGTAGAATTCATGACATACGAATTTTACACCTTCCATAATGGTATTCAAACTTAATTATCCTTTTTTTTTTTTTTTTTGCGTGATTATTTTCGTCATCCATGAACATATGTACAAACGGGCTCCTGATAGACGCCAAGCTACCTTGAATTAGCTACTACGGCACTAGAAAGTGATTCATCCTATGGTTGAGTTTGGAGATGGCATCCATTCTCTTATTGTTTCTCTCTTCTTTCTTTTGAGAAGTCTCGTGTGCTACCTTCGCATTTGTCTTTTGTTTTGTTTTTCCAGAGCCTTCTCTAATGCAGTGTTTATTGCTCTTTGGATGATCCCTTGCAGCCCATCTTTTGTCAAAATGATCTTCTTGGGACTAGAAGATCCAGCGTGTGCTATCTCACCTTGTTGTGCTTCAACAGCAGGATCTTCCATCACATCGATTTCCAACATAAGAACCCTCTTTCGTTTCCGTTTTATCCTCAAATGCACTCTATCTTCGTTACTTGGATCAGCCATATCTAGCTAAGCAATATGCTCAAATGCACTTTATCTTCGTTACTTGGATCAGCCATATCTAGCTAAGCAATATGCTCAAATGCACTTTATCTTCGTTACTTGGATCAGCCATATCTAGCTAAGCAATATGCTCAAATGCACTTTATCTTCGTTACTTGGATCAGCTATATCTAGCTAAGCAATATGACGGGCACAACCTTTTGCTTTGCTCTATGTAGAACAGCGTCTGTTTAGAAAGGGGTTTCTCCTGTCAAAAGGGGTTTTGGAAAAAATCCCAACCCTCTTTCGCCGGAAACTGAAGTTGGTTTGGTTTTTGTTGGTTTTTGTAGGTAAACAGACTCCGCGCAATATCGGCGGATTCTTGAAAGCCTCTTTTGCGCTTTGGGCGGAGGTTGCCACCCCTTTCTCATATCAAGCAAAACACGTGTTTTTAAAAGAGATGTCTTTGAATGGCGAGTTCCACTTAGAACAATGTAAGTAATATCGAGGTTTTTCCATGTATGCACACTTTTGTTTGGTCGCGGTCGTCCGTGCCACCCTTAGACTTACTGGGAAAGGGCAGAGTGCCAAGACTATGGGTCCAAAACACGTAATATGCATTCAAATCAAAGTCGCATTTTCCACGAAGGGTCAAAACGGAATTATACCGGTCAGCGGACGAGCCCCTCATCTACAAGTCACAGCTACCCAAAGGGTCATCTACTTCAACCAAATTGAGCTCGAATCGCACCGTTTCTACATTTTCCAAATCCACGCCTTTGTGTCACCAAAGTCATCGCCTTCAACCGCAAAACAAAACGCCGGAGCCTGCTGGTGGTAGTGTGCCGTTTTCATCCCATATTGTCAATGCCGGTTGGTCTTCAACCGCCGGCCGTCTGGGTCCTGGAGTCCTTCATTCGACCCTTCTTTCCAAGCAAGCTATACACTTGCATTTTCGCCAATGCCTCCGTCTGCATCTCCTTTGCCCAAAACTTGCTGTGGCCCCGAAAACTTATCTGTTATTTCTTGAACTCGTCCGTACCGCCCAACCTGCTCACTGCCAGACATATACATTGAGCATCGTGCGTCTTTGTCAATGGCCACAACGTTCCTTTTCCGTTGTATCCGGCCACCAAAATGATCCCGATCCCGCAAAGGCCAACAATCCGATCGTCTTCGTTGGAGAACATGTTCACCAACATGCCTAATAAGCCCACGTGTTCGATATGGCGATACGACCATCTTATCACCGGTGGTAAATCGCCTTCTTCACCACAGTCCCATGTCGGATAACTCTTGGCAGCACCTGTTTGATGTCTTTGCCGGGAAAAAGAGGAGCTTTTCCGACATTGGACTCTGTCCTCACTGCTCTTCCCACTGTCAAATATTCCACTGTTTCCACAGCACCACTGTTAGGTGGGATGTTGGTTTTCTCCCATACCAGGGTCTGAATGACTTCTTTCCTGCACCAAGACCTCAAAGCCTCCCTGGCTTGAATCACCCCATCCACCCCATGCATAAGAATTATCCGGAACACATCGCTCGTGGTCTTCTCGTTGAAAGAGCTGATGATCTCTTTCAATTCTTCTTCAACGAAAGCCTTGTCATTCTCATGCTGTAAACCTCGAGGGAGGTCGCAGAAAAGAAGAGTATACCTCCTCGGTGGCAAAAATCCTTTCATATCCAAAATGTCTCGATGCACCACCGATATGCCACTTTGTCCAAGACCTGTGCACTCAAACCGCCACCGCATCCATGTCCTTGTCGGCCATTTGTTTTCGCTCTTCTTCCATCCGCTTCCCATGCGCTATAAACAAAATCTTGGAAAGGTTTTGGCGAGCTTTCAAATCCTCAATGTCTCCGGTTTACGCAAGCAGCGAGGCGGTGGTCGACAACTCATTGACAGAAGTGGAGGCGCCGCCGCGCACGATTGTGGCGCGGCCACCGGCGACTCCACCATGAACCGGCGGGCAATGCGTGGAGGCGCCGCTGGGCCGGTCGACTGGCGCACCGACCGCACCGCGCTGCGCCACGCACAAAAACAGAGAGTGGCGCCCGGCCACGGCGATTGCACTCACCGACCGCGACTCCCCAACGAATACACTCACTTACCACTTCGCAAAAGTCGCTTGAACTTCGCCAATTCCTTGGCCTCGGTATGTTGGGAAGCTGTTTGGCGACTTTGAAGGTCGACACTTCATAGCCTTCGAAGGCATGCTCGATAAGGTTAATCTTCTTCCTGCCAACATCGTATCCATATCTTTTAGCTGCGGTTTCCTTGGATGACCTTCGGGTCACTATCAACATCTCTTCACCTTCTCGTCCTTCGGGACTCCTTGAATGCTCTCCATGCCCTTCCGAGCATTGGAGCCGGACGAGGGGCTTAGGACCGGGCACTGCTGTAGTTGGGTCTTGTGGCTTCCGCCGCCGCTGCCGTCCGACTGCGGCCGCCGCCTGGGAGTTCGCACTTCTCCCACATCCGGAAAATGGTGTCCACGTTCTCCCACAATTTACCCACCTCGCAATCCTCAAGCAGTCTTCCATCCACCATCTTCTCGTACATAATGGTCCTTGAGTTCCTCCAAAGATCCCCAAAGAACTTGTACACATTGAACTTCCCGCATCGGTTTTCCATCGGTGTGTCCGTGCCAAATCTCAAGCTCATCATGTATGTAGCGACTTGTTCAATAAAACCAAGCTTCTTCCTCTTGTCGCATACACATTGTGATCAACCCAAGACCCGTGATTTCCCAAGCTCATATACATGGCCCTCAAGCCATTGAAATTTATCTTCCGCGGATACATTTCGCATGTTGTCTGGCGATGCGATAGCAATGGTTCCCTCCAGCACCCCTAGGGTGTAATGGGCTCGATCTCCTCCGGTGCATCTTCTTTCTTCAAAACCGGTCTTTGGATCAATCATGCACAAAAGTGGGAGCGTCCCTTCCTTCACAGGACTGCGCATCGTCGAACAAGGCACTTCATCCATGCCTCATCCACCTTCCTTATCTCGAGCATCCGCCGTTAGAAATGAAGCGACGTGAAAAGTAAATGTGAATGTCGAATGTTGTGGTTTGCACCCGCTTCTTGTAGGCCCGAGTGCGAACCATCTCCGATAGTCATCCTCCTGCGAAAGGAGCTCCGATCGTTCGGCATCGTGGTCGTCCGCAACCTCTTCTCTGCATGCTTCCTCGACTTCCTTAATTTTTCCGCCTCGCCCACTCTTCTCCATCACCAGCGAGATCTTGCCTTCCTCTTTCGCTTGATTGGTGTGCTCTGCATGGAAATCAAAACAAGATGCTTCAATTCTTACATGGGTTCGAATTGCGGAGGGCGAGTTAGGAGCATTCTTACCAGCCATTCGCCTTCTCATCTTCACGAGACTGGAGCTGGATTCCCTTCTTCTTCTTTCTGGCGCCGGGCCGCTGCGACCGTCCTCTCTGACGAGGAGGGTCACCTCCTCCTCAAAAGCCTCGATTCAAGACCCCGAGGCTGGACATGTTGCGAGCCATGGCGGCCGTCGAGCTCGCCTCCGCCGGACCACGAGGCCGAGATCGCTCCTCCTCTTCCGGAGAGCTCGGCTCGCCACCGGAACCTCGTCCTCCTCCATCTCCGGTTGCATAATCCGGGCATCGTTCTGCACACAACCCACCGGGCCTGACAAGCACCATGCCTCGCACCGCCTCGCTGCCCGATCACCGCGTCGATCACTACACTGCTCTTCAGACCCCTTCGTGGAGTAGAAGCAAAATTGTTCTCCCCTGCTCATTTTAAAGAGGAAAACAATGAGTATACCAAAGATGCGAAACCCTAATCGAAAATGGGAAGTGATACATGGTGACATACAACCGACTTACATCTTGAACACTTTTGGAATCACGCAAGGCCGATTTCAACTGGCCGGCTCACAACGAGGCATTATCTTGGCAGCATCCATTATCGCAGGAGATGTGTGTTGATGTCATCGTTTATGTGCAAATGAGGTTTCTTGGTGACCAAAAGCGTATGTGCATATCTTCGCCCATTCCGTCCCTTGTTGCATAGAATCCATCCACTCTTGCAGGAATCCCCTCAATACCATTGTAACCGTTAATCCATAAGGCCGAGTGGAATCCAAGGCAGCCCGGATCTTGGGTTCTTCTTCCGCAACAACGCTCCACTCTTTATGCATGTTGTACCGCGGAAGAGAATCGGAGCTTTTTCACCGAAAGCTGCTCCACAAAGTTAAAAGCATGAGGAATCGCGGTGCATTTCCACCGAGGTTGGTGCTCTCGGCCATCAATGTCTTCATATCCTCTCCGTTGAGTACCCTTTGAGGTGGACGTCCGGACACTACCATGAGAGGATTCTCTCAATTGCATAATAGCGGTGGGGTTCTGTTACCACATTCGCGGGGATGCATCCCCTCATCCTGACGCCCTTGCGCGCCGATCCTGCCGCTCTTGCACCGCCATCGCATTTTTCCGCCGCTCGATGCGTGGCGGCGCCTCCAACGCAGGGGGTCGATCTGCATGCTTATTGCTGTGGCGCCCTCGCGATCACCATCCCGCAATCTTCAAAACCTCATGCGGGAAGTTGGCGGGAGGAAGTAAGAGAATTCGATCCGGACTCTCGAACTCTTGATGAAAAGGAGAGGCTCGAGCCTGGAAATGAAATATGGATGTTTGAACGCATCAACGGGATTACGATAAAGCCTTAACACCGCTAGTTACGCTAAACGGCTCAAGTTGTAGCAACTCACAACGAACACGGTCATCATTCATTTAACCTCAAATGCCTAAAATAGGCCCATCACAAATTCGATGCATCCACCTCATCTTATGCCTCATCCACCTTCCTTATCGAGCATCTGCCGTTAGAAATGAAGCGGACGTGCGATGATGTGAATGTCGAATGTTGTGGTTTGCACCCGCTTCTTGTAGGCCCGAGTGCGAACCATCTCCGGATAGTCATCCTCCTGCGAAAGGAGCTCCATCGTTCGGCATCTCTGTCAGACAGCTTCCTCTTGCATGCTTCCTCGACTTCCTTAATTTTTCCGCCTCGCCCACTCTTCTCCATCACCAGCGAGATCTTGCCTTCCTCTTTCGCTTGATTGGTGTGCTCTGCATGGAAATCAAAACAAGATGCTTCAATTCTTACATGGGTTCGAATTGCGGAGGCGGGCGCGAGGAGCATTCTTACCGACCATTCGCCTTCTCATCTTCACGGACTGCAGGCCGGATTCCTTCTTCTTCTTTCTGTGCGCGGCTGCGGCGGTCTTCTGGAGGAGGGTCACCTCCTCCTCAAAAGCCTCATTCAAGACCCACAGGCTGGACATGTTGCGAGCCATGGGCGGCTCGTCGAGCTCGCCTCCGCATCGGACCGAGGCCGAGGCGCCTCCTCTTCCGGAGCTCGGCTCGCCACCGGGAACCTCGTCCTCCTCCATCTCCGGTTGCATAATCCGGGCATCGTTCGATGCACACACACCGGCCGCTGATAGGCGGCGGTGCGTTCGCACCGCCTCGCTGCCCGATCACCGCGTCGATCACTACACCTCTTCTTCACCCTTCAGTGGCGAGTAGAACGCCAAAATTGTTCTCCCCATTCATTTTAAAGAGGAAAACAATGAGTAAACCGATGCGGCGAAACCCTAATCGAAAATGGGAAGTGATACATGGTGACATACAAATACATCTTGAACACTTTTGGAATCAGGCCGATTTCAACTGGGCGCTCACAACGACGAGGCATTATCTTGGCATCCATTATCGCAGGAGATGTGTGTTGATGTCATCGTTTATGTGCAAATGAGGTTTCTTGGTGACCAAAAGCGTATGTGCATATCTTATTCATTATCCTGTGCACATAGAATCCATCCACTCTTGCAGGAATCCCCTCAATACCATTGTAACCGTTAATCCATAAGGCCGATGGTGGAATCCAAGGCAGCCACGGATCTTGGGTTCTTCTTCGCAACAACGCTCCACTCTTTATGCATGTTGTACCGCGGAAGAGAATCACGGAGCTTTTTCACCGAAGCTGCTCCACAAAGTTAAAAGCATGAGGAATCGCGGTGCATTTCCACCGAGGTTGGTGCTCCCTCGCGGCCATCAATGTCTTCATATCCTCTCCGTTGAGTACCCTTTGAGGTGGACGTCCGGACACTACCATGAGAGGATTCTCTCAATTGCATAATAGCGGTGGGGTTCTGTTACCACATTCGCGGGGATGCATCCCCTCATCCGTGCAGCGCCCGCGGCGATCCTGCTGCTCTTGCGGCCGCCAGCATTTTCGCGCTTCGATGCGTGGCGGTCGATCTCCGCATGCTTATTGCTCCGTGGCGTCCTCGCGATCACCATCCCGCAATCTTCAAAACCTGCATGCGGGAAGTTGGCGGGAGGAAGTAATTCGTATCCGGACTCTCGAACTCTTGATGAAAAGGAGAGGCTCGAGCTTACGTGGAAATGAAATATGGATGTTTGAACGCATCAACGGGATTACGATAAAGCCTTAACACCGCTAGTTACGCTAAAAGCGGCTCAAGGTAGCAGTTGGAGTCAACACGGTCATCATTCATTTAACCTCAAATGCCTAAAATAGGCCCATCACAAATTCGATGCATCCACCTCATCTTATGCCATTTTCTAAGGATGTGGCTGCACTCTCATTCAAGGTCCATCGAACTGCTACGCCATCACCCCATCAATGCAACCGCAATTATAAATCATCCAACACCACACGGTACCACCTTATGTCACATGTCTATAATTGTGGGTGTGACTTTGATCTTGATTCAAAGTGCGTTCTTCCTCGCATGCACGTAGCTCTTGAAAATTTGCCGATGTTGAAGCGGTGGAAGGAGTTCTTGAAGTCAAAGGACTTGGATGCTATCGGTCGGAACGCGAGATTCCTCCGATATGCAACACTCGGTCGAGGCATCAACCAGCGGTTCTACTTTGAAATGCCTATCGGCGCAAGGTATTCAAGTTGAAGAGGAGAACTAGATGAATGCGTCGCAAAACTCGTCGGAAATCGATTGCATTCAAAGGCTCTTGAACATGATTCCGGATGTGTGTTATTCGTCTGCAGTGCACGGCCTCCACCACTTCCGCACGCGATAAGCGCATCCATTCCAAGACACCGCCTGCGATTTGTTGGATTCCATTCACGGAAGTCCTTCTCCGCCAGATGCCGTACATCCCGACCATCCGCAAGACTACTCCTCCAGGAAGTGCTCCACGGACGACACCGGATGGATATGGCCGCTGGGGTGAATGCCAACTCGGTTTGCAGCCGGTTGTATCTAGAAGATACTGCTTCCACTGCCGGCCCCAAAGACGTTCGGTGGAACTGTTGTGGAGGAAGAGGACTCGATGATGGTGCATTTGAACATCCACCTCCAAAGGCGTACATACAATTTGAAGCCCGGTCCGAATCATTTATCGAGCATGGCGGACCACCACGTAGACGCAAGTGACGGCAATCTAAAGTGCACGAGATGAAATGTGAAGAGGTTCGTATTACCGTGATTTTCGCAAAACTGTGGTAGACAATGCTTGAGGACAATAGGGAAGGCAACCTTTCGAGATTTGAGGTATCGGTTCCTTAGAATGTGCGCGGGAGGCGGAGATGCACCTACAATCCCTTTTGATGTCGATTATGAGGCGATGGAAGGGTTAGGGTAGACTCGTTTCTTGTCGGACGAGGAAAAGTGTATTGTTGTAGAGGCCTTGACGCGTTTATTGTATCGGGTCTAGCGCAGCGAAGAAGCAAAGCGAGCAATCGGAAACATTGCGTGGTCCGCCTTCCGCGAGGCGATCAATCGCGTCGCAACAGCCTCTGGGCGTGGATGAACCAACTGTTTATGCTTATTGCCGAGAGAATGCCAAACATTGAAGTGTATCACCTTCGACTCTTACTCAAAAGGCGAGGTGTTTCAAGAATACAAGCAACATATGCGCTGGCCAAGAAGATCTGATGTTTCTCATTCCTACTTTTGTCGACTTTCGACTTCCACAAGGTGAAAATTCAAGAGCAATCGGTTTGCCTTGTGCACAACTGCGATTACCTCAAAGCGAAATATAAAGAGCGAGAAAAGCAGAGAAAAACAAGGTGAGGCTTGATGTGAAATTGTGTTTTGGCAGTGCGGTGGGGATGGTGCGCCGGTCACCGGCGCTGCAGGTTGTGCGCGCCACCGGCGGCGAAAGCGCCGGCCACCGGCACAATATACGCGCCGACCGGAGTAGTTTGAAGCGCCCGTCGGCGCAGACTCGGTTTATTGCTATCCTCCTTCCAGGCGCTTTTATTCCTCAATGTTGTTTGGGTGATTATTTTGCAGAAGCATTTGAAGGCGATCCGAGGCGAGTACCATCAAGTCGAGAGAGAAAATGCATCAAGCACCGCGTGAAATGTTATGGAGACCCGGCAAAGTATATCGGGATATCCATCGACGGATGGACCAACGAGACACCGGCTTCCACATTTCACGCGTTTACCCAAGGACTGCCGATGTAGGTTTTGATCGGCGTCCATGTTGTGGGGTGCATGATTTATAACTACACCATGTCGGCGGAACTCTTCATGGCATACGGAACATCCAACGATGCAAACTCGACTATAGCCAATATCCAAGATGTCATTTCAAATTACGAGGACTACTACCAAAGGTTCTTTATCTTCAACTCGACAATCTGCACGGGAGAATAAGAATGCCGCTATTCGCTTACGAATATGTTGGTAGAGCTTAAGGTTTTGAGAAGGTAAAAGTAGGATTCCTCCGGTTGGGCACACTCATGACCAGTTGACGGATGTTTTCGAGGTTTTCAAGTGCTTGCGAAGGAAGCTTTACGTTGCCCAAACCGACGGTATTTTGGAGAATGCATATACGCCCAAACCAAAAATTATGGAGGTGAAAGAAGTTCCGGACTTCAAAGTTTGTGTGGCCAATACCTTATGGTAAGGTCGGCTATAAAAGTTGTTGCAGGAAAGCACAATATATCTTTTCAAAGATTCAAAATAACCCGAGAACGCGAGGTGAGCGGACTTGTTGTGATGAGGGGCAAACAATATTCCACGATGAATACCGGTCACCGGACGAGGGTTTGGAGTTTTGAATAATGTCCCATCTACTCCTATTCAAGCTCGTTTGGTTCATTTGGAGGTAAAAAGCGGTTGCGGAGGAGAGATCCGAAGAAGTCTTGCAAAGAATGCGTGGGAAACTAGAGGAAAACTCGGGACCCATTTGGGCGCAGTGAGGATATTTGGTGGGAGGAATTCCGAGCAATCACCATCGTGGACAAGATAGCATGTGAGCATGCCGAGGAATTGAAGACCCCTTGGCAATGGTACGATAGAACACATAATGAAGAGTTGCATCGCCTTTGGTTGTACAGTGAGATTTTACAGATCCAATCGTCGCAAGTGCCCCGACATGTATGGATGTACTGGCGGATGATGCGAAGGCGGAACAAGAAAGCTTGAACGGCGATGTGTTGGAGATACAAACAGTCACATGATTGCGGTGCCTTGTGAGAGATGTCGATAATCGACCATTCTCGCTCGCAAAAGTTCTGGTGGACTTCCAATGTGACGCCCATTCATTAAAGTCCATTGGTGGGTGACTAAATGCACCGACGCATTTGAAGGCGGTACCTAGAGGAGATGATTTTACGATCGCCCACCAACGCTCGTGGGGTCGCTCTCAACGACGGAGCATGAGGTTGCGGAAACACGTCGACAAATTGCTTCTTCGACACATTCATCTTGGCATACGGGTTTTCTCTAACAAAGCGAAGCAACTAAATGCAAGGACGAACCATAATACGGAAAAACATGTACGTTTTGCGCCTGCGCGGGAGGAAGCTCGGAACATATGGAAGGAAGGGACGTCATGGATAATGGCGTTGCGAAGATGTTGCATCCAAGGCGAGGACATTGAAACACTTGATGAACATGGTTCATGGAGTTCGATTAGTTAGTTTTCGATTGACCATGGACTCCTACTAGTGCGGAAGGTATGCCGGGGCCGCACTTCCAGGAGTGGATAGGTTGTGTGTTCCCCATGGACATAAACGGCTTAACCAAGTGCGAGTATGGGCACACAAAATGACGGTACAACACTTTGCGATTATGTTCCAAATCGGCCAAAACCGTGTCTCTATTCGATGGACCTTATTTTTTAGGACAACACATGATAAGACCGGCTACGACAAATGTTCAAACGCATCCACAGTTCGTCCCACACTTTTCCAAGTTTTGGAGGAATGAATTCAAAGACAATAATTTTTTGGCCACGTTCTTTTCCGGTCACGAAAAGTGGATGCCAAATTTCTTCAAAACCATAATAACGTACATGGTTTCGGGACATGCTTTTTGAATATGATGATGGGAAAGTTTATCGCTTTTGCCCGGAGCCAATTCAACTAATCCGATATTGCGCGTATTAATCGTTGGTATTCATCCATCGGTTTCGGGCATTCTCGGCCCGCACCACTTCTTGTCGAGTCATTTACATCACCGGCGCCTTATACTCGAGTTCATGGCGATTTAGTCGGTGTGATGAAGGGCCAAATGACCTCATTGTTCCATAATTTCGTCATGTCCATAGTTTACGCATTTTGTGTGGTTTTGTATGTTTGTATACTGGGGGCCTAGGCGCCGCATAAGTGCGTGCCTAAACAATGCTATGTGCAAACTTGTACATAATGTGCAAAAAGAACGCGAAAATGATCTTCTAATGGGGAAGCATGTCCTTTTGGCGTTCGAGGATGCCGAACTCCGACAAAATAACAAGTAGCGACATCGCGGAGGTTCACCTAGACCACTCTTATATACCTATCCTATGCCCTAATGCGACGAAGAACACCCTTTATTTACGGCGCGCACGCGCACCATGGGGCAGGCGCCACGCGCGCGCACCATGGGGCAGTGCGCGCACGCGCGCGCACCATGGGCAGGATGCCCGGTGCGCGCACTTGCGCCGCACCGAAAGGATGCCCGGTGCGCGCGCACCATGGGGCAGGATGCGGTGGGCGCACTGGGCGCGCACTGTGGGCAGGACAGCGCCGCACTTGCGCCGCACGGGGCAAGGAGGCCCAAGTGTGCACACGCGCACCCAAGGTCAAGAAGGGCTCGGGAGCATGAACCCAAATGGTTCATGCCTCCTAGTGCATTCCTAGGCAGTTCATCCAAAGAAAAAGAGCAAAAGTCTTTAAAACCCTAAAACCCTTAAAATTTACAAAAGTCCAGTTTTTCGAGTTTGGCACAAGCTGGCGCAAGATTGCTCTAAAATTTTGACAAATTTTTGCATTTTTGTATTTGTTTTGATATTTTTGTTGTTTTAAAGGGTTCCTTTTGGCGTTTTCAACCTTTTTGTGCAGCACCCTAATGTGGATATGGTCTTATCTTTACTTAACCCTCATCTTTTTCTAGTGGTTAAAACTTTGAACTAGTAGTGAAAACCTTTTGCATCTTTTGAATCTAAAGACGCCCGGCCCACTTGCGCACCATGCCACTCTCATTCTCGCACTAGACGTGGATCAAGAGCATCAGGCCAAAGAAGATATTATTGTCCCAATGTCTAAGGAACAAAGTCTTGTAAAATTCTCGGAGCGAGAGTATAGTCATAAGATTGACTAGTATGAATGAAAGGTAGGTGCAAACAAGTTTGCACCAAAATTACAAGCCCTAAAAACTCTAAATGTTTGTATCGTCCAACACCGCAATGATTGCGAGATGTTGGAGACTTTAGATGTATGCGCATAAGTTTGCAGTGCCCAGTCTAGTTTGAAAAAAGCCGAACGAGAATGGGACTTTAGGTTTTGCCACGTGCAATCTACAATCTCAAATAACGTGTATCAAAACAATTATTCAAAAGGTTGCGGGTAACATGTTTGCAGAGAAATATCAAAAAGCCTGATTATAGTGCGGATTTTTTCAAGTGCAAAAAGGGGTCCGGCCAAGTCCGTGTGCAAAAAGGGGTTTCAGGAGAAACCCCTTTCTAAACAGACGCTGTTGTAGGGAAGTGAGCTACTCTAACTAGAGATTTATCACAATAAGTAAGATCTTAAAATCTAATAATTCTAGTTTGAGACTATACTTTAAATCACATATCCTCATATAGTATTATATATGTACAGCACATCTACAATATAACCTGGTTGTATCATTATTGGAGATAATAGTGTTGAGTCATTAGGGTTTGGTTATATCCACATATATACAATGTAATTAATAATATGTTAATTGATCTGCACCCATTACATATTTTGTTATGGTATCAGAGCCATACAGGGTATAGATTGCATTCATAAGAATGCACATTAAATTGTGCACATCTGGATGTGCACAAATGTGTGTTTGTGTTTGTTTCTTGTTTAGAAAATAAGTTTCTAATGAGAAAACAAGAAAATGATCAAGAAACCAACTTGTAGTTTCTTTTCTTGATTTTTATTTAGAAAATTTGCATTTCTAGAGTCATCCTAGTGCACTGTTGTCAGTTATGTAGAGCAATTTGACACTAGGTACACTAGAACAAGCTACCCAGTGGCACAAATCTTTATATAAAATCATATAGAATTACAAAAATGGTTCTTGAAAATTTCTAAAACACAAATCCTGGCCAAATGAATGGCCAATCTACTGGACGGGCAACAATGGCTGCCACGCCACGCGCATTCCGTGAGAATCGCGCGGAGGGCAAGGAGTGCAAGCCGCTAGGCAAACGATTGCAGAACTTCTATACCCACAAACTCAGGAATGGACAGTTCGAACGAAAAATCAGCCCGCACTTGCTCTTGAAGTGAGGGAGTCATTCAACACTTTGATTGAGACTCTCTTCCCTGAACAGCGCCATCGGTGTTTGCCCCTCCACCTAGAAACCCTAACAATCTTCCAGTGCGTGTATTCATGGGCAGTGCATATAAGTCGAGTAATCAGGTAATCGACATTTACGTTTCCTAACCACATGTCGCACCACACACAAGTGTATCGCTTAAATGCGGTGAAGCACACCGGCAACATGTTGATAGGCGTTTTCAAAACATCGATCGAGAAGCGTCTTTGTATGTAGACTTACAATATCGAAAGAGCAAATAGGACATTTGGACTTCAAGTTGCTTACATTGTTAAAGCCCGCTTTACTTGCTAACCCATTTTCGGTGTTGCATGTAAGCGTGCAAATAAAACAAATAAGCGCCATTTGATGCTCCAAATTCATGTCCCTCTTGCTCCACCTATGCATTTAACAATGTGGGAGATTAGAAAACAAAGGATTGCAAACAAAGTTCAAATGCATATTTTCAACCTACATGGTACGGACTTGCTAACCCTTGTATCGGCGCTTGCAGCCCATCTTTGATGCATCAATAGCATCTTAGATACCCTTGAACCATTAGCCTGACCCATGCGTTAGGTCGAGCAGAGCATTAGTCTAACGACCATAAAATTCCTAACGGAAGGACCTACAAAATCCTAAACATGGTTGAGCCAAACACTAACCTTGGTGGAGATGGCTTCAAGGAAAAGAACGGGGGAGATTATGATATCTAGGTTATGCGGATGCGAGAGCACTACAAAACAAGCGCTATGAAGCTGGCCAAAGGGAGGACAAGTTTCACGCCATTGTGCACCACTCCTTCTATTCGAAAGAAGAATCGGGATGCATGGACTATTAGGGATGAATGCCATGTACGATCCGGAGTGGGTTGACCTCGACATCTACGGACCTCTGGATGCAAGACTTGGTGAGATATGGTCCAGGCTTCAAGATCTATACAGACAAATACCACACGGCGACGGCAATGTTCGGCGCAAAATGAGAGCGGAGATACAATTGAAAAACATCTTGGACTCTTTAGAACCTTTGGTTTCTAAGTTAGAGGCGCTTCTCAGAACCTCTCAAGGATGATTTACTCACATTGTACTTCATGATGTCACTCCAGTCATGGTCACACTTTGTGGCGTCCTACAACGCAGCTTGAGGCGGAAACTAGCTAAAGGCGCAGGCTTTACCCTTCCCCAAACAACGTTTTGAGTTAGTGAGAGCTCTTCTCGGAAGAAGCAACAAGAGGAACCGCGAGGCATCTTGGCAAGCGAGGCTCTTTACACCAGCGAAACAAAGGCAGCAAGCCTAACCCAGGTAAGCAGAATACCTCAAGTGCTAGCACTCACTGAGCTACTTGAAGAAACCCAAGAGGAAATGCCGGTGCAGATTCGGTCATTGGGAGAGCGAGTGTCGAAAGAAGCGGTCGTACCTGCAAGGAGGCAAGCTCACTTTTGAGACTGCGCCATGGTGAAAAGCAAGCTTCCTTCATCACAGCGGTAGGGACTAGGGTTTTGCTCATCCTTGCTAACCCACATGTCGCACCACACACAAGGGAGACGATATTAGTGGTACCTTGATACAGTGCAAGGCGCATTAGTTTCGATAAAGCGCATTAATCTATATAGACCGGTAAAGATCGTTCGTTTACAGGTGACGATAGATCACTTATGTCTCGAGAATAGGCACGGTGAAAATTCCGGTTCCTTGAGGATCACACTCTTACTCAGATGTGTATCATGTCCACAAATGACTAGGAACCTCATCTCATAGGAAGCTCAACATGGATAACAACATCATCTGTTCACTCCCACAGAAGGATCATCGATGCATTTGATCGAAAGTAATGCTTATGGTTCCAGGACCATGATCTATTCGTTTGCACACAGCGATGCTAGAACACTTAGCTTCTAAGTCTTGAGACAAGCGCAAGCGGCGCAAGCGATAGAAAAAGCTAGGTTATGGCATGCGTTTAGGTCACCCTCACGGTGCCAAGTTCGAAACTAGCGGTGGTGACATGTATGGTGATGGAAAAATTGGCGGTTTGCCACCCTTACCACTTTGTTAGCACGTGTCTTGTCAAGCGTCATCAGCCCTTCAAGAACCAAGCTCCTCACGGGGCTTCATTCGTTCTTGAGCTCGTCCGACATATGTGGGCCACTTTCACCCTCAATTGGTGGTGAGATATTTCCTAACATTCCACAGACGACAACCGGTTGTCATGGCTTATATTCGAAAGCCAAAGTGAATACTTCTCCACATTTAAAGACTACATGAGTATAGAGATGGGTGGAAAAGCAATTGAAAACCCTCCGATTCGACATGGTGGTGAATTCATCAAAGCAATTTCAAGCCTATTGTGCGGATGAGGGATAGGGCGACAACTTACGATCGTACCACAACAAAAATGGGTATGGAGCGCTTGAATTTGCTGCGAGATGGTTTCTTCCTTGTTCCACCAAGCCTCACTTGCCACTCCCATCTGGGTGAGGCCCTCATGAGCTGTTTATTTATGGTTGCCCTGCTGCGATCTTAGGGGAGACCCGTTATGAAGCTTTCTTTGGTAGAAAACCAGCTATCCTTCATCTTGAACCTTGTTGCATAGCTTACGCTTTCATTCCTAAGGCCAAGAGAACCAAGTTATGCTAAGGCCAAGAAATTCCTTATGATAGGATACACGAAGGTATAAAAGCTTACAAGCTTTATGGCGTACCTCGAGAAAAAGGTGGTCTACCTTTGATGTCACCTTGATGAAAGCCGGACTTGCAAGTGGGGCTTCCCACTACACAGGAGGATTTACCTCTCCTCTTCCACAGCGTCCTGTTTTTCACGACCGCTTTGAGAGATTGCTCTGCAGGGAAGAAGAACATGACAAAATGATGAGGCGGATGAAGCAATTTTGCTAATGACTTCTAGCAGAACCTCCTCCGTCCCAGCCATCGTCGGGCCAGCCATTATCGGGCATTAGGCGCCTTGTTGTAGATTACGTTGTAAAGCCTTTTTCTCAAATTTTGATCTTTATTTCTTCAAAAATATTTTTATCATCATTAATCAAAAATATGATTGGAAGCCATTTACAATAGCAATTGATGATGTGGCTTCCTTGTTATAGATTACATTGTAAAATATTTTTCTCAAAATGTATTCTTTATTATTAAAACTCTTTTTATTATTAATCAAAAATATGATTTGAGGTAATATATATCGATTGATGATGTGGCTCCCTTGTTAGATTACGTTGTAAAATATTTTTCTCAAAATGTGTTCTTCATTTTTAAACTCTTTATTATTGTTATTAATCACAAAAATATTATTGAAGACCATTTGCGGTGGATTGATGACTCCCTTGTTGTAGATTACATTGTAAAATCTCTTTCTCAAAATTTGATATTTGATCTTTATTTCTTCAAAAGTCTTTATTATTGGTATTGATTTCAAAATATGATTAGAGTTCATTTATAATGAGGATCATGATGTGGCTCCCATGTTGTAGATTGCGTTGTGATATAAGCAACATTGTAAAATGTAAGCAAAGTTATAAATTTGGTGGACTAGCAAGGGGCTAGGTGGAGCAGGGAGGAAGGGGAGGTATTTTAAATTTGGTGGGGGATGATGAACTCCATTCAAATGTATGGAGGCGTGCCACTCGGCCGCACTCCATTAATCCCAGCCCTTACACATGCGCCTAGGAAAAGTCGGCAGGCCTAATACTAATCGTCGCTCTTTGGCATTTTCTTAAGTGTTCTTATTATGAGCAGGTGCCACCTCTACACCCACAAGCAAGTGCGCACTCGATGGTACATGTTTGTACATGCCGCCTTTATGCGGCCATTGTATAGCCAGCCATTTATCGTACCATTGTATTGGCGTTGCGCCATTCACGGATTTTGGCCAGCCATTTTATGCCCGCCATTGTCGGGCGCCACACGACCGGCCATCCGGGCCAACCATCGTCGGGCCCGGCATTGGCGTTGCCATTCTTGGTGGCCATCCATTGTATGGCGGCCATTGTCGGGCCGCCATTGTGGCAAGCCATTGAGGCCGTTGTATGGGCCAGTACCATTGGCGGGCCAACCATTGTCGAGCCAGCCATTGTCGAAGATGCTGGCCAGCCATTGTCGGGCCCGGCCATTGTCGGGCGGCCATTGTGGCGGCATGTAAGGGCCAGCCATTGTAGCGCCATTGTGCCAGCCATTGTTGGCCAACCATTGTATGGCCATTATGGCCAACCATTGCATTTATAGCCAACATTGTATATATGGCCATTGTGTGACCATAAATGACCATTGTATGGCCAGCCATTGTGGGGGCCGAGCATTGTGGGCCAGCCATTGTATCCAGCCATTGTAGGCCCAGCCATTAGGGCCAGCCATTGTATAGACATAGCGTTGGGCCCATTCTTGATTTGGCTGACCATTGTCAATAATACTAATAGTTAGTATCTTAGTTATATCTATATATAGAGTGTGCACTTAGATTTAATTTATTACCCTTTCATTAGGAGTTACGTCCTTTAGCAAGTCATGCCTTTTCATTATTAAGTTAAGTCTAGTTCTGCTTTCATATACTTGTTTTCCTTATATACACATATATACAATATAATTAATATATTAATTGATTGCACCCATTACATATTTTGTTATGGTATCGAGCTATCAGGCATAGATTGCATTCATGAGAATGCACATTAAATTGGGCACATTTGGATGTGCACAAATATATGTTGTGTTTGTTTCTTGTTTAGAAAACAATTTTCTAATGAAACAAGAAAATGATCAAGAAACCAACTTGTAGTTTCTTTTCTTGATTTTTATTTAGAAAATTTGCATTTCTAAAGTCGTCCTAGTGCACCTGTTGTCGATTGCGAGCAATTTGACACTAGGTACACTAGAACAACTGCCATTGGCACAAATCTTTATATAAAATCATATAGAATTACAAAAATGGTTCTCGAAAATTCTAAAACACAAATCCTAGCCAAATGAGTGGCCAATCTGTTGGGGCAACAATGGCAGCCACATACTGTTCCATGATCAGAGGCAAGGAGTGCAGTGTGCACTCGCGCCACCAGACACGGGAATGGGGATTCGAGCAATCGACTGCACTTGCTCTTGAAGTAAGGCAGTCATTCAACACATTGATTGCGACTCTCTTCCGCAGCCATGTTTGCCTCCACCTAGAAACCCTAACAATCTTCCGAAGAAGCTATTCATGGCGTGCCATATAGTGTAATCCAGAGGTTTGTAATGTAGCATTCTAACACCCCAAGGGTTTCCTAACCACACATGTCGCACCACACACAAGTGTATCACGTTAAATGCGAATTGAAGCACACGGCAACATGTTGATAGGCGTTTTCAAAACCGATCGAGAACGTGGCTAAGTAGAGATGCGAAGAGCGATAGGACATTTGGACTTGAGTTGCCCGCAAGCCGCTTTGCCCAGCCTCCGGGGTGTATGTAAGCGTGCAAATAAAACAAATAAGGCCATACATTTGATGCTCCAAATTCATGTCCCTCTTGCTCCACCTCGCATTTAACAAGTGGGAGATTAGAAAACAAAGGTTGCAAAGCAGTTCAAATGCAGCACCACCTTCACGTGGCTTGAGACATGCTAACCCTTTGTAAGCGGCGCGGTTTACAGCCCATCTTTGATGCATCAATAGCATCTTAGATACCCTTGAACCATTAGCCCTGTTGACCACACGCGAGTTAGGTCGAAGGGGCATTAGTCTATGACCATAAAATCCTTACTAGGAAGGACCTACAAAATCCTAAACATGTGAGCCAAACACTAACCTTGGTGGAGATGGCTTCAAGGAAAAGGACGATTTGGGAGCGATTATGATATCTAGGTTATGCGGATGCACGAGGGCACTACAAAACAAGCAGCTGGAAGCTGGCCAAAGGGAGGACAAGTTTCTGCCATTGTACTTGGCTCCACTCCTTCCATTAAAGAAAGAAGAATCGGGATGCATGGACAATATATTAGGGATGAAGTGCCATGTACGATCCGGAGGGTTGACCTCGACATGCTGAGACGGACCTCTGGATGCAAGACTTTGAGATATGGTCAGGGCTTCAAGATCTATCTTGAGGCACAAATACACAAATCGCTGCCTTGAGTTCGGGCGCAAAATGAGAGACGGAGATACAATTGAAAAACATCTTGGATTCTTTAGAACACTGGTTTCTAAGTTAGAGAGCGCTTCGTGAACCTCTCAAGGATGATTTACTCACATTGTACTGCGATGTCACTCCTGCATTCATGGTCACACTTTGTGACGCCCCACAACGCCGCATTCCGTATGTAAGATAGCTAAGGTCGGAGGCATTACTCTTCCACAAACAACGCCAGAGTTAGTGGAGCTCTTCTCCGTGAAGAAGCAACAAGAGGAAATAATGTGCATGCCGCGCGAGGCTCTTTACACCACAAATGGCAAAGAAGCCTAACTCGTGAGGTAAACAGTACCTCAAGTGCTAGCA
Organism: Anthoceros angustus; assembly: GCA_010909165.1. Lineage (NCBI taxonomy): Eukaryota > Viridiplantae > Streptophyta > Anthocerotopsida > Anthocerotales > Anthocerotaceae > Anthoceros > Anthoceros angustus. The sequence goes on from MU008172.1 coordinate 515,119, forward strand.
AACACATCGTTACTGGCCGTAAGAAACCCAAGAAGACTAGAAAATGCCACTGCGCGATTCCGTGTCATTGGGAGAGCGAGTGTCGAAGAAGCCCGAGTACCTCGCAAGGAGGGCAACCCACTGAGACACACGTCATGGTGAAAAGCAAGCTTCCCTTCACCTTAATCAGAGGGACCTTTGTACACATCCTCTGCTAACCTACATGTCCAACAAGCACACAAGGGAGACCAATATTAGTGGTACTTGATGTGCAACAACAAGACATTAGTTTCATAGGAAACGCATTCGGACATGCTGGGCGTACTGCCTAAAGATCGGGCTCACTGGTGACGACAGATCACTCCACGAATAGGAAAAGTGAAAATTCCAGTTCTCAGGGTCTTAGCTAGTTAGGTATACCACATTTTGTGACATATGCAAATGTGCAATATGTGCATATACCCCAAGTTTCGATTATCCAATATTTATCTTGAAGTTAAGTCAAATTTTGGAACGTGAACATGTCATGTACAAATGAACTTGGGAACCGAAGTACTGCGTGAAGGTGTGGCGCTTCATCTTCACGCTGGAGCTCTTCGAGGCGCCGCCCGCTATCGACCATCGACATTTGGAGTGTTCACGGGAAGGGAGGAGGGTGCCCACCAGCAATGAGGTCCCCACGCTTAGAGGCTGCACGGCGGAAGGAGAACGGCAATCACCGCCGGGAGGACCAAGTTCGCAGCCACCAACTGCAAGGTGCGAGGTTGCTCAAGCCGCATTCACCGGGGTTTAGGGTTTTGCGTTGTCGCCATGGTCCCGCCTCGACTACATCCGTGCTCAGAGGAAACGCCCACCTAGGAGCTCGGAAGCGATGCGGATGCCCTCCGTACTACATGTTTCCTAGTGGCGCCTCGTGGGTGAGGTGGTAATCGTGACGTGAGGAGTGTTTTGCGCTCAAGGGGAGGCACCTCCACTCGCATGTCCCGAGGCCCAGCTTGTGGAGCCCTCCCTCGAGCCCGGTGTGGGGGCCACGACATGGGCCTTGTCCGCACGGCGAGGGTGCGGATGGGAGGACGAGGGCCTAGGCGATGGTCGCTTGAGGCATGCCTGCCGAGGGGCATGGTCGACCCGCCCAAAGTTGTAGCCGCCGAGGCAAGGGCGAGCCTGGTGATGGAGGCCCACCTAAAGACGCGGTGATGGCCTCGCTAAAGAAGGCCCGCCACGAGGCGTGTTTTCATAGTGCGATGTGGAGGGTGGCTCGTGTTCCTCATGCTCCATTTGACATAATGGGTCCATGTTCCTCATGGTGTCTAAGGTTGCCTTGTGTGTGCGGAAATGCCTCTAAGTCCGCATACAGGGAGCTTGAAGAAAGTGAGGAGGCGAGATGTGGAAGACAATTATCGTGGGAGCTGGGCACTCATCCGATGCGATTTAGATTGCGAGGTGGAAGCAGCTCACGAGGTGCCCAAGCCAAGTGATCCATGGTATCCAAGAGCGGGCGGAAAAGCGGAAAAGGGAAGGCCGGCGAAGAAGAAAGAGAGCGCTTGGAGGAATATGGGCGGCGAAAAAGGGCCCATGGCAAGTTGGACATGGAGGGCGGTGATGGCCTCCAGTTGTCGGGGTGGATGTCAAAGACCTGGGACTCGCAAATGGACTGAGGGACAGGTTGGGGAACGAGGAGGTGGAGAGGCTTTTTGGGCCCCCTAGTTTTAATGAGGGGCATGGCTGGCGGGAAACTGATGCCCTTAGCGAAGAAGAATGGAGGGAAATTGATGTTCTTATTTTTGGCATGTACGAGCTGAGGCCCAGCCTCGGGGAGAAGCGGATCCCTAGGCTCATGGCCCTTGGAATACTGAGAAACTTGTTGGCCTCGACGTGAATCGGAAGACCTTCCACGAAGACACAAACAGGGAGGAATAAGAAACGAGAAGTCCGTGAGGGAAAGCGGCGAGGCGGTGAAGGCTGCAGGAGTCAAGGAGGAAGAGCCCTACTCGGGGGGGCCCAAAGGACACACGCGGGCTTGGTAGGCTACCGTGCTTTCAAGTTTGTCTCACCTTGTGCTACATGTTTGTCATGCCCGGTCGCTAAGTCCTCTCGCCTACTATCATGTGAGGTGCACCCTAGCCCTCCGGTCATTCAACCTAGTTTGCCATGGTGTAGGGTCATGTGAAGTGCACCATGCTGGTTGCCTTGGTCTCACTCGGACCAAGTTGTTGAGCAACATGCATTGTATCCCGGTCATTTGCTGTGTTTCTCCTCCACTTGATGTGCCCAGATCACTTTTCCTTCACGTTTGCTCGACCGTGGGCACATTGCTACTTTCCTCGCAATGTGTCCCACTAGATCCACCGATGGGTGATTTACTTGCCTTTGTACTTGTGAAGGTGAAGGAAGCTCGCGAAGGAAGACCAAGGTATACCGTGCTCGCAACCACCGATCCGTATCGGAGGAGATGTAAATGTCCAACTTGACAAGGTGGATTGCAAAGGAGGTAAAGCATGCTTTGACCGGAAAACAGAGGCTTGGGAGGTGGCGTCGACATCTGCAAGTGTTCCTGTGAAATGGAGATGGTGAAGAGCATCGAAGATGACGAGACTTTTGAGGACATTCAAGGGCACGATCCTTGGTCGCCACCTTCGGCCGCTTCAAGCCTGTATGCTCCGGAGAAGAGCTCAGATTTTGGGTTGAGGAGCTGGCGACGGAGGACTCGTGCTCGCATGAGCTTCAACAGCAGCTTGCGGCCGTCAAAGGAACGGATGTTCAACGTCCTCAAGTCCTTGGCAGTCATGGATGTTGAAGTGAGGGGAGGCCCGGTCGCACCAACTTCCTTCCAGCCTTGAGCGGATGATGCCGACCATTGTTGTGAATGCTTGCCCTATATGCGCTAGGTATGCTTTTGGTGTACCGTGGATCCGTGAACTTGTCCGCCTAGTGCTTGCCGTGTTTCTCACCGAGTACATGTCATTGCGGTGGTTTTGCAATGAGCGTTCTCATCATGCGGGCATATGTACCATGAATTTTGCCTCTTTTCTCATTTGCACCAACAAGCATTGTGCCCTCAAGAGCAGATGGAGGTGGACATGGTACGTCAGCGGGGGATCCGCATAGGAACAGGCTTGAGGCATGATGAACAACTCAAGGAGTGGAAGTCCGAGTACCTTGAGCTTGTAAAGGATCCGGATGGATTGCTCTCGCCTTGAGAAGATTCGCCAAGTCACCGCCACCATACCGCAGCAGATCTGTGTCAGGCAGGGGTGTGAGGAACGGGATTTCCTTTTCCTTGTATTGCTTTCCTCCAAAGCTAATGCTATCAATGCTTTTTGCAGCTACGACAAGTTGCCTCGGCGTCAAGTGCCAGGAGTGTTCCCATTCGAATACGGCGACTGCTTGCCACCGCGGCGGCTCGTATGGCTCGGTTTTGGCGTCGGATCGCCACGAGGGGGTTCCTTGGACCCGCCTCGGTGAAAAAGGGTGCCAACGCAGGGGCATTCAGAGTAGGGCTAGGGAGAAGTGCTGCTGCAGGAAGACAATGCAGAGGCGGGGGATCGAGGGGACCCAAAGGCATTTGCACACTCATCAGGGAACAAAGTGGTGGGGGAGAAGGCCACAGGCTGGAGAAGGCCAGGAGAACACCACCCCGCGTGAGAATGCCACACCTAATGTGGAGAAGATCACGATTGAGGTGGACAAGGACACAATGCGAGAAGGCCATACGAGGTGGACATAAATGCAAAGTGGAGAAGGCCATACGAGGTGGACACACAAGGGAGAAGGCCACACCGAGGTGGAGCCGGACACGCAGCGGTGGAGAAGGCCATACCTAAGGTGGACACAGCGTGGAGAAGGCCATACGAGGTGGAGAAGGGCATAGCCGGAGTGGAGAAGGCCACACTTGAGGTGGAGAAGGCCATGCCCGAGGTGGAGAAGGCCACACTTGAGCAAGAGAGGCCATACATGATGTGGAGAAGGACACGTGACGCGGAGAAACACACACATGATGTGGACAAGGACAAACCCGGGTGGAGAATGAGGTCACAATGAGGCGAAGAAGGGTGCATCTCAACTAGACAAGGACACACCGAGGTGGAGAAGGACCCGAGCCGGAGAATGACACACCGAGGAGCTGCATTGTCTCAAAGTTGGGAATGTGAATGGGCATTGTGCAGCAGATAATAGTGAGGCTGTGAGCATGGGGACCCGCCTGGGAAAAGAGGCACGGCGAAGGCTCCAAAGACACCAAGCCAAAGACATTCAAGAAGATCAAGACTAGTCACTTGCCTCAGTGCAAGAGTTGGAGCACAACTATACTAATGTGAGCCGTGCAATATAGAGAACGTTAACTTCTACCGTGTGTGAAGGGTGTGCACAAACTCGAAGCGCGGCATGAAGACAAATTTTGGAAGGGTCTTCCCATTCGCAAAGGCGCTGAGGTTGTAGAGGGTAATTATTACGTGGAAGTAGGGCCACGGCTATACGAGCTTCTGAACAAGGGAAGGCTTGGGCAAACAGTGGTGCTGCGGGCAGACTACGTGGTGCAGGCCAAAGTCGAGATGCTGGAGCAAGCCAAGCTGGATCCCCACAACAAGAACGAGGTTGTCAAGTATTGGGTAAGCCCTCCAGGCAGCCACGCTAGAAGAAGCCCTAGAGGCACGGACCAAATGAATTGTAGGTGGCTAGACTTACGGACAATGGAGAGACTTGAATGGACAAAAATTGGGAAACTTGACTCCAATGTTGGACAATTTTGACGTTTTCACTAGTGAATCAAGAGAGCCTCCGCATGTGCATAGGGAGAGCCTTCCTTCAACACACACTCCCGAGCACGCAAGAACAAACATGGGCGGAAAATAGTCTCGACATGATACACCTCTAGTTTCCCGCTTTCTTGATTCCTTCTTGAGACTAGCTTGACCGCACGGATTGTGTATCCTCACTCTCATCTTCCGTGGGCCACCGATGTCTATGATCACCGATCGCCGGACGTGGGTAGTCTCTCAAGCATCACCGCTGCCGGATCTGCGGCCGGATCACCGCCAAATGACCACGCAGAGTCTTCCGGACACTTGCCCGAGGGCTGCCCGAGCCATGAATGGTCTCGCCGCCATCGCTTCAGATCGCTCCAACCCCGTGCCCGCCATCGCACCCACACTGCCTCCCGCAATCGCACCGACACCCGCTCCCCGCCATCGCGACCCCCGCCACCGCAGCGAACACCGCGCCCGCCAAACAAAGCAACACCCGCACCATCTCCGCAGCCATGGCTCACTTGCTTCAAGCTTACCTGTAAAACCTCGGGGGTTTTCACCGGATTTTGCGTTAGAGCTTATCACCCGCAATGCCGCAAGTGCAAAGTGCTCCATATTCATGCGGAGTGCATCGAGACCTTTGCGTGTGAAGATGGTTACTGACCATGGTATTTAGAAGTCGATCAAGGTCATTTCGTGAAGGCATGGGCATATGTCCTAGTTTCCCTCCCTCACAAGCTCTTTAAAGGACTCGGCCGTGTCCGAGTCCGCACATACAATAGCCGGCCTCCTTCCACTGCTCCAACAGTGGGAACTTGCACTCTCACGCAGTTGAAAGAAGGGTGACCTCCGGAATCGTAGTCCAAAGTGTACACACAACCATCCGGCTCACGCCGAGTAGTATTGCCCACAACTACCTTGTCACCGGGAGGAAGTTTTGCTTGCTCCATGGATGGTAATGTGCTCCGTGGTCACATGCACTGCAATGTGCATTTTGCCAAAAAAACTTGAACCTTCATCCCTAGGATCTGACGCACTGAAAGTTGTCTCCAAGCTCTAAGAGGTCTGCGAGTTCGAGACATCCTCATTTGCAACCTCGTCAATGAAGCAGCGCCCATCCTCCGGAGCATTTAGCATGGTGCACCGCTGGTCCGACACCGGATCCCTTGTCCTCCAAAGTAATCGAATGCCGGATGCAGATGGGGCATCGACTCACATGCCGCATGGTCACCGCCCATGCAAATAGCACAAAACACGCTAGATGCATCTTGAGCCGAGGGTTGGTTGCATCCACGAGTCCCCGTAAATGTCGGCATGCCTTTAGAACCCGGATTGGTGCACACCCCACCGCTGCGGTTGACTTCATTCTTTCCCACCAACCAAAAACCCTCTGCACCGCCTTTCGCCACTTGCATAGGAGGATGCTTGAGATATCGAACGCAGAACTCGACAACGCTCGCGACTCTGCTGGAAGGTGATTTCTCCACGTAGTGCCCTCTTTAATATGGCACCGCCCCATCGTTCCCCTTTTCCGTGTCGACCCAAAATAACTCAAAGATTTTGCATCCCCAGTTAGACTGGGTACCGCCACAAAATAGCTTGGTCTCAAGCCTTAAACCGAAGTCACCATCCGACCACATCCAATGCTCCGTGGCCTCTGTATCCATTGACAGCAACCCCCCAGTAGCATAAGGGCATGCCGGACAAAGAGAGTGTCGTCGCATGTCATCACTAATGTAAAAGTGGTAAAACTTTTGAACATTGCAATAGGGGTCCTCCTCTACCACCGCCCCATCCGCATATATGTAACATGGACTAGGATAGTCACTTGATCACTATGCCGTGCATTGATTGTATCTCGTTCGAACTTGGAAAGCATAGTTCGCGAGAAGTCCATAATGAAACTATCACATCCTCGAAACCAATCAATGCATTTCAAACCTGTGGCTTGCCATCTTTGGACGTAATCATGTGAAATGAAGGCAGCCACTTATCTTGAAGGAATTCAATCATCGCCAAGGATGAGTTTCCCTATAGACTAGCTTTATTCGGTCTTAGAGGTTCCGTCCTCATTCACTCCCACTTCTGGTACTCAAAGCACCGCCACTTCAGCCACCTCCGAAAATTGCTTGTGAAACCTCCTTAGGATGAGGGCCTTAGAAACTCCACAAGCACGCATTTAGCAAACATTTTCGCCTATGGCCCCTCATCGGTGCTCTAGGACATAAAAAGATTGCACCATCTCTGGACGGAGGTAAAACATCTCAGGAGCGTAGCACTTGTCCCCTCCTCGGGTTTCTCCACACACCCCACAGTGCACATGTGAGGTGCACTTTGATGTGGCATCGTAGCAAGTTCAGCGTCCTTCAAAACGCCATCTCGACATGGTACCTACAACAATGACATTTCTCTCTTGGACTTGATGAAGAAGGCAGCTTTCTCAAATGCTCGTTGGCCAATGTTGATGTTCGGATGCTCCTTTCGAAAGCGAAAAAAAACTCTGCAGATCAAACACGACAATGCATGCTCGAACACAACCCTCTAAAGAGCCACATGAAGTGCCTCCCTCTCAAAGAAAGTGAGCCTGGACATCCTCAAGTGAACTGGGTCTACAAAGAAAATGAGCATTGCATACAGATGAAATGAGCAAGAGCAAGAGCAAATGAGCATTGCACGAACAAATGACGAGGCAGCCGCAAATGAGCATTGCACCAACAAATGACGAGACCAGCGCAAATGACGAGCCGCAAATGACCAGGAGCTAGCGAAATGCCTGAGACAAATGACCGGAGCCGTGGCAAATGACCGGAGCAGGTGACCAGGCAAGCCTGCAAGCAAAATGATAGAAGCACTCGCGACAATCAGCCACACGGAAGGAAGGGCTGAACATGGAGAGGACAGGTAGCGAACGCAGGGGTCACATGTAGTGGTGACGGATGGCGGTGTAACAACTTACAAGGTTAGTGGCGGTTCACAAGCATGGGCGAGGCACTAGGCAAGGAGAGCGCCACCACCGGGCGGTGCTCACCATGGAAGTAGCAAAGACAAAACACGTTGAACGATCACGAGAGGTATCCGGAAATGGATTATGTGGGTGTGGAATACAAGAGGAGCCACCTTGCCGCCTAGCATCCTTGGAGTTGGAGGAAGGCCTTGATGCCGTCTCCCAAAATTGCAAAAGCTTGCTTTACCTCTTGGGTCAAACAATCGGAACGAGCCTCCCCACCACACCGCACCTCCTCGGTGCACTTTGCAAATCGGGGAAGATGGCGTGCCACAACACTGCCGACCCCAAGGACCCGGCCAAGGCGGATGCTCCGACTTCTTGCCTCACATCCTCGAGAAGCACAATATTCATGAAGGTTTGTCTTGCCTTCAACTTATCGACGCTTGTACACTCGCAGCTTCTTCATGGCACCCGATGTTCCGGAAAGCTAGGGATGTGGCTCGAGCCTTCACCCCTACCGCAGAGGAAGAACTCCTTGAGGCCAGCCCGGAAAAAGCATCTAGCACCTTGGCCTTGCTATCGAATTGAAGTGGGCAGATGTAAGAAAATGTGACCAAGTTCACGAGCAACACGGCCACACTGCATCACAACGCCCCATCACACTGGTGAGATCCCACCGCCTTGCTGCAGAACCGCCTTGACCGCCTGGTGGATGAAAGAGGTGTTGTTTGCTCGCCCTCCGCTCCGTTCTTCCACAACAACATTCAATCGTGGATTAGATCCCTTCTCACCATGGGTTCCTCCACAGCAAAGATGCTCCACATCTTGCCTAACATCTTCCACACACAAAGATACATTTGAAATTGCTTTTCCTCCATCGCCCAGCGTGGTTTCGCTCTCTTAAGTGCACTCAAGAGGGATGCCGCTGGAGCCATTCGATTCCTTGGCCCGCCTCGGGCTCCCTTCCGCCTCCCTCCGTCGCCGCAGCTCACAATACTAGGCACATGGTTCACACACGGTGGGAGCGCCTCGGTGAAGGCGAAAAGGCTCGCAGCGCAGATCGGAGGTTATGCTCTCATCAAAGATGAGCGCAGAACTTGGGTACCTCGTTTGAAATTCCGCTTACCCAAACTTTGAAATTCAAACAAGTTTACACTTGTTTGTGACCATGCCTCACTTTTAGTGTTCCTTCACTTGAGGATGGTTTGAAATTCGCCAAAGCCGGACTTTGAAATTCCTATTCCAAACTTTGAAATTTGAACAAGTGCCAAACTTGAGTGTGATGACTCACTCTGTTCCGTGTTCACTTGATGGGATGGTTTGAAATTCAAATGAACTTGGGTTGTGTGTCTTGTGCTCACTTTTTGTGTCCAAAGTTCACTTGTCCATCCGTGATCAAACAATTAAATACCATATGCACAAATCATATCCTTTAACTCGAGCATTTTAATGTGGACTTGTTGCCTTGCTCTTAGTTATGGGAAAAAAATTGAATCATTTCGATAGATATTCTAGTGGGAGAATTTTCGTATAATATGTCCACATGTGGACATAACACGCTGCGTCCGTCCCCACATAATGTGGTCTACCTAACTGCGTGTTGGACCCTGTGGATCACACTCTTCCACTCACAGTGTACCTTTCCTTTTCCACAGCGTAGTCTCGAACAATTCTCAAGATCCTCCTCTATGTCCCTCGCCATTAAGACACCATTGCTCGGACGCCTTTCTTCCTCTTCGGCGATATATCCCTTGCTCTTTCTCGCCGGATACATGCTTGGATGTTTTCTGACTCTTTAATATTTGTTCCACCGATGGCAAAACAACTGATTTTCTGGAATACATTTGAGGACCGCTTTGATAGTCCTCACTTTGGGTCTCCTCATTCCTATTCATCCATCATCCGCTCAAATCCACGGCTTCACCATCCGCCTCCTCATCGTCGCTCCCTCCTCTTCGCGATCCACTACTATACTCGCTTCATCCTCAACTCTGTCCATTCACCGGCCTTTCATACTCTATCTGTGATTCAGTCCATGGAGTCTTCGTCGGATAGTTCTTCCCCATAGTCAGACGACGGCGCTTAGCAGATGTTGCAAATTACACTGCCTTCCTTCCATGGCTGCCTTCTCCACAATAGGTTGACCGCCCATGCAACATCGGCCATCTTTGTCATAATTAAGCCAATCCACATCTCTTGCATGGAGAAATGTAGGCATTCTACAAACGCGTCGTGGAAGAAAAACCGATGAGGATTACCATCACCGCCGACAAAAAATACAACAACCAAGACAACTTCATCGCATAGACATCGGCTGGTGCAGCATATAATGTGCGCAAGACTTGAGCTGCCAAGCACCATGGTGCGCGCGCGCGCCACTGTCAGGCTGTGAGGGGCCATGATGCGCACGCGCGCGCACCATGGGCCCCACAGCCGAGGGTGGAGTAGGTGCGCGCACTTGTGCGCGCACCCGCGAGGCCCGTGCGCGCCGCGCGTGCACCATGGGTCCCGGGGAGGGGCGGGCGGCGCCGCGCGCGCACCATGGGCCCCGGAGGCCATCGCCGGGTGCGCACCTTGGCCTGGAAGCGCGCACTTGTGCGCCGCACCCAGCTCGATAGCCTGCGCATGCGCGCGCACCATGGGTCCCGGGGAGGGGCGGGGAGGTGGGGCGGTGCGCCAAGTGCGCGCACTGCCTAAGATAGAGGGGCCTTTACGCACAAGAGCACCAATGAGGGCGGCCCGTCCTCATCCAAACTACCCGAAAAGAACTGAAGAACCAGGGGAGTTCTGAAGCTAGATTCAATGAATCTAGCTAAGAACCTCGGTTCTATGTCAATGACATTGACTTGGTTATCTGTCTTGATAGTTGTGCAGGTAGGAGTGGCAAGCCTAATGTAATGCCTGGGTAGAAAGAGGTTTCTCCTTAATAAGGGGTTTAGGCAAAAGTCCGCCTTTCTTAGGCAAAACGCCCGTGATGTTTTCCGGTTTTCCAAGATGTGCACTCGACTTGGAATAGAGTGATCTATTCGGTGCCCTTGCTCGCATGTTTTGGCCCCACTGCACTTCCATTTAGCAAAGTAAATGAGCCATTTAAGAAGGTGTAAATGAAATTAAATGTGTTTTGATAGGTTTTTAGCATGTCTTCATGTCATCCAACGGGGTTTGCCGTCGCATCCAGATATGAGTGCGCGCACAAGTGCGCGCACTCACGTTCCTCATGCACAGAATTATATATTGGGTCTGCTATCCAGAGAATGATTAACATATGAAATTATTGGACAGATGAAGTTTGCAAATCAACTGCAATGCAAAATCGCTATTATTCCAATGTAGGTGATACTCACTGGCTGGTGTGCAGGAAGATCATCTCTTCCATCTACCATTAGGGATCGCAATTACAGAGGACAAACATGGTCATTACACGCCTGCTTCTAGTCCGCTTCTGACCGTTGGGAGCTATCTTCAAACATGCCTTCAAAACCCCGAGGTTAGGATCTCCAATACCTCCCGGTGTCCGCCTCGCAATTGGTCCAACTAATGCTTTGATGGACTCGCTGGATCATCCTCAACTCGAACATGGTCTTGGGTTTTAATATCATTGACCATGGTGGTGAAACGCTTTCCTCGCCTCAAGGTGGTGGGTGCCCCTTGTCGTTATTCCCGCCTTCCGCGATTTGCATATGGTGGAGTTCAAATAGCTTGGTCTTTATGAGCTCTTGGGTTCTCACATAAAGCGTCTCTCGCCGTGGCAAACCCATATGAAAGAATAAAGGTCTCCGCCACCACAAGGCAATCGAGATGCTCGACGCTTCCTTTGACGAGAGCATTCTTGTCCGCATGGTGGCAAAATCTCTTCTGCATATAATCGCCTTCAAATGCATTGCGTTTCCTCAGAACCCACCATTGCACGACTCACGGTTCGTCACGAAATCTAGGTTCTCCACCGCAACCCAAAAGGCCTGCTTTTGGTCATCCGCCTCACATGCAACGGCAATCATATGGCCACGGATCTCACCACATCTCCGTCAACTGCACTTTCCTTGCCCTTGCCGCCGGATATAATTACCAAGGTACATTGCCTTGGCCCTGCCTTTCGACCGAGAGAAGCGTAACATCCGCACAAGGATGGTATCGCTATTTCGCAGCCTCTACCCGATTGTACCATCGCCATGGTATCTCTAGCTCATGGTCGACGCCACCGGAGATTTTCGAGACGCCAGTGACTCCCAAAAGCCGCTCCACCATCTTGCTCAACCGGTAAGGTACTTCAGATCGGCTCCGAAAGTGCCTCGATGCCATCCAATGATCTATGAGGGTTGGGATCCGAGCTTTCCCATGTACTTGTAGTGCAGAGGTGCCCCATATGGGGTTTCGGGATGAGGCGAAGAAACTCAAGTCCCTCGTCGGGTTCCCGTGAGGCGTGGTTGATAAATATTTGCCAAGCACTACAACCATGGCTCCGCGCTGCTCTTCCTCGTGATTTTAAATTGATGTTGATAACTATGGTTGTTCAAGCGTCCAAGAGCATCCGTGCCCCTTTTACCCATCGAGGCCATACATACCTTGATCCATAACACCGGTAATCACTTTCACTGGATTTGGGGTATACGCTTGTTCAATAAGCGCCATCGTAGCTGGTATACATTGCCTTCTTATGTCTTAGACTTTTTGAAAAACAAGAGAACATTTGATCCACTAAATCATGGTGTGCAAGAAGGAATCCAACTTTAACCTTCTCGAATACCCGCTTCTTCACCGGCATACTCGATATGCAAACAACAAAGATATTCTTGTTCTCGCCGTGTTGTCCAATTGAAGGTAAAGGTCTTTGGCAAGACACCGTCATAGTTGAGTATAATATCTTGAATAATATGTATCGTCAAAGTTGGCATCATTGCGGATGTTCGGATAGTTGACATACACCTTCGCCTTCATCACATTATTGTATACCAAACAACCAACAACATGAACACGAATTAACCCATCGGAAATCTTTTGGAGGCCCCGTGAAGTGCGGAGCTCGCCTTGCTCGTCCATACCATCTATGGCAATTCCAATATATCGGTTGGTTGTCCCACAGACTTCAGCCGATGCTTCGCTAGCTTCACCGCTCTTGTTTTAATCGAACTCGCGCACCGCAGCCGCCTCCAAACGCTCGCCAAAGGAACCATGACGATGTGAGATTCAGAGGCAGGCGCTGCAAGGAGAAGGCGCGCCGCAGAGGGGCCCACCGTACGGCGGGTTGCGCGCGCACAAGCAAGGGCGCCGACTTGCTGCGCGCCAAGGCGCCACAAGGCGACTGGCGCATGCCGCACTTGGCGCAACGGTGCGCATCGCACTCCTCCGTGCACGCCGCAAGGCGCACTCCTCCTTGGCGCCAAGGCACTCCTCGCGCACACTTCACAGTCCCACTTGACCTACCTTGATCTCGCCGATCCGTCAGAATCAATGGCCGTCTTGATAGTTTCACCGTACACATTTGGAAAAGCGGTCGACTTTGGGATCTTGACATTGGGAAGTGCATCTTCCATAATGCGCAAAATGAGAGTGAGATCGTTTGACATCCCCGCCTGCCACCTCCCGCTTGTAGTCTTGGAAGATCTCGCAGATAGAGTCGCAGTTGAACACGCAATGTTTTGGCATGCGCTATCTTTTAAAAATTGGTCCATCCAAGCAATGCATTCTAGCACATGGTCTTGCTTTGGACGGGCTTGGACCTTCATTCGATGACCATGGTGTGTTCCGAGAACCTGCTCACGATCGTGATACCTTCTCCATCCAATGCGTAACACCTTACAAAACTTCAACACAACATTGCGTTCGAGGTCTCCTAAAGGTAGTTGATCACCTTTGTTGTGTCGGGATAGACTTGAACTACCTCAAGCGGACTTTCCAAATACGCCTCAAGGTTTCGACCCATTCCCAAGAAGCGATACGAGGTTTTCTATATGTTTCCTTCCAACTTTCAAAGCAAACACCTTTGCTACAACAATGCGACGACCATGCACTCGAACCGCCAAGAGAACACAACCTTTGGCACGCTTCCACCGTCGCCGGGATATTGCCGACGTTTTTGAGGGCGGCTCGCACGAAAGTCTCCATAAGCTTTGGGATTGAAGTTTGCTCAAGTCCTCCAAAACCACCGTCTGATGTCGCAATCTTCGATGGAACAGGGAAACGCTTCGCCCGTCGCATCGTAGAATAGCCGCGCCCGCCTCGAGAGCATCTTCTTTGGCTGCGAGATCCACGCCCCGCCACTTCCTTGTTCCGTGAGTCACAAAAGATTAGGCCTTGGGAAAGAAGAACTTTCGTCATTCTCTAATGGAGTCGATCCATGACCATTACCCGCTTTGGAATAGAAGCATCAGCGTAGTTTCCATAATAAATAACCTGCGCTGATGTCTCGATGCCCACTCTCGAGGCGATTTGAAACCGCCCCTCAATCGCCTTCATTCATGCTGCCGCCTGCAAAATCGAATGCCATGCCGCCTCGATTTTGCCATAGGTTTCGGAGGGCTATGCATTGCGATGTCGGATCAAATATCCACACGGTGTGAGACGAGAATGTGAAAAAGGATAGTGGCCCCGTAATCCGAACGTTCAAATTAGGGGACTTCATGGTTGGACATGATGACAGCCGCCACAAAATAAACTCTCGCAACGGCAACCCGACGCCGGCGAAGTTTAGTAAACCCATGGTTACTTAACCCTTGGTTAAAAAACTCAGGGTTCAAGCCTAGTTAATTAACCATGGTTCCATCTTAACCGAGGGCATCCTAAAAAACGGGAAGAGCCCGTTTTTAGGGTTTCCTCCACATGTTTTGGCGCGGTGCGCAGCCGGCCTTTTCATCACCGCTATGTCCGATTTGGATTGTCTCGGCGTGCCAGGCGTGCCAGGCGTGCAGGCGTGCCCAAGGGCGCGCAAGGAGGCGCGACCGTTGATGTGGGGAGTGGCAGATGCACGCCTCAAATCTCGGTGAGGACTCGCCTTCAGGCTTGCTCACAGCGCGCCAAGGCGTGCCCACAGCGCGCCAAGGCGTGCTCACAGCGCGCCAAGGCGCCAAGGCGCCAAGGCGCCAAGGCGTGCCCAAGGCGCCAAGGCGCCAAGGGCCGCAACCAGTCAACCGCGCCGCTGGCGTGCAGGCGCCAAGGCGTGCCAGGCGTGCCCAAGGCGCCAAGGCGCCAAGGCGTGCCAGGCGTGCCAGGCGTGCCCAAGGCGCCAAGGCGCCAAGGCGTGCCCAAGGCGTGCAGGCGCCAAGGCGTGCCAGGCGTGCCCACAGCGCGCCAAGGCGCCAAGGCGCCAAGGCGTGCCCAAGGCCCGCCATCATCTCAGCGCCCTTGCCTCGGCCTGCATCGCTTCGCCGCTTGGAGGGAGGTTACCGTGGAGGATGGTCCACCACGCTGGCGTGTTCACGGACTTTTCTCCCACCAGACATATTCACGGAATCAAAACACGTAGAATGAAAATCGCCACATGTTAGCAAACTCGAGAGAAGACAATTGAAGGGCACCAACCGCTATTTCACAATTCTAGAAGATCGGTGATGATTCTTGCAGAATCCTGCGAGAACACACGTTTCACGCCTCTCAGAGCCTCCACTACTCCGCAAATCACCAAAGCATTTTCTTCGTGTCGGTTATGAACAGACACGCGCTTGGAAGCTTGGGGCCGCCCGCAGACCGGGAAGCGAAGGGGAAGGTAGGGGTTGATGGCACTGGTGTGGTGAAACTTGAAGGCCAAGGAACCGGGCCAGTCTGAGGATTGGCACATGGAACTCACAAGGGAAGAGTGGGCGTCCCAAGGGGCTTCTGTATGGGAAGAAGAGGAAGGGAGCATCAAGAATAAGATAGTACCCAGACATTGTTTGACGAATTAGGCATTGTTCCAGGCACTACGCTCGAGAACCCTTTCACTTCGCTAGAAAGGACTGCCTTGAAGGAGATATGTGCGCATCTTCCTGAACAGGGTCTACTTGACAAGGAATGGTGCATCCATGAAGAAGGCACTGATTCCACTCAGGCCAACTTTGATCCAATCCCAGTGTTATGGGTCAATGGATACATGGACCTGTTGAAGACACAGAAGATAGTGGTGGGCTACATCCTATGGGCTTGGAAGTACGAAGTCAGATCAAATGTGAGAGTGAAGCTTTTGATCTGCACTATGAAAGAGAAGTTTTACATGAAGACTTCTAATTGTCATCGGATGCTTGTCTTGAGCGCGGACAAGTTGATTGCGAGACGCTGCAACACACCGGATCTGAGGACAGGACTTGACGTTGCTCTTACACTCGACAAGGTGAGTACTCCAGAACCAAGCACGTAGAAGTGGAATACCACTTCATCAGGGATCTCATCAAATCAGGACATATTATGCTGGAGTATGTGCCCACAGTTGATAACCCAGGAGATATTTTTACTAAGTCCCTCGGAAGGGAACTACACTAGAAACACATTAAAAGTCTGGGCATGGGCAGCCATGAGGGCTACCCAGATGCCATACCTAAACCCTAGCCTACCAAGCTAGGTGCAGCCCCAGTCGTTACCGTCATCATCGTCAGTGTCATGATGTCCACTCGATGGGTAGTCTGAAAGGACCCCCTGTTGACAGATGCTGTTGAGTCCGAAATCTTCTCCCAAGATGCAAGGCTGACAGACTCTGAGGAGAATGTCTCTCCACCAGAGCGAGGAGAATTCCTTTTCTTCCTCTCCTGGTATGAGATCCGCTCCTTGGTCTCCTGGCTTCCTTCTTCTTCTAGCCGCTCCTCGGATCCTTTACATGTGAGAAGCCAGTGGGAGCGAATATCAGCAGCAAGACACAAATGAGGACGGCCACTGGGGGCCAATAGGTTAGATTACCAAAAGACAAACTCGAACAAGAAGTTGTAAAAGCTTATGATGTGGTCCTCATATTCTGGGCATCGCGCCATCCGAACCCGGATCATTTTACGCCGAAAGCGTGCACTTGTACCATGCCTGACCGCCGAACTCTACTGCCGAGTGTGACTATCTTGGTCTCCCGGCTTCCTTCTTCTTCTAGCCGCTCCTCGGATCCTTTACATGTGAGAAGCCAGTGGGAGCGAATATCAGCAGCAAGACACAAATGAGGACGGGTTTACAGGGGGCCAATAGGTTAGATTACCAAAAGACAAACTGGAACAAGAAGTTGTAAAAGCTTATGATGTGGTCCTCATATTCTGGGCATCGCGCCATCCGAACCCGGATCATTTTCTGCCCAGAAAGCGTGCACTTGTACCATGTCGGACTGCCGGAACTCTATCAGTGCCGAGTGTGACTATCTTGGTCTCGGAGAGAACGCCTTTAGGAGCTGGGAACTTAAGCGGCACAGGCGAACAGTGATCAGAATTCTCATACCCAAACTCACCGTAGGTGAAGCGGCGTCTATCTATTGTAGCTCTTGTGTAAGGCACCCTCTCAGGCGTTGGTTACCTAGGAGGCGCTCCCATGCCAGGTGCTCTCACAGTAGTCACTTTAGGAGCAGCAGCCACTTGACGTCTCTGCTCAAGCACCGCTCTTGTGGTTCCTCTCGGCCTACCTCTCGGACGCCCTAAGCCGCGTACTTCTCCAGCTCCATGTTCAGCTGTGGGCGCGGCCACTTCTCTCTCCACACCACGAGAGGAGGAGGCAGTTGTTCTATGTGTAGAGGCGAACCTGCCTCGGGAATCCCTCTGATACACACGCGGCTTGGCAGGGGACACAGTCTTGTCAGGCTCGGACGACGCCATGCTCTCCAGAAACTTGAGCCTACGCTTCAAGAGCTTGGACAGAATGAATGATGAAGCGTAAGTGCAAGCTAGTATCCAAATGGCACACCTGCAAGAGGCCGTCTTCACAGTGCCCATCGCGCTCTTAAAAGACTGGGCCAGTAGGATGCAAATCCAAAGACACACTGGACATAAAGTAAACAACCCATAGTCTCCACAAGTTACCTGCGGAAGAGAAGACTGTCCGGTCTGTAATGATCAACAAGTGGGAGTATTGGAGATAATAGTGTTGAGTCATTAGGGTTTGGTTATATCCACATACATACAATATAATTAATAATATGTTAATTGATCTGCACCCATTACATATTTTGTTAATCATCCCCCGTCCCTCTTAAAACTCGCTCCAGACTAGTATTGAAGCTCTATCTACACGAAGATTTGAAGGAGAAAGAAAGTTCGAGACCACACTAAAAGCCATTTTGACATTAAAAATCGCGTGGGAAAACATATTATGAAGGAACATAGCGTTAGACCTCCAAGTGGAATTCTTAAGTAAGCTTCTATGACCTTCTAGTTTCCAAAGGTAGTTAGACCTCCAAGTGGACTTCTAGAGCCCGTAAGCTCCTATGACCTTCTAGTTTCCAAAGGTCATAAGACCTCCAAGTGGACTAGTGGACTTCTAGAGCACCTTCTTATTCACAAAGCTAGTTTTTTAATATCCCTGCGGCTCATCCTAATTAGGCCATTGTTAACCCCAGAAAGGATTCGATAATCACACAAACCACCCAGGCTACCGACCTCATAATTCAGCGTCGCATGCTACCACACTCTATGAATGAAGTGAACCACCCCCGTACTCATGTACTTCAGCCCGTTAACGATACATAGAGGTTTACTTTCATTTCCTTGCACCATAAAGGTTTACTTCACTTCCTTTCAGAACCTGTTACAGATAATGGGTGACATTCTGAGTTTTGTAAGGTGTAACGATCAAAAAATAGAAGAAATGGGTTTCTTAGTGGCGCGACAGCCATCTCAGCTTTTGAATCTGACTGCAACTTCGAATCCATAGTGCAAGAACGGAAGGAGCGCCATGTAGCATATACTCCCCTATAGGAGTGAAGGCACAATAACCATTTCTTCAACTTAATTGGGTTCATGAAATCTAGAGTGCCAAGACGGTAGGAAGGTGCGTTCCCTTCAAGCTGGAGCACTTTGACATGTTCACAGCATGGCTCCATCGAGGGTAGAAGTCCATGAATAGAACCCTTTCTGACTTGCAACGAAGCCTGCATCTGGCGCTTAATGGCTGATAGCAGTAGAAACCTGAGCATTATTCACAGACAGTGAGCCAGCAGGACGTTCTTTCAAGCTAGATCTGTTAAAACATGAACTGTACCAGCGAGTAAGGCAACGGAAATGAGAGGCTGCAAGTCAACCTCAACAACTTTGTCAGCTAATAGCAAGCACATGGTAAGCACCTGGGACGGGTCGATGGGCCTTGTGCGTTATCCACTTGTAAGCACTGCAAAAAGGTCAATGAACCGTGATAAGCAAGGAAAAGAACCAGAATGTCTCCAAAAGATGTATCTCCAAGGAGATTCCAACCTTTGCAGAGTTGAAGGTCTGAGATGCCTTTGACTCTCACCTTTGTATCAACCGCATCTTGTATAAAAACTTCCGGAAGAGGTCCTGTGATTGCTTCCTTCTTGCACCCAGATCATCCGTTGGTACCATATCTGAATCAGAGTAAGAGATTCTTCTCCAGTTCTTCTCCATTGCTTATCATTTGTCATCTCATATCACAGCTCAAACCCGAAATTGTAGATCGGCTTCAGAAGTTTCAAGGGGAGATGATCTTGTCCCAAGTAACCGAATAGATGCTCCACCAAGTAAGCTCATTAATCCCGAGCTCATGTGCAATTCTGCAACTCCAGGCTCAGCTACACTGCTGCCACACAAAAGCCATGCAACACCTGGCAAGTTTTGCTTTCAGACCTCTCTCCCTCAGCAGCTGAGGTGGATGGCTTCTTCAGGCACGAGTCATCACCTACTGCTCCAGATGCTCCTAGTGTTGAGACAGAGGGATGGCGTGAAGCTTGAGGTGCCAGGAAAGATGAACCAGCACCTTCAGTCGCAGCAGTACAGAAGAAAGGATGAAATCTAGGGACTACCTGCTGCCTGGCTGCCTGCTGAAAATATCCTGGAGGTGAAGGGTTCATGTTATACAGTCCAAAATTCTTACTGGGTATCCCATGTGTTGGCGTCTGTGCCTGAATGTCTGCATCTGCCGACCAGGATGGCCGACATAAATGGGGATCCAAACCTGCAACTCGATTGTAGGAAATGCCAACCTGATTGTTCCGGATGGGCTCATTGCCGTCCAGAACTGCCTTTGCTGCCACAGTTCCAGCCAGCCTCCCAACCTTTTTTGCAGTCAAGCTGCCGGTAGGAGGCCTGATCCTGTATCCTTTCTGTGCATGCATGCCTGTAGCTGGGGCAAAAGTTTGTGCACACAACGTATTTAAATGAGGAGCATCAGTGACCGGAGGCCATGGGGAGGCAGGAGACTCGACATGAGGAAGGGGCATTCCGCTATAGGTACATGACAATGAAGTCGGGGGGTTCTGCACAGTAAACCGTGATAATACACGGACATGAGGAGGAAGGTTTACAGATGGCAAATCAGGTGAAAGTTTGACTGTTCGAATTGCAAGTTTTCTGCGAGAGTGGGCTCCAGAAGATTGGTTATGCGGCAGACGCTCACGAAAGCTGGCACCTGGATAGAAAGGGAGAGATGGTATAGGGGATAGTTCTGAAGACTGCTCGGACCCAGTAGCTGTTGTCCTTATCTGCAGTGGTCTATTTCCCACCTGTTCAGCGGTCTGCACTTTCATTCTCTTGCGTTTAGTCCTCCCATTCGATGGTACTTCAGCATCAGATAGAGTGGCAACAGCAGCAGTGATTGTTTGAGAAGAATAAGGTTTCCAATCTGCCAAGAAGGCATCTTGGATGAGGTCATTCTCTTGACCACCACAACTGCCTTCTGGGTTCTGCTTCTGCTTCATGGCACAAGTTGCATCCCCACTTGCACCTTGATAAACCTGCCAACACATTCCTCCCATGAGTACAACAGGACTTCCTACCAGCGCAGGGCAGATAGCTGTAGAAGCCACTTACCTCTGTCCCTCAGACCTGGACAGGAGAAAACACCTCTCACCTTAACTATCTGAGAAGCCATGCTGACAACACGTTTCTTTGACTGTGAGCAGCAGCGTCTATTTGCTTCATATGATCTGCACCGTTCTTTGCGTATCTGATTAGTTTTGTATGACTTCTGGATCCCATGAGCTATCCGCCACTGTTTTGGCAGAATTGTAGGGTCACGATAAGGGACAGAATGTTGCCACACTTTGGCCCAATCAAATTTGAAGAATCTTAACGCCTGCATTTAGTGCAACAAATATCAAACTACTGGGTGGTGGGAGCTTAATTATAGCAGGTAGACCTAGAAACTTGTATTCAGCATTGTTTTTGGTTGCTTCGCCTGGTACAATCGGATCTGCTTCTTAGTAAAGACCAGATTTTAACACAGGAGCACCTAGCATATGCCCGTAGATGATACGACCAGAATTCTAGAACCAAGTTTTGTTAAAGATCTAGAAGGTGTCAAGGGATGGTAGCAATCAGCAAATGGTGCTAACAGTAGTCCCTGCAAAGAGCTATATTACCTAAGAGAGTGCTTACCTCATGAATAGAGGCCCTCTCAGTTGCCGTCAGAGTGGATGATTTGAGCCTTCTTACAGCCTGCTCCAGAATTGACATTGAACAGTACCAGCGTCAGTGTGTAGAGAGGCCACCAGAGATGCAGGTAATACACATAACTGGAAGTCCAAAATAACCTTAATGGAGTTCTCAGGAGCCCTTGCTGAACTCCTATTTTTCTGCCGTACAAAAATCTGATAATATGAACCACTACAGTCAGTGTGACGTCGAAATCCCAAAGTCCATATGGCTTCAACAACATTGTGACTTTTTAATCTTACCTGATGCATAGTCTTAGATGGGAGGAATCGCTGTTGTATAGCTTTCCAATCAGTGTTGTACGTCATCAAGCCCATCGCAAGAAGTCTGTAGTAGCCACCAAGTAGCCAACAGCGTTGGTTGCAATAGGAGAGCACATAAGCAGAACCCGCAGTTACAACCTCAACCACATCATGTAAACATATACACTCTGATGAAACAACCAAGGCTTCTGCAGGCAATGAGACTTACTCATCCTCTGAGTCAGTGAACAGCAGCCGGTTTGCTGTTGCAGCCGGTGGAGGTTTGTGAGGAAAGAAGGCTGGGTTGAAGAGTGGCCCGAACGGCTGTATTGCTTTAGCAACCCCCTTAGGAACCAGAGCTATACATTGCCTTTTTGTACTTTCCACAAGAGCAGCTGCCATTGTCTTCTTCACGTGTGGCTTCAAAGAAGAAAGACCAGCCACATCATCGCTTCCTGACCCTGATGTGGACCAGCCAGTTTGTTGCTTCTGAGAGTCAGGGTCGGGAGCCAATGGCACTGAGCTAGCAAACAAGGTTTCCCTTTCACATTCACTGTGATAACTTCCACTTTCCACGTGCCGCTGCCTGTAGTCTTGAACAACTGCAAAGCAGAAAAACAAGGAAGCTTCTTAGGGTCATCAGTTCGGGGCTGCATGACTGGATGTTTCCAGCTTGTTTTGATGGATAATGGGAATCTTTGAGAAACTCAGCCCAAGACTGCTCAAAGAAGATACAAAGGGATACGTACCTGCAGCGATTTCTGTGAGGTACTGTCGCACTGTGGAAATTGGTGCAACATCAAGCAGAGAACGGACAGGTCCAGAAGTTGATGGCACCCATGGTGATGGATATCGTGAATCACTGTTGGTCCCAGTGGTGGACTTGGTGACCGGTGAATCAGCACACGTATCTGCAGCAGAACAAGAAATGTTTGTACAGCAATCGAGAACTTTAGCAACGAGAATCCTATAAAGACAGCAGTGAGAAACTGAGCCAAACTAGGAGCTCGGAAAGATTGATATGTTTATCCCACAACCCTGCAACAGAGCTTATTGCTGGATTCCCAAGGTTACCTTGAGACAGACATTCAGATTCACCCGGTGATCTCTCGGGAAGGCCACTGGAACCTGAATTACATGGTTCGGTAACGGATGGGTGGATGTAAGGTGGCCTGAAACAAAAGTCAGGAAAGGCAGTCTCCTTCCAAGATAAAATGGTGTCTCTCTTTTCCACCATTTCCACAAGCATCTTGTGAGTGTCAATAGCTACTTGTTGCCGCGACGGCTCCAAAATGCAAAGAGAAAAGACCTGAATAAGAAGCTGCACGTGCTCATGAATCAAGCAATGCAGCTGTCC
This sequence comes from Anthoceros angustus, assembly GCA_010909165.1. Taxonomy (NCBI): domain Eukaryota; kingdom Viridiplantae; phylum Streptophyta; class Anthocerotopsida; order Anthocerotales; family Anthocerotaceae; genus Anthoceros; species Anthoceros angustus. The sequence goes on from MU008172.1 coordinate 537,921, forward strand.
TATTTGATGGGCAGTGAAACCATTAACCGGGGTTTTCTTGAGCAGAGGAGTTGGCAAGTTGCTGCTATCGCTTGAGCATCTGGTGTCCAAGGAAGGCAGACTGTCTGATGCGAATCCAACATAAGGGACCAAATGTCGCAACTGAGATGTCCCAACACCAAGAAGCCTCTCTTTCTTCTGCCTTCGAGATCTTTCCCGTCGTTTCTCCCTCGTTTCAATCCGGTGTCTCCGTTTCCTTGATCCAGCTTCATTCTTGTCCTCACGGTCACTCTCTAGTGCTTCCTCAATCTCAAGTTCAAAGTCTCCATCATCCTCATCCTCATCCTCCTCCAGCACAAACTCTTTTTTTAGCTCGCCATTAGACTGCGACTCTCCTTCTTCTAACACCGCAGCGAGGAACTTGCGGTACTCTTCCTGGTCATCCACATTCGGAAAGTAATCCTCTTCGTCAGACTCTTGCAGGAACGTCTCCAGCTGATCAAGAGACATGTCAGTCAGGGAGTAGTGTGCTCGAGTTCTCTTCGATATAGCATCCGAGGTATGCACTTGCTGTTCGCGTAGGTTGTGATCCACGCCACCGTCGACAGGGAGCTGGGGATCAGTGAGAGCATCCTGGGTCCCAAGGGCAAGAATGGAAGGTGAAGGCGCTGCAAACTCCTGGTCACCAACGGGTCCTCCATCCTGGGCTTCCACCTCGGCTTCCTCCCCCTCGACCTGACAGGCATACTTTTGTCCTTGTCCCTCGTCGTCATCTTCCTCCTCGTAGTTGTATTCCTCTTCCTCTACCTCACTCCCAAGCTCTACGAGATCATCGTCCTCATCAAAGTGCTGCTCTTCTTCCTCCCCTGGCTGCTCGGATACTTGCTCAACCTCACCTCCATCATCGCCTTCGGAGCTCAAGATCGTAGACGCTTCGAAAGAAGGGGAGAGCTGTGCGAAGGGGTTGAAATCCACATCATCCTCGTCATCTTCAACCGCATCCTCATTGCGAGCCAAGACCTGTTGCAATTTTCCTTCACCGTCTTCGTTCTGCCTTTTCTGCAGGTCATCGATGCAGGCCGGCTCAGGTGCGTCAGCAGCTTCAGCAATGTCCAGAAAGAGCTCGTCCTGAGAAAAGCGTCGATTTTCGCCGTCCACGCCCCCAGCTTGCTGGCTTCCCGAAGAGTTGTACTGATACACCGGGCCGTCTGGTTGCATAATCTGAGGGCTATGATCTACAGCGTCCGGGAGGCGGAGATAGTGAGCATCATCCTGTAGTGATCCATCCAACTGCAACTGCGACGCATAGTGATGGGACGCGCTCAGATCCTGCGCCTCGTCACCAAGGGCATCATCCCCGTCACCAAAAAAGCGGTCTTCCATGTGCATTCTTCCGCCTACAGACTGCCCTAGCTCACCAGCAGGCTCCCCGGCGCCATCTCGATGAATTGTGACCAGCCAGGCGGCTATTCTTGTGAATCCCGACAGTGACTTGGAACGCAATTCACGATGTCGTGCAAGAGCAGCAAGGAGCGACTATCTTGCAATTGCTGGCAAGCCGATCGTGAGCAGGCCAGATTCGTGCAACGCTGCAGCAACAGCAGCAGCCGCTGCTGCAAATCCATCAGGAAGAAAAAGCGAGGAAGGCGTGGGGAAGAAGCGATTTCCCCAACACATGAGGAGCAGAAGCAGATCCGTTACGCTGACACCGCCGGGACAACAACAGGCTGGATTGGCTGGGCTGGAGCTCGCGACTGGCGGCCCGCCTCGCATCTCACAGCGTCTGCGGCCACGTCATCGGCCCGGAGGCCGGGCCGGACCTGGAGCCCCGAGCCTTGTGGCCATCGGACGGTCACCGGCACGTTGTCATCCGTTTCCGAAGGGAAGGATGCCGCCCGGGCCAAGTCGGACCGGGACAGACGGCGTCGAGTCTATCCGGCGGGGCCCCGACACAGCTTCCCGCCCCAGCTTCCCGCCAATGTCGCGCGTGGCGGCAAAGACAGCCCCGCCAAATACAGTAAGTTCAAACCGCAACTAACATGCATACATAACTAGGGTGCAGCAAGTACAATCCGCACAGATCCATGCAGACAACAGTTAAATCTGTCACACAGTAACGCCTCAATCACCAATGGGTACATACTAGAATACGGAAATGCTTGTGCACGAAGCATCCGCCGGCTCGGAATCCGAGCAAACAATACAAGCTGCAACTTCCGAGGCACAACAAGTGACGCAAGACACAACCAGAATGCCCTAATAACGTTTTATAACCTCCAAGCTTGACAATCACCTTAAGCTTGGTGCAGGTCACACTGAGTTGGAGGCTGATGCTCCACAAGCCGACTGAGCTCACTCCAGAAGGGGTGATCGTCCCCAGCATGCAGCAATGGCACTCTTTCAGCATTGTCATCGGAGTCGGGCATACCCGGGAACTTGATGAGCTCCATGGGACAGGCTCCCAAGGTCCGCAATGTCTCCTCCGATATGCCCACCGTTCTCTTCTCTTCCGAGCTCAGGCTTCCCAGGAAGAAGCTCCAAGTGTGATCTGCAGAGCTACGTCCTACAATCTGCTCAATCTTTTCGATTGCCATGAGGACCATCAAAGCGCGGTGGATGACTCGTCCATAACCGTGCACGCCTTGGAAAAATTCGAGCCCCTTGTCAATCTTCCTGCCCAGGGTTACGAGCTCGGTAAGCGCCAGGCTGACATCACATTCTTCAGCCAGTTCGCCAGTCTGCTCCAGCAGCAGGTCAAGCTCCTTCTCTAGCCGCAAGAAGTGAACATTCAGCCGCAGCAGATTGCGCTCCGAACTCGTCATCCTGTAGCCTGCCACTGCTCAATTTCGGTCGCTGCAACTATCGCGCTGCCGCATCCTACTTCCTAGACCAGTTCTGCACTCGACTCCACCACCGTCACGCTGTTACCTCCTTCCGTTGCCAAACGCACGCCAAGATAGCAACTTTTTTGCAATTCCGCAACCTACCGATTCTTGCACTGCATCGCTGCATGCAAGCCGATTTCCAATTCGCTATCAGATTCAGCCACAACCTGCAATCTTGATAGTACAAAACTGGACCGTCAGCAACTGTACAGTCACAGGCTTGCAGGCCAAGGCAAGTTCAAAGACGGAGCACCTAATTTACCAGCTGTTGATGTGCAATCTCGAATTGCAAGACTGAGCCTGGCGTAAAAGCGGTAGTGCCAACGCTCCGCAGCTCTTCTCAACAAGCACGCGGCCAGAGGGAGCGGCAGGCGTGAAGAGGAATGGCTTGCATGCAGGGCGGGTAACTATGCAGTGAGGCGTCTCGGCAACCGCACGAGGCTTAAATGCCTTTGCCTGCATGTCATGCAGGCGGGCTTGGTCATGGCCTTCTTCCAAAACACCAAGTATGACTTCTTTTATTCTGCATTTTGTCCACAACTGTGGAGAGTTTATCCTGCTGCTTGACTCCTTTATGTTTTCTGCATCACATGGCCACGTTGTGCAGGCTTGTTCATCTGCATTCGCGTACACACCTATGTCATCATCCCCAGAGGCCTATATCACGGATTGTGCTTCAGAACTTCCGTATCAAATGTGTGTCCCTTCCATAGAGGTCCATAGATATCTACACGTAGCTTGTAGATATCCATGGATGTTGTACGTGAATCCCAAAGACAACGAAAGGACAACACCAGCACATGGTTGTTGAAAACCTACCGAGTGTCTCATGCCTTGTAGAGCTGGTTAATCTACCCAGTACCGCTGTATCACCCCAAAAATGATACAATCCAGTTGCAAAAAGTGACTTCAGCTACCCTGTCTGCATGCTGAAGGAGCTACCCCCTGACTGCATGCCCTACAGTAGCAGCAAGAACAAACACTTGTAAGCAGAATTCGCTGTCCCCATTGTTCTAAAGATGGCACCATTCCTAGGATCCAAGGATTCAATTTTGGAGCCATTTCAGCTACACCCTGTGTGCATGCTGTTGAAAACCTTTACAGGCGAGGAGGGGAGTAACAAAGCCTGATATTATATGATGGTTTGGTGGGGGGAAGTGCTATTGCAGCCATACCCCGTGCGACACGACGTTCGGAGAGCAAGATTCATGAACGCACAACTCGACCACGTCCCCGGCCGACGTAGCGCTCTGCCTGTGCTTAGCCTTCAGATCCGACACAACGCAATGTAACCGACGACCTGGTGCTGCGAACGTAGTCTTTGAGCATATGTTTAATAAGGAGACTTCTGCTCGCCTCTCATTGCGACAACCACGGCTTTTGATCCTCAGCACCAGCCTTTGATTGTAACCTCTTATTGCGAACCCATACGTGAGAAGAGTAAGAACATTGTAACATCAATATACAACTTACTTGCTTGTCACTCCATGGCTTTCCTCTTGAGGTGTCTCCTTAGGAATGCTGAGAAGTGACTGAAGAGGGGCTGCGGTGTCAGCAACATCTGGACTAATGCTGATGAGTGTCTGAAGTGGCGCTGTCGTATCAACTACATCTGGTCTACCAAGAACCACGTCAGGGCGTGGCTGTTCCAGGTTCCGCAAACCTGAATTCTCTGACTGCGGAGGAGCCTCATCGTTGTGAGCTTGCAGGCCAGTAAATCTTGCAAGATCCACCCATTGCTGCAATACACCAGGCAAGGAATATATTGTCAAACCATTGGGAAAATGCGTGCCATCACAAAAAACACTTGAATTTAGTTGCCTTTTCTTCCATGCACGGACACACCAAAACATTGGAGGCATAACAGCAGACCTGGGAGCCCCAATATGAATTTGCAGTGCGAGCAACAAAAGATAGCACGTTTCCCACTAAAGGTTCCGAAGCAAGCAGGTAGTCAGCTACCCAGTGTTCCACCAACCCAGCAATTGCCTGCACAGACAGTAGCAGCAGGAACCCACACTTGTAAGCAGAATTCGCCATCTCCATCGTTCTGAAGGTGGCACTATCCCTAGGATCCAACAAACCAATTTTGGACTTCAATCGTAAACAATCTGACAGCAAAGCAGACCTGATAACGGAGATTCGCTGATGTCCCAAGAAATGACGCATACAATAGAGCAGTCTTGAAAATAGGCGACCTCTTGTTTGATCGTCTCTTGACTAGCTCTGGATTGAATTGTTGCCGCACAGCCAAAATCGTGTTTGTGATGCTCACTGTGCCCAGACTAGAAATAAACCCTACACCAAACAGCTTCACCCCACCAACAACAACTGCTAGTGCTCTGGCCTTGAGGTCCCAGAACTCTCCAGGTCGTGCTCTTTGGAAAGCATTATCAGGCACTGATCCCAATAACCCTTTCAGTCCCTCAAGAGCAACAAAGCCTCCTTCGTTAGATTCGGGATCCAGGGAACGGAATGATAACGTGGGAGCTGGTAACCAGACAGTGAAGAAATCCACCACTGCACCTCGAACCGTGTCAGTAATCACATACTCCAGTTCTTGCCAGAAACGAGGTCCCCGTCGTTCATACTGAGCTATGAGAGTTGTTGTTATGGAGATGCTTTCCTCAAGAGCAAGCCGTTGTAGGAAACGAGGGTCAGCCAACCATCTTTCCCGCAATCCCTGGACAGCAAATTTAGACGAAACTTTAGTCAGACCTGCAGAAACCAAGCACTGCACACCAAAAGTTCGAATTTCCTCCTCCCTGCAGCTCACCTGAAACCGTTGTGTAAGGTCTGCAATAAAAGGCTGCTTATCAAGGTCAAAGAAAACCTTTAGCAATTCTGGGGAGACTAATCCCTGATCTATCCCTGCCTGGAGATCCTGTAATGGAAAGGTGGCGAAAGTCAGCTCGGCAATCCATTGAACATCTCCACCACAATCGGAAGTGATGAGGTCACCATCAAACCCAGCCAGCTAACTAGTATTCCAGAAAGCACGTATCTTGACACATGAATATGAGGACCCTGTATCTGACCTTTGGCAGTGCATCCCGCCTTCGGCCCGCTGCATCCATAACCCGAGCAATCTCAGCTCTGTTGAAACAGTTTCTCGAGCACCCCTTTGCTGAAGAATACCACAAGAAATCTGCTTCTGGCACATCACCTTCCTGGCGGATCCGCTGCCGCTCAGGATTTAGCAACACCACAACTTGGTTCTTCCTCTGCAGTCTCTTTGGAACTCTGGCTGGCACACCAGAGCCTTTTACTCCATATTCCACATGAGATGCCCCAGTAATCAGAACTAGCAACCCAGTGGCATTCCCCTCTGCCAGATACTCCGATACAACCTGTGCCATAGTGTTTTCAGAAACTATGCGCGCCTGAGCAAACTGATATGGACCCCTCTGGAATAACTCGTTGACCACCGGGAAAGGCAAGGAGAGTGCTCCGTGACGAGTCCCACCAACTGGGACATACAACTTCTGATCTGCTCCAGTCAATGATTGCACTCCATTTGCTTGGATTTTCCGTAGAACCTGTAGGCAGCAAGTCACCGGTTAGCCAGCACTCTTTGCCAGCACAACACGCAGAGAACTGGAAGCATGGAGTGCAAGAGTAGGGACTAGAACCTCACCTCCGCTGGTGTACCACATGCCAGTATCCGAACACCGTTGTCTCTGCAGTACCCTAACAGTGGCAGAATTTGTTGCCATTGCTCATCAGGTAGCTGGGACAGAGAGCTCCTCAACTCCTCGCTCGACAACCTGCACGAGAACACAGCATGTCCACCTCCTCAGTTTGCTTGTCAACAAAGCAGAAGTCCAAAAGCAGAGCCACCCTCACATAAACAAAAGCACTCACAATGGCCTGCACACAACCTCTCGAACCACCACTGGATAGGTCGAGGTCATACTCTTTGCTCAAGAACTGATTCAGCTGAGGTTGCAAAGGCCGTGGGAAGACCTCGAGGGCCACGGACACAGCTCTCTGCTGATCGCCACACTTTTCCCGCAAAGTCCTGACAATCTCCATTTCCAGCAGCTGCCAACCTCTTCCAAAACAGTTGCCCCTTGACGTCAGCACGTACGGCCCGTCAAGCACAGAACAGGCATCACACCAGCTGGAACCAAATTCCTTCACCACACACCTTGTCTTCAGGGTCCGGAACCAGCTCCGCCTCTCCGAGATAGATAATTCGCGCAGCAAGCAGCTTATCCCACACCCTCGACTTGTCACCCCCAACCGTGGCAGGCTCCCCCAGGACAGTGGCATCGTACACCCTAGACTGCCTGTCCCCTGCAGGACCCGCATTCCCCAGCTCCTGCAGCGACGGCAGCAGATTCTTCAAGGGCCCGGGCACAGGAGGCAACCCCGCATCCCCGCTGGCCAAACCGGAAGACACGACGGTGGAGAGCGCCACGCCGGACACCACTGCCCCGAACAAGACCCTCCTTCCCAGCCTGAATTCCGAAGCCCCCCCACCTCCATCCCCGTCCATGGACGCAGCCACAACGGCCCTGCTCAGGGCGGTCCTGGCCCGGGACGGCCCGGCCGTGCTCCCGCCATGCCCTACTCGAAGCCAGGGAGCCGCCGGGGAGACGACGAAGCGGGCCGTGGAGCAAGCCATTCGGGAAGCCACGCAGGACGCGGATCCCCGGGCTACAGGAGCATGCGGGCAACACGGCCCTTCGCCTCGTCGCTGCAGCCGCATGCATCCATCAGGCCGCCCAGAACCGGAAATCGGAATTCCTGCAAACGGATCGGATTGTGTGAATGCCGTGGAAGGAGTGTCGGAGAGGCTCAAGCTTATTTTGGCAACAGCCCCGAGCCAATCAGAGCATTTCCCAGAATCTTCGCTTGCTTCCTTTCCTGCTGCTGCCGCGCTGGATGCAGGTGCAGGTGCCGCTACATGGACCCCAAGAGGCCCGAGGCGCCGCAATCACCCACCATTTTCCTTTCTGCTTATCTCGGCTCTTGTCTGTTGGTGGTGGTAGGGACCACGATCTGCCATGTTTGGCCCTGATTCGCTTCGCTTTCCTTCCCTGGTTCTACTACAACCCTCAAAAACCCCTCCGCTATTCCAGCATTATCTCTCCATTGCTGGATCTCACGGTCTTCGGACAGGCTACGGAGTCCGACAATCGGGACGGGCTGGTGGCCATGGCGCCCGGCGACGGCAGCAGCAGGAGCTCAGATTGCGGGGAATCGTCCTCGGGGCGGGGATGGGACCCGGCGCTGAAGGAGGTCCTGGCGGAGGTGCGAGATGTGTTCGAGCTCGCGACTCAGATGGCCGGGAAGTGGAACGAGGAGTACGCCCGCACCTGGCACGAGGCCGACAAGCTCGGACACTGCGAGAAGCGATGCCGCGGCTCCCAGGACTGCGTGTTGCGCGAAGTGAGGCTCACCGCGGCGAGGGCCAGGGACCGGCACAGGACGGCCCTGAGATTCGCCTCGCTGCTCATGTCCTTCACCGTGCAAGGCGCGCACAGTCTGAGGCCCAATCTGCACCAATTGAAGCACCTGCTGCGGGAGCTGCTCCGCGGGAACGACATCCCGGGAAGCGATTTCTTCTCACAAGAAGGCAGGAGAGGGCCGGTTCGGCGGCTGTGGCTCACGCTCCAGGTTTTGCCTGCGCCGGAGATTCCGCTGCCGTCCTTTCCTTCCTTGTTCGCCGACGAGGATATGGCCGACAGCGATGCCGGGGGGGTTTTGGCTGTGACGCGGGTTGATGGGCCCTGCCGCTGCAGGGGCAAGAGGAAACGTGGCCTTGGCCTTGACGCTGAGCCTCCTGTCACCACGCTGAATGCGCGGTCGAATTCGTTGGGTTCATGTTCAGGAAGTCCCGGATGCTGAGCTTGGACATGGGGAGCTTACTCTGCTCTACTATGGCTGCCGCCGGCCGAAATTTGGCGGTCCGAGTGAAGGGAAAGTTTGAAGAAGCCCAATCCAGTTCAAGCGGCACCGCATGTAATTAGACAACCATTTTGAACAGCGAGGGACACGTCTTTCCGAGGGGAGGATTAGAATAACTAGTGGGACGTAAAACATTTTTACTCGCACGGTAGCGACTGCTGTTAGTTCGGTAATTAATATGTAGGCCATTCAATCTCCTATTATATAATTTGTAGGCCTTTTAATCTCCTAGTTATGACATCGTAGGCCCTGTAGGTGACTTCAGACATGAAGCATCCTTGATGGGTTCATCTATCTCCTCTTTCCTTGATAAAAACGGAACATCAGTCCTAAAACAAGGTACGTAGTGCGTCAGCAAATGGAGGGAATTCGAAACTGGCATTTGAGCCGACTCATCAGCCGGCGATGGGAGCGGGTCAGGTCAGGATCTGACTCGAAGTTTCACGCACTGCACGATACTCGAAGGCCAAGTTCTGCAGTTTCCGAGCACGGCTTTAACGCGGCATGAGCTCAAGATAGAGTGTTCGACTCGGTCTCTCCACCTCCGCCCAACTCATCTCCGTGTCCGTGTTGCTTTCTACATTCTACATAAGCTCAGTGGGCGCCATCTCCTCCTCTCATCAGTCCAGTCCTCTCCGCACCGCCACACCTTCCTCCAGTGCACCTCCCGTTCTCAACCCAGAACTCTCCGCACCGTCGCACCTCAGCCTGGTACGCATCGCTCACGGACTCCAGCGTCTTTTACCCCGACTCAGTCCGCAGCCCTGACCGCACCTCCACACCACTCCGGCTCTCTGTCCTTGACGTTGTGCGTCGTCAGGTTGTGTCTGCGCGGCTCTGCCGTAGGAGGGAAGAAGCAGCAGCAGCACAGGGCAAGCGGAAGCCATGGGTTTCAGCAACAAGGTCACCGGCTTCATCAACTTTATCGCAGTGTTGGCGTCTATCGGGGTGATCGCAGTCGGAGTGTGGCTGGCCCGGAAGCACACCACGGAGTGTGTCAAGTTTCTGCAATGGCCCGTCATAGTCCTTGGAGTCTTCATTCTGCTCGTGTCTGTGGCGGGCTTCCTGGGGGCGGCCTGCGGGTCCTCGGTGATGCTGTGGATATACCTGCTTGTCATGTTCCTCCTCATGCTGCTGCTGTTGGCCTTCACCGTCTTCGCCTTCGTGGTGACCAACAAAGGGGCGGGCCAGTTCTTGGATGACCGAGGCTACAAGCAGTACCGGCTGCAGGACTACTCCTCCTGGCTGCAGAAGGAAGTGAACGACAGCAGCAACTGGAGGAAAATCAAGAGCTGTATTCAGGATGCCAACGTCTGCGGGGGCTTTACCGACAAGTACCGCAGCCTGGACGACTTCGCCTCTTCCAAGCTTTCTGCCGTTCAGGTTGGCATTCCTTTCACCTCTTCTCCCTGTCTCTGCTCCCGCACAGCCTGCCCCAGTGCTTTCATCTCACTGGCTTCGTCGTCTGTGTGCTCTCTTTGCCAGGCCGGCTGCTGCGCTCCTCCTTCAGAGTGCGGATTCCAGTGGCAGGGGAACAACACGTGGGGTGGTGCCAGTGCTTCCACCAACCCCGACTGTTCCACCTGGAGTAACGATGTCACAACGCTCTGCTATGACTGCAACTCGTGCCGCGCTGGTGTGCTGTACAACGTCAAACATGACTGGCGCATAGTTGCGGGAGTGAATGTCGCCCTCTTGATCATCCTCTTTGTGGTGTACTCTTTTGGATGTTATGCCTACAGAAATGTGCGCAGGGACGGCTACTCGGGTGCCTATGGGAAGCACAGAGCCTACGCATGAGGACAGATGCTCTTCCTAATCCTACTGCTTCCACAGGCTTTTCTCTTCAACAGCAACGTCATGGCGTACCATTTTGTTCCCTGGCCACATTCTTCAATTGTGCTCTCACGACTTATGTTTGTGTGAATTGGAGAGATGTAGCTGTATGACAACAGCATTCCAGAGACGATTGCATTTTGTATCGGAACTTGGAGCGCCTATTGTTGCACCACTTAGAAATAGGCTCATACATTTTCCTCCGTGGGAAGTTGGAAGATTCAATTCTTGTATTTAAAACGGCTTCTCTTCTGACCACTTGTCAGCGTTCTCCAGTGCACAAATGGATCTACCTGCTAGCTTGTATGAGAGAAGCAATTGCCTTGGAAAATGTGCATTCTCGAGATTGGGAATCCTCTCAGCAGGTAAGGAGGTTTCGAGGCCTCGTTTCCAACAAAACACCGTGCAAAAATGACCTTACGCTGACTTAACTCCCTTATCACCAGTCGACGTATACACACATACACCCTTCGTAAGCCATCCGTAAGTTTACGTAACGGCAGGTTAGGACGCTTGATAAATCACGTTGTGAAGTGCAACCTGTCGAGAATCCATTTTACTTAACGCTGATAATCCCTTGCCAGCGCTGGCGTAGCCTGTGTGTGCAGCTGCTCCATTCCCTTTGCATATTTCGTTGCCAGCCATTCCAAAAATTGGTGCAGTTTCCACCACTCCGTCACTGCACCCAAGCTTTAATCGTGCCCTCAGACTTCTCCACCCTGGCTGCTCGGCCGATGGGCCCTATGGCTTCTCCAAAAAGGGTCCTCAGTGTCAGCCTGTGGCAAGGCTCACAGTAACAGAAGAAGGAAAAATGTCCCTCGCTTTCCAACTTGTGAAGGTGCACCTGTGGAAGCATTCTCTTGGCAAAGTCGTTCATAGCTGCTGGAACCATACGGTCATCTGTCCCCTGAAAAGCGAAGAGACAACACCCTCAGAACTGAAAGGAGATAACCTCGAGACAGGATGATAAGGTGATGGCATGGCGAAGATGAGATGCACACCTGCCAGATGTGAACTGGGAATGAGAAAGTTTCCACCTCCTTCGCTTTATAGATACCAAACCACCTCTGCAGAAAACCTTGATTGCGGGATGATCCATGAAACAACTCCGAGATAGAAAACCCCCAATCCTTAGCATACAGAATTATTTCTTCCACGTGGCTTGCATCACCCTGTCTTAGAGACTCCTTCAGATCCTGCTCCCAGCTTGACGCAAACTTGGGGTGCTCAATCAGAGCTCGATCCTGTACGCAAGGTGTAAATGTCGTGACAGTTCAACATGTAAAAGGAGGACATGAGGGCATTCCAGGCATGGGGCAATCATCTGGTATCACAGCGTACCTTAGCACCTAAGGTTCCCTGCAAGGCCCTCATAATGCGCTCCGGCTTGCTGCTGGTCCGCAATCTTCTCAGGGCGAGAGGCACAAACGATGGAATGCGGCGAGCAAGCGTGAACAAGAGCTGCCTCTGGAAGGTCCATGCGCTCCAGATATTGTGCTGTTCATCTTTCGTCATATTCGCGGCAAAAGGATTCCCCATCGGTGCGAACATCGCCACACCTGCAAATCGACACTCAGGGTTGAAGTATTGTGGTGAAGTGAGCCGTATAACTAATCCACATTCTTCTGGGGAGACCACGTACCAGCCAACCTCTCAGGGATGTACTTGATTGCAGCCCAGGCATGCGGCCCTCCACCTGCATACCCAAGCACCCAGAACTTGTGCCCGAGTTTCAAGAGATCCGCAACATGCACCATATCCTGTGCAGACGTGTTGAAACTCCTGCCTGGATGAGGGTCGCTCTGCCCGTGCCCTGGCCTGTCGTAGGACACAATGCGCACCCCGAATTCTTCAAGCATCCTGGGATCGATCCCGGGAATCCCTGTGACCACAAGAACACGGCCTCTCAGGCACCGCAATCCCTCCCTCCCTGCCTGCATTGCAATACCAAACTAGTACCTACCCGCAATTCGAGATGACATGAAGTCATGCACCACAAGTATCTGATGCCGTGCCTCCTCCGCAGGCACGCCCTCCTCCCGGTACGCGATGTACCGCCCGTCAGGCAAGCGTATTCGAAGAGCCGGACTGTCCGACACCGGGCCCGCTTTCGGATTCCACGACCGCAGCTTCCCAACACCTGCGCACAACACCGACACACAAAGGGGCTCAATCAGCACCCCAGCTCAAGAGCGTGCGTGCGCGCCTACACCCACACTGCGTTGCACAGTCACAACCTGCGAACACGATCACCACAATGAGCAGACTGGCGCTGAAGAGATAGAGCGGATTGATCCCCCCTTCCTTCAATCTGTCCCTGAACGCCTCCGCCTCCTCCCAGCAGGCGTCCCAGGCGTACTCCGCCCTGTCCAGAACCTCCCCCTTCCATTCCTCCGTCTTCTCAGCCCAGAACTCCTTATCCTGCATTCGAGCCCAATAGCTGCTCTCCTGCAGGCGGGCCTTGAGGCTGTCAGCCCCGTCCTGGTAGAGCGCGGAGAGCGTCTGGATGCTGGAGTGCAGCGCCCTCTGCAGCGAATTGCAGCTGCTCTCCCAGTGCGTCTGGAGCTCGGTCTGGAGCGTCCGTATCTTCACGCCCAAATCCTCAGCCGCCTCGGCCCCGGCCCCGGCCCCGGCCCCGGCAGCATCCGAGCCTCCTTCAGCCCGGTCGGCGCCGGACCCCCGGGGCTCTGGAGGTGGTGCAGGCGCCACCTTGTCGTCGTCATAAACCGGTGCGGAATCGGAATCCTTCCCGCCAACCAATTCGGGCTCCTCCTCCTCCTCATCCTCCATCTCCCTCTCCTTCTCCCTCTCCTTCTCCTTCTCCTTCTCCTTCTCCTGCTCCTGCTCCTCCTCCTCCTCCTTCACCTGCTCCTTCACATCGGACTCGGGCCTGTCCGCAGCATTATCAGGAGCGGACGCCATGGCGAAGAAGGCGAGCGAGGGCAACTACAGCGGCAGTTCAAACAAGGCAGATGCTCGCCTCCTGTCCGGCACTGTCACCCCTTGCAATCGCAGTGAATAATGAGAGAGCTAGCAAACCATGCTGCAGCTGCCGTACAATCGGGTGAGAGTCTCACACGCAATTGGCAGCTCCGGCGGCGCGTGCACACAGGATGATTCGATCCAGTCTAGTGTGGAGAAGGGGAAGCAACTCGCAGCGACAGCGTTTCCGGGAGGGAAGCCGACGCCGGAGCCGGAGCCGGAGCTTCAACTGTACCGCACTCTCGTACGGACGCGTCATCAATGCCATTGTTTGAGTTGCCGGAGAAACTGCAGTGTCTGAATGTATGCGTTTCCTATTCGTCACTCCTGTACGCTACCTTTCCACCCTTTCACCCGGGGTGGATTGGATTCGAATCGAAGAAGCCCGCGCCAGGAAACGGATTAAGGCTATTTAAAGAACCTAGACAGACGTTGAAGTATATTACGTACATTAAACGCGACATTGCCCAGGCAACGCCTTGAAGTCGAGTGGAGACGAGACTTGGGGAGATGAAAAGCAGCAGCTCCTTTATTCCGACTGTGTGCAGGTACCGCAGTCGAGTAACCAAGTGATCATGAGTGACCATTACACCAAAGCCGCCACAGTTGAACCAATCCGCCACAATGGCCACGGATCCAAGACAAAGTCGTGAACTGCTTGAAAGAATACAACCTACATGAATCTCACTGCCATCGTATGGCACTGATACAGATTACAATACTTGTGAAGCCTTCCCGTAGTACCTGTTGATGAACGGAGACTGCAACCACCACGCAAAACCCAATCCAGGTGCCTCAGGCGTTAAGTCCAGTTCACCCAAACCTTTGCTCTAAAACCAAAACGACAGAGCAATGTGCGAACAGCTTATTCAGACCTTGACAGAAGAAATGTCAGGAGCGTTGGGATTAGCAACGGGATAAAACTTAAAGAACTGCATATTTTTTAAAGCATTCTTGGTCTCTTCACTCATTTCCTCTATGGCTTTTTTCCTTGCTTCTCTGGCCTGAGTTCCAGTAAAACCCACTTGTTATAAATCTGCCTGAAAAACTTCAATGCTCCAGAAAACAGCTGAATTTGAATGCACGTTACCTCGCGATTCTTCCTCTTTTCTTCCTTCACCCTGTCCTTTACAAAATTCTGAAAACGGTCCACCCCAAAACCAATATCAAGAAAACAAGCCAAAATTACTGGTAAAACTACAGGAACTACACTACCCGATTACCCCGTAACTGCCCTGAAATACCTGGAATTTAACTTTTTCTTCCTCAGGGAGAGCCTCGTCCTGTATTAAGTTCTGTGTAAACTCCTGCAAAACGAAATAAAACCTACTCAAGACCACCAGTCCGAACCTCACCCACACTCTCTAACTTAGCATAAAACTAGGACTATGCCAGAGCATGCTATGAAAGACGCCACTGAATATCCTACGATCTGGATACAAGGCCCATACCTCAACTTCGTCGAATTCCCAATCAAAATCTGTAACTATCTGGCATAATGGGAACCAATGCACACTGTCAGCAAGCAGCAACACTGATAGAATGCAAAACTTCCCAGATCTAGATAACTAAGACTCATGACATGCACCTGCCTAGAGACAGCATAAAATTGAAGGCAAATACATAGGGGGAAAATAGTCACCGGAGGTTTATCATCCTCAAATGGGTACATGATGGAAACTGAGGTCTCCTGTTGTAAATCTTCTTCCTTGAGAGGTTGATACAGATCTACAAAACAGCGGGGACAGAAAATAATAATAATAATAATAATAAGTGTAGCTCAGACTTAAATGGATTTAAGACTGAGCTACCTTACCAACTGATTCAAGAATACTATCTACCATGAAATCACACGAAGCTTTAGCTATCACTTACATCCATCCTACACCATAAAGATCGGACTTACAGGGTAGGCAGTACTCATACTTCTTGATCCGCTCCTGCTTCAACTGTTTCAAGGCTGCTCTGTTAGCAACAACCGACATGACCTCAGTTTCAATCACCACCAAAGTCTGATATCACTAGAAAAAAATCCCTCAGCAAACCACAAGAATCAAGCACCGAGAAAGAAAAAGCAGAAAAATACCTCCTCTGAGTGCACTTTAGAGTGTATATTTGACTTTGATAGCGTTCCAGAGAGGTATGACTGCAAGTATTATCCACATTGGAGCCAGCTGACTACCATCAACATGCAGAAAGAAGAAAATAGATAAGAGCCATAGGTATGGACATACCTGTGGATTTCCTCAGGGACAAATGGTACCCAATCCATCTTCATCTCCCTCATTGGTACAATTGTCTCCCCCTCCATTTGGACAGACTTTATTCCAATTTTATCAGAGGGTGGGAAAGGTGAAGTAACCTACATCATATGCAAAACAGATCAGCTGCCCGACAAGACTCCACACTATCAGTTACTGAAAGCCACCTTCAGCCAAAGCTGGTGAAAGTAAAGGCTGGTGCAGAAAGACCACAACGGCTTTGAAGTCATAACTAACTAAGTTTACTTGAGCACTGACAATTTGACAAGCAATGCACCAAGGTAGCTTGAAACGCATGAAACTTTCAACAAACAATCACATGCCTGAATACAAAAGATGGTCAGTCCAGTAAAAGCATTTGATGCCATAGAATGTGTTCCTCACTTACTGCTACTACAGCAGGAATGTGGATGACCCTGGACTTGTCCTTGAAAGGCACCAATTGTGCTGCACTCAAAACAGCTCACACAATGAGTACCAGCTGTTGCTTTGAGATACGCGACCAGAGGCACGCCAGGAAATCACCAAAACATTGCCAGCAGCTTACGTTCTGTGCATCCAAAAAGATAAACCCTCTTGTCATACAATATCCCCCCCTCTTCAAAAGCTTCCTGTGCAGCAAAGAGGGTAACCCTTAGAGACACCTTCGGTGATACATCAACCGGCAGAAACCATAATGCAAAACGAACTTACTTCAAGGTTTGAGAAGTCCCAATCTATTTCGTAAACACGCTCATACTGATCCCACTGTAAACACCAGATACCAATGCTAACATGTCAGCCAAAGAACGGACTGAAGACTAAATTCGATTCAACAGCAGTTGCTACCGAAATATGTACAAACACACGGAGACGAGTACCTCGGTGCCGACGGGGAAAGCCTCTTTCCATAAATCCCCCTGAATGGAAAAAGAGTTAGATTTTGCCGCATGCGACAGATTGGAACGGCGACAGAAACAGCCAACAATTCGATTCAGATGCAGAATCCGGTATGCAAGCATCGCAACAGCAAGGCAAACACAATGTCCGCGTCACTGACAAGCGGAGAGAGCATGAATCAAGCCCTGCAGCAGCGCCAAAGCGGTTGCGCAACATGGAATTCATCCTCCTTCACCCGTGGCCTGAACGGAACGGGAATTCTAACATTGAATTGAGCAGGCAAGGCATTGAGAACGCGAGAATGAAGGTAGCTGACCATGGTGCCGTCGGAGGCCGAGCTGGGGCCGACAACCGGGCCGGGGCCGGGCTCCGGGCCTGCCCCGGACGACGAAGGCTCCGCAGCTTCGCGGGGCCGTTTCCTGCTACCCTTGGGTCTGGGCATCGACAGGTGTGAGAGTCTACGCCAATCTCTGCAGAAGGCGGAGAAGGCTGCTGTATGCCAATCAGAGAGGAGCAGCAACAGCGGGCGGGCCGGGAAGGCAGGCCCTGGCGGCTTCTGAGCTCAAAGGGCTACTCGCGGACTTAGCTTCTGCCTCTTCACCCTGGCCAGGTGCTGCTCTCAGAGTTCAACTCAAATCCACCACTTCTCACGGGCATCGAGTCAAAGGCAAACCCTACAACAAGGGCGCCCGAATTCGAAATTGTGGGCGGGTTCACTACCAACACGACGGTCAGTACCTAGACTAAGGTAGCCTATACAAATGACTATGTAGTCCGCATCGTGCACACATAGTTATTTAAATGGTCTCAAAAAGTCGAAATAGATTCCCAAAAAATATACCACCATATCGGGTAAAGTGTTATACGCTAGGTACAAAGATAGAAAGATATGATTAAAAACTTTTCATCTTCATTTTTTCTCTTCAATTCTTTTTATAATTTTGATAATTTTAATATTTTTATATCTGTTCAAGATCATGTATTAAGGCTTATTTGCCACGGCCAGCTATCGCCGTGAGCCGGTAGTGAAGAAGCGACTCAGGGCTGGACACGATCGGGGCGTCCGGATGAGGTGCGGCATCGAGTAATGGCCGTGAGCGAACGCGTGGGCATGCCTAGGACATAGCCGCTAGAGCTAGACAAAACAAGGTTAGAACTAGAGGTTGGTGGCGGATTAAGCTAACTCAGCTTAGTCACTAACCCATCCGGTGAATTAGAGTTAGCTCGGGTAAAGCGGTGAACCGGGGCAGAAGTACAAACCAGTGCTCCGAGCTCTTTCGATTCTGCGAGCTTCTTCACTTCTGGTGGTCGGACCCCCAAGCTCGTGAGATGTCTAGGCGCATCTCTGCTTACATCTGGTATCAGAGCCGATCGATCAGGCAGGAGACATGACTCCAAGAGATCGCCAGATCTTTGATTGGATTTGTGCCTACAGGTACGGAAGCTCACGACGGACGATGCAGGAGTGGGGAGTGATCACCGGAGCAGGAGCGTGGTCATTCTGGGCAAGCCTCTGGACAGAAAGTGTCTTGATTCTCCGTTGGCTCGGGATCTGGTGGGAATCCCACGGTAATTTCGAGGGGGCAGAGGCCTTCGTCAGAGAGCGGATGTCAAGGCGGGATCCTTACCCCTAGGAGAAAGGAAGATGGGGAGTGCACTGGGGAAGTGCCAGAAAAAAGAAGGCAAGAAGCAGAGCCACTTGGGCAGGGCAAGAAAGATCGCAGTGGGCGGCCGGTGGGCGGGAAGGATCAAACGGAAAGGCGAGCGAGCCATGCCGTTCGGGTGGGCGAGCGCTCCCACCATGGTGCAAAAATGTGTGATAACTGCGATGGTAGAGAAAGAGGAGAAACCGCACCAAGGCCAGAGGATTTGAGCTTAAGGAGACTTGTCACCTTGCGATCGTGGTCTTGGACCCAAGACGATGCAAGAGGCGTTCGGCCTTCAAGTTCTTGTCACCTTGCGATCGTGAGGTCTTGGACCCAAGAGCGATGCAAGAGGCGTTCGGCCTTCAAGTTCTTGTCACCTTAGTCGTGAGGTCTTGGACCCAAGACGATGCAAGAGGCGTTCTGACGCTTCAAGTTCTTGTCACCTTGTAGTCGTGAGGTCTTGGACCCAGGACGATGCAAGAGGCGTTTTGTGTCACAAGTCGAGATCACGGGACACACTAAACGTAATTGGCGTGTGGTTGAGGGCGTGGGATGTCACTTGTCGTGCTTAAGTGAGTGTTGAAGTTCTGAACACCGGCGAATGCGTGGTTAAGCAAGCGATCGAAACTTGCAATCTCGGGTGCACGGCACAACGAGTCAAGTTGGCGTCGTGTGATGATCATCTTTGTAGTTTCAAAGACCGAGAGGATTTCCAACTAGTCGCAAATACGAGCGTGAGCGATGAGCAGATACATCTTGAGATCGGTGAACTTGACGTATCGGTACTCACATGGGCTCGCACCCTTCTAGTCCAAAGGAAGGTCTACAAGGCAGCAATCAGCAGCACCCCGTTGGAAGCACTTGCGGCGATTGATAGCGATGCCAGGACTGAAGCGAATCCGCGATCGCACGATGCCGATGGAATTCAATTTCGATTCAATTTGCCTTGTTGCAGGCCATCAGTCCATCATCGCGTGAAGAAGGGTGCAAGGAGAGCTTAAGTGCACCAAATCGGAATTAAGTGTCGATCGCCATGCTCTAACATTTCAATTCTATTTTATGCAATGGAAGCCGGTGGGATCTCGTCACGGCGAGAAGCGGGCGGGGCTGCGGCCGATGTGGGCGTCGAGCCAAGCCACGGCCAGTATAGGAGTTAGAGCGAGAGGGGCGTAGCGACCAGGCGGTGTAAGAAAGAAGCCGGGGCTGACGCGAAAAATCGGCATGCGGGCGCGAACAACACGCTAAGGCGTCGAGAGCAAGAGGAAGGGTGTGAGCGAAGGGAGGAATGAGCACGAAACTTGGCGACATGTGATGGAGGAGAATCGTCTGGGCTGGTCTTGAATCGCGGCTTCCGAGTGAGATCCGATTGGGAGAGCAGGCAGCGCAGTGCAGGCGCTCATAGAGGTAGAGGCTCAACATGACGCACCTGCTGCGAGGAGCAAAAAGCAGCATGAGGCGGTTGCGGTGGCGGCACAAATGCGGCGAGCGGACGTTGAGAGATATGCTCACCCAGGTGCTTCAAAGACCAACCTCAGGACAAGAGAGCCATCGACTAGAAACGGCCTTGCCACAGGTCAACCATGATCATGGAGGAAGTGATGATCCTGTCCCCAGCAACTTGCAGCCCGCTACTGCAACGACCCCCAGCAGATCTGCTCACCCTACCCAGCCCACGACTGTGTCAACGACAGCTCTTAAGCATTTCAGAGTTCAAGGTCTGGCACAAGAAGAGCAAGAGGACCCCAAAATAGCGGAAATTGCAAGGAGATTGCAAGTAGCTAGGCATGCAGGCTCGGACTCAAGCGGTGGCCGAGCTAGTCGGAAAGCTTGCTTTTGATGAGGGACTGAGCCATCCAGAGCCACGACTTGAGGAAGCGTGCCAAGTTCAAGTTTTGAGTCGGCATGAGTGCAGCCCGAGCAAGTCATGAGGAGGCATGCATTCTCGACCTACTTGAGCGATGAGTATGACGAGAAAGGAGAAGGTTGATTGCATTATACACTTCCACTTGGCGGGCGTGGTGGGACAACGAAAGGAAGCGACAAAAGAGGAGAGAGCCTACCATCCAATCTTGGGATGTCATGAAGTCCGAGCTGCTGCAGACCTTTTTGCCCAAGGATCACAAAGAAAGGTGTTGGTCAGCATGGTACGCGTTGAAGCACACGGGAGCACTGGAAGAGTTTCACCTTGCATTCATGAAGGCAATGTTAAAACTGCCGGATCTCGAGCAAGAAGCAAAATTAGCAAGGTACTGCGATGCGATCAAACCTGAATACAAGCTCGGGATTAAGCAGCAGCATTGTAAGACAGTGGAGGAAGCTATGCAAGCAGCCATGGACATCGAGCACTACGGTGTGAAGGCCCACGTACCAGCTGTTTCAGTCTCATTAGCGCCACAGTGCAATTACTACTGACGGCCAGTCCTACCACACCGGGGTGAAATACCACGCTCCCACATGGAAGCCAAGAGTCAACTGCAAGGCCACTACAAATGAGCGGCAAGGAGAATTAAAGCCCATCGAATTCAGCAAAGTGATGGAGAGAAAAAGAATTCATGGCCAAAGGGCTTTGCTTCATAGAAATGAATCATGTGGCTAGAGGTCGCCTTACAACAAGATATGGTAAGTGAGAGCCGCCAGAAATAATGGAGCAACACCTGGGCATGCGTTGCCAAAGTTAATGCTTGCACAAGAGTGCAGCCCGAATCAAGTGATGAGCTGCACAGCCTGCACATCGAGAGCAACCCAAGTCAGATGGTTGTAAAGAATGGCGCTGCCAGAGTAGAGGGCTGGAAAAAACCAAGACCTGCAGAAGGTGAGACTTACGAACATCTTAAGCACCAGTCCATGACTGTTGATGGCATGTTGGGTGGCAGACCAGTGTCCTTTCTCATTGATGGAGGCTCAACACACAGTTATGTGCGGGCAGCAGTAGCCAGAGATGCACCAGGTGTCAAGTGGTTTTGCAAGGAAATGGAACAATACATGAAGTTAGCCAATGGAGCCATCGAAAGAGTAAACATGCACGAAATCCAAGCTGACATCTCCTTTCAAGGGTATGAAGACAGTGTCAGGCTCGAAGTCCTAGATGCACTGTCACATGGAGTCTTGTTAGGACAGGATTGGCTATGGCAGCTTGACCCCGAAATATCATTCAGGAGGCATGAAATGACGTTGAGCTGGAAAGGAGAGAGGGTGGCGGTCAAGGGCTCTCACCAACGTCCAGGCGTCAAGCTCTTTTCAGCCAGATCTGCAAGGAAGGCCATCAAAGCTAGAACGTTGGAGTATACTGCCTTCTTGTTCAGCTGCAAGAACGTAGAGCAAGAGCCTACAAGCCTGCACAAGCAGCGGATGTACGAACCACCCAGTCAGATCAAAGGAGAGAACGAGGAACCCCAAGAGCTGAAGGAAATCTTGGAGCAGTTCAAAGACGTTTTTGAGGAGACACAAGGATTGCCACCAAGACGTGATGTGGATCATGCAATAGATCTCATCCCTGTAGCCAAACCTGTGGCCCGTCCGCCCTATAGACTAGCACCACCAGAGAACTTACTGGTGCAAGCTGCAGTGGACGACCTTTTGAAGAAAGGCCTCATAGAGGAGTCTGTGTCCCCATACGCAGCTCCAGTGCTGATTGTCAAGCACAGGAATGGCAAAGTGCGCATGTGCATAGACTACCGAGGGTTGAACGCTTCCACAATGAAGAATCGGTTTCAGATGCCGCGCATCGAAGAAATATTGGATAATCTTGTCGGAGCCCAGGTGTTTAGCAAGGTGGATCTGCAGGCGGGTTCCATCAACCGAC
Organism: Anthoceros angustus; assembly: GCA_010909165.1. Lineage (NCBI taxonomy): Eukaryota > Viridiplantae > Streptophyta > Anthocerotopsida > Anthocerotales > Anthocerotaceae > Anthoceros > Anthoceros angustus. The sequence continues at coordinate 560,107 of MU008172.1, forward strand.
CGCATCAAGGCGGGGACAAATTCAAATCCGCCTTCAGAACACGGTACGGGCACTATCAGTTCCTTGTCTTGCCTTTTGGTATGACCAACGCCCCTGCAAGCTTTACAACTTTGATGACCAAGATTTTGAGGCCGTACCTAGGCAAGTTCGTGGAAGTATTTGTGGACGATATTCTGGTGTACTCCGCCAATGCTGCAGACCACAAACAGCACCTCACATTAGTGCTGACAGCTTTGAGAGAGCACAAGCTGTTTGCTAGAAGAAAGAAGTGCGAATTCTTCAGCAACAAGGTGCATTATCTGGGCTTCATAGTATCCGCTGCTGGTGTAGAAGTTGACCCTGAGAAGGTGCAAGCTATTCAGGATTGGCCACCGCCTGAATCTCACGAGATCACGGTTCCACAGGCATGTGTGTGCAAATGAAGTCCTTCATACCTCAATATGCAAAGACGGCCCTCGACCGACCGACATGCAAGCTTGCAAAATTCCCCATGTCGAGCAGAGGCGATCTGAAACTTGAAAGAGGCAATGCTGCCGTTACTGCTGCATATGAAGAAGCCATTCGTCAGGAGAATGACGCTCGACTTTGCATTAGGAGCAATCCTGCAAAGAAGGAAGAGCATCGATTACTTGTCCAGAAATTGCAAGGGCGAGCTCAACTACACCACACCGACAAGGAGCTTCTAGCGATGGTGTATGCATTAAAAGCGGAGACATTACGCATGGGAGTGAGTTTGTTGTGTACACGGATCAAGTGCGAGCATTTTACAAGCAGCCCTTGCTCAACCCTCGACAAAGGAGATGGGCGAATTCTCCGGACTTCCACATGACAATCTCATATTGCCGGGCAAAGCCAATTTGATTGCGATGCTTTGAGCAGGCGCAGATGCAACGTAATGCTGAAAGTAGAGTCGGACACATGGAGAGCGGTTCGGGAGAACACTCCGCAAGATGAGTATCTAAGTGATCTGTTGACAAAGCTAGAAGGCAGTCTCATCACTAGTAGGCCCACGCAACTCGGCGACAAGTTCAAGGTGCACCAAGGGTGCTTGTACAGAAAAGGCAAGTTGTGCATACCTGCAAACTGTGTCGACCTCAAACAGGCTCTTTTGCATGATGACGACGCTCCCACACGGACACATGGGAATAGATAAGTCCTATCAATAAACAAAGATGTGTGGTGGAAACAAATGAGGACGAATGTGTCAAGCATGTGAAGGAGTGCCTACCATGTCGGACCAAGTTCGAACGCAAGCCACTGCTGGTCTCTCATGCCACTCAAGTTCGAGATGAAATGGCAAAGCATGGCTTGCGACTTTGTCACCGCTTGCCCAAGACCGAAGGGACATGATGCCATCAGGTGCATCGATAGGGTCACCAAGCTAGCTCATTTTATTCCGTGAAGGAAGCATCAAGCTCTTTTGACGGATCGCAAGGAAGGCCATCAAAGCTAGAACGTTGGAGTATCGCCTTCTTGTTCAGCTGCAGAGCGTAGAGCAAGAGCCTACAAGCTGCTGGCGGATGTACGAACCACCGGTCGGATCAAAGGAGAGCGAGGAACCCCAAGAGAGGAAATTTTGGAAGCGGTTCAAAGACGTTTTGAGGAGACACAAGGATTGCCACCAAGGCGTGATGTGGATCATGCAATAGATCTCATCCACAGGCCAAACACGTGGCCCGTCCGCCCTATAGACTAGCACCACCGAGAACTTGCGGTGCAAGGCTGCGATGGGACGACCTTTTGAAGAAAGGCCTCATAGAGGAGTCTGTGTCCCCATCGCAGCTCCAGTCTTGATTGTCAAGCACGAATGGCAAAGTGCGCATGTGCATAGACTACAGGGTTGAACGCTTCACGTGAAGAATCGGTTTGAGATCGCGCATCAAGAAATATTGGATAATCTTGTGCCGCCCGGTGTTTAGCAAGGTGGATCTGCAGGCGGGTTCCATCAAATCCGCATCAAGGCCGGGGACAAATTCAAATCCGCCTTCAGAACACGGTACGGGCACTATCAGTTCCTTGTCTTGCCTTTTGGTATGACCAACGCCCACAAGCTTTACAACTTTGATGACCAAGATTTTGAGGCCGTGCACAGGCAAGTTCGTGGAAGTATTTGTGGGCGATATTACGGTGTACTCCGCCAATCTGTAGACCACAAGCGGCACCTCACATTAGTCTTGTGACTTTGAGAGAGCATGTTTGCTAGAAGAAAGAAGTCACAATTCTTGACAAGGTGCATTATCCGGGCTTCATAGTATCCGCTCTTTGGTGTAGAAGTTGACCCAGAAGGTGCAAGCTATTCAGATTGGCCACCGCCTGAATCTCACGAGATCACGGTTCCACAGGCATGTGTGTGCAAATGAAGTCCTTCATACCTCAATATGCAAAAGGCGGCCGTTCCACACCAGGCGACATGCAAGCTTGCAAAATTCCCCATGTCGGCGGTGAGGCAACTTGAGCTTGAAAGAGGCAATTGCGTGCGTTGTTCTTGTTGCATGAAGAAGCCATTCGTCGTGAGCAGGCGCTTGACTTTATTAGGAAGCGATCCGCAAGAAGGAAGAGCATCGATTACTTGTCGAGAAATTGCAAGGGCGAGCTCAACTACACCACACGACAAGGAGCTTCTAGCGATGGTGTATGCATTAAAAGCGGAGACATTACACGCATGGGAGTGAGTTTGTTGTGTACACGGATCACGAGTCGGAGCATTTTACAAGCGCCCTTGCTCAACCCTCGACAAAGGAGATGGGCGAATTACGAGACTTCCATGACAATCTCATATTGGGCAAAGCCAATTTGATTGCAGATGCTTTGGCGGTAGCAGATGCAACGTAATCTTGAAAGTAAGTCGAGACACATGGAGGCGGTTCGGGAGAACACTGCAAGATGAGTATCTAAGTGATGTGTTGACAAAGCTAGAAGCGATCTCATCACTAGTAGGCCCCTCGCAACTCGGCGACAAGTTCAAGGTGCACCAAGGGTGCTTATGCGAGAAAAGGCAAGTTGTGCATACACGCAAGCGTATGCGACCTCAAACAGGCTCTTTTGCATGATGCACGGCGCTCCCACCCGGACACATGGGAATAGATAAGTCTTATCGTACAAGCGAGCATGTGGTGGAAACAAATGAGGGAGAATGTGTCAAGCATGTGAAGGAGTGCCTACCATGTCGGACCAAGTTCGAGCAAGCCACTGCTGGTCTCATGCCACTCAAGTTCGAGAGATGAAATGGCAAAGCATGGCTTGCGACTTTGTCACTGCTTGCCCAAGACCGAAGGGACATGATGCCATCAGGTGCATCGATAGGGTCACCAAGCTAGCTCATTTTATTCCCGTGAAGGGAAGCATCAAAGCCAAACAGCTAGCGCCAATCTTCATCAAAGAGGTGGTAAGATTGCATGGAGTGCCCCAAGAGATCATATCAGAGAGAGATTCGAAGTTCACTTCCGAGTTCTCGTCGGCCTTCTGCAAGACACTTGGAATCAAGCAAGGGATGAGCACGCATATCATGCATGATGATGGAGCAAGTGAGAAGATGAATCAAACAATGGAAGATTTGCTTAGGCCCCTCACATTACACGAAAGCAAGGAAGTTGGGAAGACATGCTACCACTGGTGGAATTCACACAACTCAAGAAGACATCAGACGACGGGATACTCTCCTTTCAAGATGACCTACTAGCAACATTCGCTCGGACTTTGGCCCGTGTTGCGGGAGTTCAAAATAATCGAGCTTAGCGAAGAAATGCGAGAAACCCTATACGCCAACGAATGAGAGCCATCAACCACAGAGGTCCCACATGCAAACAAAACGGCGAGATGAGCAACATGAAGTCGGCGGTGTGGTTAAGAGTGCGCCAAACAGTATTCTAAGTGCAAGAGGGCAAAGCCAAGCTGTCCCTGGTATGTGGGCCCGTTTGTGTCACAAGGAAAATTTCACCGTAGCATATCAGCTTGACATGCACGCTAGTTAGGCGCATCTGCAAGAGTTTCCAAGTTTCTAAAGAGGTTTGTGGGTGCTGCTTGACAATTTTGTGGCGACTCAGGGGGGAGGTGAATCAAGCTGAGTTCCAGGGGTGAGTCGGATGCAACCTCCCAAGAGCTCGTAGCTGAGCAGAAGAAGGGGAGGATGCGGAGCCGGACACAAGCCAGCAAACGCAGGAGTTTCAAAGCGGCGACAAGCTAATGGCCAAAATCACCGCTATTCGATACAGAGAGGCGTGCATGGAAGAAGCATCAAGGAGTACCCGTCACCGGGAGAGTGACCATGGAGAAGAACCTAGTGGGAGACTCGGGGCTTTCGTCGATATGTTCCGACATTTGAACAAGTCTCAAGAACGTGACAAGAGCAATGTCTTCATAGTCCCGTTCGAGAGGAAGGGATGATGCTACCCAGCCTATCGCCGTGAGCCAATGAGTAAGAGAATTCAACGAGAAGGGCCGGACACATGGGAATAGATAAGTCTTATCGTCACAAATGTATGTGGTGGAAACAAATGAGGATGAATGTGTCAAGCATGTGAAGGAGTGCCTACCATGTCGGACCAAGTTCGAACGCAAGCCACTGCTGGTCTCTCATGCCACTCAAGTTCGAGATGAAATGGCAAAGCATGGCTTGCGACTTTGTCACCGCTTGCCCAAGACCGAAGGGACATGATGCCATCCGGTGCATCGATAGGGTCACCAAGCTAGCTCATTTTATTCCGTGAAGGAAGCATCAAAGCCAAACAGCCTAAGCCAATCTTCATCAAAGAGGTGGTCGATTGCATGGAGTGCCCCAAGAGATCATATCAGAGATTCAAGTTCACTTGAAGTTCGTCGGCCTCGTAAGACACTTGGAATCAAGCAAGGGATGAGCACTGCATATCATGCACAGACTGATGGAGCAAGTGAGAAGATGAATCAAACAATGGAAGATTTGCTTAGGCCCTACTGTCACGACAAGCAAGGAAGCTGGGAAGACATGCTACCACTGGTGGAATTCGCTTACAACTCAGCAAGACACTGTACGACGGGATACTCTCCTTTCAAGATGACCTACTAGCAACATTCGCTCGGACTTTGGCCCGTGTTGCGGGAGTTCAAAATAATCGAGCTTAGCGAAGAAATGCGAGAAACCCTATACGCCAACGAATGAGAGCCATCAACCACAGAGGTCCCACATGCAAACAAAACGGCGAGATGAGCAACATGAAGTCGGCGGTGTGGTTAAGAGTGCGCCAAACAGTATTCTAAGTGCAAGAGGGCAAAGCCAAGCTGTCCCTGGTATGTGGGCCCGTTTGTGTCACAAGGAAAATTTCACCGTAGCATATCAGCTTGACATGCCCGCTAGTTGGCGATCGCAAGAGTTTCCAAGTTTCTAAAGAGGTTTGTGGGTGCTGCTTGACAATTTTGTGGCGACTCAGGGGGGAGGTGAATCAAGCTGAGTTCCAGGGGTGAGTCGGATGCAACCTCCCAAGAGCTCGTAGCTACAGAGCAGAAGAAGGGGGAGGATGCGGGAGCCGGACACAAGCCAGCAAACGCAGGAGTTTCAAAGCGGCGACAAGCTAATGGCCAAAATCACCGCTATTCGATACAGAGAGGCGTGCATGGAAGAAGCATCAAGGAGTACCCGTCACCGGGAGAGTGACCATGGAGAAGAACCTAGTGGGAGACTCGGGGCTTTCGTCGATATGTTCCGACATTTGAACAAGTCTCAAGAACGTGACAAGAGCAATGTCTTCATAGTCCCGTTCGAGAGGAAGGGATGATGCTACCCAGCCTATCGCCGTGAGCCAATGAGTAAGAGAATTCAACGAGAAGGGCCGGACACACGATTGCCCGATGAGGTCACGGCATACGAGTAATGGCCGGTAGGCGAGGGCATGCCTAGGACATAGCCGCTAGAGCTAGACAAAGGAAACAAGGTTAGAACTAGAGGCTAGACTGAGCAGGATTAAGCTAACCCCAGTTAGTCACTAACCCATCCAGTAGTTAAGTTAGCTCAGGTAAAGAAACGGTCGGAACCCGGGACGCGTGGGGTACAAGAACCAGGTGCTCCCATAATCAGGCTCTCTCGATTCCTGCAGGGGGCTTCTTCACTTCTGGTGGTCGGACTCCCAAGCTCGTGAGATGTCTAGGCGCATCTCTGCTTACATTATTGCAGATGTGCTCATTTATTTTACAACTTCCCTTAGTTAGATTTAATTATCTATTAGTTTTTCAAATATTTCTTCCTATACTTTGCACATTCTTTTTCCGATACCTAGAATTAGTGGGATTAATAACCTTTGAGTATGATTCTTCTTATTATTTCAGCTCATTTATGGAACAAGAATTTTTCTCTTCTTTATTCAAGTATAGGTGCATTTATGCGGAAAATGTCAAATCTTATTAATATTTCATCATTTTTACAAGATTAGTATGGCGAAATCTCGTTCTTGAGTGGTTTATGCATAAAACTTGGGTTTGAATGCATTTTGAAAAGCTAAAGTTATAATGAGGCTGTTCTAAGAAGAATAGATGTTTGTCGAGGAAGGTGCAAGTAGGTGAAACCCGAAACCCACTTAAATGGTTTACTCGCAAGGCTTGGGTTTGAATGCATTCTAGGAAGCTAACGTTTTAATGAGGCTGTTCTACAAAGAATGGATGTTTTCCGAGGAAGGTGCAAGTAGGTGAAACCCAGATTCCACTGAAAAACCAATCCGAAAATAAGCCTCAATCTGTAATCGTATTCTGTGGGTTTTACTTGTTATTCTAGCTTTATTTATGCTTCTTTTTGCACTTCCTTTCTTAGTTTTATTCATTTTAAGCTTTCTTTATGCAAAAAGGCCAAAACTTGCACATGAGAATGAGGTCAATTGTCATTTCTAAAGCCAAAAAACATAACAAAAATAAACAAGCTTTTTATCATTCTTAATATTGGCACATTCTTTTTCCGATACCTAGAATTAATGGGATTAATAACCTTTGAGTATGATTCTTCTTATTATTTCACTCATTCGTGGGAGGAGGCTGAAGATATGATATAAAATTGAATCGAGGTAGTGGTGGTGGAAACCCGGGCTTCCAAGCTCCCCCCTCTAGCAGCCACACTTATCCCACTTGTCCGCCCGTCGTTGGGTTTCGTCCCATGAGACTCGTGTGAAATTCGAGGTCCTCGATGCAGTCGCTACTGCAGGCACTTCTCGGCCTTCTAAGCGAGCAGGCGCCTCTACTCACCCTCTTACAGCCACTTGCCTTTGCTCGAAAATCACCAATCCTCGACCTACAACACAATACAATGCAGTCCTTAGCGGCGAGGAGCCTATCAGGCGCCAGGGACCCCCCAGTCCACACCGCAATTTCGTCCCTACTTCTAAGACCACTCTTCTCCACTCGGGGGCTCTTTTACTTGCAGTTGGGATTCGTCCCTTAGGCTCTGGCCTTCCACTAACACCTACACCTAATCCTCTACTCATCTCCTCATCCTCTTCCTCCTATTCTAACCTCGGTTCGGGCTTCTTGGGCCGACTCGCCCTTATGGCACGCAGGGTCGGCCTCCACCAGCAAGTTCTTCCTTGGGCGGTTGCTATGAGTTTGACACCCAGTGAGAACCTCCAGTCTTTCCAGTCTACCCTCAAGCCGAGTTCACAGGCATTGCCACACACCCAAAGCAAAGCAATTTCACAGCAACCATTCACAAGGGAGCAACTCGTTTAGGCACTTGCGAGCAAGTCCTCCACCAAGCACTCAGACCACGCGACTTCCTCTCTACAGGGCGTTGGCTCACGGTACCGAAATTCCTTTACCAAGGCAAAGGACTCGATGGGAGTATGGGCGCAAGACATGATACTTTACTTTGTGAAATCCTCCTCCTCTTATAGGAGGCCTTCCACATACAACCTCCCTTGGGTGACCCTCTGCGGTCACCTTTTCCAATATTTTATTATTTCCTACACTTGACATTTAAGGCGGCACCTAAATCTATGCGATCCTTGGTAAATTCTATTCTAGTAACTTCACCTAAGACCATCCTTAAGGATGTACCTACACCTATCCTTCCGTTCCCCAAAGCTCATTTATGGTCATTGACCATTCTTAGTCCTTATCTTCTTTGGGGTGGTGACAGGTCCCTTTGGATTGGCTCTCTCCTTGCTCTTCCCCCCTCTGTCCCTTCCCCTTTTCGCTTCCTGCCTTTGGGGCAAGTACCTTCCTCCCCTTCCTCCATCTCCGGTGGCGCCGATTCCTCTTGCCATCCAGCAATCGCGCCTCCGCGCCTCGCCCTTTCTCCTCCGCGCTGGCGCGCCCCTTCGGCACCCTACCATGGTAGTCGGCGGACTACGGGGTGGTGACTACCTACCATGGTAGTCGGTCCCTATCTCCTTCCTCTTCCTCCATCGGTGATGGTCCACAGGGTTGAGATCCTTTTTGCTCCTTTCCTTGTTTGGTTTGTCCATACCTATCATGGAGCATGTCTTCAAAGGTTCCTCCCCATTTCTTGACCGATGTTTCCTCGCTAACTTCCTCGGGCCTTCTTTGCGTTGGTCTCCTCTCCTCGGCTCCTCCCTTATCGTGGGGTGAGAACTTCTCACCCCTCCCCTTCCTCGGCCAGTCTTAGTCTCCTCCGGTGGGGTTGTCTCTCCCACCACCTCAGCTGCTCCTCAGGGGTATACTGGACCCCGGCTCCTTCATCCTCGGCCCGGCCTCCCGGCTCCCCGCTCGCGCCCGCACCCTACCATGATGCAGCGGACTACGGCGTGGTGTGTCTACCTGCTGGCGGACTACGGTGGTGTGGTCACCACCGTGGTAGGTGACCCCCGGAGGTGGGCTTTCCCCCCTCCTTGCTCTCCGCCATCTCCCTTTGGCGCTCCCCTCTCTCCACTCCTCAGTTCCTCGGAGTCCATTTCATGATGGCCTCATCAAAATCGGAGGCCTCTTTTCATTGCGGCTCCTTCATCATCATGAGGACCCAATGTCCTCCTCTTGTGGCCGTAAGACTTCTTGTTGGCCTTCAAAATCTGTTGTGGAGGTGAGCCCCAAGCTTGTATTGCATTTGGAGATCATCAATCTCGTGGGCCACTCTCCATCCTCACACCTACCTTGTAGGCGTCCCTTGAGGTGGTCAATTCCCCACCTTGACATGGAGGTCACATTCTCCTCCTTGCTTCCTGGTGCTGGCCAATTTTGCACGAAGGGCATACTTAAAATCCCCGCTTCCTCACCACATGCACCACCTTCTTGTGGTGCTCCTCCTCTGGAACCTCCTTTGTTCCAGTCCCCATTGTTGGCCTTCAAAATCTATTGTGGAGGTGCCCCAAGCTATGATATTGCATTTGGAGATCATCAATCTCATGGGCCACTCTCCATCTTCACACCTACCTTGTAGGCGTCCCTTGAGGTGGTCAATTCCCCACCTTGACATGGAGGTCACATTCTCCTCCCTTGCTTCCTTTTTGGTGGCCAATTTTGCTGAAGGGCATAATCGCCCAAAACCTTCTTCCTCACCACCGGCATCTGTACCACCTTCTTGTGGTGCTCCTCCTCTGGACCTCCTTTGTTCCACAACCATTGAGCAAGCCTCCTCTCCTCCACTTGCATCTTTTGCTCCAACTCTTGCGGTTTGGTCTTGATTTCGCTCGGCGCTTCTCTCCAAACTGGGTCTTCTCAATTCTCTTCATGTCCGGATTTTGATGGCTTGGTAGCCATCACTTCTCTTGCGTCCATTGCTGGACCGCTACCTTCTCCTTCCTAGAGCCTGTTTTGCCCTTCGCTCTTGCTCTAATTGGGCAAAATGCTCCTCATATACATCTCCATAGTCTTTGGGGTGGTTGCGAATGGCTCTCTCTTGATGCGACAACCTTCCCTCTAGGACCTTCTCTCTGCGGTCTACAAGGTGGAGCTTCTCCTGACCTTTTCCAACTTGGCTGCCTTTTCGGACTCCATGGCCTCCAATTGCCATTTGGTCCCTGCCTTCCTCCGGCCATGTCTTTGACTTCCTCTTCTTGCGCCCACAAGGAGGAGCTGGTCCTAGCCCCTTCAAATCCACAGTGAGTGCTTCACAAAATCTCCTAGGGTCCTAATTCCCCCCTTCTTCTTTGGAAATCTCCAGCTCTCACCCCTCGGGCCATCAGCGGTGTGGAGTCCCTTGTCGCTCCATCCGCTCTCCCACCCGGCGGAGATGGTGGCTGGCGCCGCCCGCTCTCTTCTCCTTCCCTTCCCTGGTAGTGGCGCACTACCGTGGGGCTGCCCCTCTGTGGTGATGCTCCCCTACCATGGTGTGCCTGCCTCCCACCAGGTGGGTGCCTCCCTAGGGGTGAGGGCGAGTGCCTCTCGTAGGCACAAAGGGATGGTGGGGACTCCCACCCTTGATCACCCCTCTGTGTAGTCCTTCTCTCATAGACTACCATTGGCCTTCCTTGCCTGCTCTTCCCTCCTTGCTTGCTCTTGTGGAAAGGATTCCCACTCCAACCTTGTTGCCTCCACTTCTCCTCTTGGCATTGCTTGTGGAGTCGACCTCCCACCTCTTTGCAAAGGCAAGGCCTTTCCAACCTGGAGGTGGATGACCTCAAAGGATGCCAAGCTCCTTGCTTGTGAGGTCCCTCGGTTTCCCATAAATGCACCAAATAGGTGCTAAGATATGAGCCTTGGCCTTCCTCATCCACGAATTGGTGGGAGCTTCTCTCGATGGATGTATGTATCATACATGATAGTCCCCAATCGGCTTGGCTCCCATGGAAATCTTCCACAAAATTGGAGGAAGTTGGTGCTGAAATAAGAGTCGTTGGTAATTTACCCCACACAATCTTTGCGAAGAGCCTCCACTTGACTCCTTGATGCTCTCGGTCTTCCGACCATTCTTGGCGTGGGCCTTCCTCCTCCATCCATCATGTCGAGGAACTCTGCGGGATGTCGGAAATCCTCTTCCTCCATTCAACCTTTCGAGAGAGCAATTCCCTCTTCCTCCGGTCTTCCATACACTTCGAATACTTGAAGTCCAGCAGCGGGATCCGTTCTAGCATTCCTCTCCGGTGCGGCGGCGCTTCCGATTGATGGAGGTTGATGTAACACTCCTCAATCAATTCCAAATTGGTGTAGGCCATTGGCGGCCATACACCCATCTAGTGGATGTTCTCCTCCTCCGCCCCTTGCTAATCACCAAATCGGGGTTGAGCTGCAAAGCACAAGTGGGGCATCACCTCACCCCTCTGGCGGGCGCCCTCTGCCTTTTCCCTCGCAGAGCCCTTGGCGGTGGTTCCTTCCCTTGCCTTTTCCCTCGAGGCATGGCGCCTTTCCTTCTCAAGTGCTTCAAAGGAATTACTCTCCAATTTGAGAGCTTCAAAATTCACACCTAAACACCCCTTCCTTGTTGTTACTCACTGCAACACCACGTTAGCCACAGCAGTTCTCCATTGCTGCAACCTCCTCTCCGTGGTCCTTCCTCCGAGGCGTAGCCGCAATTGTTCACAACGCCCTTCACGCCTCAATTCTACGACTGCCAGTGCTTGCCTTCTTGGCTCTTGCTCCGCACCTCCTTCTCTGGCCAGGTGCGTGGAGCTCCCCTTCGTTGCGGCACTCCACGCTTTTCCTTCTCTCGCTGCTCTCGCGGTGGGGTCGTCCTCCTCAATGGCCGCGATCTTTTCGCTCGCTTGCTGTGTGATGGCGGCTCCTCTTCCCGCGGCGATGGTAGCCTTCCTTCCTTTGCGTTCGCTCAACTCCAACTCGGCTTTGCTCTTGCTCTGAAGTGAAGGAAGTCTTAAGCGCACTTTGCCCTTTGGATGGGCACCACGGAGGTGCACAACCCTAGATTTGGTTCATCATTCCAAAATCCTAATCTATCTAAGCGCCTATTTTCCTATCACTCTATCCCTAATTAATCACTTCCTAATTAATCCATATATTTATTCCCCTATTGGTGGGCATATGTAGTGGATATTCCCTCTTATTCTAACTCCCTTTCGGCGAGATCTTCGACCTACGCGGTAGGCCCTTCTGATGCGCTCTTCTTTCGGCCTATCGGCGTGGCGTGGCGACCCTCTGATGATGACCCGACCTACCGCCCCTTCGGACGCCAATGTCTCATCGAGGGTCACGACCGTTTCTTTCCAGGATATCCTCTTTGCTTCCCCACCACTACCTTCCAGCTCCAACTTCAAAGAATTCAGGAAATTCCTGACATGATCCCCTTCGATCGATTTTAGCCAAAAAAAAATCAGATTCGTCCTTCTCCCGGCTCGTTTGGGCGGGTTGCCCAAACTTTTGTATTCCGCAGAGACCACTACGACTGAGCCAGTATTCAGAAGAAGACACAAACTCAGACCCTCAAAATGAGACATTGTAGACAAACGATGCAAAGAGTTGGAGGCAGCTGGTTTGGTCAGGAAGTCGACTTCTCAGTATGCTGCAGCCACAATGTTGCCTCTTAAAAAAGATGAAAACGGCGAGTGGAAGGACAGGCGCATGTGTGGCGATTATCGAGCCCTGAATGAGGTGACTCCCATGGAACGATACTCGATGCCTACTCTTGATGAGATCTTTGATGCCATTGGGGAAGCCACCTATTTTACCACGTTAGACTTTCGATCCGGGTTCAACCAGATTGTCATTGAGGAAGGTGACAAATGCAAATGACTTTTGGGGTAAGAAATAGCTGTGGAGTGGGAGACTATACGATTCGGACTCAAGAATCGTCCATATATTTCTTAGGGTAGGGACTTGGAGTTGGGCAAGGGCTAACATTCGTGAAATGCTATATCGATGACATTACGGTATTGCCGACGACTTGGAGGAGCATCTAGAACATCCGGAGATTTTCTTTGCAAAGATTATCAAGCTCGGAAGGCCCATAGAAGAAATGCAAGTTTGAGTACAAGGATATTGAATACTTGGGACATAAGATTTTGCCGGGAGGAGTACAGCCCCAATTGGCCAAGGTACAAGCTGTTAATCATATGCCAAGGCCCAAGGACGTTGCTGCGTTAAGAGCTTTTTTAGGACTTGTTAATTATTATCGAATGTTCATCAGGAACATGAGCGGTACATGCAAGGTGTTATATGAACTTCTGAAGAAGGGCACTCAATGGCATTGGGAACAGGAGCATGAGCAGGCATGGAATGATTTGAAGGAGCAAATAGCAGAAAGACCAGTGCTCATAAGGCCCAACTTTGAGAAACCATTCATATTATATGGGCGGTTGGAGTGCCGGGCATAGGTCTTGTGCTTGCTCAAAGGACCAAAGCGGTGAGGAACGAGTGTGGCATACACAAGTAGATCTAACAAATGAGGCAACTACTCCTCCTATGAAGGGAATGTTTGGGCTGCGGTGTGACGATGAAAAAGTAGATGAAGACGCAAGTCGCAGCTGAGCCTCCCAAGTCCTCCGATCAAAATCCTTGTGGACCCGACCAATGTGGTTATTGACCCCGCGAGGCTTGAATAATTTCCCGCACACGGGACATGGAGTGTCCTTCATAGGGACGGGAGAATGGGGCCCCAAGCATCGAAAAAAGAAAAACTTGAAAAATTCCACCCACAGCATATATCGCCGAAAAACGTGCCCGCCTAGTGGCCTGGATAAAAACCTAACCCCTAACCACCGCCGGAAATATTACGTGGGCACGGACCAGGGTATCATTTTGACCGAGTACTATCTCAGTCCCCGGGACCGCCTAGCCTGGCTACGCTCGGTCCCGGTCCGAGGAGGAACCGTGCCTTTTTGCGACCCTTGGTCACTAAATATAATAATATTAAATAAATAATTTATAAATAATAATAAAAACAGATGCAGTCTGACCGGCACAGACCTAATAGATTGCGCCCATGATAAGATGGGTCCATGTGTCCATAATAAATATAAATTCTTGGATATAAAATTAAGTAGATGGGTCCATGTGTCCATAATAAATATAAATCCTTGGATATAAAATTAAGTAATTTACTAATTTTAAACGGACCTTTTATGAATCCTCGGTCCTCAAGGGTAATAGGGGACGAGGGTGGGGAACGGGACTCAAGAACCTCCGATCCCATGTTTTTAACACATGCAAGGGACGGGACCGAGCTTGGGACGGTCAAAATGACACCGCACGGACCGCCACGCCGCCATACTCGGGCCGGAGCTCGTGCGCAAGCCGGGCCCAGCATGCGGGCCTCCTCGCTTCACACGTGTGACCGGGAAGACCAAAAATAGGGGCACTGACGGTGGGAACATCCGCCGGCAGGGGACGACGCGAGCCCACCGCCGCCCGGCGCGCCGAAAGGCTGATGACACTAGCCCACGACATGGGCCACCCGCACTCACTTCACACCGCAGCCGGTCCTCCGCTTTCCCGCTCCCGCACGCTGTGGCGGGGCAAGGGGCAAGGGCAAGGCAAGGGCAAGGCAAGGGCAGGGGCAGGGCAGGGCAGGCAAGGCAGGCAGGGGCAGGCAAGGCGGGGGGCAAGGGCAAGGGCAAGGGCAAGGGCAAGGGCAAGGGCAGGGCAGGGGCAGGGCAAGGGCAAGGCAAGGGGCAAGGGCAAGGGCAAGGGGCAAGGGCAAGGGCAAGGGCAAGGGCAAGGGCAAGGGCAAGGGCAAGGGCAAGGGCAAGGGCAAGGGTGTCAAGGTTAATGTATAAAAATTTACGAGTTCAAGATGCCGAAAACAAGGAAAAGGTAAGGAGCAAGCTAGTGGGGTTTGGGAGACAAAGTAGGCTTGATCGAGATTGGGATCGCTCGAGAACGCACGGATCCCAATCTCGATCAGGCCTCACTTGCAGTAGGTGCCTGCTGGACAGCTATGAGCCCATCCACGTTGCTGCCCGCCGCCTGGGCTGCGTCAGAGCCATAGCTGCATTTTCGACTGTAATGGTGCATTACGTGGTGGAAAATTAGGGCCTATTAAGGGGAGGTCTATACATATGTATTAGGTCCATATATATACCTATGTATTCTAATAAATGTTGAAATTTGATGAAAATTATTTTTCATAAATATTGAATTTTGAAAATATAAATATTTATGTTGAACCTTATTTTTTCAAAAATTAACTATTTCGAAATTATTCTATTCAACCACCCCTCGGGGTACGGTATATACCCTCAACCCTCCTCTTAATGCCAATCTTGCACACTCTCACTTACTTCTAGGCATTATTACTTGTTAACAATCTTTTAATGAATTTATCGTAAAATATCAGCTGGAGTTGAGTTTCAAGTTCTTTTACGAAAGGACTCCGTAAGGTCATTGAAATATTGCATCCTTGATAGGTGATTAAAAAGATTATTAATTTCAAGCTTCCTACTGGGTAGGTAGGTAGTTGAATACCATAGGAAATGAGGATGGTTTTTAAGAAGGCAAGGCAAATATCACATATTCGAGCCCTAACCCTAAAAGGGTCGCCAGATAGCTTACCACGCGTCTATACGTCCCGTCTTCTCTCGAAGTTCGTGCCAGTGCTTGCCAGAGTGTGGATCCTCGCTAGCCGCGATCTCCTTTCACTGCGCACTTCTGGTGATCCTGCGCTGCACATCAGTGCTTTGGTCTCAGCTCCACTACTCGAATCCATGTCTACTGCTCCCCACTTGCATTGGTTGCTTCCGTTTGTCTTGCCTCCAGGCCAACCCGGCATTGCTGGTTGCGTTTTTAGTCGTAAGGGGTTGCGCGGATCGCTTGGCAGTATATGATGTGAAGGGGAGGAAACCCCTGCGATGGTGACCAGGGTTTCGATCAGGCCGTTGCTTGCATCGGCCCGCGGATTGTGACCGACTTCTGAACTCCAAGCGTGGGAGTGCAACAGGGTGACAGTAATCTAAGCAGGGTGGCACTAGTTGCCGCTGTCACTTTGCTGTGCCAGCTTAACCCAAACCGGAAGCCATGGATGATGACTGGGGTATGCTCTTGCCGCACAATTCATATTCCAGGGTCCTCCGTGACTGTCTCGCGCATTTCTGTATTGCGGTCTCGCTCGGCCGTTTATTTTCGTTCAAGTTATGCTGTTTTGGCTGGGCTTGACCTGCATCCCAGCTCCGTGCTAGAGTCTTCATTGTTGCGTGCTTCGGGTGCTGCAGATGCCGAAGACTTCGTGCCGCCTGCCCCTGTTATAGCGAAACCAGAGCCTTCTAAGAGTCCTTGGGAAGATGAAGAGGATGTTGAAGAGGAAGTTGTGAAAGCTTCCTGGGAAGATGAGGATGCACCGGATCCTGTAAGTCCGTCGTCCTTCTTCTCATGGATTGACAGAGCTTGTGCATCCTGGACTTGTATCCTTTTCGTGCGATTGCATCCCGAAGAGTTGTGGAATGGGGAGTCGGATGGTAGTACCAACGCCCTTAGACTGTCCCTTGGATTGTCCTGGTTCGGGACCCTAAAGGTTGCTGTGCTAGGTGAAACAGGCCCCAGATGCGGCTTTGCCTCCTCCACCACCAAAGCCCAAAGCTGAGAAGAAGAAGCCTGTCGAACCCAAGAAAAAGAAGGTCGCAGACGAAAGACTGGCAGACCCTGTGGCGGAGAAGCTTCGGCAACAGAGGTACTTGGCTTGGATTCACTCAATGTTTGTTGTTGACTTCTAGAGTTTCTAGGTTAAGGGAATGACAGGTCCCTCTCGTCATCAAAATAGACTTATCGAAGAGGCTGACTATCAGTCCACAACGGAGCTATTTGGCCAAAGCAAAGAGGGAGTCCATACGCTAGATAACTTCATCCCCAAGTCCGAAGAGGACTTCTTGGAGTATGCGGAGTTACTTGCCAATAAGTTGAAGCCCTTTGAGGTTTGTTTTGATGGCAAGCGGTTATTTCCAGTTGATGTGTTGGTGCCTCATTGTTGGCCGATTGCCACCCATGGGTGTGCGAAGCGTTGATCAGGTGCACATCGCCTCGTTCCAGAAAAGCTTCCACTACCTCACGATGCTCAAGGCTCTGGTGAAGCTCTCTGTGGGATCCCTCAAAGCTGCAGATGCCAAGGAGTTGGCCTCCAGTGCGACTGTTGTCGCAAATGAGAAGCTGAAGGCGGAAAAAGATGCCGCTGGAAAGAAGAAGTCTGGTGAGCCGTCTTACCCTTAACTCATATTATTTGCTAGGACTCTGGGTATCGGATATCCGTCTGCATTGTCGTACCCGGATTTCGTATTCGGATCGAGTGTAGACGTTTTTTTCAAGCGTATCCAGTGATTTGAGCTACACCTGTATGGTTGGCCTCCTTACATCCGGCTATCCTACCCGCTTACAGGACCCAAGAAGAAACAGCTTCATGTCGACAAACCTGATGACGATGGCTTTGGCGTTGCATACGACGACGCGGACGACTACGATTTTATGTGATCTGTGCCAGTAGGACATCTATTTTTTTTCCGTGGCTCCCCTTCTGATTCTTATGTGCGTGCGGGTCCTCTCCGGTGTGGGTTGGGCTTGTAGCTTCGGCCGTCTCTTGTTACTTTTATCTTTCTTGAGGTTTTGGGAGATGAAGTTTTGAGAGGTGTATTATCCTGTTGCCCGAAGTGTATGCTCTCCGTCAAGTGCTTGCTACTTGACTTTGAAGCTTGACCTGAGGCTGATCACGTTGGTATGTAATTCGTGGGAAGACATTACACGTTAGTGTGCAGAATGTTGGACTAAAACCCTAAACCCCATGTGATACAATTTGGAATTCTCAGTTCACTGTAAGACAGCAGTAGGGAAGATGAGGACGAGCCTCGGAAGCCGAGGAAGAGGGTCCATAACATTCATATGTCACTTGCTTTCCACAATGCCTAGAACCAAAGGCGCCTACGGTAATCACGGTAGGTGACAGACTTAAAGCAAAGAAGTGATCTGTGACAACGTAGATTACACGCGTGGGGAAGCAAATCCAAGCTCACAAGTCCGATGAAGGGAAGATGGAAATAACAAGGCTGATGGGGTAGGTTGAGGAAATAACAGACAAGCAGGTGCAGAGCAGGTTGAAGGAAGGTGACGTGCCGATCTAAATGGTCTGAAAAGACTCGTGAATGTGGCGGAGAAGTTGCTCATCACGGGCCCAGTCCTGCGTGGGAGCCTTGACAAAATGCGCATACAACTTATTCTTAGTGCAGGTGACAGAGATGAGGCCATGAGCCACCGGACTGTCGATTTCATAGTCGTAGTAGACCTGGCCCTTCTCATCCTGGCGATCCGACGCCTTGATATCATCAGCCAAAGAAATGATGTCCTGCAGAGTTACATCGGAGAGGGCAAGGTTGTCCAGGACGGCGTCACGGGGAGCTAGCTTCCGGAAGCCCGACAGGAAGGTAAGGTAAACCTTCTCCTCCTTCCGCTTGGGATTGTAGAATTCGCTATCTGTGCCGTTGGTTCCCTTCTCCACCTTGGAGATGAGCCGCTCCTTCCAGCCCTGCGGAACATCGAAGGTGTACTCCGCCGAGTCCCTCTTGCTAGAATTGCCGCCATAACCCCCATAGCTGGATGCACTGGCTGCGGTGCCGAAGTAGACGTTGAAGTTGGAGCTGTCTGCAGCCAGAGCAGGGGACCCTCCCGCCATCAGCGCAGCGGCCAGCGCTCCCACCAGTCCCAGCTTCACCGCACCGAAGCCATTCACGTGTGCTCCCGAGCACGGCGCCGCCGCACGCTCCACCGCGGCTTCCTCCGACTGCAGCCCCTCCCGAGCTTGGACGCGCCATTGCCTGCCGTCCTTCCGCCCGCTGGCCGCATTCCTGCGCATGCACAAGAAGGCTTCAACATTGGCGCCCCCTCCTCCCGGCTGCGTCTGCTTGCTGCTGCCAGATGCGGGTGCCGCGCACACTATGGCGGCCGGGCCGAACGCGATGGACGCCATCGCTCCAAATCCAGCACACTTGCGCGAGTGTACGAGAAACCCGACCTTCACGATCCGCAGAGGATAAGGAAGCTGATGGAAGCGCAGTTCAGTCTCCGGGTTTTCGTTAGAAAAATAAAAACTTCGGCGCCCGCTTCGCGTGGGCTATGGCAGTATCGGGTGCTGCCGCACCCACGACCCGGGACAGAGCCGGAGCCGGAGCCGGAGCCGGAGCCGGTGGCCCTGGAGCGGGTGACTGGATTTCCATTCTCCAAGCTGTCGGCCGCATACTTGCACATGCCCAAGTCTCACACAGAGATCATGAACTCGTCGACCCACAACCAGTTCCTTCTCAGCTGTACGTAATCTAGCCCAGTGTAAGACAGAGACTGACAATTAGCAGATTCTGTGTGGTTGCAGCGGCCTCATCATCAGAAAGCTTCCCCTGCTTCCAGGGTAACAGCCGAGACAAGTCCCATTTCCGAACCTGCTCGCGCCTGCCAGGTTCAGGCTTATCCGGAGCTGGAGTCGGAACGAGACGCACCATGACCCATCTTCATACTTGGCCAAGGTCATCAACCCAAGCTGGCGTGCAATTGTTTTCCCACAGCAGCCCTAGGGGGTGGGCGAGGGATTTGGCGGGGGTGGGCAACAGTTCCAAAGGCTTGTTAGAACGCCACCATGATGCAGCCTTCCCTTTGGCAATGAGCTTGCACTTCGAGTAGAGCACATGTGCCTGATATCGGAGCGCGGTTGACGATGAGGAAATTTGCTCTCGTCGGGAAGAAGCGGACAACGCGATAATGTAAAGGGGGGGGCCACAAACACGGTACATTCTCTACCTCGCCAGAACCGACCGCAACCTCTCTTTGGTAGTGGTTAGCGTGGGGGAGGCCAGCCATGGCAGATGGTGAAGGCTGGATAAAAAGTATACGAATTAAATGAATTTTATTTATTTATTTTGAAAATTACCATCCTTGTATATTTATAAAGTCTACCATCCTGCAATATGGGGGTGCGGCAGGACATCCGTCTTCTCCTAACTTATTTGGCCTGTACATTGATGAGCTGGAGTCTTGGATTGTGGAGTCTGGGGATCCTGGTTGCCTCCTCCCCTTCGTGCGTATAGCTATTCTCTTGTATGCAGATGACATTGCCCTTTTGTCCCATTCTCCTGAGGGCCTGCAAGAGCAACTAGACACATTGTCCCGCTTGTGCGCGGCAAGAGATTTGGAAGTGAACTTGAAGAAGACCAAGGTCATGTTTTTCAACCGGCGGGATCCAGTTCTGCACAATCTGAAGTTCTTCTACAAGGGTGAGCCTGTGGAGGTTGTCTGATCTTATGTCTACCTAGGTGGCACTCTCTATGGCCCGACACTCCAGTGGAAGCTCTCTACCTCTGCTCGCATTATCAAGGATGTGGCTTTTGCATGTGGAGTTTGGAGACAGTGCTCTAGGATGCACATCAAGGACATGCCCACTCAGCAATGGCTCTTCAACAGAGTTGTTGTTCCCTCACATGTAAGAAGTCTGTCCTCCTTGCCATCTTTCTTGCAGAGTTTGCCACTTTCCCGCTTGAACTTGAGGGTCTATTTCACCTAACCAACTTCCTATATCGCCTTTACTCTCTAGAAGAAGCTCAGTCTAATCACCCCACCTCCGCTCCCCCATACCTCCTTCTTGCATTCCAATCATCCCGGAAGTTAGCCTCCTCAGGAAACAAGACCTGTTGGTATGCCCAGTCTTCTTCCTGGCTCGAGAAGTTTGAAATCATCTGAGAGTCTCCACCCACCCCTCTTTCGGTTCTTCCCCTCCTAGAATAAGTCCATCCGTCTTGAATTGCAAACTACTTATTTCTCTTATACCTGGTCTCCTATCTCTCCCTTACCCATTAAGCTCCAAACTTACAAACAACTTTTTCGTATCCTCTCCAACTCTGGGAAACCAATGCTTCCTCTCTATCTTCGCACGCATGTGTCCTTCAAGCTTAGGATGATTATGGGTCATCTTTGGGTGGGGTCCCACCATCTCAGGGTTGAGACTTATAGATGGATGTGTCCAAAGCCACCTAAGGAGACCCGAATATGCAGGTTATGCAATAGGGATGTTGAGACTGAGGAACACTTTGTTTTCCTGTGTCCCATGTATGAAGATATCAGGCATACATTTATGAATCTATTTACAACAGCTCGATCTTCACTCAGGGGTTTTTTCAATTTTCCTCACCCTACTATTGTACGAGTTTGCTTGAAACAAATGTGGGAAATGAGGACCAACCAAATTCAACTTCTCAACTTGCCGAATATTTGATTATGCTTCATAGCACTAGTCTCTAGGCCAGACCCAGAATAGCAGTTAATTTTCATGAAAGTCTCTCTGTATATCTGTCAGATCAGTCCCATGATAGAAATCCGTCCTTAGTGGACTTAAAAAAAAATTATTCTTCTTGTTCTTCTGCCTAAAAATTAATAAATTTACTAAATTATCTTAAATTAAAATTAGTAAATTAAAGTTAGTGGTGCTTGAGGTTTACTTACTGAAAATGCACTTGCCCTGTCGTGGAGAGAGCACATGAAGAGCATCGTGTGCTTAGCATCCTCCATCCCTGTCATTTCAAGATAAAAAGTATACAAATTAAATAAATATATTTTCTTTATCTATTTATTTTAGAACTTGCCAACTTTGTTTAATTATAAAGTCTTCATGTCCTCCCTATAAAATAGTAAACAATAAAATTATCCTGGATCAAAAATAGTAAAGTAAAGTTAGTGGTGCTTGAGGTTTACTTATTGCCTAAGAAATGCACTTGCTTACTGTATAGGAAAACCTCAAGCTTGCACTATATAAGGATGTCAACAGCCCTAAATAATAACTTCCTCAACCTTGCATTATATAAGGGTGCCCATATCCCTGTATAATCACTTCCTCAAGTTTGCATTGTACATATAAGGGTGTTCACAGTCCTAATTAGTCACTTCTTAAAATTGGTTGCTATCCACGGTAGCCCTAAATGATCACTTCTTATTCTTAGGCGATCGTAAAATACTAGTTAATCATTTTGGAAAAACTCTGAAACTAGGTTGGAGATTTTCAATCCCGTAATATGTATCTTTCTCTTTGAACAGCAAGAGCAATGGGGAAAAGAAAAATAGATGCTACAAAACTGGTGGAAGACAGTTCTGCAAGAACTGTAGCATTTTCCAAAAGAAAACAAGGCTTCTTTAAGAAAGCGGCTGAATTGTGTACTCAGTGCAATTTGGAAATGGGTGTTATCATTTTTTCGGAACACAACAACGTGTATACATATGCTCACCCGGACATGGATTATGTTATTCAGAAGTATTATGAATCTGAGAATAATATTGATAATAATTATGGCTGTGAGGTTGACCCAGAAAATGTAAAAGCGATGGAAGGGACGATGCATCAATTGAATTCTGAATACCAGGAAATAAAAAAATTCTCTAGCTATGAGCTAAAGAAACATGAGTTTTATGAAGATATCAATAGACAACATTCGAGCATGAAGGATCGCGTGAATAATTTTTGCACAGCAAATACGAAGTATTTATCAATTAATCAATTGAAAGAAGGGATTGTTGAAATGGATGAACTTATAAGGGAATTACAATCAAAACAAGTTGAGATGGCAGCTTGGGATGTAGAAACATCAATGACAGATGCAACTACGCAGGAAAGTGCAACTCTTGCAAAAAACGCACTCGCCTGCGAGGGAACATACAATTATGAAGCACACTCTGCATTCCGCTGCCAAGGAACATACAATTATGAAGCACATTGTGCGTTCCCCTGCCAAGGAACATCCAACTATGAAGCACAAAATGTACAGTCGGGCCCCGTCCAAGGAACATCCAATTATGAAGCACGAAATGCACAGTCGATCCCCTTCCAAAGAGCATCCAATTGTGAAGCACAAAATGCACAACCGGTCCCCTTCCAAGGAACATCTAATTATGAAGCACAAAATTCACGGGTCCCTCCAAGGAATTTACAATTATGAAGCATTAAATTCACATAATGAGCCAAACAATACAAAGTTTAGCTACATGACTTATCTAGAAATGATGTAGCAAATTCAAGCTCATTACAAAATTACTCTAGTTCATATGAACTAGAAAACTTTTGAACTTTATTTTAATATTTTAATATTTTAATATTTTAATATTTTAATATTTTAATATTTTAATATTTTAATATTTTAATATTTATTTTAATATTTTAATATTTTAATATTTTAATATTTTAATATTTTAATATTTTAATATTTTAATATTTTAATATGTGATCTTCCGTTTATTAAAAAGCGGGGGTCTCCTCTTGTAAGAGCCCTACGGGGTATGGACCCTATGGTGCTCATTTTGAAATATAACCTTTTCATTCCCCTTAATTAGCTTAACCCCATAAGGCTCAACTCACTCAAATCCAGCTTTTGGACCCATTTTTTTTTATATTGTAGACAATGTTTGTATATACTAGTTCATATTGAGGTTTTCTTTTATATCAAATTATGCCTCTATGTTGTAAAATATAATTGAAAAATTTTGACCAATATATTCAGTCGAAACGTAAAAGACTCTGTAAATAAAGCTCACAAATCCTTCAAGAAATAGGAGCCATTACTAATTGGGTACTCACATCATGGTCCATTTTTTTTGGTGCATTACAAAGGCTTTTACTTATGTGGTTTATATTTTGAGAAAAGAATTTTAGAAATAGTATTACACCCCTCTATAGTCAACTATTTGTTTATGTTGCCCACAGCAATATTGCAACATGACTGTAACATGGAGCCTCCTCTCTCTACTCTCACCCTGCCCTCTTCATTACATCCCTCTATTAACAACTATGAATTTGTTTATGTTGCTCACACCCGAATTGCAACATCATTGTAACATGGCTAATCTTGTTAGGAGAGTGATTAAATGCACGATCATTGCTAAGTATGAAAGGTGCACATAAAAGACACAGCTCTATGCACTGGGACTAGACAGTTGGCGCAGGTTCTTAAAGTTTTGGAAGAAGAACAGTTTATCTAGAAGATGTTTTGGAAGAAGAGCAGTTATTTAGAAGCTTAAGGACGATTCACACAGAGCTTAAGGGCTAACGTGGACATTTAAAAGCAATTGAGATCACACTATACATGTTGCCTTGCGCGCTTAGCTAGGCATTCTTTTGATAGTTCGCGCGCTTGGAGCTTTGTGTGTGTAGATTTTGTAACTCGCCGATCCCTTGGTTTTATAAATTGAACATAAAACTAAAAAGTGAACTAAGTAATTGAATCATGTGAATTATGTTGCATTCCTGTGTGTTTGTGTGATGTTTGTATCAAAACAAATCATAGGAGTGTGTTTAGAATATAGCTAGATCAGCAAAGGACCTCGTTTTCACGATCAAAAGAATCTGCTTTGCTATGATGAACTAACATGTTACAACGCGTACAGTTGAGGGACAGTCTTGTGGAAATTGGACATTTTTTTAGTGCATCAGGTAGCGTACTTATACATGATCATGTGAGGAAGCCAAAGGTACATCACAGGTTTAACCTTCGTCTTAGTGTTTACAGGCTAGTGTGGCGCAACCTTGTTGCGACCCCGGCACCGGGCACCGCACTAATCCCGTGTCGTTGCAGTAAGGGGTTCGTTCCCAAGGGAATGATTTGTTCCGTTTTGCACGTTCGTGGCCTGATTCTCACCCCGTCGTTGGGAAGGGTTTCTATCCAAGACCCCAACGCGATCGCCTTCACTTGGTGAAGGATGGTACTTTCAAGCTCGAGTTCGGAGGCGGTCCTCAATCACATTGCTCTGTTGGCGTGGTTGCAGGAAGTCGTCCGTGACACGGCCTCCCTATGTCTTCTGCGCCGTGATGCGGCTTCTTTGTGACTCATGCAATGGCAACCCAAGCTCCTGGATTCTCCGTCAGTTTACGGTTCCCTACACTTCTCGAGAATGGGGTTACGAAAAGGCCAGCATGCCGATCGCCATGGCCCGCCCTATGCTAGCCCACGCTCAGCTCCCCAAACCCTTGCAGGGGCGGGCGGTTAATCTTGCACTGCGCATCATGCGGCGAGGTTCTTTCCGTCGGCCTCGGCGGACTCCTTTGAGTCGCATGGATATAAGCCTCTTATTACTCATCTTTAGTTTTTGGCATTTGGCCATGCTAATATTCCCCTCTCGGCCGACAAGCTTTTTGCTCGGCGCTCACAGGCGTATTTGTTGGCTTAGGCGGGGACCGTAAGGCTTATAAAATGGTTGACTTGGATACCCATGCTATAGTATATACTTTCAGCTTTTGATGAGGCTCGGTTAGCATGCACTTTAGTACATGTGCTCATGGATTGTGCTTTGGCTCCTTTAGGCGACTTTACTTCTCTACCGGGTGACCTTATGCAGGTTTTGTTTGACCCTCATTTCCATTTCTGGTCTGCACCTTGCTCCATTCACATTGCCCACCTCAAGTAGCTCCTATCCCTATTGTTCCTGCTCGAGAGGGGGAAGATGAACAGGCCATTGTTGATCCTTATGAAAACAAAGAAGACTTTGGTGTTAATAAATGCAGAGGGCATTCTCTCCACCTCCTCATCATCCTTGATCCGATACGGCGAAGATATCCTTCGCGTCATTGTCAACCGAGACACCTTTGGAATGAAATCCCCTTTGATTTAGAGTTCCATCAAGCTAGCTTCACCGCCCCGTTGCAGGTCATTTCAACGCCTTCAGTGTTGTCCCTTCATAGGGAGATCCTCTCACTCTGCAAGAGGCATATTTGCGACCTGATGCAGCTAAGTGGAAGTTCATTATTGATGATGAATATAATTCTCTTATCAAAAACTATACTTGGACTCTAGTTACCTTGCCTAAAGGCAGAACTACTGTCAAGTGCAAGTGGGTTCTCAAAACTAAATTCCATGAGGTTGAACCTCGTATTCGCTATAAAGCTAGACTAGTGGCTAAGGGTTATAATCAGAAAGAGGGAGTGGACTATCAAGGCGATAAGGTTTATTTACCTGTAGTCAAGGCTGCTTCCGTCAGAATGCTCCTGGCTTTATGTGCCGAGCTTAATCTGGAAATTTATCAGCTTGATGTTTGTGCTGCTTTCCTTTATGGTCATCTGCAAGAAGAGATCTATATGGATCAACTAGAAGACTATGAAGATGAGCTATACCCAAACAAGGTGTGTAAACTCATTCGTTCCATTTACGGACTAAAGCAAAGCCCGCGATTATGGTATGAGAGAATGGAATCTTACCTCAAGAAGAAAAAATTTATCCAAAGTGAATCAGACACCAATATCTATTTACTCCGCAAGGACAGCTCCCTTGTGCTGGTTGCACTATATGTAGATGACTTAGTGTGGAGTGATTTTCTAAACCAAGTGGTCACAAAGAGGCCACATTTACCCTCTTTATCGTTGTAGACTTGAGATTCGTACCCAAGGGAGTGATTTCGTGTCAAGACAACCAAAACATAGCCAATCCAACCAAACACGGACACACAAACATCTAGCGATTCTGACCGACTACTATCCTAACAACACTCGGACACTGGCTATCTTAGCCACGCACTGTTGCTACCTTAGCAACAGACGCCGGTTGCTATCTTAGCAACCACCTCTATTCTAGCGGAGGGTCCACCTTGGGATCGTCGGCTATTAAAGGTAGTTGGGATCCAAGTGGATAAGTGATCTCTCCCTCTCTCTCTCTCTTATTCATCCACAAAGTTAGATCCACCAATCGATTCTCCGCTCCTCTCCCTCACTCTTAGCATTTCTTGGACTTCCTCTCCCCCTACCTTCCAGCTCCCCAGACCTCCAGCTCTCACGGTCCTTGGGTGCCTCGCTCCCACACTCTCCAAGTTTCCCAGCTCTCTTCAACTTCTCACACCTCACCCATTCAATCTCACTTCTCTCGGCTCCTCTCCAGCCCTTACAAGGTTCTCATCCCACCTTCTCCTTCACCAACTCTCAAAATACTTCAGCTCCCCCAATCATTCCATCTCATCCACTCAGGATCTTCAACCTCCACTCACTCTCTTCTTTTCACAAACATCACTTACACTTCTCAGTCCTTCTTACCCCTCTCACTTCAACTCTCCATATCCGGCATTCTCCTCTCTCACTTTTCCTCTTTTCCAAACACCAAACCTCCGAAAACTCAAACACAAGGTGAGTACTAGACTAGGCGGGAATGAGGAAAGGAGGCGACCTCCCGGCTTCACCCCTTTCCTTGACCTTGGGAACTCCCTCCAAGGAGACCTCAAGGCTCCCTCCCTTGCTTTCCACCACCCTTGCGGATCGGCCACACGGATCTAGGCAACAGTAGTCTTCTTGGCTCCTCCTGTGACAAAGGGCAGTGTCTAGACTTTGACCTTTGGATCTGGTACTCCCAAACCCCGTGCTCGCCCCAAACACCAAGACTTTAGGCCAACATTGCTTACATTTCATCAAGAGGTG
Organism: Anthoceros angustus; assembly: GCA_010909165.1. Taxonomy (NCBI): domain Eukaryota; kingdom Viridiplantae; phylum Streptophyta; class Anthocerotopsida; order Anthocerotales; family Anthocerotaceae; genus Anthoceros; species Anthoceros angustus. The sequence continues at coordinate 587,285 of MU008172.1, forward strand.
CCTCTTATAGATACCCACAAAGCGGCTTGCCAAAAATACCAATCGGTCTTAGCCTACCAATCCTAGAGGCCTATCTATCAATTCATCCACTATGAGAGGATAAGATTTACGATCTATAACACATGGGCCTTTAGCTATTTGAGGCCACTTACCCCTATTACCTCTCCACAGGCCTCCTAGGCCGCCATGTTCTCCTCTTGCTCTCCTCCCTCTTGGCTGGTTGGGCAATCTCTCCCATAAAATCTCTACCTCCTCAGTGGACTCCTCTCTCTCTCTGTGCTCGCGCGCATGGTACTCCTCCTCGGTGAGCTCTTGAATCCACATGGGTCGGTGAGAGTTTCCTCCTTAGAATCCAACCCATAGGTAGGATCCGTGCCGTCAAGGCATGGATCAAGTACCTCCATGTCCCCCTGTGCCCACAACAACATAAACTTTCGGGACAATCTTCTCTCCGGCCAAGGAGAATCCGGGCACATGGTTATCTTGATAAGCATCCCTCAATCTAATGCACCATTGGGAAGTTAGACTTCTTAGGCGGTGCTTACCCGCTCCCCCAGCTGTCCTCCTCCGTCTTTGCCCCTTCCTTGTTGCTTGGTCTTGGAGCTGTTGCTCCCTTAGCAGTGCAGGTGTTGCTTCCTTAGCGGCGGTTGCTTGTAGCAACCTCCATGTTGCCAACTCGATGATTCTTCCATGGGAGGCTCGCATCTTCCACGGTGGCTCTCCTTGCAATCCAGCCCTCTTGGCCTCTTTCCAACCTTTCCTTGCCTCGTCCCTCTCCTTCTTGGCGCCTATCCAGGTTCGGCTGAACTTGCATCGAGATGACATTCGGCTCCCCTATGGTGCTGTGCGTCAGGTGAACCATGAGGGTTTCTGATCCTTGGTCTTCTGCAACTCTTCTCGGACCTTCCTTAATTCCGCTTCCATGCTACCTGGCGTCCCTCAAGACCTCCTTCTCACCTTCATTCCACAGCTCCTTGTGCTCTCCTGTTGCTTTCCCTGCTGTAAACCTAACAAAGAGGACGAGCTATGGTCCTCCATCTCACCTAGTGCGTGCCATGAGACCAACTCTTGCGGGTGATGTTAGGCCCCAAACCTTCGGGATGGGTTCCTTCCCTGTCGCGACTCTCCCTGCGACCACTTGGGGGTATACTTGAGGTCACCTTTGAGCAGTGGTGACTTTCGGGTCGGCTAGTGCCCAAGGTTGGGCCGATTCCTGTTGACTGTGGCTTCCAGCCCGGGCTCCTGGGCGCTGCTCGGCCTTTCCTTTATCCATTCTCGGTGAGTTCCGTCGTGCTCTTGTGGCTCTAGGAGTGGTTGGAGTCCCTGCTCTCGGCCCGACCTCTCTTGGTGTGTTAGTCTTAACTCCAGTTGCTTTGTTTGCCGCATGGTGATGCCTTAGCATTCCTTTCATGGACACTTGGACTTCTCATCTTCACTCCCGGTGCCACGGAGATGGCCTCTTCCTCGACTCCTCTTTGGGCTTCCTTCTTTCAAACACGGCCTCCGGGCATGGGCGAGACCATCTCTATCCCTCCGGAACTTGGCATGGTCAAAATGTGGATTAAGAAGGGAGATGAGGGTGGGTGATGGTAGGGTCAAGTGGTCCCTCTCCACGCATCTTTGTGTCATAGAACATCCTAGCCCAATCTATCTTGGACCCTCTCACCACCTCATAGAAAGACAAGAAATGGTCGAATGTGCTCTAGCTTAGTGAGCTGAGCAGGATCCACTGGCTAATCCGGCCACTCGGGTCTAATTTGTTGGTGACCCAGCCATTCTCCACCCTAGACAATGTGGGAGCAATGGCGCTTGTGCCTCCTGACTTTTGAGAGATGGCTGAAAGGATCAATGATTATTCCACCACATTCCTCTTGGGCTCTCATAGACAGCTGGAACAAGCGAATATTCCAGTGCGGGTTGGTTCTCGTGTTGCCTTCCCGGCCTTCTCCCTCACGCATTCCAAAACCAACGTGAGCTATTGTAGCACCACTTTTTGTCCATGAAGGACAAGTGATGCTTAGCCACCAAAGACCTTTCACTCTCCGATTGCCCCATGTTGGGCCATTGGGCGATGGTAATGGCCTCAATGGTGACCGGAGTGGTTCTTAGGGGCCATTCAGTGTCAGCTCCTGCCGACTTCCGAAATTTCCGCTTAGCTCGGCTTGTTTGGAGATCCCTAGGCACTGCTTGCTCGCTTCCAACTCACGATGGGGTGTCTGCTGATTCCTCCGCACTTGGGAATCCGGCCGTTTATTCGTTCCCTATCGACCACGACGGCTTGACCACCACCCATTGAAACCTCACTCCTTGTCATATGCCGCTGCCGCTCAAGCTTCGCCTTCCTCTCAAATATGAGGTGGGGGTATCCTGCAACCAGTTAGGCGGTGACCCACAGTGCGCCGTCTCGCCCTTAATCCCGCGCTCCCTTAGGGTCGTGCCACCCTCTTCCTGTGCTTCCTGCGCTCCCTTCACGCCCTTCATCCACCCGCTTTGCCTCGATTTCTTGCGGTGCAGCGCGAGCTTCGCCGGGGCTCGGCCCGATTATTCCACACTTTGTTGGGCGTTCTGCGCGCCACTTGCTCCCATTGCACCGCGCCCGCTTGAGCTTCTCCTCCACCGTTCGCGCCTCGCCTACTGTCGCCCCTCTCGGTCTCCGCATCGCCTCCCCGGACTGCCGCCATGATTTGGTCTCCTGCCTTCTGATGCGCGACTCCATTGTGCCGCCTTGTGTCCCGCTCGCTCCGTCTCGCTTCGGCTCAGGGCTTGGTGCCTCCTCTGATTCATGCAAATTCTTCCGCTGGACTTAATTGCTATAGGACACGTTACTTCGTTGTATTTTCCATTTCAATTGGTTTTTCGGAAAATAACTCCAACTTGTTGCTTGCATAGCAGGCTCCGTCGGTTCTTTGTCGCCGGTCCAAGCTAGCCTGACAGCCGCGGAACCCTCAGGTTACATCCGGGATCGGGACTAGACTCTCTTCCTCCTACTAGGCTCTAGTAGACTTTTCTTATTTCCTAACCTACTTCACATTCCAACTCCCTTAACAACACAAAACAAAAAACACTCCTTTTAGGGCAGTACCCATGTGGTCACCACATACTCCCCTTCCCTTCTCATTTGTTGGCGTCCCAACTTAATAATACTTCTTCGCCAACCATTGACCACAGTTGTGGCAATCCATCAAGTTTGTATGGATCCATTGTCGAACACTTACGGCACCTGAGGGACCCATCCATCTAAGATGCGACTTCGAGGAAGTGCATGTGTCATCATCACGCCAAGTCCCGGAACAACGTACTCTTGTTTTTGCACTTAGGTCATGCCATTCCTTCCTCTTCTCTTGGGCGTTACGGCTGCCAAGGCTTGTTCCTCTCCATGTGTTGAACAAAGCCTATGAGCCTCTCCAATGGCTCTCCTCCACCGTCATCCTCTTATGCTCTTGGACTCTCAACGTTGGCACTTCAAACTCAATGGGCATGGTGGTGATGCCCATAGGTGAGGTAGTAGGGAGTCATTGTGTGGTCACCTTCTCCTGTCCTATCGCCCCTGGCGAGTGAAGCTTTGGTCCCAATCGTGTGTAGTGATGGTTAACTTGTTAAGGATCTGCAAAGCAATCCATTAGCTTTCTCCGTGAGTCCATTCGCCTTGGGGTTGTAGGGGTGGTCTTCCTGGGCTGATGTTGAAATACTTCACCATGTGTGAGATCACCTCGTTGATGAAATGGGTACCCTAACCAACTCCGCACCGTACCTTGTGATGATATGCTCAAACAAGAACACAGCCACCACATTTCTGTGTCCACGGGCAAGGCTTGAGCTTCCACCATGGTCTGATGGTCCGTTGCTACGAGAATATATTGGTTGGCTCCCCTTGGTCTTGGGTTGAATCGGTCCCAAGTCAATCCCCACTTCAAAGGCGCCAAGGCTAGGATAGGGACCAATGGCCCTTTGTGGTCTGGTTGGCTTCCCAACCCTTTGACATGCATCCTGGCGCTTGATGAACTCCCTAGCATCTATGTGCAAGGTTGGCCACCAATACCACGCCTCCAGATCTTCTTACAGTCACGTTGGTAGCGTGGACCTCCTCCTCATGCAAGGAGAACCCGGTCCCCATCCTTGACCCACAACCTCTCAACTCCATCGGCCTACTCCGCTTGTCCCGCTTAACAGCAGTGCGGAGAGAACCTCTATTCTTGTTGTGTGGTCTGTTGTCCGTTGCTAAAAGCGAAAGACCTCCTCATAGGGCTGCAAACTTCTCCCTCCCTTCTCATTTGGTCTGTACCTCCGTTTCCATCAACTTGGCATTGGGCCTAGCACTCTCCTCATCCTCCTCCGGCAAAGCTTCATCCGGAAAATGATCTTCTTGATCATGCTCCACCTTCTCCGTCTTCAAGCGGGACAAGTAGTCGGCATTCACATGCTTCTCCCCTCACGTGTCTCCGTGAATGTGAACTCTTGTGAGATCCAACGAGCGGCCGATAGATCCGCCTTGTTGACAAGATGCTTGAGAGCAAAATGGTCAACATGGAACACAAACTCATAGGAGAGGAGATAATGAAACTTTCTTCGAATACACCATCCCAAGGGCTTCCCTTTCGATTGTTGTGTACTTGCGCTCCATCGGTGAGTTGCCGTCCGTAGTAGATTGGGTAGTCCCTCTTCTTGTCATCCGGCTCAAGGCTACCAATGGCGGAAACATCCGTAAACATGGAACTTCTTGCTCCAATCCGGTCCCTTGAGGGTTGTTACCAACGTGGTCCTCAAATCTTGAAATCTGCCTCCCTCTTGTCGGTCCACTCTTGGTCCTTCCTCAACAAGCTGGTCGGAGCCCTCCTAGCAAAGTTAGGCACAAAACGTGAGTAGCCCACCATGCCAAGGAACCCCGGAGTTCCTTGAGAGTTGTTGGAGCTTCGGGCAACAATCATCTTCACCTTATGCGGATCAACTTGATGCCGTCTTTGAAATTACCTAACAAAATCCCTCCATGCCAAAGTAGCATTTCTCGGGATGTAGGCAAAGTTGAGTTTCACGACACCTGCCAAGCACCGCCAAGTGATCCGGTGCTCCTCCACACTCCCAAACACACAAAAATCATCTAGGAATACCTCCATGAACTTGTGGAGATACTCCTTGAAGATCTCAACCATGCTCGCATGAAGGAACCGCGCTCGTCAATCCGAGCACTCCTCTTGTGCGAAGGTCCCCAATCCGTTGTGAAAGGCTTGAGGCGGTCACTCTCCCTCAAGTGCGGTGATTGTACCCAGTGCGTCAAGAGCAGTACACACATCTTCCGACCACCAAGTCCGGGATGTTGTCGATGAATGGCGAGGAAATGGTCCTTCTTGGTTGCTTTGTTGAGCTTCCTCGTCTTGGCATACTCGAATCTTTCCAGTGCTTCTTGAACCACAGATCGAGCCACCCACTCCGTGTTGTGATTGGATAGATGGCGCCTTCAAGTACAATTCAAGCTCCTTCACCTTGATGAGTACTTTGGGTTCGGCTTGTATTGGGAATTCGCGAGTCGCTCACGGCTCCAAATCGATCCTATGCTCCCCACTTCTTGGGAATCCCTTCATATCTGTCACCTCGGCAAACACGTCGATGAACTCGGAGGCTGTTTCATTCCTTCTTCCAACGCTGGTTCCAGGTCATTGCAAACTTCAGCACCTTCGGGGCCTCCACATCCTTAATCTCGTCCTTGTACCCATTCTCGCTCCACGGTCTGAACTCTCACCAAACCCTTCCTCCGGTTCACGAGGTCCTCTTCCCTCATCCCCACTCCCTAAATAGGTCCTCGAGGTGAATCGAATGATCCTGGCTCACCCTCTTCACTGTTCTTGTTGTCCTCGATCCCTTCCTTAGCTCGTCGAGAATCATTTGTTGCTTCCTTAGCCGTCGGTGCTTCCTTAACCTCGTTAGCAGCGGTTCTGCTCTCCTCATGCGGTCCTCCATGAACCAAAGCGTCCACCAAATTGAGGAGTAAGGGATATCCCTCCTATACTCTTCCTCCTCATCGACCATGCGATATGTGCAAAAGGAAATTTGTCCAGTTCCCCCTTCTTCCTCCAGTCGGATGTTTCTCCTGATGTGTATCCTTCCGTTCTTTGTAGGAGTCTCCCCACATGGTATCCTGCTCCAACTCAAACAAATTCGGCCTCCTTCGTCTTGGGGTCCCAATCCATTGGCTTAAAAGCCACTTCCTTCCTCCCCAAGTCATCTTGCATCTTGAGCCATCTGAGTCCTTCCCAATAGGATGTCGTGTACCTGGCGCCTTGTCTTTGGATAACCACATAGTCCATGAGATAGGGAATGGTCCCTATGATGGTGGTTACTCCTTGATTCTCCCACAGTGCATTTTTGACATGTCGGCCAATCTCGGCCTGTTGTGGTATGCTCAATGTCAACCCAAGCTTCCCTTTGCTTCCGTCATGATGTTCACCCGGATCCGGTATCCGGGAACCGCTTGATGACGGCGATCTCACTTGCGGCTCCGGCCTTGGTCTATCATGGACACTAGGTTGTTGTAGAAGCACCCTTGGTCGGCTTGGGCAATCGCCTCTTCCTCTTGGGTTGCGCCTCTTGCAAGGCCCTCAACTTGTTGCCGGGTTGTCCTTCAATAGTTGACCAAAGCGTGATAGCAAACGATCCATGATGGCGGCAAGGTTAAATGGTCCTCGATCGGTCCCTCCTTCTTCCCAGGCGGTTGGTTGCCTTAGCAACCGCGTCGGTGTTGCTTAACGCGGCCGCCTTAGCAAGCGGTTGCTAACCGAGGACTTCTGCGGTCTCAGGATCACGCTCGGATTTTGTCTTGGTCAATTCCTCCTCTATCATCTCCATGACTTCCGGCGTCCGGTGGAAACTCGGGTTTCCTCTCCCTTTTCTTTGGAACTTCTTTTTCTCATGGCCCCAGGCGATTCACTCCTTGATTCTTCCTTCTCGGGTTCTCCTTCTCAAGTGTCTCCTCTAGATCCGTTCCCTCCAGCTTGGAGTGCTCTCTTGACTTTTGTGATTGCACCTCCGTCTCTTTCTTCTTCCATGACTTCCTCCTAGCTTTTTCATTCCTAGTGCGCCATGGCTGCGCCTCTAGTAGTCTCCTCCACCCCCAGTCCATCTAGCTCCCGCAACACCATGGCTTCGCATCCTCCCATGAGGGCATCCTCCACGTGCATGCTGCCACGGCTCCTTGGGATGCTTGCGAACTCCACAGGTGGTTGAGCAATTGAGCATCTTCCTCGGTTTGGGCAAGTGACACTCCCGCTACATGACCACATTGTTTGCGGTCTTGGCACATTCGTAGTCACCATTGGCTCTTGTTGCGATGAACAGCTATTTGCATAATGACCAAAGCCCCTGATTTGTAGCAGAACACCGTTGCTTGGTTGTAACCACAGGCACTTGGTTTATTCGAATGCCGCCCCATGGAATTTCGCGGCGATGGATGGGCGGTCTTGAATCTTATTGTCCTGAACCTCACGGATCGGTATCCTCCAGCGATCCTCTTCCTCCTCCTCGTGGCGAGCATGTGCACCTTGGCCACACAGGGACTTAGTGTGGCTGTGGCCACAAGTGGAACAAAGCAGGTTAGCGCCTTTGGATGCGCCTCCTCTTCTCATGCTCCTTCACGGCGTTGAGGTGAAACTTCTCGAATTTGCTCATCATTTCCTCCATCTTCATTTCTTCTTTGTTGCACCTTCTTGACTTGACCTCCCTCTTGACTTGTTCCACTTCCTTCTTAGCACTAGCGACCTCTTGTTTAGCCAGCTCCCTTGATCCTCGAGCCTGGTTTCTTCTTAAGCGCCAACCTTCTTCTTCTTCCTGCGTCTCTTGAGGATTCTTCCTCCGTCATCCTCAGGAAGAGTCCTCCCGAGTCTGAGTCTTGAGAGGAGTCACTCTCCTCTGAAGTTTCCTCCCCTCGGCGAAGATCCCTTGTCCTTCTTCCCTCGCTTGGACTTCTTCTTCTTGCTCTTTTCCTTCTTGTGCTTCTTCTTGTCCAAGGAGTTGGATTCTTCGTAGTTGAGTGCCGCCTTGATGGCCTTGTCTCGTCTTTCTCCGCTTGCCTCACATGTCGGCCCATCTCGGGATCTAACCCCTTAGCAAACCACCGAATGGCACAGAATCGAGTGAGGACCACTACGATCACGCAAGTTAAAACCTCTCAACATAAGCTTGCAAGGTCTCCTTCCTTCTTCTCCTCAAAAACTCCAACTTTGACAACACGTAGCCTTACATCTATTCCCTGAACCTCTCACAAAAGGCTTTCTTGATTCGTTGAAGGTTCTTTGGGGTCTTGATGCCTTGAGGTACTCCCTCTTGTACCACTTGGCTGGCCCTCCGAAGAACTCCGTAGAAGATGAATCTGCTGGATCCCAGTTCACGATTTGCAATGGTTAGTTGCTCAAAGCGTTCAACAAACTCGTCGGATCTTCATACCTTCTTCTCTCCATACGGTGGGTATGGTGCTTAGTTATTGCAAAAGGCTAAGTCGCCATGACGGTCGTCACTATCCCGACAAGCGGTTGGTCTAGCAGGATCTCTGTAGCATACTGTCAAAAGTTCTTTGAGTTCACCTGCACAAGTTCAGGAGGTCGGAAAAGGATGGCTGTCGTCCTAGCGTTGTTGCTTCTTGGCTCCTCCCGGTCGTTACTTTCTGCTCTCCTCGGCTCTCGATGCGCCCTTGCCCCCGCTCCACGGCAGCGTTGTCTTCTTCTTTGAGTCTTCTCTTCACGGGTGAACTTTCGGACTCAATGGGTAGCATCCATGTATCACACTCAAGACTCCCAATACACTACTAGACAAGGTTAGTCTACTCTAAGGTCTTGACAACAATGACACTCCCGAAGCGCCAAAATGTGGAGTGATTTTCTAAACCAAGTGGTCACAAAGAGGCCACATTTACCCTCTTTATCGTTGTAGACTTGAGATTCGTACCCAAGGGAGTGATTTCGTGTCAAGACAACCAAAACATAGCCAATCCAACCAAAACACGGACACACCAAACATCTAGCGATTCTGAGACGAACTACCTAACACTCGGACACTGGCTATCTTAGCCACGCGACTATTGCTACCTTAGCAGAGACCGGTTGCTAATCTTAGCAACCACCCTCTACTAGCGGAGGGTCCACCTTGGGATCAGTCGGCTATTAATAGAAGGTGGGTCCCAGTCGGGATCCAAGTGGATAAGGATCTCTCCCCTCTCTCTCTCTCTTATTCATCCACAAAGTTAGATCCACCAATCGGGATTCTGCTCCTAACCCCCCTCTCCCTCACTCTTGCGGTTCTTGACTTCCTTTCTCCCTTTCAGCTCACCTTCCAGGCTCACAGACCTCTGACTCTCACGGTCCTTGGGTGCCTCTCAGCTCCCACACTCTCCAAGTTTCCCAGCTCTCTTCAACTCTCCTTGTTCTCACACCTCACCCATTCAATCTCCACTTTCTCGGCTCCTCTCCAGTCCTTACAAGGTTCTCATCCAGACCTTACTTCACCAACTCTCAAAATACTCAGCTCCCCAATCATTCCGTCTCATCCACTCCCGGATCTTCAACCTCCACTCACGCTCTCTTCTTGACACAACATCACTTAGACTTCTCAGTCCTTCTTACTCCTCTCAAACTCAGCAACTCTCCATGTCCGGCATTCTCCACTTCTCTCACAGTTCACTTTTCCTCTCATTTTCCAAACACCAAACCTCAACACACGAAAACTCAAACACAAGGTGAGTACTAGACAAATGAGAGGAATGAGGAAAGTCTGACCTCCCGGCTTCACAACCCCTTCCTCTTGACCTTGGACTCCTCCAAGGAGACCTCAAGGCTCCCTCCCTTGCTTTCCACCACCCTTGCGGATCGGCCACACGGATCTGGGCAACAGTAGTCTTCTTGGCTCTCACGGAGAGGGCTAGACTTACGACCTTTGGATCCAAACCCCGTGCTCATTAAACACCAAGACTTTAGGCCAACATTGCTTACATTTCATCAAGAGGTGCCTCTTATACCCAAGATCATTACAAAAGCGCTTGCTTGCCAAAAATACCAATCGGTCTTAGCCTACCAATCCTAGAGGCCTATCTCAATTCTATCCACTATGAGAGGATAAGATTTATCTATAACACATGGGCCTTTAGCTATTTGCCACTTACCCTATTACCTCTCCACAGGCCTCCTAGGCCCCATGTCTCCTCTTCTCTCCTCCCTCTTGGCTGGTTGGGCAATCTCTCCCATAAAATCTCTACCTCCTCAGTGGACTCTCTCTCTCTCTTGTGCTCGCATGTGCAGTACTCCTCCTCGGTGAGCTCTTGAATCTGGATGGGTCGGTGAGAGTTTCCTCCTTAAGAATCCAACCCATAGGTAGGATCCGGTGCCCAAGGCATGGATCAAGTACCTCCATGTCCCCCATGCCCACAACAACATAAACTTTCGAGACAATCTTCTCTCCAGCCAAGGAGAATCCGGGCACATGGTTATCTTGATAAGCATCCCTCAATCTAATGCACCATTGGGAAGTTAGACTTCTTAGGCGGTGCTTACCCGCTCCCACAGCTTTGTCCTCCTCACGGTCTTTGCCCCTTCTTCCTTGTTGTAGCTGGTCTTGGAGCCCGCTCCCTTAGCAGCGGTGGGTGTGCTTTAGCCGGCCCGGCGGTTGCTTAGCAACCTCCTCTGCTGCCAACTCGACGATTCTTCCATGGGAGGCTCCGCATCTTCCACGGTGGCTCTCCTTGCAATCCAGCCCTCTTGGCCTCTTTCCAACCTTTCCTTGCCTCGTCCCTCTCCTTCTTGTGGCGCCCAGTGAGCATCCGGTTTCGGCTGAACTTGCGCATCGAGATGACATTGCAGCTCCCTATGGTGCTTTGTCGTCAGGAGGCTGAACCATGAGGGTTTCGATCCTTGGTCTTGCAACTCTTCTCGGACCTTCCTTAATTCCTTCCATGCTACCTAGGCGTCCCTCAAGACCTCCTTCTCCCTTCATTCCACAGCTCCTTGTTGCTCTCCCTTGCTGCGCTGTAAACCTAACAAGAGAGGACGAGCTATGGTCCTCCATCTCACCTAGTGCGTGCCATAGCTGAGACCACTCTTGCGGTGATGTTAGGCCCCAAACCCTTGGGGATGGGTTCCCTCCTTCCTATCTGGCCCGGCTCTCCCCTGCGACCACTTGGGGTATACTTGAGGTCACCTTTGAGCAGTGAGTGACTTTCTCGGGTTCGGCCGTGCCCAAGGTTGGGCGATTCCTCCTGACTGTGGCTTCCCGCGGGCTCTGGAGCTGGTCTGCCTGGCCTTTCCTTTATCCTGCTTGTCGGTGAGTTCCGTCGTGCTCTTGTGGCTCTAGGAGTGGTTGGAGTCCCTGTTGCTCGGCCCGACCTCTCTTGGTGCTGTTGGGGTCTTAGCAACTCCAGTTGCTTTGTACCATGGTGATGCCTTAGCGCCACATTCCTCTTCATGGACACGGACTTCTCATCTTCACTCCCGGTGCCCGGAGATGGCCTCTTCCTCGACTCCTCTTTGGGCTTCCTTCTTTCAAACACCGGCCTCCGGGCATGGAGTGAGACCATCTCTATCCCTCCGGCAACTTGGCATGGTCAAAATGTGGATTAAGAAGGAGATAGAGGAGGGCTGGGTGATGGTAGGGTCAAGTGGTCCCTCTCCACATCTTGTGTCATAGAACATCCTAGCCCAATCTATCTTGGACCCTCTCACCACCTCATAGAAAGACAAGAAATGGTCGAATGTGCTCTAGCTTCTTAGTGAGCTGAGAGCACAGGATCCACTGGCTAATCCGGCCATTTCGGGGTCTAACTTGTTGGTGACCCGCCATTCTCCACCCTAGACAATGTGGGAGCAATGGCGACAGCCTCCTGACTTTTGGGAGATGGCTTCAAAGGATCAATGATTATTCCACCACATTCCTCTTGAGCCTCTCATAGGCACTGGAACAATGAATATTCCAGTGCGGGGTTGGTTCTCGTGTTGCCTTCCCCTGTGGCCTTCTCCCTCATGTGCCCCGCACATTCCAAAACCAATTACAGGCTCTTGTAGCACCACTTTTTGTCCATGAAGGACAAGTGATGCTTAGCCACCAAGACCGCCTTTCACTCTCCGATTGCCCCATGTTGGGCCATTGAGCGATGGTAATGGCCTCAATAGCCGGAGTGGTCTTCTTAGGGCCATTCGGGTATCGGTCTCCTCGGGCGACTTCCCACAAATTTCCGCTTAGCTCTTGTTTGTGAGAATTCCCTGTGGAAACACTTCTTTTCGGCTTCCAACTCCACGATGGCAAGGGTGTCACCCGATTCACTCCGGCACTTGGGAAGCGTCACGGACCACAATTTATTCGTTCATTATCTTCGGCCGTTTTACGTGTCCGGCTTGACCGGCACCCTACGATTGAAACCATCTGATCCTTTGGTATCTATATGCTGCCGCTCAAGCCGATCCGCCTTTCCTCCTCAAATATGAGGTCCGGGGTGTATCCTGCAACCGATTGAGCGGTGACCCCCACAGTGCGCTTCGTCTCGCCTCCGCAGCTCCCTTAGTGCGTGCCACCCTCTTTCTGGGCAATTCCTGCGGCTCCCTTACTTCATTCAATCCACCCGCTCACCTCGATTTCTTGCGTACCGGTATCGCGCCAGCCGCCCGGCTTCCAGGCTGCCGGCCCGATTATTCCACATTGTTGGGCGAAATTCACGGCGCCCCAACCTACTTGCCGATTCGCCATGCAGCGTCTTGAACTTCCCGCCAATCCGTTCGCGACCTCCGGCTCCCCTATCTATACAGGGCGTATCGACTCGGCTCGACCTTCTACCCGCTTCCAATATGCGCATTCCCGGACGCCTCCGATTGGCCTTCTCTGCTGCGCTCGTGGATGCCTTGACTCTGTGCCGCCCTTGTGTCCTTCTCGCTCATCTCCGTCCACTTCGCTCGAGCTTGAGGCGCGCCTCGACTGCACAGGTTCACAATTATTCCTCCTCCCGCCGCTGGACTTAATTGCTACTAGGACTTCCCCGCCGTTACTTCACATTCGAATATTTTCCAATGATTTCGCTCAATTGGATTTCCGTTTATCGGAAAATAACTCCGACTTGGTTGCTTCCATAGCAACAGGCTCCCAAGTCGGTTGCTGTCATAGCAACATGTCCTGTTAGCAACGGTCCTAGCATCCGCGTTAACAACCGGTCGAGCAGCCAACCCTCCGAGATTCTGTCCAGGGTCAGGACTTAGACTCTCTTCCTCCTACTAGGCTCTAGTAGACTTTTCTTATTTCCTAACCTACTTCACATTCCAAGTCCACACGATTCTCACAACTTAAACACAAAACAAAAAAAACACTCCTTTTTGAGGGGGTCTGAGTACCCATGTGGTCACCACACTTAGTTATTCCTGGCAACAATATTGAACTAGTTAACAAGATTAAAGCTGACCTTAGCAAAGAATTTGATATGAAGGATCTTGGCAAAGTTAAATATATTCTTGGAATGCATGTACATAGAGATACCACTGGTGCTATCTATCTCCATCAAGGAAGATATGTAGCTGGTATGTTAAAACGCTTCAATTTGGAGAATGCACATGTGGCAGCCACACCTGGTGCCGTAGGTGTTAAGCTTTCATCTGCTACCTGTCCACAATCTGAACAGGAAAAGAAAGAGATCATTGGAAAATATTCCTTATCGTATGGGAGTTTGTACTCTCATGTTCTTGAGTAATCAAACCAAACCAGATATCTCAAATACTGTAAATGTTATTTTCGGTTCTCGGAGAATCGGAAGGCTCGCTGGGTTGCTCTCAAGCGCATCATGTGGTACCTCAAGGGACTCGAGATCATGGCGTGCTGAAGCCTAAGCGGAAGAAGCATCATCTTGACATGCTTTGTCGAGCCAGTTGAAGCTTGAGCGACAACACGGCAATATCTCGTATTGTTTCTTCTTGGCTCACTTTGTTAATTGGTCTTGTGAAAAGCAAGCAATATCACTTTCATCAACAAAATCGGAGTACAAATCACTCACAGAAGCCACGAATGAGGCTCAATGGGAAAGAAAGCTATGAGAAGATTTGGATATGAAGCGGGGAAGAATAGCGATTGCTTAATTGACAATATGTATACATTGCTCTTAGCTAATCACATCTTTCATGCAGCAGAAGCATATTGAGATTCAACACCATTATATTCGTGCATGGTATCAAAGCCCTCTATACATATGATCCTTAGCGCTGTGGGCTTAGACTAATTAATAGATGCATGCTGCTAGCATAGTTGCTGCTGAGAGAGGAATTGTTAAGGTACAGTATGTACCCATACACGACAATACAGCAGATATACTGTCAAAATCCTTGCCGAAGTTCAAACATTGCTTCCAACATCATAATTTTTGAAGGGGGTGAATAATCTCGAAGGGGGTTTTCCATAAATAATCTCTGAAGGGGGTTTTTTATGGGCCCTAAAATAGCGTTTTTAAGGCATTCTAGAAAACATCTCCGAAAAAAAGGGTGTCACCCACTAAAGTTCCTACTTTCCATCGAGCAATGTTTCTGTCGAATGATGGTTGCAAACTCGAACCTATGGGATTAATACAAAGTAGGAACGGTAAGGAAGGCCGTTCTGCCGAGCGATATAAATTCGATTTGGGAAAATGTGGTTTGTTATGACACAACAAAAGCCACGCAGACGAGGTATTTCCAAAACACACGGAATACTTACAACATTCACTGGGACCGGGACAAAGATTTCGGTTTCACTCATCACGAGTTCAATCCATCATCACTTGGTCCGACTTCTCCATTGTCATCACTATCTTGACACTTTGACTTCAGGTTGTGTAGCGCACTCATGAGCTTATCCTTATCGCTTTTTGTCCGCATACACATGTTTAGTGCGTTCAACACAAACCCATAATCTGATGGTATTTCATTCACAAACCTCCAGTATGTTTTTAGGTAATGGACCTTATTCCCTTTTTCCTCGGCATTGGACCGGATGGGTTGGCACTCGATGGACTATGTATTCCACATATCTCCTTCATACGCATCTATGTGCTCGGTCCGATACGAGTGGATAAGAAAGTGAGGTCGTGGTGCATCTAGCTTCGTCAATGACCTCCCCAATCCGAATGGCTTTGTTATGCGTGTCCAGTGCGGCGCGCGGCATCCCTTCCGGATTTCCATTATGTCCCCATTCATCGCGCCATTCCACTGCCTTCCGCATTTTGATATGCCCCAAGTACATATCACGCGTGGGAGGTCCCTCAATAATGCCTCATCTAGCAAAGCTTCATCCGCCAGTGGTCTGTATGATCCGCACGCGTGAAAACCACTTCCAAGACTGTAGCACTAGCCCAATGTTATTCTCCACAATGATAGCAATCTCCTTCGGTCCACCCAAAAGGCTTCCCACCACTTGTACTCTTCAGCATCACCTATGGACGCAAATCTTTTAACCCTTCACCACAAATGGGCCACACCTTCCATCGGTGATAGGATACTGCCGTTCCTTCTTGTCCCCCTAGCTTCACCCGCCTTGTAGGATGGTCGAGAGGCGGCCGTCCGGCGCCCAATGCCTGCGTCGGTCTTGCTGAAACAAGGAAAGCGGCCGGCCGGCCCGTGTATATCCTCGACATGCCACCTCATGGGCCGTGGCCTCTCCCCAACATGCCACCTCATGGCGCGGGAGCGCCTCTCCTGCTGTGGTGGCCGGCGTGTGGCGAGCCCCTCCCAGGAAACCGCCCATGGGCGCGGTGGCCCCTCCCCTCCCCAACCACCGCGCCGCCGCCGTCCCGTACGCGCCTCCCCTGTACTTCCCACACGCCGTGGCGCCCCCTCGCCATGGGCTCCTCATAGGCTGTCTTTAAGAAAATGAATATTTAGCGGCTCAAGAGTCTTGCAACTTGGGACCGTTGGTCAAGTGCTTGGGAAAAAGGTGTAGGAATGAATAGGTTCCGTGTTTGAAACCCATAATTTCTTAATAACTCAACTTTGTTGATTTTAAGGATGCTTGCATGGGCGCATGGGCAACTAACTTTGTTCATTTTAAGGATGCTGGCATTGCCTTAAAGCCCAAGTGGTTGCATTGAGTGCCAGAAGGTTGAACACCACGACTGGCAACCTTTTGGATGAGGTCGTGAACCCTAGATGTTGTGTGGCGATCCACCTTTGTCGGACGGCCCAAGAATGATACTATTGATGAGCGAGCAAGCAATGGAGGAGAAACACTTTGGGCGGAGGATATGGACCGCCTCCGGAATATGGCGTGGTACTTGACTCGGTTCAGTATGAGGCATGGATGAGTCACCAGGCCGCACTCTTGAATGACTATTGTTGATGTAGATGACCACCTCCTCCTGTAGTAGTTGTTTGTTGCAATGTTCTCACAACCATTGAAATGAGACTCCCGCTAGTGTGAGTTGTTTTCATTGTGTTCCACCACTTGAAGTAAAAGTTTTCGTTGTAATAAACATATGAAAATGGCAGCCCTCTATGCATTCTACAAAGCGGGCAGGGGCCACACTCATGCTCCAATTCTCGGGTGTAGACGTGAAAGTGCGTCTTTTATCAAAGGTATGACCTCATAAAGGGTGTGCGCATTATCAAAGTAGGGTAGATATGCTGTTGCAGGAAGGGTGTACATCGTGACAAGGAGGTGTTGTCTCGACCGAAGGGGGTTACTATATTCTCCCCCCTTCAAAAATTATCATGTTTTCCACAGAGAAGGGCTTGGATTGGTTGGTATGCTTGACTTTACAATTTGGACCGGTCACATTTGGTGAGGTGCATCTTATATTAGAACGTTCAGTTACTTGAAGTTGTGACTATTGAACCGCTTGCTTCAATCTTAGTTAATGGGGTGACGATCGGTGAGTTGAGTTTAGTTGAAGGTAGTGGTACTTATACAATACTCCGAGGCGAGTGATTATTAGTTCTTTGTTTTAGATACTAGCGAGAAGAAGAGTTGAAATGGAATACGTTGGTTATGGTTAGCTTAGCTAACTAAGGCGTGGTCATACCCTTTGGTATCTTGTCTTGAAGAGGTACAACTCTTCAGACACAGGCTATAAAAGCCCATCTCTTGTAATCAATTGTATCAATTAGTAAAGCACTAAACTTTGATCAAATGCTTCCGCAAAGCACCTCAAACTAAAAAACATCAGCTTGAGAGGCCTGAAGAAGAACCTTCTTGTACCTATCAAACTCCTCCATAGGACACCAAGAGTTGTGTCTTTCAAAGTAAGCCAACCAAGACAAGCTCTCTGTCCTGCTCCTAGGCCTCTGTAAGGTTTGAGGATCAAAGGCAAGAAGGAAGCATGTTATTGGGGGATACTCTAGAGAGACCTCAAGAGAGTTATTTTTTTATACTCAGCACTATTCGAATCTAAAGGTTAAGCACACCCACCACTTCAACTACACACACACCCCTTCCTCTACAAAACGGTAACTCTAAGAAGATATCCTCAGTCAGATGCCTTCGGGAGCACATTATTGGCCTCGACACCTGTACATGACCTACGCAATACCTACGACACACATGCCAAGTACGTCAGGAAAGCATGTGAACGACTTTGGTCTAGCAGCATTAACGCAGAAATAGCACTTTACACTACATACACACAAAGCTTTCAAAAATAGAATTTCTTGAGATGTGAGCTGCTCATAGTTTCTGCCCTTTCCAGCAGCGGTGGTACCAAGATAATGTGACTCTAGAATCATGTACCTCTTTTACCAGAATGGACCTTTCGGTGGGTTTGAGTTATTTGCAACTTCTCTTTAAGATACCTCCTCATGTTCGACCTCAATACCCAGTCTCCTTCTTCAAAGTCGAATCCCTTCCTTCCACCATCATAAGCCTCCTTCTGCATCATCTTCTCTTCATTCATCTTGACAAATGAAATCCTCCTTACTTCGTCCAATTCATAGAGTTGAATCAAGCGGTCCTCATCATCTAGCACTGCAGCTTCAAGTATGGCAAAACCTTTGGTCGCAGCCACTACCTGTGAAGGTAGTGGCTGCACTCTTGCAACAACTCCTTATACCAAATCAAAGGTGGGACATTCAGGGCAGCTTTTACTCTTGTTCTGACTGCCCACAACGTTCCATAAAGATATTGATCCCACCTCCTTTGACTCACATAACTTGGCTAAGACCTTGATGACAACCTTATTGGAACTCTAAGCATGTCCATTAGCTATAAGGTGGTAAGGGGTAGCAAATTTATGCTTGGAACCAGGCTATAAAAGCCCATCTCTTGTAATCAATTGTATCAATTAGTAAAGCACTAAACTTTGATCAAATGCTTCCGCAAAGCACCTCAAACTAAAAAACATCAGCTTGAGAGGCCCGAAGAAGAACCTTCTTGTACTATCAAACTCCTCCATAGGACACCAAGAGTTGTGTCTTTCAAAGTAAGCCAACAGACAAGCTCTACTGTCACACTCCTGCCTGTGGTTTGAGGATCAAAGGCGAAGGAAGCATGTTATTGGGGATACTCTAGAGACCTCAAGAGAGTTATTTTTTATACTGCACTGTGAATCTAAAGGTTAAGCACACCCACCACTTCAACTACACACACACCTTCCTCTACAAAGCGGTAACTCTAGAAGATATCCTCGGTCGGATGCCTTGGGAGCACATTATTAGCCTCGACACATGCATGACCTCGCAATACCTCGACACATGCCAATCGTCGGGAAAGCATGTGAGCGACTTTGGTCTAGCGGCGTGCTTGAAATAGCACTTTACACTACATACACACAAAGCTTTCAAAAATAGAATTTCTTGAGATGTGAGCTGCTCATAGTTTCTGCCCTTTCCAGCAGCGGTGGTACCAAGATAGTAACAGCTCTAGAATCATGTACCTCTTTTACCAAGAATGGACCTTTCCAGTGGGGTTTGAGTTTATTTGCAACTTCTCTTTTAAGATACCTCCTCATGTTCAGCCTCAATACCCAGTCTCCTTCTTCAAAGTCGAATCCCTTCCTTCCACCATCATAAGCCTCCTTCTGCATCATCTTCTCTTCATTCATCTTGACAAATGAAATCCTCCTTACTTCGTCCAATTCATAGAGTTGAATCAAGCGGTCCTCATCATCTAGCACTGCAGCTTCAAGTATGGAAAAACCTTTGGTGCGGCCACTGAAGGTAGGCACTCTTACAACTCCTTATACCAAATCAAAGTGGGACATTGGGGCAGCTTTTACTCTTGTTACGATTGCCCTGGCGTTCCATGAAGATATTGATCCCTCCTTTGACTCACATAACTTGGCTAAGACCTTGATGACAACCTTATTGGAACTCTAAGCATGTCCATTAGCTATAAGGTGGTAAGGGGTAGCAAATTTATGCTTGGAACCAAATAGCTTTGCTAAACTTTCTATGACAGTAGTGACGAACTCTTACCCTTGGTCACTCACTATCTCTAGGGGACAGCCAAATCTGGTTAGCACATGGTGGTAAAGAAAGTAGCTATGTGCTCACCAGACAAGGTAGGTAAGGCTTCTGCTTCTACTTCTACCCATTTAGTAGCATAATCAGTAGCGGTGATGATGTAGCTATTTCCGTGGTGGGTTGGAGGGTTAATAGGACCTATGCAGTCAAGTCCCCACTTACAAAAGGGTCCAGTAGGAAAAATAGGATGTAGTGACCCACCACTAAGACTGATCTTGGCAAACCTTTGATATTTTTCACACTGCTTACAGTAACTACGGATATCTCCCATCATATTAGTAATACCCGGTGAGGATCTTCTTTCCGATGTACGCATCAAAATATCCACCACAAACGCTGTCATGTGCCTCAAATAGTATATGGAATACATATTACGCAGTCAGTACTGTCCGGACCAATCCGGAAACGTTTTCCTTCTACCACAGTGTATGCCTTTGCCCATTGCCTAGTCTGCTTTTGCCTTTTTGTGCCTAGTCTCTGCTTTTGCCTTTTGTCAAAAATTTTGGTGACTTCCATTCTCAAAAATTCTCTTACTGCATGTCTGATCCCTAGTGTCCTCAATCTTCACTGTGAATATCTGCATCCGCATGGCGTCGTATTTCAACATCTGCCTATATGAAGCTGAAACGACAAGCTTATGAGCTTTCCTGTTGTTCGCGGTGTTATTGGTGACCATGAAGCGGACAAGTGATTCGGCATCCTAAGCGTTCCTACACATCCCTCTTGATCCCCTCATCAACCTATCAACTTCTTCTTTCATAGTTTCAATATGACCGCATACGAGAACCCATGCTGCCCCACATGTGGCATAGTGCTTCAAAGAGTCCTGATAGTACCGCCTGCGCTGTTGCTTCACTTTTAGTTTCAACCATCATTGTCTTGCTGATGGAGCACAGCTGGTCCCCATTGGGCATCTTGACAATCACTCCGAGACCTGCGACCACACCCACCATTCTATCTACAACTAAGCAACTAATAAAAACCTTCCAAACTTTGGACTGCCTATCGTTCATCTGATCTTTGTATTCTTCCAGCTGTGCTGAAGCAACCCAAGATATAGCCATTACCTTCTGAAGAGCAGATGTTCCAAGATCAGGATTTGCTCTTGATTTCCCTGCATTCTCTTTAATTGCCAACTTGGCTAGACTATCAGCCAACATATTCTGATCCCTGGGAACATGGATTAGAGACACACCACTGAATTTGGGAATCATCTCCACCACCTGTTCATGCAAGGGCTTCAAATTCTTGGCAAGTACTTCATAAATACCTAGTAGCTGCTTCACCATCAGCTGTGAATCACATAACGCATGCAGGTACCTTACACCCCTCATTAATGCCTCCCGTAGACCATATATAAGAGCAATATACTCGGCTTCATTATTTGTGGATAGAGGAATTGCCACGCTAATTTTGGTTGGTTCCTTCTTCTCGTCAGGTCCTAAGAGCACGAACCCAACACTAGCTTTTCCATGAGCCACAACTCCACAATTCACTTTTATTAGTCACATCAGCTTTCATCCAAAGAGTAGTAAGAGCAGGATCCCCTCCTCTTTGTTCAGCAGAGGTTGTTTCACCAACCACGCCTCCACCTGTCTTCTTCCTGACCCATGGCCGTGGTGCAAAATCAGCAATTCCTCCGTCAATATTTACCTTGATCAAGCATGTCCAGTTCTACAGTATCACTTTCATATCCGCAAAGCCTCGCTTCAATAGTTCTGAAACGAAGTGACTTTACTAATACTTCGAAGTCATACCCTGACAGGATATATATCCATTTTGCGAATCTCCCGGCAGGATTTGGTATCAACATCAAATACCTCATAGCTTGAGCTCTGACCAGAAAGGTGAACTTTCTCGTAATAAGGTAGTGACGGTATTTTGATATTGCTGCGATCATTCCCGCTGCAACCTTCTCAATCACATTGTAGCGTGTTTCACACTTTGTCATGAGTCTTCCTGCAAAGTAAACTGGAAAATACAGTTTAGTTAGCTCATCCTGCTGAAACAAGTTATACTCTAGTGAGATACCTGTTACCTCTATGCTCACAAAGAGCTTAGAGCTCCAATCCGGCTTCTTCATCACCAAAGCAGAGGCCATCGTTTCCTTCAACTTGCCGTATGTAGAGAGAGCCACGTCATTCCGTTCTAGATCGACATTCTTCCATATCATCTTGTAAAGTGGAGCTGCCACCTCCGTGAATGTAGGAATCAGCATCGTGTAACAAAGCTACCAAGAAGGATAAGTTTCCCTTGCCAATTGTAGATGAGATTTTGGATGAAGTTTCTGGCCATGAGATGTATTTGTTTTGTGATGGCTTTCCAAATTTCACCAGGTGGCTATCGAGGAGGAAGATCAGCCTAAAACAACCTTTGTAACTCCCTGGGGTGTCTTTATGTACAAGGTCATATATGCCATTTGGACTTTGTAATGTACCCTCATGCTTTCAATGGGTGATGATGAGTGCTTTTGGGATCTACTGTTGGAAAGTTTCTAAGAGTCTTCCTTGACGACTTCGCTATGTATAGTAACAGGAAGGAGCATGCTGAACATTTGGAACAAGTGTTCATAAGGTTGACTTCTTCTAATATTGGTTTGAACCCACAGAAGTGCATCTTTGCTGTAACCAAGGGAGAGCTTCTTGGCTTCATGGTTGATAAAGAAGGGGTACATGCTGAGCTTGGAAAGCTAGAGAAGTTTCGGAAATGACCGCAACCCATTACTACCAAAGAGGTGAAGTCATTTGTACAAACAGCAAGCTATTTCGCGGAAGTCTACGCACATCCGTACCTTGCCGTTTTTTTTCAAAAAGATGACTATCGGGGATACCCATTCCGGATATTTGACAGGTACAATACACCCTGCAGCTTGCAAGCGTTCTACCTCCTCCTTTACCTCCTGCATGTGTTTGTGTGCAAGCCTCCTAAGTTTCTAAATTTTGGGCTTGGTATTTGTTGGAATATTGATTCTGAACTTGCAGATGTTTGTGGTGGGCATCTCCTTGTGACCAGTGATAAATAGATGCTCCTGCTTCGAGAAAAGCAATTTATACTTCCTTAGTTCCTCCCCTTTGATATCAGCGCCAATTCTTGCAGTCTTCTCTCCTCCGTCTGCAGTGGGAAACTTGAGCTCTCCGAGTTCAACTTCCTCAACATTGCTATGCGTTTTTGTGCAGACATCTCCATCCCGGCCTTGGCTTTTTCATTCTCCACAAGCAATTGTGGAGGCAGCCATTCGAAGAGATGTTGGTGGGATTTGGAGCATGGCTCATGTGTGTGACCAAATGTTCAACACCATGTTGCGCAATTGGAAGAACAATCTTGCAAGATGCGCAAGACAATTTCTTGAGGGTAATCATCCACCTAAGTATAAGCCTCGTGATATCTCGGCTGACCAGTGGGATCGCATTGTGTATAGCAGGATGCTCCAAACCAAACGCAAGCTTCAACCTATCCTGAGCCATACGTACAAAAAGAATATGAAGAGCCTCGGGCTCGCTGTTGAAGCTATCAGCCGAGAAGTCAACCTCAATATCTTCCTTGTCATCGGTGTAAACCGAAGCATCAGACATCGAGCTCAGAGTTGATAGGTTTCCAGCCGCAGCTCCTCCCATGCAGATATCCTCTGGCTGCCATGCTTTAATCTGCACCCTTCTTTCAGCCGGACCAATCTCGAGGATGCTAGAGTCCCAATGGTGGCTCCTATGTACCATCTCCAACCAAGGTTGGCCCAAAATCATATTATAGGCGGAACCAGGTACTTCAACGACCGTAAACCCAATTCTCACCTTGATCCCATGTACAACCACCTTCATGTTCTCTATTACCCCAAGGACGAGTAGTGGGGTGTTTGAGGCATCCCTGAAGACTTGTGGGCAAGCAATTCTTTTTGCGGAGGTAAGACTAAAAACGGTCAGCTATCTCACATTGATTAGATTGGTGGAGGCATCGCCATCTACCATAACATCTGCAGCTTCGACATCGTTTACATATGCCGTGACATCTGGCACAGCGTGTTTCCTCAGCAATCCCACTAGATAGGCGGATGATTCCGGGCGGCCAACAACTTTTAGTGCACCGACACTTTCCACTTTCATCTTTCCCTTCGTCTTCTTAGGCTTCAGTTCCCTGGTACTCAAAGCGAAGGTCATTTCACGGCGAGCAGATGGCAACATCCCAAACAACTGGCGAAAGGTCATTTTTACTTCCCGATCTGCAATATCTTCCACCAGTGAATACCCGGGTGCGTCCTGTGAGACCCGCGGCAGGGTAGCACCTTCTTCCTTCTTTTCTTTGGCTTGTCAACCACAGATGCGTCATGCATTTCAAGTTCGGGACCAGCAAACGTCGTGTCATTCTTTGCTGCTTTCCCCCGTGGCTTGTCGTCCTCATCAGATTTTGGCTTCGGAGGTGGATCGGCATCTAATGGGCCAAGTCCGGGAACGTGTGCGTGGCTGTGAAAACACCATGCACAGTTGCTGGAGGCAGCTCAATTGGTTCCTCTTCCACAACAACATTGAGAGTCGGATTTCCCCAGGCATCAGGCCTAGGAAACTGACCACAAGCTCTGCCGGCTCCACGTCCCCATCCGCCTCTTCCACTTGATGAAGCCTCAAGATTCTTTGGGCAGCGTGTGGCGCGACTTTCGCTGACGGCCAGCCGGGCGCGCACAATCCCGTGTCGTTGTAGTAAGGAGTCCGTTCCCAAGAGAATGATAAGCTCCGTTTGCAGCGTTTCGGCGATTCTCACCTTACTTTCGTCACTCAACTTTAACACATGCAATCGTCGTTTCGTCTAACTCATAACGTTCACGAGGCCGGTGTGGCCAAGCGTTTAAGACCCGTTTGCGTGGTATCGTTCCGCCGTCACTCGTTCCTTTAGTCCGTTCCTCTCATCACTCTCACTCGCTCATCAACCTTGGAAAAGAGCATGCTTACTGCAGTCCGGACCTCCTCCGTTGCTCAGCCTCTCCGTCAAGGCTCTGCCGCCCTCCGGGTTCCTCCGGCTCACGTTCGGTCCACCCGCTCGTCTTGCTGCGGGCGAACGGGTCCCCGATCGCTCTTCCACTGCACACACCACACGTTAGGGTCGTCACGGGACCTTGATCGATCTCTCGGGGCGTGCACCTTTCGATGACTCGGGACTCACGTTAGCATGAAGACACACAAGGGTGCAGAAAGCGGCATCAACACCAAGAGAAGATGATTTATTGAGCGACCTCGGCCCTCTTATACTACGCCCAAGTCGGCGTCTTTATTACACCTATTACAGTGGTGGCCAGCTCGATCATGTCGACCGCCTACCATCCTATTCCTCCCTCCTATCTCCTTCGTCGGCGGTGGGCAGGAAGGTCACAGGTTCCGTCTCGGTATTGGTGGTCAATCTCCCGTCAGATTGCTGCGGATGATCCGCGAGGGCCCCTTCCTCTTCCGGAATCACATCGGGTTGGGCTACCGTGATCGGCGACCCGTTACCACAACGTCTTCCCCAGCCCCGGTGGGTCCCCTCCGGTAGAATACCGTGGCTCCCCGGCGTAAGTCGGAGGGACTCCTCCTTGCTTCTGAGTCGGACCTCGGGGTCGGTCTCGACTCGTCGAACTTGAGTCGTTCAGTCAGTCTGCCGGTCGGTCTCATCTGGGGTTCGGACCTCGGGGTCCGAACTTATTCGGTCCGGTCCCCAAGCTCGGACCCCTTGTCTGCGGACCACCTCTTGCTAGGCCTCATCCCTACCCAGGCCCTTGTCTTGGGTGGGTTGGCTTCTCCTTCCGCCTTTGGGGCCCCCATCTCTATCCTCCCGGCGGGTTGCGGTGGACTTACCCCGAGGTCCGTTGTATTGGCGCGTCTGCTCCTCCTGAGGCTCTTCTCCCCATGCCGTCGTCTCCAAGCAGGCCACTAGGGTCCCGTCTTTGTCCCCATGTCCTTCATCCCATCCCCAGGCCTTAGTCCAGGTTTGTGGCGGGAGGCTTGCCTTAAGGAGCTCGGTGGTGGGCAAAATCCGAGTCAATTTCTTTGGATTGCCTCTTCCACATGTGCCCGAGCACCGATACTCCTTTCGCCATTGGTGCTCAGGCGTCTTGTCTTCTTTGGACCATCTCCCCCAGTTCGTGGGCCGGGCGAATCTCATGAGGCCACAAGGGCGCCTCGGTCACCTCACCACGCATTGTTGCTCACTTTGCTCCGGCTCCGTCGTTTCGCTCTGCTGACTTACACCGCCGCCGCGGCGCTCCTTCCGCCTTCCTGGACGGCGGCTTCTTTTGCGTCCGGTGCTCTCGCTCCCGTTCATCACGGCCTTTAGCTCGCCATCTCCTCTCAGCGGTGAGGCTCTGCCGTGCGTGCTTCGTCGAGTCCTTCTCCATTTCGGCGTCTGCTCCTTGTTCCATCGCCTTACCTCCTCCGTCCCGCCCAGGCTGGAGCCGCTCTATCTCGTTCGTGATCGTGATCACGCCTGCAGTGCCATTCCGCTCAATGGTAACTTGGGCTGCGACTCGAGTCTCTTCTTGCGGTCTTCCATCTCCTGCCGCTGTTGCTCCACCTCGCGCAACTGAGTCCGGAGATCCTCCATCTCCTTGTCGCGGGCTTCCTTCTCCTCGGCATGGCTGGCCCGCACCTGCTCCGCCGCCTCCTGCTCCGTCTTCAGGTTAGCCGCAGCTATCCCTGCCGTCTCCCTCCACCGGTTTCGATCACGCCGATAGTGATCGCGGTCGGTCTTAGCAGCGGCTTCCGCCTCCCTCGCCGCCTTCACACCCGCCCGGACTTGGTGCTGGTCGGTAGCCGCCTCGGCCGGTCGCGAGCCTTCTCGCTTGCGCGGGCCTCCTCACCGCCTGCGCTACCCCTCTCCGCTGCGGAGGTCTTGACCAGCGCTTGGGCCTCACTGTGCCGGTGCTCTCGCTCCCGTTCATCACGGCCTTTAGCTCGCCATCTCCTCTCAGGTCGGGCAACTCTGCCCGGTGCTTCGCCGGTCCTTCTCCATTTCGGCGTCACGCTCCTTGTTCCATGCCGCCTTACCTCCTCCGTCGCCAGCTGGGCCGCTCTATCTCGTTCGTGATCGTGATCACGCCTGCAGTGCCATTCCGCTCAATGGTAACTTGGGCTGCGACTCGAGTCTCCTGCGGTCTTCCATCTCCTGCATTGCTCCACCTCGCGCGGAGTGGAGATCCTCCATCTCCTTGTCGCGGGCTTCCTTCTCCTCGGCATGGTGGCCCTTTGCTCCGCCGCCTCACCTCCGTCTTGAGCGGCTATCCTGCCGTCTCCCTCCACCGGTTCGATCACGCCGATAGTGATCGCGGTCGATCTTAGCGGCTTCCGCCTCCTCGCCGCCTTCACACGGCTTTGACTTGGTCGGTCGGCCGGGCCGCCTCGGCCAGTCGCGAGCCTTCTCCTTCTCGGGCCTCCTCTGCCTCCTTCCGCTACCCCTCTCGCTGCGAGGTCTTGACCAGCTTGGGCCTCACTGCTTTGCTCACCCGGTGAAGAATTTAGTCCGTCTGTCGAATGGACGGACTTCTCTTCGGCCTCCGTTTCCCTTCTTGATGCGGCCGAGCTTCCTTCCTCCTCGCCTCTGGGCCGCCTCCAATTGCTCACGGAGGGCACCATCGCCTCCTTGTGGCTTCCACTTCACAGGTCTTCTCGGCTGTCCATGAGACCCCAGGCATCTGCCAGTAGCAGGAACCCGTGTCTCTTCCACGGCCGCCATTGGTGAGGCCCCAAAAGTCCGTAGTGGGAGGCGGGCATCTCACGGTCCGCCAGGACCTCCATACCCCATGATCCGGGAGGCAAGTCGGGGGTTCTCCGGACCTAATCGGGTCCCTTAGGTCTGATTGGGGGTCGGAGCTTCACCCTCCTTGGCCCTCTTGGCCAATTCCTTATTCGCCTCTTAGTCACAGGGCTCGGAGGGTGAGGGGGTTCGAGGCGGCCCCTTGCCTCTCCCGGTCGGCAGGCCCGGCTCAGTGGGGTTCTTGCGGTGACCTCCTGCTCCTTGGCGGCGTCCTTCGCCTTCTCACGCCTCCTCTTGACCTCTTGCCACGTGGGCGGGGCAGCCTGAGCCGTCAGAGTCTTTGCGTTGGCGGGTGGCCGTCTTAGCCTCTTGATTGCCGGGAGTTCGTCGGGGCTCCTCTCTGCCGTTGTGGTGGTGGGCTGGGCGGGGCCGTCTCTGCTTGCCTGCTCGGCGGCACAAGAGGAGGAAGCGGGGATATCTTCCACACTTCCCTAGGTGGTGAGGGGTCCGTTCGCGTATGGAGTCAGGTGTCCTTCGATCGTCCTCCTCCGGACCCGTTTGGCCCTAGGGGTCGGGCCTCTACCTCAGGCGCCTTGCCCGCCGCCTCCTGCTCCTTGTTGGCCGCCACCCTTTCCGGGCGCCGCTCTACCTCCCCATCCTTGAGGTCGTAATGTCCCCATACATGGATCGGTATGGGGATAGTCGACAGTGGCTTCTCGCTCCTCGACTTGGGCCTCACAGGCTGAACGGCGAAGATGATCCTTCCCCAGTCTTGCCCCAGCCCGGCATGCGGGAACACCAATAATTATCACCAAGGTGATCCACCTTGGTGAGCAAGTTCCATGGACAATGATCCGGGCCGCCTCACCCTTACATCCGGCGGTCAGGCATCAACCGACCGTTGGTTGTTCTGCGTTAAGACTTCGGCATCGCCGCCCTTGCGCCTCTATCTTTCCCTCGCCTTGAGGGGTTGGACTCGCCCCAATCTCTTGGCGGGTAAGCCGCCCTCGGGACCTCAAGGTCCACCTCAGGATCCTCCAGGATCCTCCGGAGGTTCTTGGATCGAACCTCCTTGTTGGCCGCTGCCAACATCTTCCGGGCGAACTCCCGGACTAGGGTGACATCACAAATGTCCGACGACTGGAACACGTCTAAGTGCCACTCTTCGACCAATCCTCCCGCCTCCTCCAGCCACGGCCCAAAGTCCGGATAGCGCCGGGTTACAATGTTGCGCTCTACCAGGTTCCATGGCTCCCATACCTCCATGACCTTCTTGGGTCCCGCCGCCTATCTTTCCCTCGCCTTGAGGGGTTCCGGACTACGCCCAATCTCCTCCTCCGGCGGTGTAAGCCACCTCGCCTCGGATCCTCCAAGGTCCACCTCAGGATCCTCCCGGAGGTTCTTGGATCGAACCTCCTTGTTGGCCGCTGCCAACATCTTCCGGGCGAACTCCCGGACTAGGGTGACACTGTCAAATGTCCAGACAGCCTGGAACACGTCTAGGTGCCACTCTTCGACCAATCCTCCCGCCTCCTCCAGCCACGGCCCAAAGTCCGGATAGCGCCGGGTTACAATGTTGCGCTCTACCAGGTTCCATGGCTCCCATACCTCCGCAGCCTTCTTGGGTCCCATCGCCTTCTTCTCCTCGGCTGTGGCGATTGTCGAGATCGGCGCGATCGCCCTCTTGGCTGCGTTGTTGCTCCAACGGTGAGCAGCGGGTGCTGGCGGAGATAGCGCCGGGCGGTTGCGGGCGCAGAGGCTGCGGTGTCTCGGTCGCGCGGAGAAAATGACCCTCCTCGTCGGCCGGGGGAGTAATGCTGGGCGGGAGGTGCCTCTTCCACTGTCGTGCGCGAGTGGCTTACTCGCCTTACGCGCCCGCGTACTGCGGCCTTCTGCTTGCGTCGCGCGTGAATACACACCGCCTGCGGCCCCTGGTATGGTCACCTGCTGCATGCCCGACCTCCACTCAGGGCCGTCCACGTGGCACCGCTCAGTCTGACTTCACGACTCAACTTCTAAATTACTTTCCCTGGCGTACTTATCTGTTTTGACGGTGAGGTCGGACTTATCCGATACCGCGATCCGTAGCTCGTCGTAGTGGTATCGGGGTCCGTTACCACTCCGGTCAGGGTACACTCAGACGATCCAGGTCCGTCATTCTTATTCCTCCTTTTCCGCCTTATTTTACTCTTCGGTCCTACGAAAAAAACAAAACCCAACTTATTTCGCACTTGCTTAATGTGTAGGAAAACCTCAAGTTTGCACTCTATAAGGGTGTCCACAGCCCAAAATAGTAACTTCCTCAAGCTTGCATTATGTAAGGGTGTCCACATCCCTATATTATCAATTCCTCAAGTTTGCACTGTATATATCAGGGTGTTCACACTCCTAATTAGTCACTTCTTAAAGTTGGGTTCTATCCACAGTGGCCCTAAATGATCACTTCTTCTTATTCTTAGATGATCATAAAATTAACTAAGAATAAGAATCATAGATTCTTATTCTTAGTTAATCATTTTGAAGAAACTCCGAAATTAGGTTGGATATTTTCAATATCGTAATATATATCTTTCTCTTTGAACAACAAGGGCAATGGGGAAAAGAAAAATAGATGCTACAAAACTGGTGGAAGACAGTTCTGCAAGAACTGTAGCATTTTCCAATGGAAAACAAGGCTTCCTTAAGAAAGCGGTGGAAGACATTACGCAAGAAGCTGTAGCATTTTCCAATGGAAAACAAGGCTTCCTTAAGAAAGCGGCTGAATTGTGTACTCAATGCAATTTGGAAATGGGTGTTATCATTTTTTCGGAACACAACAACCTGTATACATATGCTCACCCGGACATGGATTATGTTATTCAGAAGTATTATGAATCTGAAAATAATATTGATAATAATTATGGCTGTGAGGTTGACCCAGAAAATGTAAAAGCGATGGAAGGGACGATGAATCAATTAAATTCGGAATACCAGGAAATAAAAAATATCCTAGTTATGAGCTAAAGAAACGTGAGTTTTATGAAGATATCAATAATTAACATTCGAGCATGAAGGATGGCGTGAATAATTTTTGCATAGCAAATACGAAGTATTTATCAATCAACCAATTGAAAGAAGGGATTGTTGAAATGGATGAACTTATAAAGGAATTACAATCAAAACAAGTTGAGATAGAAGCTTGGGACGTAGAAACATCAATGACAGATGCCACTACGCAGGAAAGTGCAACTCTTGCACAAAACGCACAAGCGTTCCCCTGCCAGGGAACATACAATCATGAAGCACGTTGTGCGTTCCCCTGCCAAAAACATACAATTATGAAGCACATTGTGCGTTCCCCTGCCAAAAACATACAATTATGAAGCACATTGTGCGTTCCCCTGCCAAGGAACATCCAATTATGAAGCACGAAATGCACAGTCGATCCCCTTCCAAAGAGCATCCAATTGTGAAGCACAAAATGCACATCCGGTCCCCTTCCAAGGAACATCTAATTATGAAGCACAAAATTCACAGTCGGTCCCCCTCCAAGGAATTTACAATTATGAAGCATTAAATTCTCATAATGAGCCAAACAATACAAAGTTTAGCTACATGACTTATCTGGAAATGATTTAGCAAATTCAAGCTCATTACAAAATTACTCTAGTTCATATGAACTAGAAAACTTTTGAACTTTATTTTAATATTTTAATATGTGATCTTCCGTTTATTAAAAAGCGGGGGTCTCCTCTTGTAAGAGCCCTACGGGGTATGAACCCTGTGGTGCTTATTTTGAAATATAACCTTTTCATTCCCTTTAATTAGCTTAACCCCATACGACTCAACTCACTCAAATCCAGCTTTTCAACCCATTTTCTTTGACATTGTAGACATGTTTGTAGATACTAATTCATGTTGAGGTATTCTTTTATGGAAAATTATGCCTCTATATTGTAACATGGACCATGTTCTAGCACCCAATGACAATTGCAAACGGATATGGACCATGGTCCATGTTTATTGGTGCATCACAAAGGCATTTTTCTTATGTGGTTTATATTTTGAGAAAAGAGTTTTAGAAATGGTATTAATTAAAATATTTTATTTTATTTTCTGAAAAAAGGGCACATAGTCTAAAAAAAGACTTTTCCAATCGACCAAAAAATGTGGGCCATCGTATAAGTACGTACGTAGTAATGGCATCTGCTTCTGCAATGGTTTGTGAGTTTTGTAAAAAATTCCTTCACGTTTTAACTGGATATATATGTGCATGACAATGGGTGCATATTTCTACAAAGGCTTTTCCTATTAAATTTTCTTTTTTTATAGATATATATGTAT
Source organism: Anthoceros angustus (assembly GCA_010909165.1). Classification (NCBI taxonomy): domain Eukaryota; kingdom Viridiplantae; phylum Streptophyta; class Anthocerotopsida; order Anthocerotales; family Anthocerotaceae; genus Anthoceros; species Anthoceros angustus. The sequence continues at coordinate 618,739 of MU008172.1, forward strand.
TGATTAATCCAAGATTAAGAGGAACCGAGATGAATAAAAACATATGATACATTTTATTTTCACCAGTCATTTATATTCTCTCTATTTGTCATACGAATTATTCAGAGTTCACTTCAAACCGACCTCGGTTCAGTTTGAAGCGCGAGTCCGAGATGCCATAGTTCTGTAGGTAGTTTAGCTGGATTTTCGAGCTGAACTCTTTAATTCAAAACTAACAGCCCACTTGACGCTTAGTTCCATGAACTGAACTGAAATCAGTTTGAAACTGGGTCCGTAAGCGTCCGCTGTGTTCCGTTTGCAACCGTCACCATTCAAGGATAGGCTAGGTTGCCTTCCAAGTCGCCAATGAGGTGTCGCCATCCTCCATAATCCCCTGCTTGAACGCAGTGAGGATCCACCTCTGCACGGCTGAGATGCATCCAAATGCGGTGGCGAGATGTTCGAAGCTTGTTGGCCAGTGCCACTGCCTGCAAATCATGATGCTGCACGTGTAACGATGCATCAACCAAAATGCAACATAACAGTATTTGTCACAGACTTCAGATTCTGTGTAACTAGAGGTGTTAAACCGTGTTGCTGACATCGTCTGGGACCGTGTTATACCCGACATAGAATACTGCGATATCCAAAGTCATAAAACCGCCTCATTTCCAGTAGTGCAGGTAGCATTGCGTGATCGATAAGAGCGACAACCTTCACCACCATGATGATTGAATGGTGGCAGTCCTCCAGCACCAGGGCCGACCCGCTTTCTGCTCCACGCCCTGCAGGGAACACCATGCCGCACCATTGCATTCCATCTCATAAGTTGCTAGCGCTAGCCCATCTGGAAGTTCCAATACTTGCACAGACGAGGTCCAGCATACCTAATCCCGTCATATCCACCGCTCTAATCCATATCCAGTACCTACGCCCCAGCCCTAATCTGCATTCCCTGCACTTACGCTCTAGGCGCCTCCTGCTCACCCTCTGACCCTGCCCGCCACTTGACCTGATTTGTGTCTGAATGCCATCACTAGCCTAACCTGGGGAGTAAAACGGGTGTACTCGCTCTGACCACTTGCCGTTTCTACAAGGCTGATTACCTCGCGCCCCATATTACGCTCACATACCGCAGCATACATTGCTATGACCTCCATCGACTCCCTCGAATTGCTCAGTTTATGGGACTCAGGCCCTTGCTAGTAATTGTCCCCTTGGGTTGGGGACCCTGTCGCTTCTCTTATACCCTTTTTTTTTCTTCTCATCCCTTCCTAAGGGTGGACGGGACTCCCTAGAATGAGCTCGAAAGCACGAGAGTCAATGTTATGTAAAGGTAAAAGGTAAAAAGGAGTGTCGGAAAATCGCTGGGAGACGGGATCTAATGCATCTGACAGATCCAATAGGCCTTTTCGAGCAGGGGATCATAATATCGAGATCTTACGTTGTTCTCTTACAAACAGTATTGGTTATGTGCATTTCTGAGAGAATGTGTCCAAGAGAGGGCCAATTAGGGGTGGTCAGGGTGGACTGCAGTTCTAACGGCATTTTAGAACGCCGCCTGCATGAATGCAGCCTTTTCTCTGGCAGTGCCCCTGGAGTGGAGCAGATGTGCCTGATTTCCTGATTTCGGAGTGTGGGCGACGAAGAGGAAGTTTGCAAGTTGGGGCAAAGAAGTGTGAAGCGTACAGCGCAATAGCCAGAAGCAGGGTTCATAATAAACAAGGAGAGGCGTGTGGGGCACCACGCTCCTGGCACACGATCCCTGCAAATGGCAAGTGAGAGTCGGGGCCCGGGATGGATGGATAGCATAAAGTCAAGGGAGGCGCACAAAGCCTATACCGGATTCTCCACGTGGTTGGGAGTTTGTCCTGCGGGATCTGGTGCAGTGAAGGGCCTGCCTGTACTGTGAACTGAATGCTCCTCCTCAAAGCAAGCCAGGCTCACCAGAAGCGGATGAGAAGGAAGCCAGGAAGAAGATGAGGCATCCGGAGACGGAAGGTATCTGATCGCATTGCGCTGAGCTGCTGCCGGTACCGGAGCCGATGTGAAGAGTGCGAACTCGGTCCCACATCCGGCCGAGAATCAAAGCAAAGGAGGGCCACTGGCGTGAATGATATTTTTCCCGGCCTAGCACGATACGAGGCGGCGGGTCCCACAGCTCGCCGGGAAAGGCCAGACGGGACGGGACGGGACGGGGTTGCCGGGTTACGGGGTTCCTTCCTTCCATCCTTCCTTCCATAAGTTCCATGCCGACACGATGCGTCCTCTTCGGCTCCGGATGAGAGGTCTCCATCCAGGGGCCAGGGCCAGAAGCCACCTGCCCAACGGCACCTGAAGGGCACCGTGATATTGGTAGCACCTGCTGCCAGCGGTGTCCCAGGATGCATGATTCCTTCCCCCCGGGCCCTTCTGGGCAGGGGCGAATGGCGTGCTTCTGCTTTCCGCCATGGCTTGCAAGCTAGGGGAACAAAAATGATCTAGGACATACTTTTACATACCAGGCCGCAAGTTTTGTACGTAGCCTGGCTCATTATCCATCCCGGATTCAACACGTCGTGTGGACGATCAGGGGAAGGATAGATGCGCTGGATTCCCCGCCCCACCCACTGCCAGCCTTCTGTTTCTCTCTCTCTTCCTGATACACCACACGTTTGGAAAGACTTGCGAGATATGCGTGCTACAGTGGATGCAGGCGTGCGCTTGTTGGAGAGGCCCATGGCATCGCATCGGCTTTGGGCAAGCAATGGCAGCAATTGCAGGCCCAGAGCCCTGCAGCAGCTCCCACTCCTTTGACCATCTTCTTCGTCTGCCATGTATGTAAATGCGATGCAAGCGTGCTATGTAATTAGTTGACCGTGGCCGCCTGCAAAGATCACCTCCAGAGCAGGCAGAAAGGGGCCTGGGCCCCCTGGGCTGGGACCCATCTCCAGGCATGGGCCCTGACCCGCTTCTGGGGCTACTTGCACTTGCACTTGTTGTCTTTCATTGCCCAGCAGGAGCAGGAGCAGGAGCAGCAGCAGGCGATGATGTCACCCTTCCGCTTGTGAGCTACACCTTTTCCCCTTTTAGCTATCTACCAGGCTACTGTTACCCCAGCCAGCCCCAGACTCCAACGAATCCCGACTCCAACCCGACCTCCCCCAGTCCCACCATTGTGTGTAGCTCTGCCACATCTCCTTGTCCTGGCCCCTGGCTTCTGGCAACACCTCTGCGACACACACGGAGTGCCATATCAGCTGCAGGCTGCGCTAGCCGGCTCTTCCCCTTGCTTGCTTCCGTCTTTCCTTCCTTCCTTCTCCCCTTGCCTTGTTGCCCTCCCTTCATCTGGAGCCGGATCATGGCGTCCGGATGAGTCGGCCGAATCGGGCACGCTGATGATGTGGTGCTAGCACTCCGAGTCATGGGTTTTGCCGCCCCGCCCTTGCTCCGCTTCTGGGTCTGGGAATGCAAGCGTTGCTGTGGCATGTGGTGATATGGGCTGAAATGCGGCCTTGACGACAATCCGCCTGGATCCGACGGCGTCACTTGTGGGGGGAGGCAGCTAGATGGCATCCTCCGTCACCAACAGCCGCCACTGGATTACCTACTTAGCGGATAATCTGCTAGATTCGGTGGATTGTGAGGAAATCAACCTCAACCCACCGCAGATAGAAGAGTCCAATGTCTTCTGGTGTTCCCCGGGCGGCAATGGATGCTCCGGATTCGGATGCCAGAATGACTGCTTCAGGTGAGGGTACAGCAGTAGCCCATCCAGGTCTTGCATGGCTGCCATGGGAAGGCTGGTTTCCTATGTCCTTCTGGGGTGGCAGGTAGCTGTTGGTAGATCAGCTGTGCGCATGACGCTTCTTCACTCTCCCAATGTGTGGCTTCTTCTCCCTGCAGTGTGGACAATGACTGCTCGGTGGGAGCGGATTCAGACGAAATCTCGGACAAGTTCTGTGCCAGGAAGAGGTCGGTGGTCAGGTCACCCTGCATCCTCTCCTTCTCTCCACGTCCCCTGCGGCTGCACCTATCTCCTGCATGCGCAACTCAACGTGAACCTGTCTGGTGTGTAGATGCCGGGAGCCCGACAACTGCATTAACGCGGCTGGAGTGAAAGCATGTCGGGAGAAGATGCGAAGGGACAGGCTTAATGACAGGTCGGTAGCTTCTCAGGTATGCTGTTCAACATGGCTTAGGCGACAGCATACTGGCCGACTATAAAAGCAAAGCTACTATTGTTGAAGAGCTTGCTTACAGTTGCTGCCATGCTGATTCTCTCAAGCGCAGCTTCCAACTGTCGTCGTTGTTGTGTTTCTATCTGCCTTTCAGCAGGTTTGTGGAGCTGAGCAAAGTTTTGGATCCCAACAGACCTCCCAAGACCGATAAGTCTGCAATACTGAACGATACTGTGCGGATAGTGTGTCAGCTCCGAACCGAAGTGAAAGAGTTGAAAACATCAAACGCGCAACTACGAGAGGCCTTGAAGGACTTGAAGGTGAGCACTTGAACTGCTGCTGCAGCAAGTTGATGGCCAGACGAGGACAAGGACATGCTGCTGCTGTAAACGTGTTTGACATGCTTTTGTGGGAACTGGTGCACCAGGAAGAGAAGAATGATCTTAGGGATGAGAAGGTGAGGCTGAAGGTGCACAAGGAGCAACTGGAACTGCAGGTCAGAGCGCTCACTGTCCTACCAGTTGGGGGCCACTTCGGCATGGGCCATGGTCTCTCCGCCAACATGGTTCATACGGCTGCTGCTGCTGTAGCTGCTTTAGCTGCCCAGACGTTGGCATCTAGTAAGGGACTGCTGCAAGGAGGAGGTAGCTTCAACCCCGGTTTAATGACCACTCCACAATATTGGATGCCGCCTCCTATCCCTGCCCCAACATCTGCCCCCGAGAAGCCCGCAGCAGCACAGGACAGTGCAGCTCACCCCCCAGCCTCTTGACAATGCCTTTAACAGTGTCCAGCTTAGTGTCTTCATGGTATGTGGAGATGGGCTCTCAGGATGTCGGCTGTCGAGGCTAGTTTCTTTTGCATCTGCCAGCAGTGAGTGGGTGGTCGGTCTATTACAGCTCTTGTGCATATGTACCCCAGCAGGCCTAGAGTGCTGCTGCTGTTTGAGATGATGCTGCTCACGTCCAGGGAGAGCAGATGGTGAGTTCGCCCTGCTCCTTTTTGCTCACAGGAAGCCTGTGACGTGTGTCTCCATGTTTATCGCGTAGTCAGCTACCCTAGCTCTCTCCTAAGCCAGTCGTGTCGTGGGTGAGTCTAGTAACTCACTAACATTCTCACAACACCTCCAGTCTTGCGAGCAGTTTAATTTTTTCTCATCCCATCTGTAGTAACTTCCTGCTGACCCATTGGGATATGTACTTCAGTCCTTCACCAATCTAATCCTCCCCTCCTTGAGATGTATCATACAATACAAGGCATGGCCCATGTCCGTCGCAAGACGTGCGAACTTTCTTCTATACTTCTATACTATACTATTATCATTTTCCAGTACCTGTACAGCAAAGAGCTCCTTTATCCTCCAGCGAATGGACGGGAAGCTTCTCTGTCTTTCCCAAGTCAGAGATTCTAGTGTGGCTGCCAAGCCTAGCCACTGTAAAATCCCCCACTGATCCGAGAGAATTTCTAGACTAGCATGCCATGTGAGCAACAGCATTATGCATTTCTTCACGCCATCTCCACTTTTGTTTCATTCCTGTCGCAACCGAAAGTTTGGAGACCAGAGTCGGCTTTGTAAATATTAGCGAACACCTCTCCTTCGTCTGGCTGAGGAGCTTCACGAGCTCTGGTGGAAGCTTCCTCTACTTCCCGTCGGACTTCCTTGTCCAGATTCTTCAGCTCGTCGGCTGTCGCTACGCACTCCTAACAGCGTGTCCAACCATCAACACTACCTCACAGTAAAACTAGTGAGAGTTATTTGACAAGCCTATCGCAAGCCTTTCAGGACAACTTTCTCACCTTGGTGATGACTCTCCGGATGCTTTCAATAGGATCTCTCTGTTGCCTAATCCCTTGCACTTCAGTCCGAGTGCGGTAGGTACTCCCAGGATCGGACATGCTATGCCCATGATACCTGTACGTGTCACACTCTAGAACTATCGGACCCTGCAGCAAAACCAGAGATTGAGCAACTTAGCTGCACCACGATTCTTCAGAAATGCAGGACAAGGACTCTAAACTGGTGACAGACTGTAAATCACCTTTCCTGAGAGGCAGAACTCTTTTGCAAACTGTACGGCGTTCTTCACCGCAAACACGTCCATTCCGTCCACCTGCAAAAACAAGAGTTAGTGCAAGTGCCATTTCATGAATTTCTAGATGTAGAATCCATGTCAGATTCAATGAGTGTCGGTCACCTTCAAACCGGGGAGATAGGGAATCCTATCGTAGAACGTTGTCTGTTTGGAAGCTCTCCACTCTGCGGTTCCCATGCCATACTACAGACAAAACTGGTAAGGTGAAGACATAAAGACTGTAAAACGGTGCAAAACTAGTTTGCAACTACCATCCCCGCAAGAATCCCAACACTCACATGGTTGTTTTCCACCAAAAGAATGAGGGGCAAGTCCCAGAGGGCCGCCATGTTTGCTGCTTCATAGATTTGGCCCTGCCATTGGAAAAATTCGTTCGCTAGTACCGGCTGGTCGGAGCCAGCTGCTGCGAGAAATGAAAGGCTTCTAAGCCCATATACAGCACCGACCCTCCTACCTGATTTGCAGCGCCGTCTCCATATATTGCCACAGCCACTTGTTTCTTGTCTTGATACTTGAGAGCAAAGGCAAGTCCTGCCCCTAGCGGCGCAGTGGTGCCGACAATGCCCCATCCCCCATAGTAGTTATTCTCCTTTTTATACAAATGCATGGAGCCTCCCTTGCCACGGGAGCATCCCGTCTGCTTTCCCATAAGTTCCGAAAACGCTTCCTGCCGCAGGGAAACACCACTGTCAGATCACCATCACAAAATCCCAGAGCACATATTTCCCGTCCACTACGCACACGTATATTGATCAATGGCGTTCAGCTCTTACAAATACGGTTCCTCCCCGGGTGACAAAGATGCCGTGGTCCCGATATGCTGTTATGACGGCATCTTGGAACGTGAGAGCCCCCTCCATTCCAACACACACCGCCTCCTGCCCATCGTACAGATGGCAGAATCCTCGAATCTGCTGGCTCTTGAACAGCTGCGACCATCAGGCAACAAAAATGAGAATCTTGTGAGCCGCCAGGCCCAGGAGATAGGAAATTGTCAGTGCTCTGCTCACGATGTCAGCCGTGATCTCCATTCTCCGAATAGTAGCCATCTGGCGGTAGAAGGTGAGGAGCTCCTGAGCAGTGGTGTGCGCCGACTGACGCGGCCCGTCGTCAAGCATGTAGCGCGTGTACGGCACTGCTATTGGCACTTCGATCGAGCCAGCCTTCTCTTCCGCCTCCTGGACCTGGGATGCAAAGCGCCCAACTGCAGGAACTGGATGCTGCATGTGGTTATGGTTGTACCCATGCTTCACCCGAACTCCATGAGCTCCAGCACAAACAGATTTCAGCACAGCAGCAGCTCGGCTCCTCATCTTCAGCGTCGAGGCCTATGCATCCCAACAGCCTCTCAGGCTCGCAACAGGATCTCAAGATCATGAATCAAGCTCCAGCTGCTCAGCCGTCGTCACGGAAATGTCGCTCCTTCGTTGGAGGCCAGCCGCGCCAGGTGGAGCGGAGCTAAACCTGCCAAGTGGTGCAGAAGGCCGTACATTTTTATTTTAATTATTTAATACTTAATTACCATAATTATTATTATATTTTAATTATTTTATGCGTAATTAAGTAATTCTCATTTTTGCTATGTGAAATAACATCTTACTACGTAACTAATAAAGAAGTGACAAGTGCACGAAAGCTGCAGCACTAAGCTCCGAGTAGCCCGCCGTCAACTCTCTATACCTTCTCTTCATTCACAAAATACACACCTCACCATAGAAATCCTATTAGGTAGTTGTAGTTTATAAGCCACATTTTAATTCGCTTCAGAACTACAAAAGGTCCTCCATACTGAGGCCTTAGCTTTGAGCTTTGGGGACAATCTTCGTAGTAGTGGGAAACTCTTCAATTTCACCCACACTTTGTCTCCTACTTGAAACTTTGCGTCTTGCCTATGCTTGTCAGCGAACTTCTTTTGCCTTTCTTATGCTTTGGCCAAAATCTTCTTGGCAACTTTATGCTTAGCCTTCAACTGTGCTATAGACTCGTGTGGTTTTATAGCTACGGTCTTAACACTTCGGCATTCAACATGGAAACTGCATCCATAATATTGCTTCATTACCTGCCAACTGAAAAGATGTGTAGTCTGTGGAGCTATGTCTAGTGCCGAAAAGGTGTGTAGCCTGTGGAGCTATGTATAGTTCTGTTGTAATAGAACTGTGCATCTTAAAGATTGATTACTTCAGAATTACTAGTCCATCTATACATAGTGTTGGTATTCTTCTTGAATTCTATTCACCCTCTTTGTTGATCCATCTGTATCAGAGTGATAAGTTGTGCTTAGATACAATTTCACTCGTAAGCTCTTCATAAGTTGTTGCCAGAATTCTGCAGTGAATCTAGGATGTGCAATGAATCTGGAATCTGGGATCGATTTTGATTGTGAGTGATAGAGATATCTCTGAGGCAATCCATGTAACACAGAAATATGCTTCTTGAATAACTGATTATCTCTAGAACCTTTCAATCTCTCCTTGGTAAGGATGAAGTGTGCTTGCTTGTTGAATTATTGAAGTTCACTACTGTTTTCAAGCTCTTGCTTGAGAGCTGTTTCTACTCTTTATCTCCTAAGCTCTCCACAAGTGTAACAAACTCCTTTTCGAAAACCCATTGTCACTGTTCTTTGAGCTCCTCGGCCTCTCCTAGCTCTTTGATTTCTTCTACGGAAAGTTTCTATTGGATTGCCTCTTACAACTCCATTTTTGCCAATGTCCTTAACAACTCCTTTGACTACACTGCTAAAGCTTCCTCTAGTCCAGACATACCGACCACGAGTATTGCCTCGAAATTTTGTAAAGGAGGTACTTGAATGAAAAGTATTTGGAATGATATCTGCTGCTGAGATTGCTTCTGCCAAAGTTGTGGGACCATACAGCTCAATTCTCTTGGCAGCCCAATATTTCAAACCAGACATAAAACGATGTAGCTTGTCAATCTCACTCATGGTAGTGCAGTGTCTTACAGCTTCACTAAAAGTACTTGCCGACTCAAGCGGGAAGCATTCCAAGGCCCAAATTGCTTCTTGAAGGCTTCTTTAAAAGATGCCCAATCAGTGATGGTATATACTCAATTGCCTTGGGCAACGTTAGCTACATAACTTCGCCACTAGACTAAGGCAGAACCTTTAAAAAAATTTCCGACAGTACCCAAGTTATATACTGTGGCTCAAGATCAGATGAGGCAAGATAAGTTTCCACAGAATAGATCCACAAATCAATAACTTGGAGATCTTTTTCTCCCTCATACTTATCTGGTGGAGCAAACTTAATCAAACATGACTTTGGTGGCACTTTGAAGATGTTTACCACATTGGGATAGATCTCTCTGTTCTGATTGTCCTCGTCTTTACTACCATGGCATGGTGGTATTCGGATTCGGAGGCAAAGAAGAATGGGCTTGCGAATCCGAATCCGAAGTCCATTGATCCGAATCGGAGACAAAGAAGAATCCGAATGTCATAGTCAATGGGCTATGACGTTCGGATTCTTCTTTGCCTTCTTCCTGGGACTGCCTGTCAGATCTTCTAAAACTTTTGGAACAACTTGATAGAGAGCTTCAACCATCTGCTTCTTTCTATCTTCCGACTTTTCTCTAGATGTTTTAGCTCCACTTATCTCTATGGATAACAATTTCTCCTTGTCATGCTGCTCTTCTTCTGATGAAGACTCTTCAACTAGTGAAGGCGGAGGCGGCTGATCGATAAGAGGCCTCTTGAGCATCTTCTTGCACTTCAAATTGACCATTTTGTGCACTCCCTGTTCACTTAGAGGAATGGATCACGCTCTGATTTCACAACATAACGCCCCTTTCTACGTAACCAGTAATGAAGCGAGAAGTATTTGGCTTCCCAACAATTTAGGACCTTGCCAATTCATTCCTGATAAGAGACTTGCACTAACTCTCAGCTCTCTCAACCCAACCTCACGACGCAACACTAGGCTTTAAGTAGCCCGCGGTGATTTGATAACTCGCATACTACCTCCTGAAGGCAGTAATGTGTATTCTGTGCTCGAGACAATACTCTTTATTTACAAAATATACACTTGAATCTAGCTATCTACGCCCAATTGGCTACTCCCCTTGACTTAACAACAAGCTCATTAACTAGGCTCTCCACAGCTCTCACAACACCAAGCTTGCAGTGTAAAACGCATACCTCTAATCCCTTGCTCTAGCCCTTATGTATTCCGTAGACTCGCCTCAATCAGGCAGCTATTAACCCCGGGAATTCTTGCACACCACTCATCACTAAAAGTCCTCTTTAGGCAATGCTTCATTAGTGGTTGCGACAATTCCTCTCTAATGAAAGATTGAAGAAGAAGAAGAAAAAAATTTTATTTGAGTCCACTAAGGACGGATTTTCGTCATGGGACTTGGTACTTGACAACTTGCATAAGCATGGAATACATCCATTTCTTAAGAGGCAGCTACTTAAATAGCTTTCTATCTCTTTTAATTTTTAATTTTTTAATCTTATTTCATCAATATCATTCCTTGAGATGCTAATCAATATCAAAGTATTACCGTACCCCAAGGGGTGATTCGGCATTAATTAATTAAAGTTAGTAAAAGTTGAAAATCTAGAAATTATTATACTTAAAATGTTGAATAGGTAAAAATTTATAAATTTATGATGCCAAAAACATGGAAATTAGGGTTTGTGTGGAAAGTTAGGGTCTATTTAGGGGAGGTATATATATATCCATTAGTTTTATATATATACCTATATATTTTAATAAATATTGAAATTTAATAAAATTATTTTTTGTAAATATTGAAATTTTGAAAAATATAAATATTTATGTTGAACCTTGTTTTTTCAAAAAATAATTATTTCGGCATTATCCTGTTGAACCACCCCTTGGGGTACGGTACTTGAGATGATTACACCTTGATATTAGCACTGACAGGTGCCGGTACGCACGTATGTACTAGGTACCTACCCTACCTATGATGAGAGCTTGGGTTCTTGAGACCCGGCAGGCTGGTTAAAGTCATCTATGTACAGATTTACTGCATTAGGGACGTTGGAGCGCAAACTTCCAAGGGGGTGAAAGCTTTTCAAAGTTGTAGACAAAGGCGGCACAGGATGCGCGCTCGGGGCAGGGCTGCAGTTGAAGTGCAAGGCCGTATGCGCCAGTAAACCAATCTCACGACCCATCTCCCGACACCTCACGGCTGCGCTGTTTTACATCTGACTTGGCGTCATGTACGGGGGAGGTACGCTCCTCTTGTTCATCCTCTTCCTCGTCGTGTGCTGTTGCTATTGCTTTGCTGTTGCTAACCATGAGCTACATGGAGCTGACCATGGCAGACGAGGTCTCGGCAATTGTGCTGGATTTGGGGTCACATTCTTGTAAAGCTGGCTACGCTGGAGAAGATTTGCCAAAAGCTGTGTTTCCGTCTGTAAGCGCATTCCTCGTGACCTTGAATGCTTGAGCAGCCCAAAAGTGTTAAAAAGGGCAATCGTCTTGACAGCTGTTTCCTGCGTGATTCCGTGCAGGTAGTAGGGGCAATTGACCTGACGGATGCTGCCAAAGCTGATGGCGAGACGGACGCCGCCGCCTTAAAAGCCCCAGAAGCAAACGCCAAGTCCGGTAGGAAACTGTATTCTGGGATACAGGCTCTTGGCTATCGCCGAGATCATATGGAGGTATAGCTCTGGCAGCCGAGCTCGGGGAATGGTATCCGACCGATTTGCGAGCCTTGAGGTTGATGATGGTTGTCTCTCGATGATGTGACTATCATCAGGTCATTTCAGCCATGAAGGATGGACTTGTGTCAGATTGGGACGTTGTGGAGAGCATTTGGGAGCATGCTCTAAAGTGAGATGGATACTCCTGTCTTATTCTGGGAAATCATGGACTTTAGCTTTCAAGGTTTACGGCCAGTTGCCTAAACACTTTTGGCAGGGATCGGCTGCTAGTGGAGCCGAAGGAGCACCCAATGCTGCTCGCAGAACCATCATTCAATACGCAGCAACACAGAGAGAAGTACTACTACATTCCTGGCGATTGGGTTTCTATTGTCCTCATGAAGTCAAGGGTATTTGAAGTTTCATTTTTTTTTAAATGTTTTGCAGGACTGTTGAGCTTATGTTCGAGAAGTATGGTGTTCCAGCCTTATTCCTTGCCAAAAATGCTGTGAGTCCTTGCTTCTGTTTTAGACAAACTCAACTAGTCTGTCAGCTCGGAAACACGCACAAGGGATTCTGCAGCATTCTATGACAACAGTGTACCTGTGTTTCAGGTTTTAACGTCTTTTGCCTCTGGCCGAGCTACTTCTTTGGTTGTGGACTGGTCAGACTGCATACCTGGTCTGTCTCTTTTGGAATTGTTTCTTTCACAGCTTACTGAACAGATAGTACTGTCCCTAAATTCAAAGGAATTAAGGATAGATTTGTAGGTTTCATAGACATGTTGTGCTGTCATATCGTAGTATCGATCTCCTTAATTGCTGAGGAGGCGATGATTGTGGTAACCCTGTATGGTTGGTGGCTCTAGTGGTGGTGGCTCGACAACTGTGGCAGCTGTTCATGATGGTTATGTTCTCCAAAAGGTGATTCTGTGTTATCTGTTCTTTTTGAATTGATCAGCAGGATTTCATGCATTCTGATGATAATTTGTTGGCTATCGTGGATTTTGGAGAATACCAGGCTATTGTGAGATCTCCAATTGGAGGAGAAGTGCTGACTGACTGCTTGCTAAAAACGTTAGAGAACAAGAGCATTGAGGTGAACCCTTACCAAATGTCTTAGTTGAACACCGTCTTTTGTAGCTTGATGTCTTGACACAGTGGATGGCTCCAGATAAAACCACGCTTCTCCTTCAAGCGCAAAGAAGTGCGCCCTGGGGAGTTTGAGGTAAATCAACATATTTCAGTCTTGTGTGCAATGGTATGCTTGCTGGACATTCTGCAGATGACAAAACGGGTCCTGTGTGGTCAACTGGAGTGCAGTTGACCAGTGTGGACCACCCAAACACAACAGAAAGCTACTACAGATACATGCAGGTCGGTTCGTGCTCTTCATTTGTTGTAATGCTTGCTATATCATTTGCATGTTGTCCTAAAGCTGTTGAGCAAGATCGGGGTTGTGATATCGTTTGACTTGGTTTACCTGAGCTTGCGCTTGTGGGCTGCAAATTGGTTTGGTCTTGTAAACTCGTTTCAGAGAAGTATTGCAGCGGATGTAAAGGAATCAGTGTGTCGAGTCCCTGACATCACATTCGATGGTGCGATGTTGGTGACAAGTCAATTTCATGTGCTTAGCTGGATCATTTAAGGATGTCTTGTTCTAAGTTGGTTTTCTGTCTTCTGGCTCCAGAAAACTCATATGCAAATATTCCAACAACTCCGTATGAGCTACCTGATGGGCAGTAAGACCTCAACGCCTCAAGTGCGAATGTGTCACTTGCTAGTACTACGTTCCACTCTGCTGACAAGGCAAATATGTTTTTCTAGGATAATTGAAGTCGGAGCTGACAGATTTAAAATTCCAGACATCATGTTCAACCCGTCCCTTATCCAGGTCTGTTACTCTTGCTGAATGAGTTACCGGATGTGAGAGTTTCTGTCTGGGATAGTGGTTGGTGTAATCTTTTACTAGAGCATGCTTGCATATTGGTGCCACTTGCTCACCTTTGCCTTCTTTGGACTCGTTGACAGACAATACCTGGAATGGAGTCTCCGTCACCTCTGCAGGGACTGCCTCAGATGGTCTGCTTCTTTCTGAAAGCTGTATTCCTCATGAAAAGTATTTCTGTAGTTGCAGGGACCCGATTCCATGCTTATCTTGTAGTTTATTTGTACTACAGGTGATCGAGAGTATAAACAAGTGCGATGTTGACATCCGCCGTGAATTGTTCAGCAGCATTTTGGTGAGTGCGTTTGGAGGAGGCTTAAATTTATGTTTTTTTGAGGAGGCTTGCATGTGCTTTTAGGGTTCACAGTTCCACGCCCTGCGACTGTGCTATTTGTTATAGCTTGCTGGAGGAGCAGCAGCAACTCAGCAAATGAAAGAGCGGTTGGAGAAGGAATTGGTTGAGGTATGATATGAGCCACCCCCTTGGCTTATTAGGAGATAACGGAGAGGCCAGGTTTCTGAAGGCCAATCCTTGATGCGTCCAGGAGGCACCTCAAGCTGCAAGAGTGAAGGTTCTAGCAAGTGGAAATGCTATGGAACGGCGATTCAGGTAGTGTCGTTGTTTTGTTTCATGGAGGAGTGATTTGTTTCACGGTGTCCACTTCATATGGACGCTTTGTTCCGCTGCTGGGTTGGTAATAGTCCTTCGTTCGTGCAGTGTGTGGATAGGTGGAAGCATCCTCGCTTCTTTGGGATCCTTCCAGCAAATGTGGCTTTCTAAGCAAGAGTATGTGATGAAACGATGCACTCCCTGTTGCTCAGAGAAAATAACTACTCAGCTCCTTAAGTCATTGTATTTGGTTTGCAGATTTGAGGAGCACGGTCCAGCGTATGTGCAGAGGAAGTGTCCATGATTCTATGCAATGCCATGGTTCTGTATAACCCGCGTTGAGCACATGGATGGAACTAGCAAGAGTAACAAGAGATCAAAGGAAATTGCCATTTGTGATGGACGATGCTTGTCGTGAGATGAAAGGCACCTGGTCTTAGTAAAATCAATTAGCAAATTGAGACCAGATTTTGGTTCCCTACGAAGCGAAGTTGCTCGCCAGTCTGATGATCAGCAGCTGCTGATCGTTGACAAAAACCTCGCTGCACATTTGCTATCCATGTCCAGAACACAGTCTCTTTCGACATAATGCACCCACAAGGCATCCCTTGGAGACTTTGGGGGGGGTAGAATCTCCTCAAGTTGAGAGAATTCTTCCCTATTAAGCGGGAGCGAGGGACAACTCCTTTCAGAAGCCCCATACGCCACGTCGGCCACAAGGATCCATACAAGGTCTCCATCAATTTGTGACAACGCGACCAAGGCTTCACTCACTTTGTCATGCATGCTCGGGACCACACAGCCGAGCCCTAAGATCCATGACGCCAGAATCCCAACGAGCCCCTCCAAAGCCGGTGCACTCTTCTTCCTCCCAGCTATCAACGTTACACACTGCAGCACAGCTTCCTGCACTTGAGCAATCTCTGCTGATGAAGAACGATGTTCTCGCCCTCTAGGATCCCCTTGGACATTCCTCTTTGTCAAAACGCTCTCACTGGACCTGTAAAGCACCATGCTTGATCCTGCACCAGTGAGAGGTTGATTGTGAAGAAGCTTTATCATTAAGGGCAGAGCATCCTTCTTCATTCGACGTGCAAAAAACTCCCCTCCACATTGATATGTTGCAGTGGTTATAGCTGCCAGCGCCCTAATCACAACCTGTCAACAACAAGTATTATGAGTACAAACCACGAGACTTTGCAGCTGTTCATCCAACTCGATGCAGCAACACGCTTACCGAAGATTTCCTATGCTGCAAAGTAGTTACTAGATGAGGCCAAAGACGATGCATAGTTGGTAGTAGTTTCTTCCCAACGTTGTCGGATTCATGGTTTGCTTCAGGCACGCTCCGGTGCTCTGTGATGTACTGCTTAGTTGATTTATCAACGCCTTCTATTGCCTCAAAGCCAGCCAACGAGGATATGCCATACTGCAGGCAATGGCACCCAACAAAGATGGCCTAGCGTTAGCGGAGCTGGTAGAACAAACATGCAACGCAGAGACAGTCAGCCTACTAGACTAAGTTACCAGCATTTTTCTTGAACGTGATACACAAAGAGTACACCCACCTCCACCGTGTCAAGAGCAAGGAGGCATATTTGCTGTTCCTTTGATGCAAGAAGTGGAGCACATGTCAAAATACATGAAGCTGCAATAGAGCCAATACAACGGCAAGATTTCTCTCTTTCCTCCAGCTCAACCACTGCTTCATCAAGTGCTTGGTTTCTTTCCTTGACGGACAATCGTGATGCCTCAAGAACCCTTTGAGCACACCCTGCAGCTCTGGAGGCCGCTAAAAGACCTTCCTCTTGTGCTGCCTTACTTATTTCCCGTAGACCCTGGACATCAAATCAGACTTCGAGTCATGGAAACCAGTCGTCAGACAGCCCCGACATTGATAAGAAACACGTACCCGTAGCAATGGCACAGTATACTGTGGATGCTGCTGTCTCGCAGGAATCTCCAGTTCAAGTTGGACACTTCGCATCTGACAGGCAATGAACCAAACGCAGGTCAAATGAATTATCAGGCCAACATGTAGGATATTTGGAATGAACAGGAAAATTCAGGGAAAGGCTACATACAGGTTCCTCAAGAAGTGGCAAAAGATCAGGGGCTGCGCCAGTGTGACGAAGAATGGCTGCCAAAAGGTTTGGAGCATTGGGATACAAAGTAAAATGCCTTAGTTGCCGGCATAAGGAGTCTATAATGTGGTCCGCATTTACCTTTACAAGAGCCTTGACCTACATACGTAAGACCACTGTTCAGAGAAAAGTTTGGGCACAAGTGACAAAATAGAAATATGTGTACCAAGATGAAACCCAGATATACCGAGCTATATCCACACTGCATACAGATTGTCCGTAGAACAACATCTGCAGCATTGCTGACATTATAGGAGCCACAGCCGAGCCTCTCCAACAAAGCATACAACACCAATCCTAGAAAACCGTTGTCATCGAACAATCTTCCCAAAGAAAGCACAAATACCCCCAATCCTTCTACTAGAACCTGCCAAAATAGTCACCTACACAGGATTAGCATGCACTGAATCTTCTACCATAGAGATTGACGTCAAGACACACATGACAAACACTGCACAGAAAGAGGCAAGTACCTGCTGTAACATTCGAATGTCTTCGATGAGGCTTAAAGGAGTACCACCATTTTCATCCCCAACACTCACATGACTGAAAGGGTCCCATATCTCAGAAACCATGTAGTCATGGATAACATCCCCCACCAAATTGACAATCGCATTCCTTGCAAGATCACGGTCGATTTGTCCCCAATCCTCAAATTGGTAGTGCACAACTGGGGGAATTGTGTTTCCAGTGCTGCAACGCCGACCCTGGCCAAATAGAGATTCTTCACTTGGTACAGAATGCCCAAACATTGCAAAGAGGGCATCAGTCCAGGCTCCGGAGGCCCCATATATGATTTCATTCAGTAGGACAACTGCTGTGGCAGCTGTCCGAACATGATGACCAGCTCCAAACATTGCACCTGGCCTTGTCTGTGCAATCACGTTCCTGCTGTAAGATTCTCGAGCAATTTGTCGAAGAATGTCTAGAAGAGGCTCCACGAGCTTCAAAACAGCCACTCCATCTGACATTCCTGTTGAGATCAGACAATTCTATGAGACGGATATACAGAAAATTAGACGAGCATGCACTACACCCAAAGCTGGACTCAAAAAATGTTGACTAACCTTTGGCAGCAGAAAGGCCAGCAAGTCTGAGGATATACGAAACATTTATATACAATGAGTTGCTGCCCGCACGGACTAGCCATGGAGGCATTCTAGGTAGCCTGTCTACTGAAGACACATCTTCAACAGACTGCATTGTTGGCAACTGCTTCGGACTTATGTCTTCTATTAGGGGCGGATGCACATTACTTAACGAAGAACCCACATGTGCATGGTCTACTGTAACAAGGTGGCTGAACGACCCCAACACAGCTGTACTGAAGCTAAAACACTGAGTCATGACATCGAGAAAGCGTGCAATTAACACCTACATTCAGAATCAAAGTGAGGGATGTCAGGGGTCACTGGAGAATCTATCAGAACCCGATGTACGATACTTGGATGTAAGCTCACCGGTGAATTCAGCAACTCCAGTGAAACAGTGTCAGGTCCGGCAAAGAACATAGCTGCAGCCAACTGGCGTGCATGGAGGACTGCAACCTTCTCATCTGATGAATACAAAGATCTTGGAAGTTTATCTACCAGCCTGTTTTAATATGAAGAAAGCCATCAGGTCGGACGCATTAGGAGACACAGATCTACCATGAATTTCTAATGCACTAAAGAAAGTTACAGAAAGAGCATAACATTCACCACAGCGATCGATCCTGCTGCACTTTAGAACTAAGACGAATCCTAGATCAGAGTTATCGCAAAGAATGCAGTACCTTCCCATCAAGTCGATAAGACCGACCCTCAGCAAATCTAAACTCATATCCTCCAAGCCGTCCTCTTCTCTGGGCAAATGGCTTGGCATTGTGTGGTAAGACACTGATACCAACGCCGCAAGATGAGCACAAGCCGAACAAGCTACTTGCTTCCAATCATCACAAGCCAATGACAACAAGCATTCCTGCACAAGATTGCTGCTCTTTAGTGGTTCTGCAATATGGCTTGCAGAGGACAGGAATCAGTGCAGTTTTATCACAAAAAAATTTAATCCCAGTCGAATAAATCTCCTGATTTTCTGCACCACCTCAAATTGCATGCACAAAGCAAACCCAACCATCAAACCACAGTACTCATACCAGCAGCAATTGTGTGCAGTTTGCCAAAGTCCTTGTACAGGCCTTGAGAAAAAGAGATGTGACATCAACCACCGCGAGCCTGATAGCAGGTGCTGGATGCGCACATAACTAGAGTTACATGTGCATGACAAACAGTCAGATGTTGTGTAAATCACCGATTTCTGTGCTGTTCATGATACTTAGTGCAAACCATCCAAAGCTATAGGTGAAAAAGCTCACCAATGGCAAAACTCTTGTTAGGAGTTTGTTAATATTGCCCGCAGTCGACTGCACCCATTCTTTGTCTCTCTCCAGACGAAAGTCAGCCACATCGGGATTTATAAGTACCTCTGAGGCAGATGCCCCAGTTGCTTGTTGCTTCTGTCTGCCTTCGATCCCTGAAGCCTCAGAAGTTGATTCCGTCATAATAGCTGCAGATCTGCTTTCCGATTCAGATCCTTTCTGAAGAGAGACAGACACTGCACGCAGCCTTTCCAAGGCAACATCAATAGAGAGCAGACTGTTCGACGATTCTACACTTTGTGCCTGATTGGACAAGCCGTCCTGAGAGGTAGCACTATTTTGGGCATCTCCCAACACAAACACAAAAATCTCAGCCATGGCCCTGAGTGATTCCTCCAGTGCAACTGGACTTCCAGCAGCACCTAAGGTATAAGACGGGATGGAACTTGCACTATGTTTCTTTGCAATTCTCATGCCCTTTACAAGACTGCTTGCCACCCCTGGCAAGAAGAAGGAGAGAGCATCTGCAGAACCAACCTGTGAAGAGGTCATTAACTAAGTGCTTTGTAGCCTGAATTGCCCATTCACTGCCAAAAGCTCTGCTTCACCCAAGCACACACCTTCCACAAAAGAGCACGAAGAGTGGATAATGCATCACCACGCAGCTTGGAGCTGCCCAATGCTCCACGAACAGCTTCTGCTTCAGAGATCTGTTCAAACGGCAAGATCAGCTTGCATAAAACCACGGACCTTACCAGGGATAATAGATAAGGAAAAGAAAAATGCCGTCTAAAACCTTCAGGAGCAAATCGAGCATATATCCAATAGTGGGAGCCATTTCCTCTGAGTGGAACGAAGCCAAGAGACAACCATTCACTATTTGAGAGTCCCCTGCTTCAGC
Source organism: Anthoceros angustus (assembly GCA_010909165.1). Classification (NCBI taxonomy): domain Eukaryota; kingdom Viridiplantae; phylum Streptophyta; class Anthocerotopsida; order Anthocerotales; family Anthocerotaceae; genus Anthoceros; species Anthoceros angustus. Next base: position 638,561 of record MU008172.1, read on the forward strand.
AACTTTCCTGGAGGCCATCGCCACATACTGGACGTAAAATTGAGGCCTGTCACTGTAAAGTGGCGGCGTTGACAGAAGGTGGCAAACACATCGTGAGTCCCTACATGGCTTGAGTGATAAGAAGCTTGCGCATAGGCACTTGACCACACCATGTCTAAATTCCTCAGATGCTTGAGATGGCAAAAGCGCAGCAGCTGCAGATAATTTTCTCAGCACTGTTGTCATCTGATCAAACACAGCCGAAAATTTGAGAAAGATCCTCATCAAAAAACCATTTGGGTGCCTGAAAGAATGAAGAACCTGATTTTGGCCCAACGCCTGTATTCATACTCGTTTAAAAACAGAAAGCGAGCCGGTGCCCAGTGCCACCAACCTGGTCATGAGTTTGTAAAGGGCATCTCCGCAGCAGCACCTCCAAGCATGATAACACACCTTCGGCCGTTGTATCGCGTATTAAATTGACAGTGGCGTCGCCGGCAGATGATCTGGAAGCCACTGCCGCGTCCAACAGCAGAAACAAGGGGAAGAGTACGTATCTGAAGACCAGACGCACCCAGAAGAAGCAGACAAATTTGAGCAGGGGAAGAGCAGATTGCCCCGACAATCCAACAAGCAGAATCGAAGGCAAAAACGAGGTTGAGGCCATACTCCATGCAGGGTTGCAACCCAGAGACTGGCACGTCCGTGAGCAGTGACTCGAGGGAGTGCAGCAGGTCGGACGGTGATGCCACTGCACCGGTGGGGATGTGAAGCAGCTGCGTGCACAGCGGGCGAAGCAATTGGAAGGTGCGGCGAGCATCATCCTCATGATCATTATCATCCTGGCTCCCTTGGTTGTGCTGCCGTTGCGCCCAAGTAGCGGGCAACATGGCCCTCCTCTTCCTGATGGCGGTGTCAGGATCGTTCACCGGCTCAGTCATGAGTCTATAGTGGATGAGGCACAAATTCAAGAATTCCTGTCATCGTAATCGGCCAGGCTGCAGCTCAGTTCAGCACTGGCGGTGAAGGTGCGAAGCCAAACAGTTTAACCTAATGGTTCGTCACGCGGCGCTCTTAACGGCTGGCTTTCACGGCGGAAGGAACTTCAACCGTCGGCATTGCAGGCATCGTTTGCTGGGCTGAGCTTTCTCCTAAGCGGGCGCCTATGGGGGCAGGGAAGAGGCAAGTGCCGGGGCTGGCACCCGAGGATGCCGACTTCCCAGCAGCTCTGCCTCCCAGCCCAACACGCTCATGTGCTGGCCTGGACGATGAGTTACTGGAACTTGACAACGCAGAACCAGAATCGGATCAGTTCACCTCCGCGGTATCCATGCTGAATGCCATCAATATACAAAACTACCACCCGCATCCGCAGCCGCAGCCGCTTGGGGGCAACAGCCCACTAATCCGGGCTTCTGGCCAGGAGATTGCTGTGCGGAAGCAGGAGCACCACGGTGAGCTTGAGGAGTCCACGCCACTAGTGTTTGAGGAGTACGAAGCCAGGATTCAGGACTTGAGCAAGAAGAAGCCATCCAAGGAAAGCGTCTTCCTGAAGGCGTGCATTACACCGGACAACATCCTGGAGCACATTCGAGATTATCTGAAGAAGCATCCCGAGCTGACATGCCTCACATTGGAGGAAACCCTCCTGGCAATGCTACGATCTGAGAGTTACTACCCGGGGCCCCACTGGTTGGTCAGGCCAGCCAGTGAGATGGATGTGGAGAGGGCCGACGTCCTGTGGCGTTGCATGCTACATCCTTCCACCATGGAGATGGACGATGTGGAAAAGATGTTCTTTGAGGAGAAAGGAAGTGCAGAGCCGGGGCAGTGGGAAGGAGTAGTCATAGAGGCCGATTCTGCTCCGTCTTCAATGGCAGGAGCAGATCACACGCAAATCCAGATCTAGTGCAGATGCACATACATATATGAATGAGGACTTGGAGGCTGTCGGAATTTTGCTACCACAGTGCACAATATATTGAGGGGTTTCGTGCATTAGGTACACATATGTACATATGTATATGTAACGGGTTACCAACGCACTACGGAACGGCTTTCACAACGGCTTTTGATACATAAAAAACTAAAACCTAGAAAATGGATACCGTACCCCGAGGGGTGGTTCAACAGGATAATGCCGAAATAATTATTTTTTGAAAAAAACAAGGTTCAACATAAATATTTATATTTTTCAAAATTTCAACATTTATAAAAAATAATTTTATCAAATTTCAACATTTATTAAAATATATAGGTATATATATAAAAACTAATGGATATGTATAGATCTCCCTAAATAGGCCTAATTTTCCACACAAACCCTAGTTTCCTTATTTTTGATCATAAACTCATAAATTTTTACCTATTCAACATTTTAAGTATAATAATTTCTGAATTTTCAACTTTTACTAATTTTAATTAATTAACGCCGAATCACCCCTTGGGGTACGGTAGTCACCTAGTAATGTCATGGGGGAAAGCATAACACCTAACCTGGATATGACTACGGTTAGTATAATGTGGAGACTTTATAAAAGGAAAGAGATCGGAAATCCCATCTACCGGCTAGTCCCTTGGCCTAGATTATGACATCATGGGAGTAGGTAGCTTCATAGTAGACATTCGGGGCTAGTCCCTTGGCCTAGATTATGACATCATGGGAGCAGTAGGTAGCTTCATAGTAGACATTCGGGGCTAGTCCCTTGGCCTAGGCCCTCTAGAGGGTTGTTCCTTATCACCGCGGTGTAGATGGGACTTCCTATATCTGCATATTTTTAAAGTCTCCACGTTTATTTATATATTATAAGGTATGGGAATTTGTTACTTATTCAAGAGGAACTTGGGCTAACATATCGAGGTGTGTCTGCCCTTCAACGAGTGATTGTAAGGAAGATGTCCACACATAATGAGTTCATTGGTACTCCACAGTTAAACGTCCAAAGCAATGTTTGGACGGGATGTCATCCGCCCTCTTGGATGGGGTACCATTCGTCCCAAGCTTCATGTCCTATGAGGCCTCATATGCCTAACGTATGCCTTCGAAACTTTTATGTATATTTTAAGATATATATATATAACTTTTAAATATTATCTATATAGTATAAAATACACCTGGTTTGACCAAAAAATATCTATAGAGTCTCCTAACTTACTATAGGAAGTAATAGAAAAATATACTGAGGCCCATGTTAGGGTCGGGTTTGACCCAAAAAAAAAGACCTCGTTGAAGGGTATGGTCTATAAAGTCTCCGAATCCACTAAAAAACTAATAACACCAAAAAATATCTATAACGTCTCCAAATTTACTAAATAATAAAAAAAAATAGACCGAGGCCCCTGTTAAGGGTGGAGTCTGACCGAAAGAACCCCAGTTGAAGGGCCAGGGTATATAAAGTCTCTGAATTCACTAAAAACATTTATAACAATGTCTAACAAAAAATACCCATGACGCCAACCCTTTAGGGTTTGCTGCAGAGTGGGGTTCACAACGGGCCCTTATGATATTTTCAACTCACAGGTCCATCACATAATTATCTACAAAGATTTTATGTTTTCTATTCAGTCCTTTTCTTACAACGTGAAGCACGTTTTTGAGTTTCTTGTGTGTGCATCCTAGTGGCATGACAACTCAACACATTTTCATGTCTTAGCTGATTATTCTTGTTTTAAAATAATTTTTTTAAATTCAAATTCAATGTTCAAGTTATTCTCATTAAAATGATATTTACGGTTTCAGTATATGAATATAAATATAAAATAAATATATGTCAATAGAAAATTGTATCATTTTCTGCTCGTCTATGATTTTTTCCGTACAAATAGTAGGTGGTATATTAAACTAGCAATGAACAAAAACCCTTCCGTAGAAGTAATACAAACGAGAGAGGAGAATGCCTAACTGCCACCAAGGCAACATCCCGCACACTTAGATCAGGGACCCAAAAACAAAACACACGCGAATTTTAGGTGTCTCATAACTGTGGTCCATCCTCATCTCATAACATAGTTAATAAATCTTTTTCAATGTCAAACTTTTATCTTGTCATAAAAACACAATACTTAAATTGGGTTCGTATTCTACACACGGTTTTGGAATACATGGATGCCCCTTCTGGGCTAAGTATCTTCCCTCGTGTTGCTATGTGGCCTTACCTCATTTTGTTTTCTCAGCCCCCCCTGCTCCACAGTATTTTGCTACTTTGAGGTGTTATTCAAGTTTTTAGGGTTTTGGGGTACTGGATCTGATGGTTAATTGGTATGGTTTTCTTTTCTTGTACAGGCATGTTTTATTTTTAGCTACCGAAATGACGAACTTTGATCACTCTATTGTGGATGCACATTTGCACTGGGCTTTTCTTTCTTTTTTGCATATGTTGAAGATGATGGCAGGAGTTCGTGGGTGCGGCAACCTGGTTGTGCTTACACGATACAAACTTCCGGAGCCTGGTTTCTCTAATTTAATGGATACTGAATGTAGACCTTTTGTAATCCACTTACAGCAGATTGCTGTAAATTATTAATTAGTAAACTCTTTCTCGCGAAAAAAACTCTTTTTCAAACTCTCTGCAATAATATCGTGAGATCTTTCTTGGCTAGCTTTGGCTAGCTTTTGAAACCTTTGCATGTCTTGCATATGGCTGTGCATTCTTATGCCCTTCACTTGCTCTTTAAGGGCCGTAAATAATTCTGCACACAACTTATGTGCTCTATCCCCATTCTTTGTTTTCCAATTACACTCCTTTTCCTAGTAAAGTAAGACATGCTTTAAGAGTTTAACAACACTTCAGGCAGTAGCATACAAGGCTGCAAGCTGTCCACATCTAACATCCTTCTGCCGCATGAGAAAAGGAAAGAACATAGCATATCTAACAGCTCCAGCTCCAGGTAAATTATCAGAATCATCCAAACCTCATGCAGGGGCCTGGTTACTTGAGCTGTGTGGGCTGGCTTGTCTCGCCGAGCTCCTCCATTTTGACCTCCGCATCCGTCATGTCGTCCACCACTTCTATTTGTGCTGGAGTGATCACTTGCAGTAGCACGAGAGAAAGTGTTAGCGGGCACTATATTGTCAGCCATCTCGTACACCGATTGTCACGTACCAATCGCCTTTTATGTGTTCCTCCTATTATAGCCGTTTAAGTGTAGTTAATAGTATTCACTAGATTATACATTCCACTAATACCATCTCCTCTTTTGCACACTCAATGCATAGAAGGTGGGATAAAAATATGAGCACCACCTTCCTCCCTCCAACCTAAATGAAGCACATCTCATGGATCTAGATTTTCTTTTGATCCTCCCTTTGCTTGTCTACCTGGCTTTTTGTTGCAACTACCATATCTGTAGGGATGCCCACGTATTCATCTTCATATTATGATTCAACTTTGTCGTTCGAATGATGGAACTTTAAATTTCTTTGTTGATTGGCTTCTCACGATTTCATGCATGTTTGTAAAGAAGTTGGTAGCCTAGGATCGCATGTGTGAAGATCGTGCAAGAGGTAAGCAAGAGGGACAAGAGCAACTTGGAATCGAAAGATGATACAAATTACACACAAAGAAAGGGTCTTATACAAAAACGGTTATTGACGGTTATTAATTAACGAATAATAAAACTAAACCTAATTTAACTGTAACAAATCACCATTATGTTTTAACACATATCTATTCCAAAATAAGCTATATTCCATTACTCCCACTTAGTTGCAATTAGGAGTTAATTGATAAGCTTGAAAATATCTTGAAAATTGACTTCATAATAGAAAGTGTACTCCCACGATATAAGAAAAGAGTTCCAGCAAGTGACGATCACATAACACAATAAGGCTTCATCCAATCACCAAGCCAGATGAAAGAGGAAATCAACTAATGAGTTGTTCCTGCTTTGCAGGTATAAATTGTAGCCCAGCTGCCAAAGTATGTTTCTCATGTACCAACTTTGGCAAAGACTTTGTCAAAAGGTCACCACATTTTCCAAGTGGCAACATAGTCCACTATTACCTCTTTACGCTCTGCTTGTCTTATAAAATGATGAGCAATCTCGATATGCTTACTTCTAGCATGAAAACGGATTCTTCGATAAAGCAATGGCCGATCGTTGTCGCACCAAAGCCGAGTTGGTCCTTCATGAAGCGCTTAAGTCCACTTAAGAAAGATCTAATCCAAATAACCTCTCTAGCGACTTGTGTCATGGCACCATATTCGCCTTAGAGAGGAAAGACAAATAGTAGTGAGCTTTTACTTGACCAAGAGATAACGATCCACCTAAAATGTACAGGCTGCAATACTACGCCTAGTGTCCGGGTCACCAGCCAATCGGCATCACAAAGGACATTAGCCGCAAACCATCCGTTGCTTAGAAAACGTAAACCTTTGCGTGTGTTCCTTTGAGGTACCTAAAATTCTCTTCACGCAGCCCAATGTGGCAAGCCGAGGTTCTCTAAAACTTACATTAATCGCACGTGTGATGTCTAATCTAGTCCAACTCGATAGATAGATTAAACAACCAATGTCGGTAAGGCTTGAGTGCCATCTCGGCCTTTTCTTCTTGTTGTCGGGCATTGTTCCTTAGATAGCTTTTCACCAGACATAGGTGTATCGGTCGTGCATCCTCCATCTTGAACCTCTTAAGTAGTTGATGTACAAAATGCTCTTGATGAATATCAATAGTGTTATCGCAGTGTTAAAATGGAATTGAATGCCAAGAGAAAAGATAATCCCCAAATCACCATATCAAACCCAAAAGTAATCGCTTTCATTCTTGCCATAAGAGTTGGTGAAGTGCTAAATAAAATATTATCATCCACATAAAGCAGTTAAAATGATAAAATCATTGTCATCCCATAAAATATATACGCTATCATTCAAACATGTGAAACCCAATTCTATGAGCAATGCATGAAACACTTCATTCCATGCACGGAGGACTTTTAAGACCATAAAGTGTTTTTAAAAGTTGACATACTTTATTAGGGTCTATAATAAAACCTTCCGGTTGAGCCATGTAGATGACCTCATCTAAGGTGCCATTAAGAAAAGCGCTTTTACGTCTAATCGATGTACGAGGAGATTGTAGTGAGCAGCAAGGGCAAGGAGTATTCTTATGGAAGTAGACTTAACAACTGGGGCAAATGTTTCATTGTAGTCTAATCGCTACTTGACTATATCCCTTTGCCACGAGGCGAGCCTTATACCTACCAACACTACCATCTGATGATTTTTTTTGAAGACCCACTTACAAGCAACCGGTTTACGACCGGAGGGAGATCTACAAGAACCCAAGTTTTATTAGAAATGAGAGATTGATATTCGACTCAATAGCCTTTGCCAAAAGGAAGCTTGGCCCTTCAATAGCTTCTCTATAGGTGGCGGTTCACCTAATGAGTCTACAACACTAAAAACAGGAGGTGGAAAAATGGTTCCTCTACAGAATACTGCAACATACATGGAGGCTCTTTCCACTCGACCTTGGAGGACGGTGTCTAGAACGACGAGGACTTGAGGAGGCTCTTCATTGGCTTCATTAACTTCATCTGGTTCACACAATAGTGTCATTAGCCACCTGGAAGAGCGGTGATCATCGTACCGCAACAATGGGAGTTGGAGCTACGGTGATTGAGTAAGGGCAGCCCCTCCGCCAAAGAGGAGTCATCCTCAAAAATAGTAAAAGAAGAATCATCAAATGCAAATTCGAGAGGTGGGTCCGAAACATCAGATATAGATGCAAGAGGCATAGTTGCTCCAGGAGCGAGCTGAGCAGCATGTTCACGAAGCAAAATATCTTCGTTAAAAACCACACTGCATGAGATGGTCACCTGACGTGTAGAGGGATCAAATAACTTGTAACCCTTCACATCGTCGGAGTAGCCCACAAAAATCCTGCGAATAGCCTTCAAGTCCATCTTATGACGAGTAGCTACAAGTACATAAGCATAAGCGGTGATCCAATATAAGTGCCCAATGCGGGCTTGTGTCCGTCCATCTCTCATAAGGAGTAGTCAAACCAAGCTCCTTAGAAGGTAGTCGGTTGAGAACATATAGTGCAGCCATCAACCTCAACCCAATATCCACGAGAGAGACTAGCAAAAGTGAGAGATGCCAAAGTAGCCTCAGTGTCCGGTTTTCCTCTCAAAGAAAGAGTTCGGCGGAGTATACGCACGTGAGTCGGTGATGGATCCCTTCCAAGAGCAAAAGTTCAAAAGCATGGCGATGTGTATCACCATTGTCATAAAATTTTAACCTTGTGACACTGCGGTTGCAAACGCATAGGTTTGAAAACACATAAGAGCCTCGCTTTTATGTCTTAACACATAAACAATACAATAGCGGCTCCATTCATCTATGAATGTAATAAAATAAGCTCCTCCAAATGAGGTGGACATAGGGCCACAAATGTCACTATGAATAGTATCCAAAAGGGCAGGCCCTTGTTGAGTGGAGATCCGTATATGGCTTAGAAAAGGCTTTACTAAGTCGAGGCCACGTGGGTGACTAGAAGGGAGATAGGTAAGTGGATCTCAAAACTATCACCCTTTGTTAGAGATGCTAGAGAAAATTGACGTGGGCAAGACGACAATGCCAAAGTTGCATTGAAGCTTGTCTTTGAATGGCACAGATCGAGTGGGTTGAGGTTGCACTATCGATTTGACATCTAATAAATACAAATCATGAAAAGGGTGCCTATGAAAAGGTCGACTTGATGGAACATGCGTTACAAACCATTGATCAAAGCAGACTCGGCAAGAGTGTGTTGTGACAACTTAATCACGACATCAAATTTTGGTCATAGAAGGACAAATAAAACACCAAAGTATAAGTGAAGACTGTCTGGAGTTGTATGACCAGAGCCCAAGCCTTTGATGGAAAGCCCATTGTCATCACCCAAAAGCACAAACCGATTGGCATCATATGTGGGTGAGAAAGTTTTAAATGAGTGTCTCAAAACAAATATGACTAGTGGCTCCGAATCTAAAAACCAAGTTTCTACTTGAGAATGGATGAGATGAAAGACAAATGCTAAGATTGTGGGGGACTTAGCTTTTGTGGTTGTGACATTTGATTCAGGAAGACTTGCATCTCGTCGAGGCTCACCAGCCTTTTCTTCCGGCAATCCTTCTCAATATGGCCGGGTATCTTGCACCAATAGCAGGTCATATTTCTGCTTTGGTGCTGCTGTGGATTATACGTGGAATGCTAAAAATTTTGGTTGGGGAAGCCACGTCCCCTGCCACGTCCTCGAAAGCCCCCTCTGCCTCGAGAAGTGAACAGAATTCTTGATTTTGATTGACCACTTGAGCTGGCCTTCATTTTATTAAGTCCACGAGTCCTCTCCTCTAGAAGAGCTCCAAACACCTCAAGTGTAGAGTTGCACCGTTGATTGACCCGTTTTATAATGGCACTGCGGCGCTTACAAAAGATTGATATGCTTGGTAAGGTTGCAAGTAGGTGACTGAACTTCACTTAAATCTGTTCCACAATATGCAAGGTTAGCACGTGCGAAACCTGTTTATATAAGACTCCACAGTCTCATTGTCTTTCATATGAAGACTAAAAAATTCCCTGAAGGCTTGTACTAGGGAGGCTGAGCTCCTATCCTTATAAATCATCTTAAAGTTATACCACACATCACTTGAAGTGGCAGAACCCAAGGTATGTGTCATCATATTCCGATCTAGAGCAGAAATAATAATAGTTCTTATACGCCGATCCTTCCGTTGCCATTCCAAAATGAGATCAGGGGCGGCTCCTGGAGCAGGAGCAGGTTCAGACCCGTCTACAACCCCCATCAATTCATTTTCTTCTAAAATTTGTGACACCCGCATTGCCCATATAGTGTAATCTGTCCCATTAAATCTATCTCTATCCTTGAATTCTATCCTAAGAGGAGTGAGAAGAGCGGGAGGCAAAGAAGAAGATCCCGACATGTTTAATCTAGATTATGTTGTGGAGAAAAATCCCATATAGAATACTCTGAGTTTCTATCTCTAAAGTTTCAAAATAAATTGCCAAACAATGTATTGAATGCTTCACTGTCATCACTATCATCATTGAGATCAAAATACATAAAAAGAATGATTAGTACCAAAGCATATTACAACCAATGAGAATGTGAAGGATCTAAGCTAGTGTAGATAAATTAACTAAAAATAATAGTAAAATAAGTAGCTGCCTTGGTATAGTGGTTAGTATCTGTGTCTACTATCTGAGCCACCCGGATTCGACTCCCGTCTTGTGTGGTATTTCGGGCTGGAATAAAATCCTTTTAAAATGAGCAGCGATCGGCGTGCGCGGTTAGGGCGCGCGTGAAGCGCGCCGGCATGCCCGCCGCGCGGCCGCCGTGGTAATCAGCGCGCCGGCATGCGACGCCCGCCCGCGTGCCGCAGCGCGGCGCCCAATGTGCGCAGCCTCAATTTGCACCACTACTCAACAATTTTGATCCTGCGGCTGATTCGCCCACATCGCGATCGTAATCGGCCATCATCACCTCATTGTGAATTCGAATTCCATCGAGTTGGTTGGGCGGATCACGGCAAGGATGCAGTCGCGCCGGCCGCGATCTCCGAACGGCACGGCGCACTTACAATGTCCGTGGTTACAAGCCATCGCGGTTCCTTCCGAGGGGCCGCTAAAATGGAGAGCCATGCGGTGCGCCCGATTGGTATGGGGTTCAATCCTTTCGATTGCTTTTGAGGGAAGGATGCCGTGATGCATCTGCTACATTTTTCCAAGAAGTGCGGCTGGGGCGCTCCATATGCTTCCTTACTTGCTATTTTGCCTCGTTGAAGGCAAGTGGGATGTGTTCCCCTCTTCCATTTTTTTTTTTTTTTAGAAAAGCATAGCTACCACATGAGGCTTAGCTACATGGGAGATGAGCAGATTCAAGGCTTTGATACCATAAAGAAGTTGGTAGCCTAGGATCGCATGTGTGAAGATCGTGCAAGAGGGAAGCAAGAGGGACAAGAGCAAGTTGGAATCGAAAGATGATACAAATTACACACAAAGAAAGGGTCTTATACAAAAACGGTTATTGACGGTTATTAATTAACGAATAATAAAACTAAACCTAATTTAACTGTAACTGAAATCACCGTTATGTTTTAACACATATCTATTCCCAAATAAGCTATATTCCATTAGTTTGATGAATTCAAATGTTCTGTTCTGGTGCTTTGCAAATGCATAAAGGAAACATTTGTCTCATAGTGCATTTCAAGCCCTTGTGGGCCAGGAATTGGTATGCTTTTTGCGACTTAGCATACTGATTACCTCTAGATTGTTGTGGTGCTCCCTCTTGCCCAAACGTCTTGCGTGTGCGGTTGTGATGCATTGCATGGTGAGACATTAACAACCTTGCGGCAATCATAGCAACTTGGAACATGGATCTCAACTCTAAGACCATGGGCTCCACATTAGCTTCGGTCAGCCAATTCAACAACCCTTCACTACTCTTCAAAATACTAGGAAACTACTTCAAAGCTAGAGCTTTAAAGCTATCGCTGGTGTGCGAACAAAAGGCCCTCCCAACCTTTGCTCGTAATGCTTCACCACACTACCGGAAAATCACCGCGCCCCTTTGACGAGTCGGAAAATTTTGGGTATAGGTACATGATTTCCAATGGAATATGGTGAGTCTTTATTGAGGGAAGAAAGATGACAAATACAATTTAGAGGGCGGCGTGGGTGCCAAAGTGACGAGTCCGAAAATTATGGGTATAGGCACATGATTTCCAATGGAATATAAAAGATGAGTCTTTGCTGAGGGAGGAAATATTCAAGTCACATATAACATGTATAAAATATGATAAATACGATTTAGAGGGCTGGGGTGCCAAATTGACACCGGTCTGTGATCTGGCCGGAATCGGGCCAGGTACTCTAATCAGGTAAGTACACCAACGAGTGGACTAGTGTAACTAGTTAAGTAGGTGACTAGTTTTTGCACTTAGCTTGGTTATGGTTTTGATTTTGGGAGTGTGTTGGTGTGAAAGAAGGTGAGGCAAAGGCTTTTGGGAAAGGAAGGAAGTGTATAAGTTTCGGCTGCTGCTGGTGTGTGTTGTGACAGGCAGAAATGAGGCGTGTGCACGGATTGCGGGAGGCGAGCTCTTGGCTGCGCTCCGCGCTGTGCGCGCCCTCCACCAGCGGCAGCCATGGAGCTGCCGCGAGTCTGCTGCAGCAGCAGCGTGGCTACGCTTCCGATTCCTCCCCCATCACCATCGACATCGCTGTTCCTTTCAGGGCTCACAAATGCGAGCCTCCCAGCCAGCAGGTGACCACGAGCGGGGAGGAGCTCCTGGGCTTCTTCCGGACAATGTTTGTGATGCGCAGGATGGAGATCGCCGCCGATTCCTTGTACAAGAGCAAATTCATCCGCGGCTTTTGCCACCTGTACGACGGCCAGGAGGCGGTGTGCGTGGGGATGGAGGCCTCGCTCACCGTCAAGGACTGCATCATCACTGCCTACCGTGACCACTGCACGCACCTCGGTCGCGGTGGCACGCTGCTCGAGGTCTTTGCCGAGTTGATGGGCCGGAAAGACGGCTGTTCTTTGGGGAAAGGGGGCTCCATGCACATGTACAAGAAGGAGAGGGGCTTTTACGGCGGCAACGGCATCGTCGGCGCGCAGACGCCGTTGGGTGCTGGCCTTGCCTTTGCGCAGAAGTATCTCAAGGTGGAAGGCGTCACTCTGGCTCTCTACGGGGACGGGGCTGCAAATCAGGGTCAGCTGTTTGAGGCCATGAACATCGCGGCTCTGTGGGATCTGCCTATCATCTTCGTTTGCGAGAATAACCACTGTGAGTTGGCACTGCTCTCCGCCTCTCGCTCGATTCGATCAGCTTGGATGCGTGGTAGGTCAATCAGTTTCAAGCTGATCCGACTGGGATTTTTGCCTCTTTTTGAGCAGATGGAATGGGGACAGCAGAGTGGCGCTCAGCGAAGAGTCCCGAGTATTACAGTCGTGGTGACTATGTGCCTGGTCTCAAGGTTAGGTTTTGTCTCTGTAAGTTGTCAAGGGTTCGTGACTGAATGAGACCGATGTTCTCACTAACCAAGTCACCAAGTTTGATGTCTCGTGCTCCAGTTCATTGCTCAGATGATCCATCTGACGAAGCGCCTGTATACTTAATGATTATCAGGTGGATGGTATGGATGCTCTAGCAGTGAAGCAGGCAGTGAAATACGCCAAGAATTATGCGCTGACCAAAGGGGCATTCGTAAGAACCTGCAAATCCTGTAGACAGAATTCTCAATTGATTTGTTATCACGTTCTTTGACTCAACTGCAAGGTCGGGCAAACAGGTGATGGAAATGGATACGTACAGGTATCATGGACACTCCATGTCAGATCCTGGTAGCACGTACCGAACAAGAGATGAGATCGCTGGAATCCGGCAGGTTTGGTTCAAACACCTTGGTCTTTGAAGGTACAGGAGTGCTGCACCAGCATGATTGTCAGGTGAAGTAACCTTATCTACTTGCGTGGATGGGCAGGAACGTGATCCCATTGAGAGAATAAGGAAGTTACTGCTGGCCCATGATATCGCCACAGCAAATGACATAAAGGTATTCTTGTTTCTGTTTCCTGATTGTAAGCTGGTCTTCTGACACTTCCAGATGCTAACTTCTTCTTCTTCACGTTGCTCAGAACATTGAGAAAGAAGCCAAGAAGGAGGTCGATGATGCACTGGCTAAAGCTAAGGTTTGAGCGCCAGTTTGACCATTTTGGTCTTCGATCTCGCTATGCATGTTGTTTGCTTCTGTTTCTAAGGTTACTCTTGGTGTTGTGGTTGTTTCATCTCAGGAAAGCCCGCAACCAGATCCCGCCGAACTTTTCTCACACATCTATGTCAAAGGTCTTGGCTCGGAGGTACTGGGGGCACCATATGCTTTAAAGGTTTTGCAGTTACTGTGTTCTTTGTTTGCATGGGGATCTCATGTGACTCTTGATTTGCACAGGCACACGGGTGTGACCGCAAGCAAGTTGTTGTGACGCTGCCGTGAGCAATCAGCAACCCATTGATTTGACTTTTTTTTTCTAGTAATTCAAGTCCCAAAGAAAATTGTAGTTGGAGAGCATGCCAAATGTACCAAGGGCTGGTAGACGGTGTCCAATGTGGGTTGAAGGCTGAGGGTAGTAGTGGCTTGCTCGCACGTACTCGATTTGGTGGAACCTATTTTTAATTGGGGGTTAAATGCACGTCATTTGCCTGACATAGGGTCGTCTGTGTCATTGATGCACAGGAGTCCTAGTGAGAATGTGCCTAGCAATCGCGATAAAAAAAGAGAGAATGTGCCTAGCTGGACAGTTAACCTCTGCATATTCCATTTGCTTTAGGACCTTTGAGTACTCCAACGATCATGAGACAGGCAGGCTAAGCGGTGCTATATCTGAAATAAAATTCTTCTTCTGTGCTATTCGAATAGAATCGGCTGCTGGTCGGGAGAAATAGATGGGGGAAATCATTTTCCACTTGATGTGTACTTGGCTTAACCAGCTTTATGTCTCGAAAAGCTCCTATAACTCAGATCATGACGAATATCATGTGCGCTCATGCTCATGACAGGGACTTCAAGTCGAAGAAGGAAGCATGCACGTACATGGGTGGCAAGCGCAACGGCTGAACTGCACATCCAGGATGCCCCCATTGCGACATTGCTCACACTACATCCGCAGATAACGACTTCCAAAGGCATCCTCCTTCTCAGCTTGTTGCTTCTTGAGCCTGTGCGAGAACCCACCAAGTTGTGTTGCTCCGACTAGGTGACGGAAAACTGAAAGAGTCCAGCCAGCTGTAACGCCATTGGCTTTCTGTAGTTCCGTACCTTACATTGCGCTCCTCTCGGGCATAAAGAGCTTCCATCTCTTTATCGGTTAGCTGCTCAACTACAGGTTCAAATGCGTCCCATTCATTTCTGCGCCTGAAAGCCATCAATATTAGAGACGAAAAACAAACGAGTCAGTAGAAACGAATAGAGATCCACCTGTATAACCGCGGTACAAGACTAACCTCACGACACTTATCTTGTTGTTTGGTCTTCGCATGAGGTTCAAAGCTGTAGTTGGGGGGTTGCTGCATGATATGAGTTGACGTGAGTAAAATCTGAAAAAAAAAAGTCGACGACTACATCGAGGGCAAACAACACTCTCATTGTACCTTGATGGGCTGTAATCTACACCCCTCTCTCTGCGAGCTTTTTTACTGATGCGAGTGTCTCGTCCAGACGAGGATATTTGCTTGTTTATCTGCTTGCCACACAAAAATATTCGGTGTAAAATACAGCTGACAACTATACTATAAGCGCCCCCCATCAGAAAGGGAAAGTCTAAATAAAGACAAACCCTGGGGGAATGAGAGTCTTGCGGAAAGAAAAGACACTGTACAACGTTCACTGACAAAACCTCACCTCATGTAATTGTTCCCGGATTGACAGGGCGATCGCAGGCTGCAAGCAAAGCAAGTACCGAGTGTCTTAGTACAACGTCCTCCAGCTCATAAGAGTTTCCAGTCAACATAAGCGACCCGTTGACAGCAAAACAGGCAACCTTACGGCAATCTCAGGGTCCTCCAGCTCAAGGTCCTGACACAAACGTCTGGCAAACTCCTCGGGGTTAGCGTCCGGATTATTCACATCCTGCAAATAACCACCATCGATGACTTATGGACCTGAGACCATACGCAGATACATACATAAGATCTGCAGGGCACATGAGTTGACTCACCCATAGAAAATGGTCATGTATGAGCGTTCTGTTCACCCGAAGATCAAGCTGCCATTGCACGAGATTACTGTAAGGAAAAACTGTGATAGCTTCATCCTATCGTGCTAGTCAAACTCCCAGAGAAACATGTGTTAACACAGAGGTGTGGGCCTGAGCACATAAAATAACATCCGAGGCTGGGAATACTGTTGTCAAACCCCGAACCCAAATCACACACCTTCATCATCTGAACCTTCTCTTCCGTGCTGGGTCTTTGATTATCTGTGGCTCGATACTCTGCTAATTGTGTCTGTCAAGTGGCAACATGTTTAGTCTAGGTTGCCATAGCAATTCTGGCCAACAAAGCAAGATCACAGCCTCGGCAAAAATTGGGGAATCAGATGAAAAGCAAAAGTTCCAAGCGTGGGTGAAACAACAAATAAAAAAATAAAGATTCACCTGCATAGATTGAGCAATGTAATGTCCAAAGGCGATAGGAAGGTTCATGTCCTTAGTGAGCCGTCGAACAAAAGGCACAATCTCGGAGTCCGGATCTGTCAAATGAACAGAGCTTCAGACCACAAGCAGTCTACCAATTCACAACTTGAATCTGCTAGCTAATTGCAGATGAGCCTGCCTCAAGCTTTACCTCAAAACCTGAGCTAGGAATCTCGAACAAGACATGAAGACGATAGCATACCATCTGCATTCCATGAAAATACATCCTTGTAGCGTTGCCCGTCAGCTTCAATGTCCAGTCTGATGGGAATTAGGTTGTCCACAGGCGGCCTGCAGTTGCACCCCAACATGAGTTTACTGCAACCTCCAAAGGGAGACAACCCCACGGGTATGAGAAGGCTCACTCGGCTGGCTTGGGGGGAAAGTCCATGCGGAGGTTGGCAGCAGCACTGGGTCTGCTCTGCCGTGCCTTCTCCTTGCGGGCCTGAAGTTGGCTGCTGTCTGACTCTCGCTGCAAAAGTGCGTGCGGAAACACTTCCTGCTGTTGTTCCTGCCTTTGTTGTTGCTGTTGTTCCTGCTGGCGCTCCTTTTGCTGCGGCTGCTGCTGCTGGGCCTCCTCTTGTGGTTGCTGCTGCTGATCCAGTTCCATTGCCTGCTCTTGCGGTTGCTGCCGCTGATGGGCCTCCTCTTGTGGAGGCTGCCGCTGATGGGCCTCCTCTTGTGGAGGCTGCCGCTGCTGGGCCTCCTCTTGCGGTTGGTGCCGCTGATGGGCCTCCTCTTGTGGTTGCTGCCGCTGCTGGGTCTCCTCTAGTGGTTGCTGCCGCTGCTGGGCCTCCTCTTGTGGTTGCTGCTGCTGATCCAGTTCCATTGCCTGCTCTCCCGGTTGCTGCTGCTGCTGGACCCCCTCTAGTGGTTGCTGCTGCTGATCCAGTTCCACTGCCAGCTCTTCCGGTTGCTGCTGCTGATCCAGTTCCCCTGCCAGCTCTTCCGGTTGCTGCTGCTGATCCAGTTCTACTGCCAGCTCTTCCGGTTGCTGCTGTTGATCCTGATCCAGTTCCATTGCCTGCTCTTCCGGTTGCTGCTGCTGCTGGCCCCCCTCTTGTGGTTGTTCCTGCTGATCCAATTCCATTGCCTGCTCTTGCGGTTGTTGCTGCTGCTGCGGGTCTCCTTGTGGTGGCTCCTGCTGATGTGCCTCCACCCGTGGTGCCCCCTGCTGTAATAGACCCTGCTCTTGTGGAGGTTGCTGCTGCCGCAGTGCCTCCTCATGTGTTGGCGCCTGCTGCAACAGTCCCTGCTCTTGTGGAGGCTGCTGCTGTTGAGGTGCCTCCTCATGTGGTCGCTCCTGCTCCTGCTGCTGCACTGCCTGCTCTTGAGGTGGCTCCTGCTTCTGCTGCTGCACTGTCTGCTCTTGTGGTGGCTCCTCCTGCTGTTCCTGCCCTGCTAGCTCCTGTGGAGATTCCTGCTGCTGCACTGCCTGTTCTTGTGGTGACTCCTGCTGAAGCACTGCCTGCTCTTGCAGAGGAGGCTGCTGCTCCTCCTGCGGTGCCTCCTGAGGTGGCTCCTGCGGCTGCACTGCACACTCTTGTGGTAACTCCTGCTGCTGCAGCGGTGCCTCCTCTTGAGGAGCTTCCTCTGGGTCCTGCTGTGCCTGCTCCTGGGCAGGTTCTTGCTGCTGCTGTGCCTCCTCTTGAGGACATTGCTGCGGGTTCTGCTGTGCCTGCTCTTGTGGAGGTTGCTGCTGCTGCCGCTGTTGCAGGTGTGCCTCCTCTTGTGCCAGCACCTCCTCCTGCTGCTGCTGCTTCTCCTTTCGTGGCGGACCCTGCTGCTCCTGCTGAGCCTCCTCTTGTGGTGGCTCCTGTTGCTGCAACTGATGCTCAACCGGTGTTGGAGAGGCGTGCTGGTGCAGCTCCAATTGTGGGCGTTTCAGGTCACGATCATCATCCTTCCCCTCCTCCTCGTCCTCCCCGTTTTTCTCACGTGGCTCACCTTCCTCAAGGCCGCCCGCCTTGTCCGTCCCTCCAGCACCTCCTTCCAAGATCGTCGCCATCGCGCGCTTGAACCACAGTTCGCGCTATTTCCTCTCTCGACGCTTTGTGCTTTGTTGGAGGGGTGGGTAGATACTGGAACAACCCCCAGGGTGAATTCACCAATTTCCTTACCGCGATTTAGGTAGCTGTAAGTAACTCAGAACAAAGTAACGAGGGAACCATTAATACATATTATCAGTCAGAAAATATACGGGTCCACCTATACCTACTCCCTTCGAAAAATGGTTCAATGAAAGGACAGGACTGAGTGAGAGAGAAGCTCGGTCATATGTGGGTTTTGCTTATTTGAACGTACCGACTTGGTAGTCCATGTGCATGGAAGGTGGGGGAGCGTGGAGGTGACGGGAATGGGATATCGGGGATGCATCTCCACAAGGCCCCGCCAGGTACATGGTATGTATGAAGCTCGATGTATCGCACGGGGCACGGCACTGGCAGGCGAGGAACATGCTGCACACCTGTGCCTGGTAGCATGGTACACTTACAGTACGTGATGTGTATGCAAGAATGTACAGTAGCGCACCTAGGTTTCACCTCCTCTCCAGCTCCCAGGACGCCTCTCCCTCCAGCCTCCGAATACCTGAATCCGCGGCCTCCGCGGGAGCCTTGTGCATTGCCTCCTCCAAATTCGCGCTCTCCTTGGCTTCCGCGTGCTCCAGGCCCCCCCACCCATGTTAGCCCTGCCGCCTCCGCCTCCGCCTCCTCCTCCTCCTCCTGCTCCTCCTGCTCCTCCTGCTCCTCCTGCTCCTCCTGTTCCTCCTGTTCCTCCTGTTCCTCCTGTTCCTCCTGTTCCTCCTGCTCCTCCTGCTCCTGCTCCTCCCCTTCCTTGGGAATGTGTGCCGCTACCGAACTGTACATGAGTTGAACGGTTTCGCTTTATTATTTGTTGTCAACTTGGGCTCACGATGTGCACAATTTGCATTTTGCGCAGTCTCGGCTTCTCGCGGAAGGGAAGGAACGTTGCCTGGAGGCTGGGCCTCTCTTTATTGAGGGACTTGTGTGCGTGGAGGTGACAGGAGGTGAGGGAATGACGCACGCGCACACGGTCAGGCCAAGGCCCGGAGCTGCTGCTGCTGCTGTTGCTGCTGATCAAGAGAGCGCTCCAGGCCCAGGCCCAGGCCCAGGCCGGCCCCGTCCAGGAGTCCAGGCTCTCGTGGAGAGAGGAATTCAGATGGTGCCGCAGGCGTACATACGGCCCGTGAACCAGCGGCCTCTGCTGGGACCGAGCCATCCCAATGGCTGCTTCCGGATCACCACTGCGGGCAAAATTCCGGTTGTCGACCTGGCCAGGCTCAGCGACAGCGACGGCACCATAGGCCGCAAGCAGACTATGAAGGCCATAGCTCGGGCCTGTGAGGAGTGGGGCTTCTTTCAGGTGCGCTCCCTGCGATTGTCACCCTTGATTTCAATGCAACCGGTCTGGTAGCGGCAATGTGTGCTCCGGACGTAGACCGATCGTACTCTGACAATGCAATGCTGCGGGCTGGCAGGTGATCAACCATGGCATCCCGGATCATGTGCTGGACGACACGCTGGATCTGGCTAAACGCTTCTTCAGCCTGCCGTTGAGGGAGAAGGCCACGTACAATTCCGGCCCGGGGGCAGATCCGTCTATCCATCCCAGCTCCGGAAGCTTTGGCTCTACCTTTCCTCCGCCGGAGGATTCGGCTCTGGACTGGAGAGATGTGCTCCAACATTGCTTCATCAACGATGATGCCACAGATGACAAGCGACAGTGGCCGCCCAAGCCACATGCTTACAAGTAAACACTTTTGCGAGCCAGCGCGCTTCATTCAATTGTGGCCACTCCAAGTCACTGCTCACACCCCTCTCTTGTATCGTGCTTGCAGGCAGATCATGCTCAAGTATCGAGAGGCCATACAAGGCTTGGCTGAGCGCCTGCTTGTCACAGTGGCGCAAAATTTGGGCCTCGAGCGGGATCACATCAACCGGATTGTAGGCAAGTGCACAAGCCTGGTCAACCTCATACAGTATCCACAATGTCCAGAACCGGAGCTTGTTTTGGGAATGAGAGGTCATTCCGATCCGTCCGTCATCTCGCTTCTCCTCCAAGACGAAGTTGGAGGCTTGGAAGTCCGTGCCAAGGACGGCCAGTGGGTGTTGCTGCAACCTATTCCCCGAGCCATTGTCGTGAACACTGGCGACATTTTGCAGGTACGGAATCGCGACCCGTGAACTACAGGACGGGAATATTATATGCCAAGTTCTCGTGTTTCAATGCTGGAACTGACCGATGCGATCGATGCTGCAAGCGTTGCAGGTGATCAGCAATGGGAGATATCCTAGCGTGGAACATCGTGTCGTGGTGAACGGAATGCAGTCCCGATTGTCTGTCGCGACATACCACTGTCCACATTCCGATTCCAAAATCGGTCCAGCGCCGGGACTCACGACCGAAGATCAGCCTGCTCGGTACAGAGACTTCTTTTTCTCCGAGTACGTCTCCGCATTGTACACTCCGCAAGCTACCCGAAATCGATCATTGGAGTCATTCTACATCAAGTAGATTAGCTAGGCTAGAAACCAGAAACTTCACACTGCGGTAGCCTTGGACACCCAAATATGAAATAATAATAGGTGATGCAATTCGGGATCTACCGAAGTGGTTAACACGTTACACTCTGCCATGTTTCCCTCTCTGACCAGCCTGAGCCCTGGACTGGGACATCTGGCGATCCTGTCGGAGCGATTCGCGGTCACCTGTCAGCATGTGTTTCTCTGAAGAGTCATCACAACGCTGCTAGACCTGCCAAAACTGGAGAGTAGTTACTGAAATGGAATTAGCTCACGACACGATGTAACAGTAGCTCCCGTGCAAATGGACAAAGACTATTCCATCTTCGCTGAAGACCTGGATGCACTGATATCCAGGATCGGGGTGAGCAAAGGCAGGGGATACGTGATGAGTAGCGCCTGCCTGTCAAAGGCTGCTTTCAATTTCTGCTGGTTCGAATCACTGTTTCAGTCGGATGCGTCCTGTCTGACGCTGAAAAGGTGAGCGCCACCAAATATCTCAAAATGCTGCCCAGCCTGAATCACCGCCGGCAGACGAACTTCCTTGCTTCCCCGCCGAGGGCAAGGCAAGCTGCACATGAACGGAAAGTTAACGTCGGGAAAAGAAAAAAACAGGGCTGCTTCAGAAGGTAGTAGCTACAGGAACCCCAGCGAACAGCATTGCGTACCTCTAGTTGACTCAAATCTGCAAAAGGATCACCAGTTGGCCTCCCAGGTTCTTTCCCAGGCACCGAGGTGGAAGCACCAGGCTTGAGAGAGCCGACACTGCTCTTTGCAAGCGCAGGTATTGCTGTTGTACTGGTTCTCGTTGGTTTAGTATCATTCGGCGGTGGCGGTAAAGGTGCCCGAATCCTGCCACCACCAGGAGGTGGCGCCAATGGAGCCTTCATGCGACCTGTAGCAGCAATGCCCGTAGCACCTCCCCCAGTAGTAGCACTTGAGATCATTCCTGATCCTGCCACAGGCTTAGTTTTCACATTTATCCGGATAGTCTGACCCTCCTGAGAGCACAACAGGTAGGAGGAGCACCATGTTAGACACAGTAATAAAATCACACAACAACTCTCACCTGTCAGTATCAAGCAAACAAACAAACGTCCCTGCGGATGCCCATTGAAGGCGACAAGCTCACTATGTCATTCGAACACTCAGATTCACCTGACTGCGCTGACTATCTCGCATTACCCCTGCATTGCACCGACAACGTGTCTGATAGGCGAGACCATTGCACTAACCAACTGAAACCAAACAAATCTTTTACACGAGAAGCCCACCAAACCCCTGGGGCTCCCACAAGCAACATCTCACAAACAATGTGTATCATCATGGCAATCAAACATTGTATCACATCGACCACATGCCAATAGCTTGCATTCGACTTCACCTTCAAACGGAGATCCAAGGACGGCTGCTGCGGTAGGCTGCTGTCGTCATCAACTCCACCCTGCTCCTTTTCTAGCTCCCTCTTCACATATTTCTCATGATCAGAAAGCGCAACGTTGAAATCGAACGCCTCATTCCTCTCTGTGAACCCTAACCCAATGAAGGCATGCTTCCCTCTGCCGTCTTCAATTCTCAGAACGAAATACCGCGACGAATCCGTCACACTTTCGACACAAGCATCTCTCTTCCCAGGGAGCACATTGCAGCCGGCAAACAGCTCTCCCGTGTTGGAATCCTCCAATTTAATCTCACACTTGTCCCTGAAAGAAAGAACTCTCAGCCTTCCGGTCCAGATCTTGTCAGACTGAAGCCACTCGGCACACTTGTAGCCACCACTGGTCCCCCGAGGCGGAATTTTGTACACCGACACTTCTCTGACGACCAAAAGAGTCTGCTCAAAGGAATCCTCATCGTCATATGACATTATGAGCAGAACAAGCAGGGCAAAACCCGGAACTGCCTGGGACTATCAGAACTTCGAAATCCCTCTCCACCAGAGATCAAATCCGCACACAATTACCAATTACCCTCTTCTCCACCTCCACAAAACCCCACGCAACTGTCAGAGGGGCAGCTAGGCTGGCCACAATCCTCCGTCTCCGTACGCCAATCACCAGCTCCTCGACTCAGCAACACAGATCAGCCACTGCAGAGGGAGAAGAACGGCACCATGACCAGAAAAACTCCGGGATCTAGCCCCCTCAAGCT
This sequence comes from Anthoceros angustus, assembly GCA_010909165.1. Taxonomy (NCBI): domain Eukaryota; kingdom Viridiplantae; phylum Streptophyta; class Anthocerotopsida; order Anthocerotales; family Anthocerotaceae; genus Anthoceros; species Anthoceros angustus. The sequence goes on from MU008172.1 coordinate 661,432, forward strand.
CCCACTCTCAGATCACAAGATTCGTACAAGGAAGCAACAGTTCCGATGTAATTCTCCCTGTCATTCGCCACCTCCCACACTCTTTGAGCACCTCACAGCATTGCGCAGAGCCGACGGCAACAGACGGTCAGGTCAGATGGATCCAGAGCACAAAGCCAAACCAGTCCGCGAGCAACTTGCAAGCGGTGTAAGGACACCCAGTTTTACTGATGCCATTTTGTTTGATTAAACGATAAGTGAAAATATTCAGCTCTCGGGGTTTAGGGTTTACTGCTAGGGTTGGGTAAAGCTTTGTGCACTGCTGAATTTGTGACGTGAAATGCTGCAGAAACAGCAAGGCGAAAATGGTGCTGTCGTAGATGGTTCTACCTGCATCGTCTCGTCAGGATGCAGACTGGGTTGTGCGGACCTGCCTGGCGGTCGTCTCTGCACGCTGCGTCTCATTACTCGCATCAGAGCTCTGCAGCAGTGCTCACTTCCGTGGTTGCCTCGCGCATTGCCAGCTCGCGTCATGTGTCAACATCTTCCTCTAATTCCCTCTTGGTCGGGCATCATATAAGACTGCACTGGGCTAGCGCTAGTTTCGCTGCGGGGCCTTCCCTGGAATCTTCTGGGATAGCCCGCAATCCTATGGTTGTCAGGGCTGCAGCATCTCTGGCTGAAGCAGATGGGTTAGAGCAGGTTGATTTTACTGCAGATTCTGCGGAGCAAAGTTTCGAGACAGCTCAATCCGGGTCGCAACCTGCTGGTTCGCAAGTCCTGTTGTGCAAGACAGAGGCAGAGTTAGAGGAGATTGCAGTGTCACTGGGGGAGGTACTGTACTTGGTGGAGCCCTACCTTGGTCGGCTTAAACGTCCAGCTTTTGGTTCTAAGCATTGGCTATTGCTCAAATTGCAGAGGAAGTTCAGGGGTAGACAGCTATATGAAGCCTTGTATAAAACAAAAAAGAGGAACATTGAGGACATACTGCATTGTGAGTGCCGAATCTTACCTCATTGTCAAATGAATTTCAGAAACTCTCATTTTGCAGATACCGCGCTGATATGAAGTAGTTGAGTCGCGACGTTTGTGGGAAGCTTACAGGCCAACTTTTTGATGTGATCAGTACCGAAGCAATTCAGGGAGGATCTTGTTTCTGCAGGATGGAAAACAGGACGTTCTCTTGTTCATCATGTCTCAACGGCTTCTGATGGAACCATCAAGGTATCCTGTTAGCTGGATGCGCTGGCTCGTGGATGATGCAACACGATGTCTCACTCTGTTTCCTGAGCTTTACTGCATACATGCCAACCGTTGCGAGCCCATTCCCTTGGGAACTTATGCAGGTTCTTCTCAGACTGGAGGATAACAGATTGGTGGAAACTGTTGGAATACCGGTTGAAGAAAGGCGAGGAACAAACCGACTCACTGCTTGTGTGTCTTCCCAGGTGGGACTGTGTCTGATCATACTATCCGACGTGTGTTGAGGCTATCACATAGGACGTACCTGACCGTGAACGGATGGTTCACCTTTGCAGGTTGGATGTGCGTTGCGCTGTTCATTTTGTGCTACGGGCAAGGGTGGATTTTCGCGGAATCTGAAACCTCATGAAATTGTAGAACAGGTGAGGCTATCTATAGTAACGTGGTTCTGAGAAGCAGAGCAATTGAGCGGGGTATTGAAGGCTTTGGTCCCTGTGTTGTTTCCTGTAGGTGCTGATAATAGAGGAGCTTTTCAAGCACAGGGTTACAAATGTTGTCTTCATGGGGATGGGGGAACCTCTGCTCAATCTACAGTCTCTACTGGCTGCACACCGTGTATTGAATAAGGTAGATAATTTCGGGATCCTTGTTTAGCAGGATGACAGGGGGTGAATTGCTTGTTCGATAACATGGCCTAACTATCATCCTAGATAGGCTTTAACTATTGGAAACCAAAAACGATTGTTTCCGTGCATAATCCTGAGATTACACTGTCTGTTCCCACATGCGGAGCTGTTGGTATCATGTGCATCTGTGAAGGTTTTGTGGTGATTGCAGAGCATCCCCTTACATATCTTTCCACCTGTGTGGTGCAGGATTTGGAGATAGGGCAGCGGATGATGACAATATCCACTGTTGGAGTCCCCAATACAATTGCCAGGCTTGCTACTCACAAACTGCAATCTACGTTAGCCGTGAGGTCTGCCTCCCTCTTCATCTTGCAGGTTGTCGGTTCAGAAGTAAAGCTTGCGAATCCTGCTAAAAGTTCAAGTTTTTGTCCCGGCTGGTGACAGCTTGCATGCCCCAAACCAGATGTTGCGGAAACAAATCGTCCCAAGTGCATCAGGCTATCCTCTTGAAGCCCTCATGGAGGACTGCAAAAAATATTTCGATGCAACAGGGCGACGCGTTTCATTTGAGTACACTCTTCTAGGTAAGGCTACAGAAGCTTGCTCAAGGTGCTTGATATCTTATGTTGACATCTGAACTAACGTGAAGACTTATGCTTGCAGCTGGAGTGAATGATCAGCCTGAGCATGCCAATGAGCTGGCTGACCTGTTGCATCACTGGGGCTTGGCTCGCCATGTGAATCTCATTCCTTACAATCCGATAGCAGACTCTGATTTCAAGCGTCCAACGAGAGCTGCAGTAAGTTTGCAAAATCTCAAGGCACCCGTGACTTGCACGAGTTTCCAGTTCCCGAAATGTATTTTAACCGTCATGTTGCCTGCAGATCATGGCTTTCGTGGATGCATTGAGCAAGCGAAGGGTAACGTCAAGTACCAGGCAGACGCGGGGTCTGGAGGCCAACGCCGCGTGTGGTCAGTTACGGAACGAATATCAGAAAACGCCGCTAGTTATGGCTTGAACTTGAATGCTTAGTGCGATGTATGTGATGGGCCTATCCCCATCCACCCCCCAGGGCCCCTCACAGCTCGTAGAGGAAAAGGCCTGCGCAGTGACGACGTAAACGAAACTACGGTCCCGCAGTCCCGCGACGCCGAGACAAGGACACGGCGCTATGTGACCGCGAAGGATGACCGGGTTCAGATGCTGAACGGGTTCCTTCCAACACGAATTTCATGATAATGTATTTGGCGCATGCTATGCCCGGGGTCTATGCATGGTCTAGGCGACATTCGGCCTTCTATCCACTTCTGCATGGACCCACCTTAAGGAAATAGGTTGTTAACTCTTATGCTGCCGAGAGACGGGCATGTCTAGTCTAGCTTGCGGGTAGAATGGCGTTAACAACCTATTTCCTTTTACACAGAAGTAGAAAAATTTCTTATGTTTAAGAAATTCAGGTTTTGTTTTATTTCATAATTCTGAACTTGAATGAATACCATATAACTTCTGCGTACATATGGAATACCGTTCTCATCATGGGCCATCGTGTGTGTGACATTGTTTTTTTCGGGTGTACCGTACTCAAATATGCCACAGCATCTTCAAGATTCTTTCACATAATATACATATAATACGTGCCATATCAGCATGGGTTACGATCACTACACATACATGTTTACACGAGGTAGTGCACACATATACAGTTCATTTCGGCACATTCGGCCCTGCTCCTGGCGTTTATGACATTATATAATGTCGTCAATGATACGTGAGTGCGGAGGCGCGTGCATCGCCGAGTACCGCAGAGTGGATGCAGTGCCACGCCATGGGCGTCGGCAGGGATCAGCTTGTTCTGTGATGTGGTGCAGTAGGCCTTTTGAATTACATCTTGTGCACTGCAGGCCTTTTTGAGTGCAAGCCTTGTATTTGTACGATTGTTTTCATAGAAGCCCGTCTTGGTCCTTCTGGTACAAGGGTACTTAGTGCTATATGAAACTGCACCCCTATAGCCAGCAGTAAACGCTGCAACCTTGTCGCCAGCAGCAAACGCTGCAGCCTTGTAGGTAGGGATAAATGCACTTAAACGTGCAGCAAACGCAAATGCTGAGCGCAGTGCAAACACAAACGCACAGCCACACAACAGATACACAATGCAATGGTCTAGAGCAAACGCACACAAATGCCCATCATAAGGGTGAACCCTAAACCCTAACCACAAGTGGGTAAGAAAAAAATAGTTTGAGTGCATCATTTGCTTGACGAGATGATACATCCGGGGGCCGTAGCGAACGCCGATGTGGTCATGCGAGACAAAAAGAAATAGTCCCTACGTATGCGGCGGGACTATTTCTTTATGTACACAACCCTAAAAATATATGGATGGCCTGTCACGAGATCGACATTCGTACATGTTTTGACTGCAACTTTCTTACCTTTTTGTATATTATGTTCATATAGTTTATTTCGTTTAAGCTCTAGACGAGATAAATACAATCAAATAGTAATTATTTATACTTTTTTATTATTAGTTTTTGGGATTTGGGACCTATTTTTGTATGGCTGCTTGTGGAGAGAGGAAACATCTCCACTACATAGACCACTCCATAGATAGTTGGTCGTCAAGAACCGACGGTCCCGAGAAGTGTGTAGCCGGTCGCAAAGACAGCGAGAGGAGGTATGTGCCTAAGCTGTCGAAATGGAGTTCGACAAGTAATAAGTTACTCCTCGCTATTCAATGCTATCTGCCTATCTAAGTCCAATGTCATATCCACCCCGGGTACTGCTCCTGGCGTAAAAACGAGAGGATATGGAACCCCTAGCCCTGTGCAAACGGCCCGAATAATCTCAGAGGCCACTTCTCCCACGTCCAGCTCGTTTATCGTGATAGCAATGGAATAGTTGTGTACTGGATCGCAAATGGCTGTGCTGCCCCCCAGTCCTGAATGACCAAACGGCAAGACCTCAGCCTCGCTTTGTGATTCGTCCCAGGGAAGTACGTACAAACCAAGTCCGAAGACCCCCCCTGGCAGCACATGCCGGCTGTACTCCCCCCTGCCCACAATTGCTCGCAAGAACTTCGGGCTGGTAAACAGCGGACTGTCGTTTTGGTTCTTGTCGCCGTTTGCACGGAGCGGTGAGTTGCTTTCATCAACGGCTGAAGGTACCTGCGGGTGGCTGCCCAAAGGTGGCTCGGTTGTTGATGACGATTCTGGAATTTTACCCCCAGCAGCCAGCATCGCATAGTACCTAGCTAGTGCTCTGGCAGAGAAGTGACCATTGGCAGCTGGCACAACTCCTCGTCGTATTTTCAGATCATTGAACAGCGTTTCGGCGGTAGCGATGATGTCGCCCACAGGTCCTGCAACATCGGGATGTCGCAGCACCGCTTTCAGACCTTCATTGACAATGCTGATCGATGCCAAACGTGATTCCACACCTGCAGGAAACATAAAACGATGAAGAGTTAGTTGCAGAGCTTACGAAGCATCACAAGTGTGCCCCATAGAACGGGAGTTACCGTGTGGTATGCCTACGTAGGCTTCCCCAGTTATCCCCAGCGGCTTCGTGAAAGTCTCCTCCAGGAAATCTTGAAACGACTTCTTGGATACCCTCTGAATTTCACGGGCAAATTATGTCAATCCATGAATCCACAAGCAGAATCCATCATCAGCCAAATGGAAATATCAGGTGGCTCTTATACCTCGATGATAGCCCCACAGAGCCAGCCAAACGACATGGAATGATAAACTTGTGCACGGCCAGGTGGGATTGCTGGTTTCGCTGCCGCAGTACGACTCACACATTCTTCAAAATTGCTCATCAGATACGGATCTTCCCTCATATCTTCTGCGAGAGCAGTCCATAAACCCGCTGTGTGATTCAGAACATGTGCAACCTGCATCACACAATCAACTTGCCTCAGCCCCGAAATTGACTGAATGGGAAAGCATTAGTATGAGAAACAACTCCAGCATTTTCACATACCGTTATCTTCTCCTTTCCGTTCACTCCAAACTCTGGCCACACGTCAACCACCTTATCATCGAAATTCAAAGCCCTTGAGAAACAGAGGTGCACCTATCAGGAAAGAGCCATCAATTGACCAGCAAATTTCAATTCATTGAAGAAAAAATGAGCTTACCCGTGATCCACGAGCCAGTGCACAAGTCCAGCCACCAGACCTTTTGTTGTAGAGAAGACTGGAAACAAACTATCAGGTCGGACCGGCCTAGGGTCCGACTTGCTCAGAACTCCGGCAGCTGTGTCAACAACCACTTTCCCATCCTTATAGACACATACCTACAGATCGACATGAAAGCCTTCAACTTCCTATAAGTACACGAGTCGAAGAAACAAAAAATCACACGAAAAAAAGGGCATGCATGATTCGGGAATTCGTGAATCCCAAATGAATATACAGCAGCATTCAACCTGAATGCCCAAGACTCGTTGCTGACGAGCCAGATCCACCAAAAGTGCACGGACTTTTTCCTCGACTTCTGAAATGGCTGGTGTATCAAATTGAAGGATACTGCTGGAACAGGAGGCTGATGAGAAACTGAAGCTTTTGAAGCTCCTTCACGCCTGCACTGGAGCAAAATCGGCCTCTCCACCAGCTTACGTACCTTGTCACAGCAACCTTTGCGGATGAACTCATGATGTGAAGATTCGCAATTTGACACCTTTGCCCCGCAGATCGACAGACCTGGACCAAACGTGACAAGTAGTAGGCGGAACTGTCTGCCAACCTTCCGGGCACCGCACAGCTATCCAATCCTTCCAGGCAGTGTCACTGTCCAGGCCGTAGTGCTTCCGTCTCCATACATAACCTTCAGACCAATCTTCACCCTCCATGTTATAGTCGGCAAACAACACATGAAAAAATGCATGCCGTCCGCCCGCCGGCATCGACTGGCGCACATTGCGGACAGATACGAGGACATGACGACAACGGAGAGGTTCCAAGTGGTTTCGGAACTGGAGCTCAAAACGTACTGTTGCAAACCGTTTCGCCAGACTCTCAAGAGGAATTGGACCGGCACGAGTAGTACGTCTACGGGGCCGGCCGTTCAAGTCCTCAACTCCTGTTGATGCTGTTGATTCTGGCGCTGTCCGGTTATCTGGACCCTAACCAACTGAGCGAGTTTGAAAACTGGGATCCAAACCTGCCTCCTCTGCCCATCTGCTTCACATGTATGACGAGACGCAGAGCCTCCCTTGAGCAAGTAAGGTAGCACATAATAAGGCGTTTTCTACTTATGATCCACTGGTCAGACGTCTATCAGTTCCTTCAGTTCCTTGCACCCGTCCCCAACTTGGGGTTGGAGAGCCTGGACATCCAGCTCTGCGAATCTAAGCAGGAGTTCGTTTTGCATTCGCTCCACCACAAACCTCTCCTTCTCAGTTATGATGCTCGTAACAGTCCCTGGCTTCTCTTCGATGGGCATGCGGCCGGTTCGCCCCGCTCTGTGCACGTAGTCTGTAACGTTTGCTGGAAGATCCACGTTGTAAATGTGGCTCACTTCTGGTAAATCTAGGCCCCTAGCTGCTATGTCCGTAGCCACTAAAACACATCTGCCTTCTCTGAATTCCTGCACCACAGAAAGGCGGGTTTGTATAACCTTGTCCGAAGAAAAGGAGGTTCTTCATTACATGATAGGAGCGGGTATAGATCTTACCGCTAAACTGAATGTACGAGCATTTATGTTAGCCTCTTCCTCCAGCACTACAGGCTCCCATTTGTCCGCATCAGTGCGCCCACTGGTTGCCTCCGATAAGAAATGCTGAACAGCAGCAGTCATTGGCAGATCCCCAGATCTTCTTGCCTTCTCGGACTGACGAAATTTGTTACAGAATACAATGGGACTGTAAGTGAGAGATCTGAAAAAGCATGCATGTTTGGGGTTTAGTAGGGCTCTAATCAGCACACCTGTTCGTTAACAAAAACAATGGCTGCTGTGGGTGCATCAGCAGCAAGCAGTGCAAGAAGAGCATCCAGCTTGGCCTCTTTGGTTGTAACCTGAAAATAAGCAACACTTGTGAGACAACCCGACTGAGCAAACAAGGACCAAAGAACTTAGAAGCGACAAAAGGCCAATACCAGGAATCTGTGCTTAAGATATGTTGGGATCTTTATCTCAGGAGATACATGAATGTGGATAAGATCTCCCTGGGACCAAATGCATGACACAGATAGGTGAGGTCTCCATTAATCCTGACGGAAGGTGAGGTCCACAATATGACTCTAAAGCTGCAGCCGTAAGACACGAGGAAAATTGAGATACCTTAGTCCACTTGTTTTGTATGCAGTCTTTGACAAAGCGGTTGTGCTGAGGAACCGTAGCACTGGCAAACATGGTCTGCCGTTTCTGTGGCAAGGTGTGAACAGTCAACAGCTTCCCAAGAAGCTGGCCATCTTTTGCAGCACCTATCATGGCATCCACCTACCCAGAACATTTCTCTCAGAAAGGACAGGGGTTCACAGTCAAACCAAAATCTGATCACCTGTGTCAAATATGAAGCCAATATGGAGCGGGAGGAATCACCTCATCAATGACAACAAATGACACTGCACTAGTACGCAGTGCCTCAATGGCAATCATGCGAGAAATGGCTGGTAGTGTTCCAACAATAAGTTGGGGAGGATCGGCCTGCAATACAACCGCAGAGATTAGAGTAATGACAATGAAGCATTTCGAAAGCTTGAGATGAACCCTAAAGGATTCTGAAAGGTCACATAGGCAGCTGAGAAAACAAAGCATTGTAGTGAACAAACCTTTAGCCAAGTTTTCTGCCGACTAGTAGAGCCCCCATCCAACAAGGCCATCACACTGACGACACTTTTATCCTTCTTCTCTGCAGGCCTGCCTGCAAGCTCTCCTGCTCCTCTACCTGCCAGCAGTCTTGCTACCTTAGCAACCTGCGTCACTTCACTCATGAACAGTGGTCATGCACTGCCAGGAAAACAAAAGGCATTGAAGACAAGCATCCAACACTACGAGGTGAATTACTCTCTCACAACTCATGAAATTGATTCGAACATACCTGCATCCCTAGCTCTCTGGTGGGAACGACCACCAAAGCTTGGACTGCAGCTCGGCTGGGGTTGATTTTCGAGAGGATAGGCAGCAGATATGCAAATGTCTTCCCGGAACCTGTCTGCACATGCAGAACTGACGTTAGAATGATGCTGTCGTTAGAACGATGACATCCAGCAATCATTCCTTGCAAGTCAGCTAAGGCACTGGCAGGAAGATAATGTGGAGCCCCTGCTCGACATCGAGCAATTCGGACCTGTGCATGAATTATGCAATCTCGGCCAGAGAGTAGAACAGGAAGCACTTCACGTTGAACAGGAGTGGGGTACTTATATCCCACTTCTTCTGCCCTGTTAGACCACGGTTGAAAGCAACAGTCTCAGAGAGATGTATGCAAACCCTGCCACAACCAGAGATACCCGACAGACACGCAGAGTGAATCCACCCAACCCCGCAGTGGACAGTACAACTCAGCAATCTGGGGAAAAGAGCTTCCAAGGACCAAACCAGAAACTGACCTGCGCAACAGACCCTGTGGGACTTGATCAGAGTATAAATCCGTCAGCGTCATTGGACCTGCGGTTGCCCTAGGCAAGCTCAAAACCTTCCACCGTCGCAGGCAGCCCATAGTAGAGCTGGACTTGCCAGCTTTGAGAGCCACTCCATTGAAACTGGAGACCCAAGGTTTGATCGAGCTGCTGCAGAACCCAAATGAGGCCGGCGTGCAATGGAGCCCTCCCACATGCACCCCTGGTCTCGTTCCAGCGAATGCCGGACTACACATGATTCGCTACTTGGAGAAATTCATACACTCTAAGACAAGCATGCTGGCAAGAAGGCGCTTCCTGATTGTCCGCAGTGGGTTCTCTGCTAAAAAAGCCATGCCTCCTATTCCAGTTTACCTCTGCTTGCCTTGAGTAACTGCAGTTGTAGTTTTGAGAAAGGAGCCACAATTTTTGTCCGGCTCATCACAAACCATACATAGCTACACATACTGTGCCATATATACGACCATTCGAAACGTGGCATGCCGCGGAAGACGGGACGCTCTTGTGTGTGAAGGACATACGTACTACACGCCGATGACCAATCACATCGCCCTCACGAATCCTGATTTGCCTCGCCGCCATTCACCACGATTTATTAGATCGACACTTATAGAAGGCTGTATACATTTGAGGTGGCTGTGAGGAAATTATGCCGTCATGCCAAGGTCAGTGGGTGGCATCCGCCGTTCCCTTAGCCTCCAAGCGAGACGGGAAAGGAATTTACCCGGAAAGCACGTACCGGGAGGTGCGTTGCTGCCTGGACACAAGCCAGGAAGGGGGCTTTTAGCTGGCAAAGCATGACTTGCAATTGGATGGGAGTCCTAATATCAGAAAACATAAACGTTGGCATTTGTAATACAGCAATTGGCTTCGGAATTCTCTTCAGCCTGACCGTGTGAAGCGTAGCTCCGTGAGCATGGGCTGGGGCGGTGCCATAGCAAGGCAGATCCGCATCTTCTGGGTCGCTCTGATTGTGTTTTTGGATTACAAGGTGCGTTCCTGCTAGGTCAAATGTTGCCAATTGTCCTTGAGGTTTAGCTTCCAGGTATTGTGTCCATCTTGCTATGGGTCTCAGCACAATTCGGGGCCGATTGGGTCGTTGGTAATTGACATTGTGGAAGCTGTCGTGGAGCAGTGGACCCAAAAATGGGACCCCTGGACTCGCGAATCCCAGAGAGAAAGGCTTTGGGAAAGCACCCATATTCGGAACTCCAAGCGGGTGCTGCATGTTATAACCAAACTGAAGGGACTGTGGGTGAAGGCTGGCCAGTATTTGTCAACGAGGGCGGATGTTTTGCCTGAGGCTTATATCATTTGTTTGCGTGTGCTCCAAGATTCACTCCCTCCACGTCCATTGTCTGAGGTGATAGTCAACTTGCGCTTCGTGTTTTGTGGTCTGGAGAGCTCAATCATCTGGCTCACAGATAGAGGATGCTGTCCTGGGTTGCAGGTCTATGGTACTGTGGAGAAGGAGCTGGGGAAGCCAGTTGCGGATCTCTTCACTAATTTTGTTGAAAGACCAATCGCCACAGCTTCGGTAACCACTGGAGACCATGCATTTATTTATTTGCAACTATGGGCTTCTTGTAGCCTCCCAGGCTGTGTTACTTCACGCTCACGGCCGCTATCCTTGGCTCTTGTTCAGATTGCACAGGTTCATCGAGCATATACAAAAGACGGTTTGGATGTTGTTGTCAAAGTCCAGCATGCTGGTATAAAGGATATCATTTTGCAGGTTGGTTCTGAGTTCCCCAGCTCATGCATGTGCTTATTAGGAGATCCGCAATAGGCCAAGACAAATAGAGCAGCAGTACTGCTGGGAATCCTAAGATTCTAGGTTGATGACTGCAGGATCTAAAAAATGCTCGGACGATCATCAAATGGATAGCTTGGGCGGAGCCTCAGTACAACTTTGGCCCAGTTATTGACGAGTGGTGCGCAGAAGTCCCAAAAGAACTTGATTTTAATCTAGAATCTGGTATTATGTTCAGGACTGTTTTGTTTTCCCTGTTCCCACATTTCTTAAGCCCCCAAAGATGTGAGGCATGCAACTGTAACCGGGCAGCTATATCCCTTGCTTTATTTGCAAGCTGCAGATGCTTATCTCATGATCCTCTGAACTAAACATGCTTATGCAGCTGCATTGATTACTTTCAGAAAGTACGCGTAAGGTTGCTAGCAATTTGGATTTTGAAAACACGCACACCTCTAGCTCATTCAAGAGTCAAGTTGACATTCTGGTTCCTCATGTTATTCAGGTAAGATTTCCTGTTTTATCCATCAATTTGCAGTTAGATCTGCAGTTATGCATGCTGCAAGCTGACCATTTGGTTGTCTGATTTCAGTCGACTGAGAAGGTTTTGGTGCTGGAGTACATGGATGGAGTGCGGTTGAATGATGTTGCAGCACTGGACTCGCTAGGCGTGGACAGGCAACACCTTGTGGAAACAATAACACGATGTTATGCCCACCAGATATACATAGATGGATTTTTCAACGCAGATCCTCATCCAGGTGAGAGTTAGTCTACTTCCTTTGTTCTGTTGTGAGATCCTGTCCTCTCAAGTGACCTGTGTTTCTGTGAAATTAGGGAATTTCCTGGTCAGTCGGCAGCCACCATTCAAGCCCATTCTTTTGGACTTTGGGTTGACAAAGTCTTTGAACTTTGCTACCAAGCAGGCATTTGCAAAGATGCTCTTGGCTTGTGCGGAGGTGACCAGTTTGGCATCCTTTACGCCTTTCGTTTATCTTGTAATTTTCACCTCATGTGTTGCAGTGCAACGATGCATGGATTCTGACCTTGTTTTGACCATGATATATAGGGGGACTATTCAGCTCTCTTGTCAGCTTTCTCTGAGATGGGATTAAAGTTAAGGCTTGATATACCTGAGGAGGCTATGGAAGTCACAACCTTCTTTTTCCGCCGTTCTATGCCAGCAAAGGAAGCTGTCGTATGTCACCCAGCCCATGTCACATGTGTTGTGCCGTAAGCCGCACAATGTCCGGTATGTACACCTAGCAGATGCTGACTAGTTGCAGGTGGTTGAAACAGGACAGTTTGCCGAATTGGAGCAAAGAGCGAGATGAGCGATTGAAACGAATTCAGGAGAAAGCGCAGCTGGAAGAGAAAGGGAAAAGTATTCGAAATCCTGTATGGTTCACACCTACAGCAAACATCCCGTTGCTGATTCATCTGGTTGTGTTGCTACAGTACAGAATGTGAACTGATGGTAGAGTCCTGGTTGATTATTTTTGTGCAATCCCTTTTGAGTCATCTAGTTGAGTAGCTGGATTGACATGCCTGGCCTGATGGTTGGGGACAAGGAGGCCTTTGGACCCTGCTGCCAATCTGGGCAGCCTGATGCTTTGAATGACCAGGAGAGCATTGGAGGCTGCACTTTTCATGGCTGTATGGAAGTGATCCAGACATGATTGGCCTGCAGGTAGATGCTTTCCCAGGTGACGCTGTGTTCTTCATGCGAGTTCTGAATCTGCTTCGTGGTACGTAGCTTTGTGGGCAAACAGAGATTTGTGATGCAGCTTGTGGCAAGCTGAAAGCTGGATCTGCAACCCTGTGATCTTCAGGTTCATTCTGGTCTTGGCTGACTCCAGACTTTGACTGAAATTACCAATCCTGTGCAGGTCTATCAGCAAGTCTAAACACTCAAGTTGTGTATCTGGACATAATGAAGCCATTTGCTGAGGTTGCTTTGTCAAGGTATCTGAGCAACAGCTCATCTGAAGGTCGTAAAGCACATTGACTCGTGGTGTGAAACGGGAGCACCGGGGTCTGATGTTTTGCAGGCTTTAGTTTCTGACTACAGCACCTTGATTCTGCTTCGTTTTCAGCAGCAGTATTCCACAAGGAGGTGGCAATGAAATAGAACGGAACAGCTGGGTGTATGAGACACCTTCCAAGTCGGAAACTGAGGACAAAGTGCGAAGCTTGTTGCTGGAGTTGGGTCGTCAGCAACGCATCCTGGGCATTCAGGTTGGATGCTGCTTTAGATTTCAGAACCTCCAAACCATGCACTTCTTTTGTTATTCCTGTTTACTGTATACACGTACTCTGTGTGTCTATTGGTGTAGGATTTTTGAAAAGGGTTTCATGTTCATGTGTAGGTATGTGTCTATAAAGATGGGAAAGTGATCATTGACACATCTGCTGGGGTACTCGGGAAATTTGACCCTAGGCCAGTTCAACCTGACAGTTTGTTTCCAGTCTTTTCCACAACAAAAGGGGTGACAGCTGGGCTCGTGCACTGGCTCCTTGATCATGGGTAAAATCTCCAGTGTTTGTTGTCACGAACAACGGTTTCCAGGGCAATCGATGCCTTTTTGCCTAATGTGGGTGTTTGCGTTTACACCAGAGCTCTGGATTTGGATGATAAGGTGGCTGACTTGTGGCCAGAGTTTGGCGTGAACGGAAAAGAAACTTGCACGGTATGGAAATCTGCTATTTCTCCGTGGATGCAGAGTATGGATTCACTCAGTTTCGGTCATCTTGGCAAACTTGTTTGTTTGATGCAGGTCGCGCATGTTCTTAATCATACAGCGGGTTTACATAATGCTCTCTCGGAGGTGATGAAAGCAGAACCACTTGTGATCTGCAACTTCGAAGATTGTGTAAGTCGGATTGCAGCAGCAGAGCCAGCAAGCCCACCTGGTAGTCAACAGGCATATCATGCCATGTCCTTTGGTTGGATTTGTGGGGGCATCATCGAGGTATAAGAGTCAACTGGTATTGCCATTTTGACTAAGAGGATGGGTGCTCTTTCTTGTCAAATCCTGGATAGAAGTATTTTACTTCCGACCGGCGAGATCTGAGTGTAGACATGGTTGACCTTGTCAAATGCAGAGGGCATCCAAGAAGTCGTTCCAAGATTTCTTGGAGCAGACATTCACGAAACCATTGGGAGTCACGGGGGAATTCTACATAGGCATCCCACCCGGTAACCCATGTGTCCGTGGTGCAAGCTTCTGATGCTCTGGGAATTCTTCCACTAACTAGTCATACTTTCTTGTCCCTGACAGGCGTAGAATCTCGTCTGGCGTCGCTCACCCTTGACAGTGACGAGCTGAAAAAGATCCTGACACAGCACCAAGCTGCAGCAGCTATGAATCGTGTCATGGGAAATGGCAGCTCAACATTGGCTGGAGCTGAGCATGAGGAGGAGAAGCAGCAGCCATCTGCAGCAGCAGCACCGCCATCCCTCTTCCTGCAAAGTAGAGTAGGAGACATGGGTGGTGTCCTCTCTTCTGCAGTAACCCTGTTCAATGCTTTGTTCATCCGACGAGCAGTGGTGCCTGCTGCCAATGGTCACTTCTCTGCCAGAGCACTAGCTCGTTTCTATGCAATGCTGGCAGCTGGGGGTAAGATTCCAGAAACGTCGTCATCAAGTGAGCCTCCACTAGGCAGCCACCCACAGGTTCCCTCAGTATCACCCACCAGCAGCAAGAAGCGGGGCCAAGGATATGGGAAAAGTACCTCACGAACCTCCACTCCCGGGGACACAACGGCGGTAGCGACTGAGGACTCCAACCAGCTGTTCTCCAGCCCCAAGCTCTTCCAAGCAGCTGCGGGCACAGGGGAGTTCAGCCAGCATGTAGTGGAAGGGGGGCAATTCGGACTAGGTTTTATCCGCCTTCCCTCGGAGGCATCTGGCGATGAAGAGGGGGTCTTGCCGTTCGGTCATTCTGGCATGGGAGGCAGCACAGGCTTCTGCGATCCTGCGCACAACTTCGCCATAGCCATCACGCTCAACAAGCTCAACCGCGGCGACGTGGCCGGTGAGATTGTGCGACTGGTTTGCAGAGAGCTAGGCATCCCGTGTCCACTCCGCTTTGCAGAAGGAGCAAAGCGCGGGGTAGACATGACACTAGAGTTGGAGGCAGATTCTGGCACAGATTCCATCGTCTAAGTCAGTCTCATGTACTAGCGCATTTCCAAAAATTCCGCCATTTTCCTCGAACGATTTCTTGAACAGTCCGTGTCCGCAATTCCGCACTTCCTTGAGGTGAAGGCGCACTGAGATGTCCGCAGTCGAGGTCGAATCAGGCTGGTCTGCGATGTTGATTTTTCGCTGGTGCCATGGCATCTATCCTGAAGGTAAAGTGTGCCGAAGGACAGGTTGTTGCTTCCTGGTTCCGCTCCTCGACAAATATAGATAGATGGTAGCTCGGTGCTACAGTGGCGTGCAATTGCGGGCACGTTATTTCCCCTTGCAAGCCGCAGCAGCAGCTGCTGCAGCATTCGGTGAGCTTGCTCGGGCCGGCCCGTCCAATTCCGCAACCATGGCCGGGGAAGGAGAAGAAGATTTGATGCAAGTGGACGAGCCGGAGGACGTGGAGAGGGTGCAGAGGTTGGTGGAGATAGGCGTGACTCGAATTCCGCGCAGGTTTATCAGGCCTCTGGAAGAGCGGCACGATGAGGCTCTGGTGGATTGGAGCGGGGCGATCCCGGTGATCGATCTCGCGAACTTCGAGGGAGGGGCCGCCCGTGCGAGAGTGAGGCGGGAGGTAGGCCAGGCGTGCGAGGAATGGGGGTTTTTCCAGGTGGTGAACCACGGGGTGCCGCTGCGGGTGATGGAGGAGACGTTGCGCGTAGGACTCGGATTCTTCGCTCTGTCCAGCCAGGAGAAACTGCGGTACGCTCGGGACCCCGGCGGCTTCGCCACGGAGGGGTATGGCAACCGGATGCTGGTGCAGGAGGACCAGGTAGGGCTTGGACGGCGTCCGCATGCATGCAGAAAGCGGGGTTGATGCCATGAGGTACCTTTGCCGTGTTCCAGGTGCTGGATTGGAGAGACTACGTTGATCACCACACCCTTCCCTTGTCGAGAAGGAACGAGAACAACTGGCCCGACAAGCCTGCCGGCTACAGGTGGGCTGCGACAAAGCTCTGCTTTCCAGCCCAGCAATGCGATTGCATGGCCTGTCCTTTACCTTTACCCTTGCCCCTGACACTGCTTGGACAGGGAAGCTATTGTTGAGTACAGCGACCATACCAGGCTTCTGGCTGAGAAGTTACTGGCTGTCATCTCCGAGAGTCTGGGGCTGGGCTCATCCGCAGTGGCTGATGCGATAGGAGAGCCCGTCCAGAACGTGAGCATCAACTACTACCCGCCCTGCCCCCAACCAGATCTGACTCTGGGACTGCAGTCCCACTCGGATTTCGGAGCCATCACTCTTCTCATCCAAGACGAGGTTGGCGGACTCCAGGTAGCCAAGGATGGGCATTGGGCGGCTGTTCCTCCCGTGCCCCATGCGTTTGTCGTGAATCTGGGAGATCAGATGCAGGTACGTCCTCTCTTCCCGAGCTTAAATGTAGTTGGTAATTGGGTAGCTGGTGGTGGATGTTGACTAACCTAGTCCCTTCCCGTGTCGGTGATGCAGATATTGTCTAATGACAGGTTTAACAGCGTGGAGCACCGTGCTGTTGTGAACCGCAAGCGGCCTCGGATGTCGGTGGCGACGTTCTATGATCCGTCCCGGGAGCGGAAGATCGCACCCTTGCGAGAGCTGGTCGGACAGGGGCAACGCCCGCGCTACAGAGAGATCGTCTTCGGGGATCACGTTACCGCTTGGTACTCCAAAGGTCCTTATGGGAAGAAGAATTTGGATTCCCTAGCTGTAGCCGGTTAGGAGTCAGGTTGAAGGTTAGTTTTAATGTAAATAAACACACTACCTACAAGATAAATGGAGGTTTTATTAGGGGAGGAGATAGAGTGAGCCCCATGTACCATCGAAAGGACAATCTAAGCCAGAGCCAGAGCCAGAGGCTACGGACGCCCGACTAAACAGTGAGGCCCACCATCCGGGGGTCCACCCAACACCGGTGCCCGTGTCCAGGGTCGCCAACTAGTCCATGGCCCTCATCCCTCGTCGCGAGACATGACGCATGACGTTCACATGACGTTGGCGAGGATCGAGCCCGCGTCTGAAGATAATAGAAGACGCTGAAATAATAGAAGACGAACGAAGACGACGAGGTCTTTTTATGGTCTTCTGGACGAATTTTTGTTGTCATAGACTTTGTAACACCTTGTAGGAAGGCCCTTTCTTTCCCCGGACCACGATATTCTCGGAGCAGTAGTTAGTTTCAAGATGGGCGATAGTACGGCTAGTCCCTTGGCCTGGTGCCCTCCACACGGTTGCTCCCTTTCGTGTGAGGGTAGATGAGAGTTCTCATCTCTTTTTCTACATTAAGTCTCCACGTTTTCTTAACAACTTGTACCATAGTGTGCCTAAGCTATAGTTGCACCAAGGCATCCACTCCCTCTATGCCATAAGGTACTTGCACCAAGGCACCCCTATGGACTTGGCATTTCCAAACTTATGAGTATAAAAGCTCTGCGACGGGATTGCAGCCACTTAGGGCAGACGGGTATGGGGCATGGGGTTCTTGTGGCTTGCACTACCTACCTACATGTATTATAGATTTTATCTAACAAGGAAAATGGGATATGGGGCATGGGGTTCTTGTGGCTTGCACTACCTACCTACATGTATTATAGATTTTATCTAACAAGGAAAATGGGATATGGGGCATGGGGTTCTTGTGGCTTGCACTACCTACCTACATGTATTATAGATTTTATCTAACAAGGAAAATGAGAAAGGCAGATATATCGAGAAGTAGAGATTCGAGAGAGTACAGTTGTTTTTTACATCTCCAAGAGCCGTTATGGGCTGTTTAGGGCGATAAACCTTGAGTGCCACACTGAGAGAGTTCAATCCTCAAGCCCAACAAGGAATGCTCATGAGAGAAGAACTTAGAGACTTCATTGACCTTGTCCCTAGGCCCGAAAATATGGTAGTCGTTCGCAAGCGATGAGAATACACTATCACGTGTTGAGGCTGAGCATATAGCTATCGCACCATAGCCGCATAGGGCTCATGACACACCTAAGGCTAAACAAGTATCAACACTTTTATCCTACAGTATCTCGAAACATAGCATGGTCTCAACTAAAGGCCATGCCCAACAACCAAAGCTTGCCGTGACTGATCATGCAGCATGTCAAGGGATCGAGACTTATCACTACGAATAAGACCTAAAACCAGTAGCCGCGAATGAGCAAAATAGCCTCACCCTTGCATGGGCAAGGGCGCGTACACTCCACTCTTGAGGGCTCAAACAAGAAGAAGAATGGGATATGTCTGGTTTGTAGTCCTCTATAATATAGTTTCCTCTATTGAAAGAATTTAGCAGGATATATAATTATAAATAAAATTATTCTTCTTAAGCCCCTTCATAATTGTTTCTCACACAATGGCCTAGGTGAACTTATGGCTTGCACTACCTACCTGTAGATCTTTATGTGAGAAGGAAAACGAGAAACGTAGAATATATCGAGAAGTAGAGACTCGAGAGAGTACAGCTATTGTCTACGTATGTGTGCCGAAGCCTTTATCTGAACTTGAACTCGTATTGTGAACTCCGCATTTTTGTCAGGCCTCCTCGGCCAGACTCCGGCGACGAAACCGAGGCGACGCTCAGTAATGGCTTGTAATGAGGAGGGCGGGGGATGTTGGTAGAGGTGCACAACTGCGGTGGTGTCTTAGCTGCTTGGAATTTGCAGCCCACCCAGATTCCTTGAGAATTCATTCATGAGGCCCGGCTGTACAGGTGAAAACGATCCGCATTCCTTGGGCGCGCGTGGAGATTGATCTGTTCCCGGAAGTCGTAGAGCTGAGACCGGCCGGGCGGCAGACCTGCGCAAGTCGCAGACATGACTACAGAGCCTCCGTGGGCTGCAGCTGCTACCAGGACGTTGTGCAGGATCGTCGTGAATCTACTCCTGTCTTTGGCTTTGGTCGTGTGGATCGTCCTCGGTCTACTCACGGTTGGAGACGTTTATGACTTGAATTCCGGCCTGCACGACGCGGTTGTACCTCATCTACTCGGGCTGGATCTTGACGTTCCTCGCAATGCCTACGGGGCAGCACACCCGGCAATGCAGCAAGTGAGTTTGAATTTGTTCGTCTTTGTAAGTCTGTCGGGCATCGCCTCCTCTTACAAAGTGTCTTATATGTGTTTCCAACAAAGCAGGTACATGAGAGCCCTCCCAGGGGGCCTCGTGTGGCAATCTGCCTTGTGGGTGGAGCTCGAGCTTTCGAGCTGACAGGGCCCACTATTAAGAAGTACGTTCTGGATGTTTATCACGATGCTGATATCTTCCTCCACTCACCCCTGGACCAAGATGCTCACAAGTTCACTCTCCTGAGTGGTACCCAAAACCTTGCAGCTGCTCGAATCTTCAAACCTGAACCCATTCCGCCTTCCCGGGCCCCTGAAGGACTGCTCATGGCAGCCAATTCTCCAAACGGAACTCAGGTAATCGGCACCAGACAACTTCTAACCGAATTCGCTTGATAGTTGCCCACTGTGCTTTCAGTTTTTACATGTGGAGTAGGAAAGGAAAGAACCGAAGTCTCATTGTGCAACAGCAACGTACTTATTGTGGGATTGCTCTGGCAGGGTCTTTTGCAATATTTCTCTCTGGTGGAAGGATGCGTGGACATGATCAAAGGCTACCAAGCTGCACACAACGTGACATACGACTGGATAGTTAGGACAAGGGTGGATACCTTCTGGAACAACCCTCTTCCGCCTGTAAGTTCCTTCAACAACCAGTCTTATACAGTGCCATACGGCTCCCAATATGGAGGCCTGAACGACAGGCTGGGGATCGGAACCTGGAGGACCAGTGAAGCCGCATTAGCAAGAGTCAGTCTTCTGCCAGCCCTCCATTCACACGGCTACTCGGGGCTGAACTCTGAGACAGCGTTCAAGAGGCAGCTATCGGTGTCAAACATATCATACGAGACTCGACTTTTCCCTTTCTGCGTGCTGAGCCGCAGAACATATGGTTGGCCTTCCACACCTATGGGTGTTCCTGTGGCATCCATTCTGAGCAGGGGACCACTGAACGGCGCCAAATGCAGACCCTGCACTCCAGCAGTCACGGGTATAGAAGCCCGGCGGGTAGCGGACACATTGCACAAGACATGGGGCTGGATCGGGCCATTCAACTCCACCGAGGACTTGCAGCTATGTGAAGCAAGAGGGGAATGGGACTCAAACTGGGAGAGCGTGTACTCTGAAGCTCTTGGCCGGGCAGATAATTTTGAGGACAGGCAAATGCTCTACAGCAGGTCTGCAGCGAGCTGTGTAAAGGACGTGGAGGCTCTCGTGGCAGAATGGGACTCTTGGACGGCACCGTCACCCCAGGAAATATGCCAGGCAGCCCGACCACCTTGACGCCTTGGAGGTGGAGTGTGAAGGAAGAATGTTTCGGAGGAAGTGTAAATTGTAGGAATGAGAGTGAGGTTGTTCAATCCATAAGCCCATGTCTTCCGTGTCGGTTCCGCATTGCCGTACACGTCACGTAAGAAACGGCACGCGTGTGGCGCTCGGATGTTGCAGGAAGCTTATAAGATGCCGTGGCGTGTGCCAGATCGTTGTACTCGTCAACAATGCAGGGAGGAGCTGTGACGGGCGTGAAGTCGCTAGTGGACAGTGGCCTCCGCAGCCTGCCCAAGCAGTATGTGAGGCCGCAGTCGGAACGGATTGTGGGAACAGAGGTGCCAGGGGTAGAGCTGCCGGTAATCGATCTCTCCTCCTTGGATGGCCCCTCCAAGTCTGAACGAGATGCCTCCCTGCTCGCTATGCATCAGGCCTGCAAAGAGTGGGGATTTTTCCAAGTACGTCTCACTCTCCTCCCCCCCCCACCCCGATTTGTGTGCCGTGTGCCGGGATGTAGACTCGGACCACACCGTTGTTGATGGCCGGGATGAGACGTGTGGCAGGTGGTGAACCATGGAGTGCCCGCGTCTTCGTTGGACGGGATCTCGAAGCTGGCTCGCGACTTCTTCGCGCTTCCTCTGGAGGAGAAGCAGAAGTTCAAGCCGCAGCCTGGGCAGCACGTTTCCGTGGGCAAGTTCGGAACCAGCTTCGATCCCAACCAGGACGCTGTGCTGGATTGGAGAGACGTTTTGAGGCACTTCTTTCCCGCGACCTGGCAGTCGGACCAGGGCACCTGGCCGGGCGTGCCCCCTCTCTACAGGTGAGCCTCGAAATCGTGATCGACCCCGCTCTGGAATTGCGTGGCACACAGCGCACAGGGCCTGTTGTTTGACGCATTTGGTGCCATGGCAGGGAGACCGTGGTAGGCTTCCGAAACGAAGTGACAGCTTTGGCCGAAAAGCTGTTGTCGCTGATGGCTCTGAACTTGGGGCTTCCAGAACACACTCTCAATGAAGGAGTAGGGGCCTCCGAGCAACACGTGCACCTGGTGTACTATCCCGAATGCCCTGAGCCGGATCTTGCCCTGGGGATTAAGAGTCACGCGGACTCGGGAGCCATCACCCTGCTTCTCCAGGACGAAGTGGGGGGCTTGCAGGTCAGCAAAGATGGCCGATGGCTGCCCGTCAAGCCCATTCCCCATGCGTTTGTCGTCAACATCGGAGACGCATTGCAGGCAAGTTCGTTCGAAATACCTCTCATGTTTTCCCGAATTCCCGAAAGGACACATGGCAGTCTGATGTGCCTTTATGTGTGCACTGCGAATGTGCAGGCTATCACAAACGATGCATATCCCAGCGTGGATCACAGGGCAGTAGTGAACGGGGGGAAAGCTCGCTTGTCTATCGTCACTTTCCATACTCCGGAGCCAAACCATGTCATCTCCCCTGCACCTGCCCTAATCTCACCAGAAGAGGGTGCATGCTATCGCAGTTTCACTTTTGGGGAATACCTGAGGGCGGTGTATGGGAAGGGACTGGATGGGAAGAATGTCCTGAGCAAATTCAGGGTTGATCATGACCAAACTAGCTAACAGGATGAGCCGGTTCAGAGCAGAGAGCAGCCATGGCAGCAGAGGAAGGTGAAGGTGAGGAGAGTGTGCACTGGACTACACTGTAGCAGGTCTGTCCAGTACAGCAGTGACCAGTGTCAACACTGAATGAGCAAGATGAGTAAAAAGGAAATGGATATTCATCCGCACAAAATTGTTTGGGGTGATAACAAAACTGCGGGCCTGCCCTTGCACAACAATGGTAGCAGCAACAAGAGCAAATTAGATGCCAAGGGCCAACCTCCTTGCGGTCCCAGCTCTATACTTGGTGTCAGTCAGCATGTCTGGCAAAGGTGAGACTCAGCAATGGCATTCGACCAGATATCCTAGGCTCATGATATGATCCTGCTTCTTCACGATTGGGACTTCCCGAGCTGAAGCCTTTGCCGGAAGTCTTCAGCCATGAGGGGCAGGCCCTCCCTGAGAGTGATCTTGGGCTCCCAGCCCAGGATAGAGGAAGCCTTGGTGATGTCCGGTTTCCGCTGGCGGGGATCGTCCGGGGTGTTGTCCACGATCTTCCAGCTGGCCGAGGGTTCGATGATGTCCTTCACGGCCTCCGCCAGCTCCAGCATGGTAAATTCCCCGGGGTTGCCGATGTTGATAGGGCCGGTGACCTCCGCCTCCATGAGCTTCACCAGGCCCTCCACCATGTCCGACACGTAGCAGAAGCTCCTGGTCTGCGTGCCGGGGGCCTGCACCGTGAGGGTCTCCCCCCGCAGAGCCTGCGCGATGAAATTGCTCACCACCCGGCCGTCGTCGATGTTCATCCGGGGCCCGTAGGTGTTGAAGATGCGCGCGATCCTGATCTCGATGCCGTGCTGCCGGTGGTAGTCGAACATGAGCGTCTCCGCCACGCGCTTGCCCTCGTCGTAGCAGCTGCGCACCCCGATGGGGTTCACGTTACCCCAGTACTCCTCCTTCTGCGGGTGCTCCAGAGGGTCCCCGTACACCTCGGAGGTGGAGGTGAGCAGGATCCGCGCCCCCACCCGCTTCGCCAGCCCCAGCATGTTCAGCGTCCCCATCACATTGGTCTTGATGGTCTTCACCGGGTTGTGCTTGTAGAAGATGGGAGACGCCGGGCACGCCAGGTGGTAGATCTGGTCCACCTCCGCCAGCAGCGGCTCCGTCACGTCGTGCCGGATGAGCTCGAAATTGGGATGCCCGATCCACTTCCGCAGATTGTCCTTGCTCCCCGTGAAGAAGTTGTCCGCCACGATCACCTCGTTCCTCCCATCCTCCATCAGCCGGTCCACCAGATGCGAGCCGATGAAGCCCGCCCCTCCCGTCACCAAGATCCTCATCTTGGAGGCGGTGAATTTGGACAGCCTCAGCGGCGAGATAGGCGGCGGCGCCTTCTGCCCATTCTGCTGCTGCTGCTGCTGCAACTGCTCCCCCTGCTGCTGCTGCTGCTGCGTCACCACCATCTTCACTCAACACGCGCCCTTGATGCCCCCGCCCTCAGGAATTAAGGCGTCTCGAGACTCAGGCGCGCTGGGCTGAAGCTTGGAAGGCTGGGCTGGCAAGACAAACGTGTCCCCGTCTCCCCTACCTTCCTCTCCTTCGCTTCAGATGGCTTCACGGCCCAACGTTACCATGCTTTCATGACCCAACGTTAAAATGCTTTCTCATAATCGTCTTTCCGTCCTCCCGCTCTCGTGTGGTCCCCTTCTTCGCGTGCTGTCTTAGTCCCTAGTTGTTTTTAGCACTGCACTTTCAGACAAAACACAAGACCAGCTGGCGCTGCCGTTCTCCGTCATCATCCCCTCTTCACGACCGAGTCCTCGTGCCCGTCCCACGAGAAGGAGCAGCAGCAGCGGCAGCTGCAGCCATGGCCGCGCGCGTGCCGATGCTCGCGTCTCCCACGCCGCGTGTCTGGCGCCCCTGCAACATCCCTGCCCCGCCGCCGCGCCGATTCGGTTGGTACTTCCCTCTCCCCCTCCGGTCGCACCTGGATTCCCTCGCCGTGCGGGCCCTTCTCATGCCGCACCTGTCCTCACCAGTGTGTGCAAGCAGCAGCAGGAGGTGGAACGCGCCAAGGCTGCGGATGAGGTGCCGCAGGCTGCTTCCAGCGTGAGCAGAAGGATCGTGTTGCAAGCCGCCGCGGTAGCCCTAGCCTGCCCCGGCCACGGCGTGGCCTGGGCGGAAGGAGAGCCTGCGGTGACGCAGAAGGTCTTCTTTGATGTCGCCATCGACGGGCAGCCGGCGGGCCGCATCGTGGTGGGACTGTATGGGGAGGACGTGCCCGTCGGGGCGCGGAGGTTTGGGGAGATTGCCGTGGGGCAGCGTGGCATCAGCTACAGGAGGAAGGACTTCTACAAGCTCACTCCTTCCTACATCCAGAACGCGGGGATCCGGAGCTTCAGTCTGAGCGGCGGAGTTGCGGATGCCGCGCGCTTCACAGGCGGAGAGACATCCGACGCGCTGGTTGCCGAGATGGAGCAGCTGGATAAGGCGGGGAAGCGGCTTCCGAACAGAAAGGGAGCCGTGTCCATCCTGGCTGTGGATGCAACCAAGCCCCCTCCCAAGCCCCGGCTGGTGGCCCGGGATGGCAAGCTGGTGGTGGTGGAGGAACAGTCCCGTCCGGATCCTAACGGAACGGAGTTCATGATCCTCACCAACGACGCCCCGGAGCTCGACTCCACCAACCTGGTGGTAGGGAGAGTGGTGCAGGGCATGGATGTGGTGCAGAAGCTGGCGTCCGTGAAAGTAGTCCAGGAAAACACCAGTAGCCCCTACTTCCAGTACGTACCGTCTTGCCTGCCTGTGTTTCAAGAGCTCCCGCTTTTAAGCATTTTCTTATCTCACTTTCGGCTACAACATTTGGATGCAGGGCAGCCAAGCTGATCGGAGACACACGAGTGATCGTTGCAGAGAGGGGTTTCAACAGGCCCTACTCCAAAATTAGCATAACCAAGTGTGGCCAGCTGGATTAAGTAAACATTCACTCATTCTTGTCACGTGAAATGGAAACACTGGAACAGCAGCACCCGATCCGATGCGTATCAGTATTCCTTGTATCCATGTGAAAACAGGCAAATTGCGCAACGGTTATGATAACTGGGCCGTCCCGTTGAGTCCCTTGTTTCGTCCTGTGAAATGGTTCCACAGTGTACATGCATGGTTTGTAGGTACTGTATGTAATGTATAAAGCGCGCGAACGGAATGTACAACGGAGAGTGTCTTTCTTCAGCCTTACGTTTTCTTTTCAGGCCGTATTCCAACACCGACTTGTCTCCAATGCTGTTGCGTTGCCCACAATTCGGTGCTCAATGCAGTGGAGCTCTCCTAGCACACATATCTCAGCGTCATGTCACCAACTTCATCTCGTCCCGCATCTGAAGCTGTTCGTGTCTTGGCATGGATTCTGACCACTGCTTGCGGAGTCGGTTGACGATTCATGCTGCAATGCTGTCTTCCGAATTGGCCATCTTCGGCAAGGGAAGTAGAGCAGCTTGCTGATTTGGCGGAGGACTCTCCATTTCAGGAGCGTTTGACAGGTTGAGATGGGGGCAGCGAAGCCTCTTTCATTCGCAGATGTTTCTGAGGCTTTGGAGGTAATAAGCTCTAAGTCGGGGAAGAGTCAGAAGAAGAGAATTTTGAAGCTTCTACTTGCCGCTGCCCGGGCATCGGGCGACTTGTATGGGGTCGTGCGCCTGCTTGTGCCTAAGGTACTACATCATGCTTGAGCTGAATTTGGGACTGGCTACTGCTTCGCCCTTCCTCTGTTCGCATTCTTGTGCATATTATGAAGCGGTCGGAGTCAATTCGATTGCTGTGTCTGTAATCTTATATGCGGTGCTCTGATGCAAGCAAGTTCTGCAGAGGGATATTGAGAGACGGGACTATGATCTGAAAGAGACGACGCTAGGTGTGTGTCTGATGCAAGCTCTTATGCTAGCACCAGACTCTGAGGATGGACTTCTGTTGAGCAAATGGAGGCTGAGTGAATGCTCGTCCTCGTCTGTAGGGGACCTGTCTCTCATAGCTTTTGAGGTATAGTAGCTTCCGGACCTCCATTTCAGATGTGCCCGCCTTGGTTTTCCGCAGAAGCTGCAGAGGCCTGAGGTCAACTAGGTTGCACATTGCTGAATTCGGTGGTGGCCTCCTTGTATGTAGGTCCTTGCTAAACGGCTGCAACTTCCGCTCTCCCAATTGTCTGTAAGGAGTGTGAACTCCATGTTGGATCAGGTTGCTGACTCAAGCACAAGGTTGGTCCTTCGTTTGCATCCCACACATTGTGGCATTCCTCAATGTTAATCTATAGAAGCTCTAAGGAACACTTATTGCTGGTTGAACAGAGAGGGAAAAGTGCAAGCGCTTCAGGAGTTGTTGAGGAATACCAAGGCTAGGGAAATGAAATGGATTGTACGGATCATTCTAAAAGGTGTGTCTTCTGCAGCTTCTCAGTCTCTCTAATTGATTGTGGGATCTGATGGCTGACTGATCTGGCCGACTGACGGTGTTCCATGTCAGAATTCGATTGGACTGTAACAGAACTCTGCTGACTGACGGTGTGCCATGCCAGAAATGAGGATTGGACTGGCAGAAAGCTCTGTGCTTGAGGAGCTACATCCAGACGCACGCGAGATGATGGCCTTCTGTGTCGATCTGAAGCATGTGTGCTTGCAACTGCACAATCCCTGTGTTCGGTTTCACAGGCAGGTGGTTGTCTCTTTTTGAGCTTCCCATGGACGTTTGAAAGCCCTCAGCTTACGTTCCCACACCTTTCAGGCAGGAGATTGTAGTTGGGAAGCCTGTCAAGTCGCAGAATTCAAAGAGGATTGACTCAATTAACACATTGTGGAACCATGTAAGTCATCCAACATGGTAACTCTGCGTATGTAGCCAATGACCTCCTCGGGTTTGGTTGCCGTTGCATAGGCCAAGGTGCTAAAGCATGTAAGCTGATAGATCCTTTCTCGGTTACATAACAGATGGCATGCAATCGGGTTGTGGCTGAATGCAAATTTGACGGTGATCGCATGCAATTGCACAAAGATGGTTCTCTCATCTGGTTCTGGTCAAGGTACGTTGACAGGTTTCTCTGGTGATGTACATTCATTAGGTCATATGCATCAAAATTTTATGGACCAGTTGCTTGGTTGTTCAGGAATGGACTGGAACACAGGGAGTACAACAGTCTGTTTGGGGACATTCTCATCCGAAATATATCATCAGATAGGTAGCACACAGTACCTGGTTGGGATCATCTGCTGATATGCGGTATGTCGATGTACTTGTTTCTGTAGTTTTCACCTCTGACTCTCGCAACCATGCACTGTCAGATGTGT